>AP025073.1:24964921-24978387 GCA_036186865.1 Eustoma russellianum | reverse complement strand
GAGGGCAAGGGCAGTTTTGGAATTACATGGATAGGGTAGGGTATAAAAAACCCAACCCTACACATGTTACCCTCAGTTGAGCCGCCGGTTGTGTCTTCTTCCTCCTTCAATCTCCGCTCACTGCGTCCCCCGCTGGCATCTCCGTTGGTGAAGCTTTTGCCTACCATGCTGGTGCTCATCTGAGTGCCCATGGCTATAGCTCCACGGCCTGGTGGCTCCACCTTCTTCTCCCCTTGCTTCGCTGTGTTCCCCTTCCACCATTCAGGATAACCTACGATCTCGAAGCACTCTTTGTGTGTGTGCTTCCTTTTTCCACAGTGAGTACACGCCAATTTCATCTGCTCCTCCTTTTCTCCTTGCGATGATGCTTGAGCTGAGTGAGGCAGATCTCCTCTTTTGCTGTCAGATCTAGACTGAGCTCGCAATCCAGTCCCCAGTCCCGATAAAGAATCCGGATATTCTGAGTGACTTCCCTTCAAGATAGTCATCCTAGGATACTCTCTCCTTATAGCCGCATATGCTGCCTCCGGTGATGGTAACTTTTCTTTCTTGAGGAGGTCCCGTTTGACCACCTCAAACTTTTCATCCACCGGCATCAAAAGCTGATATAAACGCTGTTCTTGAACTTTTTTGTTATAGATGGAGATATCCTTGGGGTCCTTCATGGGATTGGACTCCCGTCGGTCTATCTTCATCCATATACTCTGTAAACGGTTCCACAACTCCTCCAGTGTGCCTCCCCCTTGTCTGAGTAAACTTGCCCGTTTGTGCAAGTCAAAAATTTGCAATGAATCCGTCCCTGCTCCATAGGTCACAGCAAGCCCATCCCATAATGCCTTGGATGTGGGATATTGAGACACGTTGTTGACCAGATGAGGCTCAATGTTTTGAATGAGCCAGGGGAACACACAGTGGTCATTTGTTTCCCACTGTATGAACTCTGACTCTGTTGCTGCCGGAGGTGGAGGGACCCCGGATAGATGTCAGCTCCGGCCGCGTCCTCCTATGGCCTTATTCATAAATGCATCCCATAGCTGATAATTCTCTCCGCTGAATTTAATTCCAATTGAGAGGTTGTCCGAGTTGGCAGAGGGTACCTGGACGTTAAGTCTGTTTCGTAGCAGATTCACCAACTGAATGGCTAGTTCATCGTTAACGGTTTTTGGTTCTCCTTCTGACATGGTGACTGGATTTTTTTTTGCAGGTATATGGCACTGATCTTTGGGTTGATTGGCTAAGAGGGGTATCAATGGAATGATGATGAATCTATATTCTGAGTTCCAAAAGAAAGGGGAAAACAACTTCCTGGCTGATTGTGATTCTGGCATGTAGCTTGCTGGTTTCCTTTTTTTTATTTGTTTTGGTGATTGTCTTTGTTGGACTGAATTTGGCTGATTGGGATGCGTTGGTTTTTTTTTCGTTTTCTGTATGTTTGGATCGAAGGTACGTTGACCAGAGATGATCCTGGACTATGATGAACTCGATATTCTGAGTCTTCCCAAGATTACTCCTGCTCTGATACCATGTAGATTGAAATGAAAAATCTTATTTCATTAAGATAATCAGTATACAACCAGTCCTAATTTATAGTGGTTCCTACCACTACTCAGTGTAACAAACAATGGTAAGTTAGATTTGAAAAGATTGATTATATCCTATCCTTAATTAGGTAAGATTCAAATCCCTGAATATCCTTGATTTGCTAACAATATATACACACACATATATATACACATACATATATATATATATATATATATATATATATATATATATAGATATATATATATATATAGACATGTTCAAGTCCTTGATTTCTTAAGTCTCAAGCCTTTGTTTTTACCACTGCTCCTTCCATCAATATTGCATCACTATTAATCTAATTGATTTTTCAACCTAAAATAATTTATATTATATTAAAAGTCCAACTAAAACAGTACTGACAAAAGTGGTCTTCAACTTCTAAGGTAAGATTCTTTTTCTTCCCTTCCTTGTTTCAGATCGTCGTAATTTGGATCCTCTTTTGCCACTTAAAAACAAGAGTAAAAAAGAAAACCACAAACTTAACCTATTGTGCATGTATGAAAACTTTAAAAATGTTTTAGAAATAAATTTTTTTATTCATTATTCTTTATATTCTAAAAATATTATCATAGCTGATCAAACATATATTTGGTCAAACACAATTTTAAATCAAATATTACATATGTTGTACTAACGATATTTGGTCATTCATAGTGTGATAATTATTTTGACAAACTATTATATTGATTTTTCTTACGATTTGATCATAACTGATGGTTTGTTAACCATATATATTTACTAACTGTGACAATAACTGTTAACAAATGAACATGTGTACTCAGCAAGATTAAAAAGTATGGTACCATTGTTCCATTCACAAGAGTCATGCTACCGTCCTCATTTGTAACACTTAATTGAAAGAAAATAACTTAATCAAAAAACAGTTTCAGGATATTCATTTGAAACATGAATTTATTAACGATGGCGAGTAGCAACTGGTAAAATTGTTGATTTATGATTTTTAGATCACGGATTCAAGTCGCGGAAACAGCCTCTTATATAAAGTGTAAAATAAGGCTGCGTACATCAGATCGTGAAGCGATCCGACCCTTCTCCGGACCCTGCGCAAATACAAGAGCCTAGTGCAATAGAAAGGCCTTATGGGTGAGACGTTCATAGATGCAGTTTCATTCTCATAGCCAATAATTTAGTCAAAAAGTTATAAATACCAATACAAATTAAGAGATACTAGTTGAGAATGTAGCATTCTTTCCGATATCCTTTTTCCCAGACTAACACCAGAAAATTTTGATGGGTCATTGCAAAGAGTTATTAGGTGGCTGAGCATTATTTTTTTTTCATATATCTTAGATCTCAAATTTGAGTATCTCAAGCGTCAACAAAAATAAAAAGACGTTTGCTATGTTACCTAGCTTGCAAAATATATTCTGAAAGATGACTATTTTTTGTTTTTACTTAAAATGTACTGCCAAATATTTGAAAAAGGTTTTTTGCTTGCAATACATCTGGGCCTGGTTTAAAATCTTTCACCACTTCACTCTGTTCTTCCACTTAAATGGTTTACACATTTCATAAAAAAATAAAATACGTTGTATTAGACTCCTGCATTTGTGTAAGATCGAAGGAGAGACAGGATCCATTCGCTTACACTGCACTTTTTTGTGCAAGAAGCTGTTTCTACAGCTCGAACACGTGACCTCAAGGTGGTAAAACAACAACATTACCCGCCCCTCCATTTTATAAAGGACTAACAAGAGATAACCTTTTCTTGTTTCATAGTTGGTCAATATTCCTTCCACCCCTATCTTGTTTATTGGGTTAAACATTATTGTTTCACACATTCATATAAAATAATTAATGAAGTATGGTTGGTTCCTTTGTATCTAGACTTTCTGGTGTGTGTGCATACATACACACATACATATGCATACGAACGGATATACATTAACGTATATATATGTGTGTGTGACTGTGTGTATATATATAAGTACATATATGTATATATATATATATGTGTGTGTATGTTGTGCATGCTCTTGTGCTTCCTCGTGAAGTGATGAACCCAAAATTAAATTCCCATATTTTTCCTTTATTTGAAAAAGAAAACGAGGAAAGACCTCGGAAGTTATTAAAGTGAGTTTGACGGATGGAATTTCCATCAACGGCCATTATAAACGTTCCATAAAAATTTGTACACAAAAACAAAAGCTTCTCTACTTTTCATATCCATAACCATCATTAACCATGGAGAGGTTTCTTCTCCGTTTATCCAAACCTCCGTCAAATCTTTTTCTTCTCCCTCTTTTTCCTCTTTTCTTCGCCGCAGACGCCGCGTCGGTATCACGAAAACCGCCAACTATTCCGTTTAGCAAAGGCTTCAATCCTCTTTTTGGCGAACCAAATATTATCCCCTCTAAAGATGATCATCACAGTGTGCAGCTTCATCTCAATAAGTACACAGGCATGCTTTTAATTTCTTCATCATCTCTCTATTCAGTTAGTCTTTCGGTTCTTTAGCGATATTTTCTGATGTTAAATCAGATATAAACGGATGGTCTTTGTTGAAGGGTTTTAAGATTTAATCTTCTTTATAACGTGTGATTGTCTTTATAAAAAGATTTTTAATCAAAGTGATGATAAATCAGATATAAACGGATGGTCTTTGTTATTTTTAACAAAATCACCTCGCATCAAAATTTCTCCACTATGTTTCCCTTGTGTATTATTGTTTAAATATTAGGAATTTTAGAGAGAAAGCAATCAAAAAAGGTGGCAACTTGATACACTAGTTCTAATCAACCAATCATTTTCATTAATATTTTTCGCTTTAATATCTTTTTGGCGAAAGAATTAATTTTCACGTATTCTGCAGACAACAAATGGAGACATATTCCAGAAAACACATGATGAATTAGACTTTGAATTCTTGGGAAATATTAAAGGAAAAGCATGGAGGTTTCAGACAAATGTGTACGGAAATGGAAGCACAAGTAGAGGAAGAGAAGAAAGATATTACTTGTGGTTCGATCCTTCCGAAGAATTTCATCGTTACAGCATCATGTGGACCAACAAAAACATCATGTGAGTTTTTTTTTCTTTTTTTTTTTTGAACGATAAATTTCATTGAATTTGTCCACTTTTTGCTCTCTGGAGAAATTGGACCGTTTCTTTTGATGTGTTACCTTTTCAAACTTTGCCACTCCCGTTTTCAACATCACATGCAAATAGATAATGCTTGCGTGGAAGCCTTATTATGTTTTATTACATGTTTTCGTATTATTGTGAAGTAGCAGTTGATTAACACAGCTTGACGTAATTTTCATTATGTGTCATTAGAAAACAACCTCTGTATGTTTCTAATACATGAGTATGATTGCGTATATCCGACCTTCCATACCCCTTCATAGGCGGAAGCCTCTAAAACAATGAAGTAATGTTGTTGTTGTACATGTTTCATGTTATCTAGATAAGTAAATATGACATCACATGAGTAGTCGGGTTACAAATATGATGCCTACTAATTATTTGTTTATATTTTATTAGGTAAAAATAATTGTCACTATAGTACTTAATAGTTATGGTTCGGGTGTTATAAAATTTACGTTCAATCTGTATGTATCTTTTGCAGCATGGAGTGACTTAGAAGATCTCCTATTTTACCTTTTCTTAATAATTGTTTTCGCTAACTAGAGTTAAAGAATAAAAGTTGCACCAAATAAATTTTTTATTGAATATAATCATACCATTATTTAAATGTCATCTGACATGCTAGTTATATCATTTCAAATGTTAACGAACAACGGTGTAGCATCCTTGTCAAAATAACCAAAACGCTCTAACTGTTCTTAGTCCAAAAGTGGAATCTCTGATTCCAACTTTTCAAAAAAAGACCAAACATATTATAAACTACTATATAATCTTTTTAACCATCTTAGCTGTCCAACCTAACTTTGGAGTAAAAGGCCAAATCTCATTGCTGGATTCCACCGTTCTAGCTCCAATGAGCATCGTAGAGGATGTAAATCATGAGTTCAGTGGTCTAATAGGTTGACAATGTCTTACACAAGGAACCTCACAAGGTGTCCATTGCAACTTGAACCTTTGGCCCAGTAACAGTAGAACACTCACACTGTGCGTGTCACTGGAATTGAGCATGTACCTCTTTAGAATAAATCCAATACAAATACAAGAGTTTGGAGATGGCCAGTTGTATTCTTTGTATACCTTTCTTAAGGTTCTTTATTTCATATCATTTGTTCAAAGTTTATATCTATTTGTATATATATGTATATTATTGTATGTATGCACCTATGTATGTATATATATAAACTCACCGTATATATATATTTATATATATCTAGCCTTTTATAGGTATAATTACATATATTTATATATTTATATCACTTACAATCATAGATTTTCCTTATTCTTAGAACAAAACTTGAACATACTACATGATGATCCCATTTTTGATATGAACATAAGTATTAAATTTTGAAAGCCATGAAGGATCTAGGAAGAGTACTTGCCTTGGTTCACCTTTCTTACACTTAGAAGATGGTTCCTTCACTTGGTTTGGGAGAGAGTTCTTCTTCCTTCTTTCCTAGGTATACACGGTTTTTAGGGTTTAAAAGGAGGGTTAGTGAGCAACTTATGAAACTAATTATATGGAAGAATCAAACTTAAACTTTATAAAGTTCTTACCTTGGTTTCCTTTGATTCTAGATGCTACAACCTTCTTGAATATTTCTTAGTTGATGGAGTGTTTATGGTACTTGATTTGAGTGATGTTGGTGTGAAGAAAGGAGAAGAAAATCTTCTCCTTATGGAGAGGGAAGTTTCGGCCAATATAGGGAAGAAGGAGGGTGTTGGAGTGTTCTTGAGTTTTTCCTTGGAGATAGTATGAAATTGGTTGGTTGAAGATGCAATTATGTGAGGGGTTAAAGAAGAAATAATATTCTACTTTCTAAGGGGGGTGGCCGGCCAAGCATGGAAGGGAATGGGGTGGGAGACAAACTTTTGGCAAGTATGGGTTGAAGGAATGGGTTAAGGTAAGATTCTTGAGCATGCTATTATTTTAATCTAAGTGTAAGACAAGTTGTCTTCACTTTTCTTTTTTTCTTTTTCCTTTTCTTTTACTTTGTATGTATATAATTGTTTTTCTTTTATTTAATGTAGTATAAAATTGTTGTGTCATGTATTTCTTTTTTATTTAATTTATCCTAATAGTTGAAGTTGTTACCAACTAATTTAAATTGGGTTTTTATTGTATAGACTCAAACGTTTGCGATATTTTTGCTAATGTATTTGGTATACCAGTCTAGTTTTATGAATCGTACACCTACGAAATTATATTTACGGTATTGGAATTGGTTACGACATAACGAATTTTCCGGGCTGTAACATTCTCCCCCCCCCCCTTATAGAAAGTTTCGTCCTCGAAACTTACGTACCTCATACGAAAAGTTGTGGATATTGCTTCTGCATTTGCTGTTCCAGCTCCCAAGTCGCTTCTCGTTCCGTATGATTACTCCACTGTACTTTCACGAAGGGAATTGTCCGTTTTCTCAGCACCTGTTCTTTACGGTCCACGATCCGTGTAGGAACTTCTTCATACGTAACATTATCCTTAATGGTTACGGGCTGCTGCTCCAGTATATGATCCGGATCGTGTACATATCGCTGCAACTGAGATACGTGAAACACATTATGTACCTGAGATAAAGTAGGAGGCAGGGCCAACCGATATGCAACCGCTCTAACTTTCTCTAATATCTCATAAGGACCAATAAATCTAGGGCTCAGTTTTCCTTTAATCCCAAATCTAATCACGCCCTTGGTCGGTGAAACCCACAAATATACTTTCTCGCCTACTTCAAACTCAATCGGTCGTCTTTTTGTATCCGCCCAGCTCTTGCTACGGTCTTGAGCAGCTTTCAATCTATCACGTATCACCTTGATCTTTTCCAGAATCTGCTCCACCAGTTCCGGACCCATAATAGTTCTCTCGCCAACTTCATCCCAATATAATGGAGATCGACATTTCCTTCCATACAATGCTTCGAAGGGTGCCATACCAATAGAACCGTGATAGCTATTATTGTAAGAGAACTCAATTAACTTCACTGATTTATCCCAGCTAACCTTGAAATCCAAAGTGCAAGCGCGTAGCATATCTTCCAATGTTTGTATGGTACGTTTTGACTGTCCATCGGTCTGCGGATGAAATGTTGTACTCATCCGGAGTTCGGTACCCATGGCATTTTGGTAAGCTCTCCAGAATCGCGAAGTAAAACGTGGATCTCTATCGCATACGATGCTGACAGGTGTTCCATGTAGGCTGACTATCTCATTCATATACATACTCACCAGTTTTTCTATGGATGTCTGGATTGACATTGATAAGAAATGTGCCGATTTAGTGAGACGATCCACGATTACCCAAATCGTATCTTTACCATTGCGAGTCTTAGGAAGTCCGGTAACAAAATCCATCGTAATATGCTCCCATTTCCACTCTGGAATCTCTAATGGCTGTAATAGTCCTGCCGGCCTCTGATGTTCTGCTTTAACTTGTTGACAAGTATGACATCTCTCCACAAACTCCGCAATGTGTCGCTTCATGCCGTTCCACCAATAATTTCTTTTAAGATCCTGGTACATTTTTGTTGCTCCCGGATGTATGGATAATCTCGAGTTGTGAGCTTCCGTCATGATCTCTCTTTTAATTCCATCAATGTTTGGCACACACAATCTCTCTTTGAACCAAAGACGACCATCATTATGCAACTGAAAATCCTTCACCGGTCGTTCTTCAAACTGCTTGACAATGATCATTAACTCCGAATCATTCTTTTGCGCCTCTTTAATCCTATCAATTAAAGTGGGAGTGATCATTAATTTAGCCAGAATATTTGCAGTTGAGTCAACCACATCCAATCCAAACTCGGCTATCTTTCTCTCTAGAGGCGTCTGCCACCTTATTCGCCTTACCCAAATGATAATGGATAGCGAGATCATAGTCTTTCATCAACTCCAACCATCTGCGCTGCCTTATGTTTAGTTCCTTTTGGGTGAAAAGATATTTCAATCTCTTGTGATCCGTGTAGATTTCGCATCTCTCTATATATAAATAATGTCTCCATATCTTAAGCGCAAATACAACTGCCGCTAATTCCAGATCATGGGTGGGATAATTCTGTTCATAGGGTTTCAACTGTCTTGATGCATATGCAATTATTCGTTCTTTCTGCATTAATACACAACCTAGTCCATTCTTCGAAGCGTCGCTATATACCACGAATCCCTCTCCTGAGATTGGTTGTGCTAATACCAGTGCCGATGTCAATTTCTTCTTAAGTTCGGTGAAGCTCTGTTCACAATCAGATGTCCAATCATATCGCGTCTTTTTCTGCGTCAATCGAGTTAATGGAACTGCAATCCGTGAGAATCCCTCAACAAACTTCCGATAATAACCTGCAAGTCCTAAGAAACTCCTGATCTCAGTCACATTTGTCGGCCTCGGCCATTCCGTAATAGCCTCAATCTTTTTCGGGTCTACTGAGATACCATCCTTAGACACAACATGACCCAAAAAAGCAACACTATGGAGCCAAAATTCGCAGTTGCTGAATTTAGCATATAGCTGCTTCTTTCTTAATACATTCAGTGTTATTCTTAGATGCTCTGCATGGGTCTCTTCATCCGGTGAGTATATCAAAATATCGTCAATAAATACCACCACGAACTTATCCAACTGATCCCGAAATACTGTGTTCATCAAATTCATGAATGCTGCGGGTGCGTTGGTCAGTCCAAATGGCATCACTAAGAACTCATAATGTCCATATCTTGTACGAAAAGCAGTCTTAGCTATATCTTCCGACTTGATCTTTAACTGATGGTAACCAGAGCGAAGGTCAATCTTGCTGAACACTCTAGCACCCTGTACGAAAGGTTATATTGATTTTTATAACAGTTATATATTTGTTATTTAATTATTTAAATTACTTACCCTTAATTGATCGAACAAATCGTCGATTCGAGGCAGTGGATATCTATTTTTGATAGTGATCTAATTCAGCTCTCGATAATCGATCCAGAGTCACATGCTGCCATCATTCTTCTTAACGAACAACACTGGAGCTACCCATGGTGATACACTTGGCCGTATGAACTTCTTATCTATCAATTCTTGCAACTGTGATTTCAATTCCTTTAATTCGGCTGGGGTCATTCTATACGTTGCCTTTGAGTTTGGTTCAGCTCCTGGAACGACATTAATCTCAAATTCAATCTCCCTGTCCGGAGGCAAACCTGGTAGATCATCTGGAAATACATCTATGAACTCCTTGACTACTGGAATATTGTCATTTGATGGGGTCTCGGAATCCTTGCCAAGAGCATACACAAGGAATCCTTCGCCACCCTTCTTCAGTGATCGAAATGCGCTTGCTGCTGTCAGATAAATATTCTGTGGTATCTTTTTCATCTTGGAGTTCCCTTGATAAATCACTTCTTCTCGCATTGGATCCTTAATCATCACACGCTTACCACGACAATCAATGTAGGCATGGTGTTTGAACAACCAATCCATGCCTAGAATAATGTCGAAGTCCTCAATCTGTATAGGAATTAGAGTAACTTCGAACTTCTGTCCTCCCATTTCTATATCGTTATTCTTATATATATGATGTGAAATGATCACCTGATCACCAGCTGCTTGAACGCGATAAGGTGTAACCAGCCAAGTCGGACAACTACCAAGGTTCCTAGCAAACTTTTCGATACAAAGGAATGGCTTGCACCACTATCAAATAATACGTTGGCAGGTATGTTGTTTGTTAATATAACACCTGAAGCAATTCATAATTCAAATATGCAATTCTTAAGCAAGCAGATAATATCATAAACCTTTCAAAATGAAATATACCTGTCACAACGTCTGGGGCTTCCAGAACCTCTTCATCTGTCATCACATGTACTCTGGCGTTGGCCCTTGGGCCATCTCTCTGCTGAGGTGCGGCCCTCTGGGGTCCCTTCCTGGGCTCAGGATAGTCTTTGATCATGTTGCCAATCTTGCCACAGTTAAAGCAAGCTCCAAACTTCAGCAAACATGCTCCTGTATGCTGTTTCTGGCACTTAGGGCATCTCGGAATCGGATTCGCCTGTGGTGGACGTTGCTGCTGTGGCTGGCGTTGCGGCTGAGGTTGCTGCTGATAATTATGCTGACGTGTACGTCCATCATCTCCTCTGGCAGTCTTAGCCCCTTTACCAAACTGGCCATCTCCAAACTCTTGGGGCCTCCTGCCCCAGGTATCAGCGTCACTCCTAATGATGTCCCTCTCTACCCGATAGCAAGCATCCAGTAATTCACCAAAATCTCTTGGGTTGGCATTCACAATCCATGTGCGAATGCGTGGGTTCAGTCCTCTCTCAAACTTGATCATCTTCAGTTGTTCATCCCCTATAATCACTGGAACATATCTTCCCAATGCAGTAAATCGGTTAGCATAGTCTGCCACTGTCATACCAGACGTCTGGACCAGAGACTCAAACATCCATATCTTCTGTAAGGTAACTGATGGTGGAATATAGAATTTTCGGAACTCTCTCAGAAATCGCTCCCAAGTAGCTGGAGCTGGCAAATGCTGCAAATTAGTGGTCCACCATTGATCGGCTTCACCAATCAGGAAAGGCTTGATAACATGTGCTTTTATCTCCTCTGGTACTTGAATCAGCTCAAAATTATTCTGTACATCTTTTAGCCATTTCTCGGCTATGTCAGGGTCAGATCCACCTTCAAAATTAGGAATGCAGGCCTTCTACATTTCTCCGTAGAAGAAACAAGTACCTTGCTGTGGTGGAGGTGGTGGCGGTGGCGGTGGAGGTGTCGCATGATTCTGGTGGCCGTTGTTACCTACCGCCTGTCCTATCTGTACCAAAGCTTGCAGAACAGCCTGCTGAAAATCTCCTTGACCCTGCTGCTGTGGGGGTGAAGGCACATGCTCAGTGTAAAGTGGAACCGGTCCTTTCTGCGGTGGTATCTGTGGTGGTGGAGGAGGGGGTAGCTGTGCAGGTCTGTCAGCGCGCAGTCTACCTCTAGGTCGTGAAGACATCCTATCGAAAGCAGTATCATTAGTAATAATTTACAGAAGAAATCAATTTGTCTTCCCGCTTAGTTAGAAGTTGTAAAATTAAATTTTTTTTTTAAATTGGGGACGTAATAATCCAAGTGAAATTTTAAATTTCATCTAGCTATCTCTAAACATTCTAAGGATCCTAATCTAGGGATATCACTCTTGGTCTAAGATCATAACTTAAGTTCTAGGATCATCACTTAACTTCTAAGTGCTTACTTTATTGTTCCCGCCGTGGATCTAGAGCCTTTGCTCTGATACCAACTGTAGCGCCCCGCCCGAAACCAGAGTTCCGGCTCAGTGCAACCGCCATACTCTACTCCATAGAGTACAAGGCATCGATACCATACATGTGCATGTCAACATGAATTGTAATCGATATAGCGGAAGCATCTTAAAATAAGCTCACGACATGCATAATTTTATTACAAACCGTTCAAATCCACACAACCAAAAATACAGCTTCTCACGATAATTTTATTACATAACCATAAAATAAAGCTCACACAACAGGTACATAGCTTCAGCCTACATCTTCGCTCACGGATACTCTATCTGGGGTTCCTCTTCAATGAACACGGCATCAGGGTCCCTGTTCTCTGAAATGTTAAGAGGCAAGTATGAGCGATAACCACCATCTTTTAATCGCTCAGCAAGTATTCTTTATAGATACTTCATGTGGATCATACATGGGAAGACAAGTAGTAATAAGGTAACAATATACATAATTACATCTCCATTTATAATGATAGCATTATATCTAAGAATAAAACAGAACATAAGATTTTGCATCATACCTTATGGGTCGTGTCATTCTTCCTCAGCATATCCTTAGCCTACTTTCCGTACTTGAATACTAATCCATCTTATACTAAGATCATAACTTACAATCATCACTTCTACGTGCATAATCTTCCATAGTCATCTTAAGGCATCATGATTGTACAAATATACTAATCACCACCTAAGGGACATGATCATGACATGATGCATAAAACATGACTTTTCATAAAATGACTTTTCGTAAGCATGACTTTTCATAAACATGATATTTCATAACTTGACATGATTTTCATAACTTGCATAAATTGACATATTCATAACCTGCATAACATGACATTTTCATAACATGAAGACATAACATTTTTCTCATTGGCTATAGCACTTTTCGTAAGAATAATAACACACGACGTACCGATCTATTTCCCATATAGTGCATGTACGACATAAAACTTCATAAACATATGTACATGTATTAACGGTGACGCGCTATGACGGAGATCCCGTGTCCCAAACCCGGTGTTACACTCGGCCATATACGTAATCATATGCCCCTGACATTTACCACCCCGGTACCAATGTCACGCCGGCGAACATAACATAGTCATAATCATGAACATATCATAACATATCGTGTGTCAATGAAATCGATCGTCTCGTGTTTATTATTCACATGCATATAAACTTTTAAAACATGATATGCACAAGACAACTTTCAAACTTTATTTTCGTGCAACATGAGATTTGTTCATATGAAGTATTATGGTAGGCTACATCTTATAACATCCTCGTTTACTTATTTTCATCCTACATATCATAACTTAAAGAAAATCCCACTTTGGCCATCAAGTGGCCATCCGGCCATAGCAACCCAAAACAGCCCATTTTCTCATTTTTCATCCAACACTACTTTCTTAATTTGTATTTCCAATACACCTCATATTCCAACACTTAAGGGAATCAACCTTAAATTCCTAATTTCTTCTACTTCTCACTTACAAG
>AP025073.1:24918811-24939590 GCA_036186865.1 Eustoma russellianum | reverse complement strand
TACATAGGGTTCTTCTAAAAGTTTATAGGATTATGCCAATATAGCAACATTTGACTGTTTATAGCTCATTGACCAAACCAAAAGTGTACACATTTGAAGGGTTCCTTGCAATTCCTGATCCACGATCAATAATCAAGAGAAGTTTAATGTCAAACTAAGGATATATCAAATCTTGCACGTCTCAAAACACGCATATGTTTAGTATCAGATCTTCAGTTACTATCCTTTTTATTCTTTGAGTCTTTTGAATCCTCTTGTCAAACATCGAGATAGAGTCCTGAAAATACAGAAGAAAAGAAAAATAATACTCCGTACATTTTTTTCACCTTTCTTTGCTCGGCCAGAAACTGGGTTTGTAGGCGTCCGTTAGATCTGAAATTTTAGCATCATCTTCGTATGTGTCTTAGAATCTCTCTGGTAAATTTTGAGCAAAAACGGCAAAGGGAATCATTGAAATCGTACATCATCTTTATTTGAGGTTTTTCTGCCAATTTTCTGTATTCTTGAATCTTAAAAAATTCAGAACTATAGTCAAATGGATCTTTGATATTGCCTTCCTCTTGCTTTTTCCTGTTTGTTTGTTAAATTTGGTAGTAAACAGATTGCCCTGGCACCATCATTTCATATAGTCAAGAAAAAGGAAAAAAAGTCATTTTTTCTGCATGCTTTTCTTTTTTGAAAAAAAAAGTTACACCATAGTGTTTTGTGGTAATTATGGTTTTTATACAGCAATGTAAAGAGCTTCCGCATAAAGGATTTGTTAGTAGTTGTAGGTTTACCTGTCATTAATCTTTTTGTTGGTTGAAGCTCTTAGTTTCGCATAAAGGATTGTTAGTAGTTGTTGATTGAAATGCTTAGTTCCGCATAAAGAATTGTTAGTAGTTATAGCTTCATGTGTCATTAATCTTTTTGTTAGTTGAAGCTTGTAGTTCTATCGATTAAATAGTTGTTTTTGTGTGTAACTTGTATTTTATTTCCCAAGAGTCAACTCTTGACCTGAAGTCAAATATGCGACCCCTTAGAGCTTTTGAATCTTCAGATTTTTTTTCACAAAAATACTCCAATATTCGATCTAGTGTTCGACTCTGCGTTATATCTCGACCAGTAGCTTCAGATCAAAAGTGAGGTAAAATATAAGGTCTCTAATCACGTGTTGCCACGTGTACAAACGAATCTTTTTTTTAAAAAACAAAAATAATTAAACCTCTTCACTTTTTGTACACATGACAGCGTGATTGAAGGCCTCATATTTTATCTCAGTTTCTGATAGCGAAAAAACCAAATATCCAGATAAAGTTCGACTTGAACATTTAAGCTTGTCATGGCCATTTTTTAATATTACTCCAACTTTTGTTAAAATTTGCAAGATTTTTTAATTTTTACAAATAGCCAAAACCAGACTTTTATCTAACAAAAATTCAAGCATTTTGAAAAAAGTCAGAGTAATTCGCCCGGATGTATTTATTCAAGTTGTGGTTTCGAAGTGTTCAAAAAAAAAAGTTGTGGTTTCGATTTCAGTACAAAATTTGGTGGAGAATGAAGTAGAACTCGTATTTTTGTTTATCAATCGACAAACTTTACGTCAATGAATTACTATTCACCACAAAAAAAGAGCCTATAGCGACAGCCAAAAAACGTTGCTATTTCGTCGCTATAGGCATATTGCGACGAAATAGCGACGAAAAATGAAGGTCGTTATACGGCTTGTCGCAAAGCAAATTTCGTCGGCACTGCGTCGCTATATTGTGACGAAAACAATTTTGTCGGTGTATCGTCGCCAAACTGCGACGAGAAACTGTCAGGTCTGCGACCTGTTTTCTGCTGTCGCTGTTTCGTCGGTAAAATATTTTCGTCGCTATTTTGTATTTTTTTATTTTTTTATTAAGGTTCTGCGACAAAGACACTCGTCGCAAAATTTCGTCGGTATAAGTATTGCCGTCGCTATTTATTATTTTTTTATTTTTTGTTTCCGTTTTATTTCGTCGCAGAATGTCGTCGTTATATATCTTTTCGTCGCTAATTTTAAATTTTTGTTTTTTTATTACCGATCTGCGACAGTACAATTTCGTCGCCGGTTCGTCGGTATTTGTTATTTTTAAAAATATTAAATTTACTAATAATTATTTTAAATACATTATTTAATATTAAATTTTAAATTTTTTATGATTTATTAATAATATTAATACATTATTAATTAAAAAGTTTTTATTATTATTTAATTTCTATAATATATTTTATTTTGTATATTAAATCATTTGTACGAATATTATACAGTAATACGGTATTTGCGCATTCAAGTTCGTATAATTAAACAACACAAACGAAATAGAATCCGTAAAATTGTCAGATAGAATATAAAAGTACAAAGAAAATGTCAATACAACAAATGAAATAGACTGTACAAACAATGAAAAAATAAAAAACTATGCAGAGGAAGATGGAGGGGGATCATGCGGAGAAGAGTGACCATCAGGAGGGCGAGGCTGAGGCTGAGGCTGAGGCTGCGAGGAGCAGGAAATGAAAGACATGACTACCTGCGACAGGTGCGAGATTTGCTGGTTCGTTGCCTCCTGCACCTGCATCGTCTGCCGCTGCGCATGCTCAAACGCCTGTTGAAGCGCCTGCTGCAGCGCCTGTACACTCTCCTCATGCCTCGTCCTGATGGTCTCTATCTCACGCTGCAGCGCCGCATTATCTGATTCCAGGCGCGAAATATCCTCTGGCGTCGCAGAAGGCGCGGAGGTGCTGGCCTCGGAGGAAGCACCTGCTTGTAGAACTTCGGGAAAGAATCGCAGCGCTGCTGATCCAACCCCGTACACCTCCCTCTTCTTCTTATTTTGAGGGCCGACGGTCCGAACCGCATCCCAATAAGCGCGGTTCTTGTCGGCCTGTTCGCCCCTATCTGCGAGTAATCTGTTGTACTTGTCCTGAAATGAGAATAAGAATTGTTATGGTTTAGCAATAAAACAAACTAAGGAAAAAACAAATGATATCGTAGTCTACTTACACTGATGTCGCGGGCCTTCGTCGTGATCCAGTCCTCCGTCCCGTCGGAGGCTTTCTTCCGATGCGTCTTGTAGAAGAGATCGTAGGAGGCTGGCCACTCCCCCGTCTCCTCGTGCTGAAAGAATGAAATAAAATATGTTAGTGAAATCCAGAATTTTAAAAATTTCGGCATGACCTATTCGTTTATCGGAGGTATCCCGGCCTTAAAGGCCTCTCCCAAGTCAAATCAAAAATAAAAATAAAAAGGCAAATGAACACATGTACCACTTAAAGTAACCATATACGAATACCAAAAAAACAACAGCGCAACATAAGAAATCAACGAATATAAATAATCCACTTAAGTCAATGAATGTAAATAATCCAATGAAATCAATGAATCTAAATAATCCAATATTAAAATACTCACCATAAAACGCATCGTGGTGGCGTGGGAAACCGAACCACCTGAGTGTGTGGCAGGTGCTGGGCCCTGTACATTGCCGCTGCGCCGGTTCGCCGCGTTCCGGGCGCTGCGGGCTTGGTAAGCAGGGTCCCTCCACCCTTCTACCCACGCCGCCCAGACGGCCTCGGATACGTAGGCAGACCTTATCCACGTGGGGTCACGCTCCGACTTGGTCTTGAGGGAGTTGACGAAGTCGCCGTAGCGTTTGGCGGCCCTATGCCGCCAGGCCTGC
Organism: Eustoma russellianum; assembly: GCA_036186865.1. Classification (NCBI taxonomy): domain Eukaryota; kingdom Viridiplantae; phylum Streptophyta; class Magnoliopsida; order Gentianales; family Gentianaceae; genus Eustoma; species Eustoma russellianum. Next base: position 24,935,907 of record AP025073.1, on the reverse strand, counting down.
TCCACGTCGTGGGCGATGTCGGCTGGCCAGCTGTACGCCTTCTGCAATTATCATACGGAGGAATAATAAAAGTGTGGTTAGAAAAGTAACGATTGATTACGCATCAAAAAGTGAAATTCATCAAATTTGAATACCTGAAACTCATCCCAGTAGAACCTACGTGTCTCCGGGGTGACACGGGCCCAAGAATATCCAGATGGGTCAAGCCTCAGGTGGAAGGACCGGGTGATGCAACCGGAAAGCGCGCCATTGTCCGATCCAAACCTGAAAGAGGTGAAGTTGTTAGGAAAAAATAACGCGTGAAATATATTTGAAAACATGTTAAATAAATTAATCATTACTTACTTATGGGTATCATGTGACCAAGGGAGGGGACGACGCCCTGGTATGACACCCTGGTCCGATGCCGCATCAGACGCCGGATGAGGTGCTGATGCGCTGGGTGTGGGTGGCGTCGGCGTCGTATGTCTGGGGGGTGCGGACATGTCGGCAGACCGTAAAAGGTCTGCGTCCGCAGCCAGAGCGGCGGTCGAAACCGAGGCATACGTATGATGCTGAGAAAAGAACGCATCGAACTCTCCTTGAAGGTCCTGTGTAGCTGGTGGGTATGTGGATCTCGTCGGTAAACCCTCACTGAACATATTAATAATTTTTAAACGTTTCGGCATGACTTAAGCGTTTATCGGAGGTTTCCCAGCCTTAATGGCCTCTCCAAAGACAAATCCAAATCCAACAACCTTGAACTAGTATCATACCGAAAATCATATGCAAACCTCTTACAAAACAGTTTGTACATATATATACCCGTATATGCATATATATACCATATACATATATACCCATATATACATATATATACCCGTATACATATATATACCAAAATAGATTATATAATTATAAATATATTTAAATACGAAAAATATATATACATACATAATTCTACCCAAAAAAACATTTTCTATATATACCGTATATACATATATATACTACATACATATATACCATATACATATATATACCATATACATATATATACATACATAATTCTATACACATATACATATATATACCACAGCCACCCACACCCAGCCCCGCACCCACCACCCACACCCAGCCCCAGCACCCACTGCCCAGCACCACCGCCCACCCACACCTAGCCCCGCACCCAGTCCCGCACCCAGCCCCGCACCCACTCCCCAGCACCACCCAGCCCCAGCACCACCCACCCAGCCCCAGCACCACCCAGCCCCGCACCCACACCCAGCCCCAGCACCCACCGCCCACCCACACCCAGCCCCGCACCCACACCCAGCCCCAGCACCCACCGCCCAGCACCACCCAGCCCCGTCACCCAGCCCGCACCCAGCACCACCGCCCAGCCCACACCCAGCACCACCACCCCACAAGACATTAAAAAAATTAAAAACAACATAACTAATTAAAATAAAAAAAACGAAATAGGAAGAGAAACTAACCGAAGAAGGGAGGTCAACGGAGAACTTCGCCGCGGGAGGGAGCTTTCGCCGGGGGAGGGAGGGAGGTTTCGCCGGTGGGGGGAGGGAGGTTTCGCCGAGGGGAGGGAAAAAATGGGGAAGGAGGGAAATGGGGAAGAAAGAGGGGGAGTTCAGCTTATCTGCGTTATTTTGCGACGACCTAGCGACGAACGTTCGTCGCTATTTAGTTTCGTCGCTATTTTTCATGTGTCGTCGTTATTTCAAATTTAGCGACGCAACATTTCGTCGGTAACTCGTCGGTGTTATAATTTTTGAAAAAAAAAAATACAAAATATAAAGTAGTATATACATGAATATAAGTACATCAACACATACACACTTTCATATAAAGAGGTACATAAAAAATTTTGGCTAATGTCAATCTTCCTGGTCATCTGCATCCTCATACGCATCTTCATCTTCATCTTCATCTTCATCTTCATCTACATGCTCGTCGTCCTCTTCATCCTCGTATTCGTCTTCGACTACGTCTTCAATATTGTCAGGCGGTTGTATGTTGAGATGAATTTCGATGAAACCGCCGTTGGGGTCATTTAGAGGGAGGTCGTGCAGTTCAACATGTGTCGTATCTAGAACGGACGGGTTTTCTTCTTGAAATGCGGCGTCCATACCATCTGAACCTGTCTGTATACTAACATCAAACTTGCTCGATTTCACTTTGCACACGGCTCGCCAGTCTTTTGAGCTCGCATTCATCCTCGTTGTTGGATACGATAGATAGTATACCTGGGACGCTTGACTAGCCAAAACGTATGGATCGTATTTTCTGTACCGTCGCCCTTGGTGTATGTCTACCAACTTATATTGGTCGTGAACCTTTGTGCCAACGCGATAACCTTCTCGAGTTGGATCGTACCATTCGCATTTGAATAGGACCACCCGCTTTATCGGCAATGCCGGATATTCGAGCTCAATTATGTCAGTAAGGTAGCCGTAGAAGTCATCCTCGTCCGGGCTATTGTCATACCGCTTGACACACACTCCGCTGTTCTCCGACGATTTTCGGCTGGCATGGGAGACTGTGTGGAATCTATACCCGTTGACAAAACACATGTCGTGGCGCGTGACTCTGTTAAATGGACCCTCGGCTACTGCTGTCAGAATGTAACCGTACTCATCGTCAGCCAGATGACCTTTGCTCGCCTGTAAAACGACAAGTAAGTATACATCAGCGGGGCAATAAATGCGTATCACATATCGTACACGTAACAGGCAAATATGTAAACTTACATGCCACCTGAACCAATCAGCAAACTTGGAATCTAACTCATTGTTTATTGCATCGCTCGATATACCCGGTGAACGGTGTTGCAATAAATCAATGAACAAGCTGAAGCAAATTACGAATGAGTACCATGTATATCTTTGTAACATAATGGATAGAGTATCGCAAGGTCTTTACAAAATAAAATTGGATATCGTTTATACCTCTGGAAACGGTCGACTTGACGGCAGTTGCGCAGAACATAAGAATGAGCAATCTTCAGCTCGCTGTCCCCCAATATCATTTCCTTTCCATGTCCGTGAAATCTGATCGGATGTGTGAATATTGGGAGGACACCGGATCTGGTAATGCCGTCGTCGTTCCGGGGAACATCTCTGCGCCTCGACGGGACATCTGGCTCGAAGTAATGAGACACGAAAGCCGATGCTTCCTCCGTCAGATAGGCATTGCACATCGAGGCCTCGACTTTCGCCTTGTTCTTGATGTTCAGCTTCAAATGCCTGAGATATCTGTTCATATAGTGAATGTATGTTCAGATGCTTGCGCTTAGACACATAAGAACGTTATGCACATAAAAAAAGAGTACCTCTCGAACGGATACATCCACCTGTACTGAACAGGACCACCAACACGTGCCTCGTATGGTAGATGAACTGGCAGGTGTTCCATTGAATCAAAGAAGGCCGGAGGGAATATAGTTTCCAGCTTGCATATGATCACTGGGATTTCGCCCTCCAGCCTTAACATATTATCCACACTGAGTCTCGTGGCTGTAAGACATTTGAAAAACAGACTCATCTCGGTAATTGCTTCCCATACATTGGTTGGAAGCAGATCGCGGAATGCAATGGGCATCAACCGTTGCATGAAAACGTGACAGTCGTGGCTCTTCATCCCGTGCAAACCGCGTTTATTCATGTCGATGTTCTTCGACAGGTTCGAAACATGGCCATCAGGAAATCTAGCCGTCCTCAGCCACGATAACAACGCACTGACCTGCTCCGCATTCAGCGTGTACGAGGACTTCGGCATGTATGTTGTGCGAACGGGATGCAGCTCCGGTTGCATGTTGAGGTCGCGCATATCAAGTCGTGCCTTCATATTGTCTTTTGTTTTTCCTGGCACATTCAGCACTGTATTGAAAATGTTGTCAAACACGTTCTTCTCAATGTGCATGACATCCAGGTTATGTCGGATCATATTGCTCTTCCAGTACGGAAGCTCCCAGAATATGCTTCTCTTCTTCCACCCGATACAGTAACGAGCCAGGTCTGCGTTGTGACTGCCGTCCGGATCATCAGCGACCCCCACGAATCCACAACTGTCTATCTCCTGCAGCACCTCTGCACCCGTGAGGAGCTCGGGCTTTGTGTCCTTATCGACGATGCCAGGCATGAACGCCGTCACGTTCTTTCTGTACAAATGACGTCTGGGCAGGAACTTTCTATGGCTGTCGAACCAGCTAATCTTACGTCCATGTTTCAAGGACATCGTCTTCGCTTGCTTCATGCAGCAAGGGCAAGCGTATTTCCCCGCTGTGCTCCACCCCGACAACATAGAATAAGCCGGGAAGTCGCTGATCGTCCACATCAGCGCGGCACGTAGCTGGAAGTTTTGTTTAGTCGATACATCGAACGTCTCCATGCCAAACTCCCACAACCACTTCAGCTCCTGTATCAACGGCTGCAGGTATAGGTCGATCTTCTGTTTCGGATTCCTAGGCCCCGGTGCGATCACAGTCAAGAACATGTACGGCGTCTTCATGCACATCCAAGGCGGTAGATTGTACGGCGTCACGATTACAGGCCACGACGAATACTGCTCTCCCGACTGTCCAAACGGGTTGAACCCGTCGGTGCATAAACCCAACCTAACGTTCCTTGTCTCCGACGAAAAACCCAGATGCGTCGCATCGAACGTCCTCCAAGCTTCGCCGTCAGATGGATGACACATCTCACCGTCTTTCGTGTAGTGCTCCGCGTGCCACCTCATCTGGCTAGCTGTGGCACCGGATGCGTATAGCCTCTGCAGTCTAGGGGCGAGAGGTAAATAGTAAAATTGTTTTCTTGGCACGTTCCGGTTTCTTTTGTTCGTTCTCCACCTGTTTGTCCCACAGACCCTGCACATGTCTTTATTCTCGTTGATGCCCCAGTATATGATGCACCCCTCTGAACAACAATCGATTTTCTGAACCGGCAGTCCCAACGCCTGCAGCTGTTTCTTCGTCGAATAAAAACTGTCGACCATTGTGTTCCCTTCGGGAAGAGATTCCCTCATCAGCTGACACATCCCATCGTACAATCTCTCCGTCATGCGGTGTTCCGTCTTCATGCTCGTCATCCGACCGATCATGGACATCTGTGTGTGACTACCGCAACCAGGATACAGCGGCGTGTTGGCGGCGTTCAACATCTCAAAAAACTGTCTCGCCTGAGGGTTCGGATCTTCCTCCACGAATATACGCGGCTGTTCATCCGGATCCTGCATTTGTAACAACTGCTCTCCGGTAAATGCGCCGGCGGCTGCGTCTGTCACCATCTGCATGTATGGGTTGTGAGATCCCTCGCATATTTCTTCGGCATCAACCTGACCGGGTCCCCTTCGACGTGTACAGTTGCAGATGTAGACGCCCCCTCATATTCGCCGTGACAGTACCATGTATGGTAATTGTGGACGAAACCTTGTTTCAATAAGTGAACCCTCACGTCACCCGGATCCTTATATTTACGGTTCTTGCATTTCTTGCACGGACATCTAATCTGCGTTCCACTTTCATTACTCGTCGCAAAATCCATAAATTCTTCGAGACCTTCAACAAATCTAAAACACCACTCCCCGTTGTTTACTCTCTGGTACATCCACTTTCTATCGCTTCTCCTCGGATCCATTTTCTCGATACACCTTCAAAATAACAGCAGCTATCTTTTTTCGGTGGTAGAAAAAATCAAAATTCCACACTTCGGTTTTTTCGTTCAAAATTGATGATTGATGTGTTTGAAATGAGAGAAGAATGGGAGAAGAGAAGAAGAAGGAAAATGGTTTTATCGTTCTCAGCCTGCAATGTTACCGACGCAATAGCGACGAGATAGCGACCACAAACAAACACAAATCTTGGAAACAACAAACACAATACCGACGACTTCGCGACGACCGGCGACGAACAAGAAACACAAATCTCGTCGCTAAAAGGCAGTCCGTCCAATTCCCAATGCTGCGCGAATTTTTGTTGAATTTACCGACGTTTTACCGACGAAACAGCGACGGATAACGTCTCTTCACATTATTCGACGCGTTTCGTCGCTAATCCGTCGCCAAATAGTCGCTATTCGGCAGTGCCAGTTCAGTTCCCAACGGTTGCATCGTACGATGAGTATACGTCGCAAATTCGTCGCTACGTCGTCGCTAAAACAGCCGAAACGTCATCACCTAACGGTTGAAAAAAACGTCGCTATGTTGTCGCTATGTGCGTTTCGTCGTTACTCCGTCGCCAAGTAGTCGCTATTAGGCAGTCAGTTCCCAACGGTTGCATCGTACGATGAATATACGTCTTCAATTCGTCGCTACGTCGTCGCTAAAACAGCCGAAAGGTCACATTCCTGTGACCTTTCCTAACGCTGCACATTCCTAACGCTGCACATTCCTAACGGTTGAAAAAAACGTCGCTATGTCGTCGCTATGTCGTCGCTAATTTTCCTATTTATACCCCAAACATCCGCACATATACATACACACATATAAGTTTATAAATAATCAAAATATGCCGCGTCGTTTTAAAAGAACCCCAAGGCGTGGTGGACGGGCAATCAGTGCCCCTCCAGAAGGGCCTCCTCCTCCTCAAGTACCATCGGTTGAGCGAGAAGGTTCCGTATCTGTCTATGTCCCACCGCAGCATCAGAGTGATCAAGAACAAACGCCGGTGCAGGACGCCGACTTCCGTATGCTGATGGCAAACATGCAGCAGCAGTCGCGGCAACTGCACAACATGACTAGAAGGCTGCGGAAGATGAAATTTAGATATTACAAGCTCAAGCGCCTTCTCAAAGAGTTTGCGGAGAATGTCGCGGCCACTCTTTCGTCCGATGACGAAGAGTGAACGGCACATCTCCGCATCTCTTTTTAGATTTTTTTTTTATTTTTTCGTTTGATAATGTAACTTTTTATTATTGAATGAATGAGTATTTTTCCCAATCACCGCTTTCTTTTTCCTTAATCAATACACGTGTTTAATTCTCGATGTTTCTGCGACGACACAACGACAAATCGAATTCCGAACGGAAAGTAAAACAAAACATCTGCCACATGCGGGTTTCATTAACAAAAAAAACGACGATACACAACGCCAAGAACTTACTAAACGGCGAATGTATTTTATTTGGGCTTATTTTAGCGACAAAATTGCGACGACATAGCGACGTAGCGTTACAAACTAAATAGCGACGAATAAAAACACGCAGAGTAGCGACGAGACACCGACAAATCACCGACGTAAATCACCTGACTGACTATTTTTCTTTTAGCGACAACGAATTTCATCGTACTTTCGTCGCAATTAGCGACGACATTAATGTTGTCGCACCGTCGTCGCTATTACCGACGAAACAACGACTATACGTTGTTCGTCGGTGATAATTTCGTCGGTAAACCACAATTTTTTTGTGGTGATTTACACATTTATTAACTAATAAACTGAAAAATAATTGATATATAACATCAATGTGTAAAAGAGGAGATCCATTTTCTTTATTATATTTTATATTATTCCATCATATTCCAAAGTCCGCGTCGTTCACTCATTGGAAATAAAAGAAAACATAGTAGCAATTTGAAAACGTACGAATGACCAGTTTTGCTCAACAATTACAGTGGTTTATCAGAAAAAATATGTACAGTGGAAAACGTTGATGTCTTTATTTAATCCACAACCTTCTTGTATTTTTCTTATATATACTAGTTTATGATTCGGCATCCTTACGTTGAAGACCTACCATTGTATTTTACATGGATAAACTAACTTTGCACCATGTATTAAGTTTCTATTAATTCGAAAATAGATGGTATACAGACTAAGCCAATATGATCATAACAATAACATTATCCCGTTGTCTTAAAGGCTCCCGTCATAGGTCGAATGTACGCAACCATACTCATGTGTTAGAAACACACATAGGTTGTTCCGCGACGACTCATAATAAAAATTACGTCAGGTTGTGTCGATCAACTGATACTTCACGATATAAAAACCTCAGCCAATTTAGCGATCTTACCAGCACTAATAACCACAATGATCATCATTAATGGCAAAAAAAAAAATGACTTGAAAATCTACAAACAAGCCATGATTGATGATAGGCAGAACTCATGAATTGAAAATCTACATACACTACCAAACAAAATAATCTGCCAAATTAGAATACAAACATAAATATTTTTTTTATTTCTATAAAACTAATTGCAGCAAAAACTCCGTTTACGTACTCCCAATCCTCAAGCGTAACTGAAGAGTTACGTAACTATCGTTAGAAAAGGGTAGCCTGAGCTTCAGTCCCAATACTGCATATGCAACATTTTCCTATAAAAGGAAGCATCGCTCAGTTAACTTCCACCATTGAAAGAGATCTAGAAAGCATTAGTTCAACAATGGCATTCAAATCAGTTGCCCTAATATCAATCTTTTTCACAGTTTTCTTGGCGATCGCGGTGGGTACTAAAGGGGGTGGCATCTCCATCTACTGGGGACAGAACGTAAACGAAGGGACACTAGCAGACACATGTGCAACTGGGAACTATGACTATGTGAACATAGCTTTCCTTCCAACTTTTGGCAATGGTCAAACTCCTCAACTTGATCTTTCTGGTCATTGTGATCCCTACAGCAATGGTTGCACTGGTTTGATATCAACCTGACCGGGTCCCCCTTTGACGTGAACAGTTGCATATGTAGACGCCCCCGCATATTCGCCGTGGCAGTACCATGTATGGTAATTGTGCACGAAACCTTGTTTCAATAAGTGAACCCTCACGTCACCCGGATCCATATATTTACGGTTCTTGCATTTCTTACACGGACATCTAATCTGCGTTCCACTTTCATTACTCGTCGCAAAATCCACAAATTCTTCGAGACCTTCAACAAATCTAAGATTCCACTCCCCGTTGTTTACTCTCTCGTACATCCACTTTCTATTGCTCCTCCTCGGATCCATTTTCTCGCTATACCTTCAAAATAACAGCAGCTATCTTTTCTCGGTGTGGAAAACCTCAAAATCCCACACAATAAGATATCTTCCTTCTATATTTTCGTTGAAAAGTGATGATTTATGTGTTTGAAATGGGAGAAGAATGGGAGAAGAGTGGAAGAAGAAAGATAGTTTTATGGTTCTCATCCTGCAATCTTACCGATGTCTTAGCGACGCCATAGCGACGACCAAGAAACACAAATACCGACGCTTAAAAGGAAACAAATAAACACAAATACCGACGACTTAGCGACGCTTAGCGACGAAATACGTCGTATGGTGTGCGTGTATTAATGTCTGCATTCATTGCTTACCGACGCTTTACTGACGAAATAGCAACGCACGACGTATCTTCACACCATACGATGCGTTTCGTCGCTGTGAGCGTCGCTAAGGCGTCGCTATACAGTCCCAACGGCAGTGTCCACACAGTGCCCGAGTGTTCTTACCGACGCTTTACCGACGAAATAGCGACGCACAACGTATCTTCACACCATACGATGTGTTTCGTCGCTATATCATCGCCAAGGCGTCGCTATGCAGTCCCAACGGCAGTGTCCGCACAGTGCCCGATGGTTACAACGTACAATGCATTTACGTCGCTAAGTCGTCGCTATGTCGTCGCTGAGTTTCCCTATATAAACAGCAAACTGCCGTGTGTCTCATAATATAAAAAAACAAAATCTCCTTTCTAATCATATAAAAAGAGACAAATATGGTCGTACTAAGGCACAGGCACGCCGTGGTAGTGGTCTTACATACCCAAGACGGGGTCTTCAACCACCCGCACCTGCACCGGTTCCTCCACAACCACCCCCACCGGCTGACTCCTTCGAACCTTCTGTGGAGGGGCCAAGGCGGCAAGAGGATCGCCAAATTGGCGATCCTCGTGTAGAAATAAAGGAGCTGTGGAAAACAGTGGAGAATATGAGGGAGGTGCTTAACCAACAGGATGAGCGTCTCGAGTACCGGCACAGAAGGCAGATGCGGATCAAAGCCAAAGCTGCGCAGCTGAGACGCCTCCTGAAGGCGTGCGCGGAGAGTGTTGCTACTCTCTGTTCGGATGACGAACAGTGAACGACTCCTCTCCGCTCTTCTTTTAGTTTTTTTTTCAGTTTTTTCCTTATGTATTTTGTAATTATTTATTCTCTATTAATGAAGTTTTTTTTCCCAATCATCGCTTTCGGTTAATTTAAACACGTGTTTAATCCCTTACGAATCTCGACGACGCTAAAATACAGACGATGCTAAAATACAAACGAAATGTAAATCAAAAAAATTTGGGACGACTAATTCACCGACTAAACAGCGACTATATACCGACGAAACTTAATACAACGACGAGAACCTAATAACCGACGAATTTATTATCTGTGTTTGAATTTAGCGACGCTTTACCGACGAAATAGCGACGCACGACGTCTCTTCACACCATACGATGAGTTTCGTCGCTATAGGCGTCGCTAAGGCGTCGCTATGCAGTGTCCGCACAGTGCCCGATGGTTACAACGTACGATGAATTTACGTCGCTAAGTCGTCGCTAATTCGTCACTTTTTCAAATGAAGTGTCACGCCCGCACATCTTCCGGTGTTGAGTAACGGGAAACAAATTCGTCGCGGATTCGTCGCTATGTCGTCGCTATTTTTACTATATATATGACCCCACAGCCTTACATTTCACATAAATAAAGTTATAAAACTTCCTAAACAAAATACAAAGTATGCCCCGTCGTTATATAAGAACCCCAAGGCGTGGAGGGGCAAACAGTGCACCTCCACAACGGCCTCCTCCTCAACCACAACGGCCTCCTCCTCAACCACAACCCCAGGAAATGCCGGAACCACAGATCAACTGCAGTACCCTTATAGCAAACATGCAGCAGCAGTCGAGGCAACTGCACATCGTGAACAGAAGGCTGCGCAAGTTGAAAGTCAGATATTACAATCTGAAGCGCCTCCTCAAAGAGTTCGCGGAGAATGTGGCGGCCACTCTTTCTTCCGATGACGAAGAGTGAACGGCCCCTCTCCGCTTCTCTTTTAGATTTCTTTTTTAATTTTTTGTCTTTATAATGTAATTTTTATTTCTAAATGAATAAATTTTTTTTCTCAATCACCGCTTTCTTTTTTCTTAATTCATACACGTGTTTAATCCTCGACGAATCTGCGACGACACAGCGACGAATCGGAATACGAACGAAAAGTAAAACAAAACATTTGCGACACGCGGGTTTCATCGACAAAAAACCGACGATACACAACGCCGAGAACCTACTAACCGACGAATTTATTTCCTTGTTTGTCCGTGTTTATGTTTCTAGAATTTTAACGACACATTAGCGACGATATCGAGACGAAACGCTACAAACTAAATAGCGACGAACAAAAGACACAAAGTAGCAACGAACCACCGACAAAACACCGACGAAATTGTAACGAAAGGATTAACCTGACTACTTTTTTGTTAGCGACAATGCATTTCATCGTAGTTTCGTCGCAATTAACGACGAAAATGCGTGTATTGTAATTTCGTTGCAAATTACCGACGAAACACCGACATACCTTGTTTCGTCGGTGACTTTTTCGTCGCAAATCAAAATTCTTTTTGTGGTGATAAAAATGGTTCGTTTAGGTTAGAATTTTGGTTAGTTAAACATGTTTCTCACAGGCCAGACACTCAACATCATCTTAACTATATTGCATGTAAGACATGATATATTATTAAATTTTATATAACAGTTAGACCGTATCATTTGAATATGATTTATCCTTATCCGAGTTGCATCAATTATTTGTTTGTTTTTATTTAAAGAAAAACTAAAGCCAACAACTTGGACTCGTATTTATCCACTTATTTCCTACCAAAACAATAAAATAGTTCATTCTTAACCAAATAATTTTTTTCAGGTAGCGTCACCATCATACAACTAAAATTATAGTTTATAATATATTCAATTTTCTCGACAGCGATAACATGAATTAACTGCGTACATTGATTACAATTACCTCTCATACGTCAATTCTTTTTTGCTTGTGCATATATTTGTTAACGAGTAACTATTAATTAGATGTCTACTATCTGATAGTCAGTCATGATAATAAAATTTCCATCTTCCCAACAAGTTATCCCTCACACCTCCGTCTATCGCATCCCCCTCCCCCGCCCCCGTCCCCCCTTTTTTAAAATGTGGGTTTACGTTTTCTTTTATGAAGGAGGGGGTTTAATTAATAATTGTACAACGAACTCAGTGTTTTTCTTCATAATTTTAACTTGCTTTGTAAGGGAGGGTTAAGTGGGTGCAACCACTTTTCTTCTGTCAATTTTGCTTTAGACCGACGACTAACCAGGCATTAAAATATTTCTTTTGGGTTTTGTAATCTTCTAGGGAGGTATAATTGTAACCATGAATGTTCTTTCTTCTACCTCAAGTTACTAATTAAATGTAATAGAACGGTTATAAGTCATTGTTTAAGCATCATCTTGGTCACCCCGTCACATGATTGTCTTTTAATAAATATGTGTTAACTCTCCTAAGAAAAACAAAGGTTTTAAGTTTTTCGAAGGAGTCAATTTCGTTGAGAAAAGTAGTTTCTTATTTTATATGTTTTTAGATTAAGTGATGATCTATATTATCAATCAAGAGGGCAAGCCTTGTAACAATATGTAAGGTTGGTGATTTGTAACCTTGATGTCACAGGTTCGATCCACGGAAACAGCCTCTTGCACAAAGTGTAGGGTAAGGCGGCGTACATCAGATCGCGAAGCGATCCGGCCCCTCTCTAAACCCTGTGCAAACGCGGGAGCCTAGCGCACTGAGAACGCCATTTATATACTGTCAAACAAAAAATTTTACAAAGTTTTTTAATTTATATATGTTATTGAATGACCTTAAGCTAGTGAAATATTCGAGGGGAAAAATGTTGGAATTAATTCGTGACACGTGAAATGCGCAGCATGTTGATTAAGCAAACACGAATTAATCATAAGGTGAATATTATGTATGATAATTTTATATGTCACATATGTCACGTAAATAATATTAATTATTACTTAAAACATCCACATGTTAAGTGATTATCGGGACGTGTTCGTAGATGTATAGTGTGGTCTAAAATGAAAACTCCCAATAGATAGAAAGTCACATGGTTAGAGTCCGCGATGGATGGGCTCAAAGTGCAACGACCATAAAGTGTATGACGTCTGGTCTCCGAGGGACGACAACCCAGGTGTGGTTAGTAGAAAAGTGTTGGTAAATATTATTAAATATTAAATAATATTTAATATTAAATAATAATATTTATTATTAAATATTAAATAGTATTTAATGTTGGATAAATATCACTTGATGATAACATCAAGCTAAGTATATCCTCCTTTGGTGATAAAGATGGTAAGAGTTCTCATCTATAAAGGAAAAGGATTTGGTTGTCATCATAACTCTGAATCCTATCACCATCAGGATTCTCCTTCTATTTAAAGGGGGAGGGTCTTCACCTCCTCATATAGTTTCAAAGGCAGCCGGCCATAGGAGAGAAAAGGAGAGGGAGTGCCAAAATTTTATATACATCCCACATTGTCTAACTTCTCTATTGGGTAAATTAGTGAATTGTTGAATCCGTTCAAGGGGTACATCAACAATTGGTGGGAGGTCGTGAATCCTTGGATCATGCCAGATTCATCAAGCAGCAGGACATTCGTGGTGAGCAGATCAACATCGAACATGGAGTAAGGTAAAATTCTGCCTTTGTTACTTTGCCCAGTGATTTGACTAAACGGTCTTTATTTAGAGATTTATTAAATAAATCCAACAAGTGGCATCAGAACGTGTTTAATCCGAATTACTTTTGTTAATCTGTTCATGATTTTAAAAAAATTTGGTTAAAAGTTTTTCCCCACCGGAATAAAATTCTGGTGGAAAAATGGTACCCTTTCTTTATATAAAATAAAGCTGTCCCATTCTCTGACCAAAAGGAGCAGCTGGTCCAATGGTTAGAGTCTTGGACATTCATTGAAAGGTCTACAGTTCGATTCTGGGGGGGAGATTTTAGGTTCTTTTTGTCTCCTGTCAGATATAGGTTCAACCCGGTCTGAACTGGTTCAAAACTGGGCTCTAGACCAATTACATTATTAAATAAAAAAGGAATTTCATATTTTAGAATGGGCTGGCAGGTCTGACCCGACCCGCCCATGCCCCAGATTATGGCTTCGACCCAAAACAGTAAAATGAATAAATAAAAAGGGGTTCTAGATTGGGCCAGGCAGTTTCTGACCCGACCCGACCCTTTAAATCACATTTTTTCTATTTATTTATTATTACTATTTTGGATAAAGTGAATGCTAATTATTTTATTATTATTATTTTAAAAGTTTTTAAAAGAAAACAAAATAAATAATAATGATAATAATTCAATTATTAATGTTATTATTTAAGAAATATTAAAGAAAATAGTAAATATTAAATTATTATTATTATTATTTTAAAGAAATCCAAAATAATAATAATTAAGTATTAAGTTAATTTCCGGTTATTAGATTACTTGTTTATTTATGTATTTATTTGTTCATCTATTTATTTATGTTATTTGTTCATGTTAATAAATAAATAAATGCAAGTAGAACAAGTTATGGTCTGGGAATTTTTTTAAAAAAATGACCTGGTTTCAAGTTGCATGGTCTGGGCTTTGACCCAAACCAAAAGGATTTAATGCTACCCCTTAAAGTAAAAAATTAAAGAAGGGGATAAGTTAAACCGGTCATGACCTAGACCCGAACCTAACTCAATCAGGACCCAAATCTTGTTTGACCTAGTTTGACCAGGTTTAACCAAGTTGATTCGATGGGTTAAGTTTACTATGTTGACCATTTTGGCCAACACTAACCGTATTATCCAGGGTTTATCAATCACTGAGGTTTAAAGTACTCGTGATAGATGACTCAATGAGTTGTGATAAAAACACCGTACATATAATTCTATCTAAGAAAACCGATTCTTAAGTGAGATAATTTGTGACTCCACCGGTCGCCTAGGAATCATGTGGAATGATAACACTTATAGCAAGTGGGTACTACCAAATCCGTTCATTTCACACTCAATATGGATCATCATAAAATTATATCACTTGTTGAACTAATTGATAAATATATTGTTTTCTTAAACCGTAAAGAGAACAGCTTGGTTCAAGGTGGTTCTTATTAAACTGTAAAGGGAATCAAACCTAGTTCAAGGTGTTTTAAGCACAACAAAGGCATACATCACAATGTAAGTTGAGGTCAAGCATGCACGTACATGCAAGAGGGTCATTTAGGAAACTGCTGAATCACTCAGAACCATAAGTTACGCAACTTAGCAAATGTAGGGCTGTAATATGATCCCCTTAAAGTACGGCTATCATATTATCGCCACTGCAATTTGTTATGATCGTGAGGGGCATGATGTGTTGGGTGTAATCATTGACCGGTTCAAAGGAAGGTGTGATTGTCCAAAGCACATATGAGCAGGTAGTAGACTCATGGGCCCTACGGCGAATCTTTGAATTCATATGTTGACTCATCGGCCAAAGGAAAGTGGTTACCCCGTTTTGGAGAGCCGTTACATTGCCATTACACCCAATTGTGAAGATATTGGGATGACTCCAAAGAGTCCTAATGTTGGAAGACATTGGTTGATAGAATTAAGTTCTATTTTGATTTTGAATTTATTATGGTAGTTATAAAGATCACGTGTGTGCGTATTTACTTCCGTTTCTTGTTTGCTTTTCAGCAATTATGTCTACATTAAGGACATTCCTACATTGAACGGTTCAAACTATAACCAATGGAAAGATCAACTCCGAGATTTTTCTGGGGATTAACTGACCTTGACATTACGTTACAGCTAGACGACCAGCTGTGATGACAGAAATAGCACAAGTGAGGAGAAGCTCACATGGGATGCTGGATCCGGTCAAATCACATATATCTTATGCAAAAAACTATCCTTGAATGCTTTAGGGGAGACGTTTCTGAGACCACAACGGCTAGAGAATTTTTTGGCCGATCTCGAGCAAAGGTTTGTGAAGAATGAGAAAGCCGAAATAGGCATTCTCAAAAAAAATTCTGCTCGAGACAGTATCGTGGTAATGGCAGCATAAGGGAGTGCATCCTAGAGATGACTCACATGGCTTCTTAATTGAGAAATAAGAAACTTGGTGTCTCAGACGATATGCTGGTTGCCATGATTCTCAACTCCTTGCCTCCTAAGTTCAAACACTTTCTGGTCAGTTACAACTGCCAAAAGGAAAAGTGGACATTGAACTTATCTGCAATGCGTACAAGAGGAGAAAAGCCTTAAGAATGAGGGGCATGAGATTGTGAATGCTGTCACCACCAAGTCTAGTGGTAAAAAACGTAAAGCTGTGGAGAGAACTAAGGAGCAAAAGGCATAAGGGGCGACTAATGCTGACGCACCCAAAAGCATGTCTTGTTTCTTTTGCAAGAAAGAGGGACATCTAACGACGAACTGTACCGAATATCATTCTTGGCTCAAGAAGAAAGGTACATTCTTATTTATTCTGAAGTTAATTTCGTTTTGGATATAGCTACTTGGTAGGTCGTTACAGGAGCCACGACTCACTTATCTGTGATTATGCAGGCTTGCCTCAGCCACAGAAAAACAAAGGACGATGAGAGATACGTCTATTGGAGAAATGACAGCGGCACAAAGGTTAAGGCCATAGGACATTTCAGATTGTTGTTGACTTTCGGTTTTTATCTAGACTTGCATGATACTTTTGTAGTTTCGTCGTTTAGACGAAACCTTATTTTGTTTTATCGATTGGATAAAAGTGGCTATTACGGTTTTCTTGGAAATAGAAATTTCCATCTTTATCATACGTCTAGATTAATTGGTCACAGTAAAATGTCCAAAATGGACAAACTTTACACGATAAATGTTGCTTCAAACCAAGAAACCTTGCATGCTGTTACACGAAACATTAAAGAAAAATTAACTTGTGAGAATTCAGGATCATTAAGGCATCGGTATTTAGGACATGTGTCCAAAGGAAGAATGGAACGTCTTGTCAAAATGAAATTTCAATCCTTTAGACATAACCGATTTGATTCGTGTGCATTTTGTGCAAAAG
>AP025073.1:24773909-24918711 GCA_036186865.1 Eustoma russellianum | reverse complement strand
TTCTCCGTTACGTCCGGCAGGTCTTCCTCCGCCGATGATCTGCCTATCGGTACCCTGGTCCAATCCATTGGGGACTCTGCCCAATCCAGCAGAGCCCTGACCGTAATCAGTTCTTCGCCGGAGCCAGTGAGGATGGCTCCTGCTCCGGCGCCTGCAGATCCTCAGGCCCTCGAGGGGGGACCTTCTCATTTTCCCGTAAGAGGTCGGCCAACTCCTATGGTTCAGGAGACTACCTCTAGTTTGACCGAGGCCGACCTGAATAGGATTTGTAAATATTACAAAGTAGATAGAAATCGTTTTCAACCCCTTCTTCCCTTGCCGGATCAAACCGCTTGTGATCCCCCTAGGGGTTACGAGGCAATCTATGAGGACTATTTCAAGTCCGGCTTTAGTCTTCCTGTTCCTGAGCCCGTTATCCGTATTATGCGAGCTTACGGGCTCAGACTTCCTCAAATTCAGCCGAATGGCCTCAAACTCATTCTTTGTTATATTCTTCTCCTCCGTCTTATTGAATTTCCTTTCAATACCACTATTTTTCGAGCCCTTTTTGCATGCCGGACTTCACATAGTTGGTACTATTTCAGCAAGCGTAGGTCTAGTACTGATTTTCCTTTTGCCATCAACATTCCTTCCTCTAATAAAGATGGAAGGAAAAATTCTTTTACATTTAAGATCTGATCTGCCGAGTGAGACTACCTGGAAACGAGGCAGGGTCCATAACACATTGCCGAGCCAGGAGTATTGCGATGAAGCAGACAGAATTCGGTCAGCTCCAATTGTCATCGATTGGCACAAAGTTGACTACGATGTCTGGATGGCTGCTGACGTAAACCACTCGGCAATTGGTGAGGGCTATCGAGCCCTTTCTCCAGATCAGCTAACCATCCTTCGAGGTGGCCACTATAGTCTTTGAATTTTCAATGTTCTTGATTGTTGTTAACATCTAACTGTTTTAACTCTGAATGCAGGTGCCATGTCTGGATCCCTGAGCCGTGCTGAGATAATGTCCGAGAATCAGGCCAGGAAAAGGCTTCGAAGGGAAAGGAGGTTAGCAGCTTTGAGTTCTGGAGGGGCTTCTACTTCGGCGGTGCCCCCAACCCCTAGGGTTGCTGTTGCTGAGCCTGAAATGGCGGAGCCTGAGCCAGGTAAAACCTCTTCCTTGAATGTAGGATTTTCAAGTGTTTTAACACTTGTTTGGGTTTTAACTTGTTTTCTCTTCGTTGCAGCTCTGCCAATTACAATTGCTGACGATGAGCCTGTGGCTGTGGCTCAGCCCCTCCAGTTAATTCTGAAATGTCAGAAGATGCTGGTGAAGGCTCCAGCCTCCGCCCCCGGAAGAGACAGCGGGGTGAAGGCTCCAGTAGTCGTGATCCGGGACCATCTCAGCCCCCGGAGATGATCGTTGCTGACCCGGTTGAGGAAATCTTGCCTCCCGGGTAATATTCAAGACCCAATCTTGATTGGGTTTTCTGAGGTAGATTCTGCTGAGAACCCTGCCGTGGCCGAAAGGCTTAATAGGGCAGCAATTCTACCTCGGGATCTTCAGAGGTTCAGGGCAACGGACTTCGCGGCCCTGACCAATGCTTATATGTCCAACCTTGCTCTGGTAAGTAAATTTTCTGTTGAGTACTCTACTTATTTTGTTAGTGGACTTCCTTTTACCGTTATCTTTTGTATAGATCCGAGGCCAGGGGATGGAAGTGGTGACCCGCTGTAGGAATTTTCTTGGGGAGCTTGAGACCACTCGGAGACAACTTGAAGAATCTGAGAAGAGGAGGGCCGAGCTAACCCAAAAGGTCACTGACCTAGAAGCGGGAAACACCAAACTCCAACAGAAGGCTGAGGACGCTGAGACGAGGTTGGCCACCTCCAACTCTAAGGTTGATGAGTTGGAGAATAAGGTGGCTGACCTAGAGCTGACCTCCACTCAGTCTGTCACGGAAGTTGAATTTTTGAAGAAGAGTATGGCTGAGATGGCACAGAGGCTTGAGTCTGAGCAGAAGATGAACAACTGCTGCGCCAAAACTTGATCGATGCTGAGATCAAAGCAATTCAAGACTTCAGAAAATCCAGCTTTTTTGAAGAAAACTTGCTTCTGATTCAAGGCTCGGCCATGGAGGTCGGCCAAAGGAATGCCATTGAAGCCTGTGCCCAAGTTCACCCAGATTTGAACAGAGAGGACCGCCGTATAGCCGAACTCTACAATCCTCAAGCAGCTCAAGACTTTGAAGAGTTGTTCCAGAAGTTTGTTGATGGAGCTGACTTGAGAGATGAAGATAAGGACGAATAGGCTTTAGGGTTCTTCTTTGTTTTAACCTTTTTAGGCCAGGCATGAATGTATACTCCACGCTTATTAATGAAAATCTTCAACTTTCAGGCTCAGTTATCTTCTTTATCTTTAATGTCTTTACCAAGTTTATTCTTGATGCCATCGTGCTAACTCTTTAGGTTAGTCTTGACAACTTGATAAACTTTATTAAGAAATAAACTGAGCCTTCAAGTTAGAATGAACCTGTTGTCTGAGCTGAGCCAAACTCTTGACTGGTTTGACATAAACTTCTGCTTCGTTAAGATCAGGCTCTGCCTTGCTTAACTTCACTTTGGCTTTGTAAGAGACAACTTAAAGTTTGCTTGCATGTCTCTTCTTCAACAAACTCTTTCCTCAGATTTGCTAACTCTTGATGATATTTCTTTAACCTTTGCCTCGGGCACGCCAAGGTCTTATACTTGTTTTTAACAAGTTTCTGCCTCGGTCTTGCCGAGGTCTTGATCTGCCGTTTAATGGTCTTTCGTCTCGGATTGCCGAGGTTTTAGATTTCTTTTATCGGACATTTGCCTCAAACTACAAGGTCTTTTGCCTCGGACTGCCGAGGTCTTAATGTACCCTTTAGCGGGCATTTGCCTCGAACCTGCGAGGTCTTTTGCCTCGGACCTGCCGAGGTCTTAATGTACCCTTTAGCGGGCATTTGCCTCGAACCTGCGAGGTCTTTTGCCTCGGACCTGCCGAGGTCTTAATGTACCCTTTAGCGGGCATTTGCCTCGAACCTGCGAGGTCTTTCGCCTCGGACCTGCCGAGGTCTTAATGTACCCTTTAGCGGGCATTTGCCTCGAACCTGCGAGGTCTTTTGCCTCGGACCTGCCGAGGTCTTAAGGATTTTTCGCTCTACTCAAATCGTGTTCTGACTGACTCTTGAAAGTTATCACAAAGAACTTGTTTATATACAAAGCAGCTGCAGTTTACATCATTGATGCAGAAGTCTGAGATGGGAAACATGCCAGGTCCGTGGAAGAGTTCCCTTCCAGAGTTTGTAACTTGTAAGCTCCTGTTGGGAATACTTCGACAATGCGATAAGGGCCTTCCCATTTGGAATTAAAGGTTCCTATGACTCAGCATGACTGACTTCATTGTCTCGCATCACTAAGTCTCCCACTCGAAAAGATCTCGGTCGTACCGGGAGTTGTAATGCTGAGAGATCAGATTCTTGTACTGGGCCATGCGAATGTGAGCTCGGTCCCTCTTCTGCTCTAGTTCATCTAGATTTATCCGCAATTCTTGACTGTTATTCACAGCAGATGACAATCGACTCGTGTTGAGGTGGAGCCTATCTCTGCAGGAATGACAGCTTCTGTGCCGTACACTAGTGAAAAAGGTGTTTCTTTCGTTGAAGTTGAGGGAGTTGTCCGGTATGCCCATAGGACGCTGGGTAATTCTTCAACCCAACTTGTGCCCACTTTGTCTAATCGCTTCTTAAGTCCATCCTTGATAATTCTGTTCGCAAGTTCAACTTGGCCATTTGACTGGATGTGCCACTGAGGTAAAGCGTTGCTTAATGTGCAGATCAAGACACCAACTCTTTACCGGATCTTCAGCAAATTGGCGTCCGTTGTCTGAGATCAAGACCTGAGGTAAGCCAAACCGGCAGATGATGTTTTCCATAAGAACCTTTTGACTTGAGCCCCAGTTATGGTGGCCAAGGTTCAGCCTCTATCCATTTAGTAAAGTAGTCAATTGCTACCACAGAATCTGACCGAGCCAGGAGCTCGTGGTAGAGGTCCCACCAAGTCCATACCCCATTGCACAAACGGCCAAGGACTAGAAATACTGGTCATTTCATGGCTCGGCAAATTAAAAGATGGAGCATGAGCCTGACATGATGAGCACTTTTTGAACTCTTCCGCATCTTTGCGAATTGTGGGCCAGTAATACCCTGCCAAGTAGCACTTACGGGCCAATGACGTGCTCCAGAATGACTCCCACATATGCCCAAGTGCATTTCTCGGAGAATGTAATCTCCTTCGTCCTCAGGTACGCAGCGCAACCATGGTTGGGAGAATGATTTCCTATACAAGTGATCATTAAAGAGTGCATACCTGGATGCCTTCAGTCGAGTCGCCGAGCTCGCGACTTATCCTCAGGTTGAATCTGATGTTGTAGGTAAGTGATTATCTCATCCATCCAGGTGTTATGATAGTCTTGTTGTAAGACTTCATTTCCATCAAAAGCGCGATGTCTCACCAATTCTACAACAATCCTTTTTCCAATGGTGGCCGGGGTGGATGAAGCTAGTCGAGATAGTGCATCAGCACGCTTGTTGCCGACCTAGGGATATGCTCAACATTAAAATGCTCGAACATTCCTCTTAGATGCTGAACTTTGGCCAGATACCGCTTCATATTGTCTTCCTTTGCCTCATAGTCTCCGTTAATCTGTGAGACTATGAGCTGCGAATCACTTCGGGCGGTTATCTGCTGTGCCCCCAGTTTCCGAGCTAAGCTCAACCCAGCAATCAGTGCTTCATACTCAGCCTCATTGTTAGTAGCCTCGAAATCAAAACGTAAGGCATATTCGGTCTCTTCCTCGTGAGGATTCACTATTAAGAGACCAGCACCACTTCCTTCCCTTGGAGGATCCGTCTACATACAAAGTCCAACCTGCGCTGAGGGAGGATCTTCCTCAACTGATATGCCCTCAGCCAGAAAATCAGCCAAGGCCTGAGCTTTAATAGAGGTACGTGATTTGTAACTGATGTCATACTCGGCAAGTTCCATTGCCCACTTGGCAGCTCGACCTGATGTGTCCGGCCGAGATAGAATCTGCCTTAGGGGCTGATCCGTCACCACGACTATAGGATGAGCTTGAAGGTAGGGACGGAACTTCCTAGCCGCCACCACTAATGCCAGGATGACTTTCTCAGTATTCGGGTATCGCACCTCGGCCCCATGCAAGACTTTACTTGCAAAGTAGATAGGCTTCTGAACTGCATCCTGCTCTCTGAGCAGAACTGCACTCACCGCTTCATGACAGGTGGACAAATAGATGTACAATGTCTCCCTGGAACAGGAGAGGTCAACATGGGCACCTCAGCCAGATGTGCCTTTAAGCCATCAAATGCCTCTTGGCACTGTTCATCCCAGAGAAAAGCTGTTCTTTTCTTCAAAATTTGGAAGAAAAAGGCAACGATCTCTCAGCTGACTTGGAGAGAAATCTGCTCAAGGCCGCAATTCGCCCCGTCAACCTCTGAACTTCTTTAATGTTCCGAGGTGGGTGCATATTTTCCAAAGCTTCAATCTTAGCTGGGTTGGCCTGCACTCCTTCTTTGGAGACCATGTACCCCAAAACTTTCCTGTTCGCACCCCAAAGGTACACTTCTTTGGGTTCAGCCTCATGCAAGACTCTCTTAGGATGACAAATACTTCGCGCAAATTGAGATATACTGATCAAGGACCTTGCTTTTAATCAGCATATCGTCGATGTAGACCTCCATAATTCGGCCTATTTGATTTTGAACAACAAGTTAACCAGACGTTGATAAGTTGCCCCAGCATTCTTTAAACCAAAAGGCATACTGATGTAGCATAAGTGCCGACCTCAGTTATAAAGGAGGTCTTTTCTCGGTCCTCTTTTGCCATCATGATCTGATGGTAACCCTTAAAGGCATCCAAGAAATCAAAGACCTCATACCCCAAAGTAGATCTACCAATCTATCAATCTTCGGTAGGGGGTAACAATCTTTTGGGCAGGCTTTGTTCAAGTCTGTATAATCAACGCACATTCTCCAGCTTTTGTCCGGCTTAGGGACCACAACCGGGTTAGCCAACCAATTGGTACAAGACTTCTTCGATGAACTTCGCCACCAAGAGTTTCTCAACCTCCCCTGCAATCACTTTGTTCCTCTCTGGTGCAAAGTTTCTTTTTTTCTGCTTAATGGGCCTGACCTGAGGATCCACATTAAGGTGATGTTCTGCTAAAGTAGTCGGGATTCCAGGCATATCTTCTGCGTCCAAGCAAAAATTTCTGCGAATTCCCTTAGCAGATTCTGAAGCTGAGCCAAAGTCTCAGATGGCATCCAGTCCCAATTTTGATTGTATTCTCTGGCCGACCTGAATCTAAGATGAATTCCTGAACCGCGTCATCGGTTTGTAAACATTCGTCTGTTGGGGGAATGAGATCATCCAGAACAACCTGCTGGACGATCCCACTCCCTTGGGTGGCCACTGCGTAACAATTCTGAGCAATAGGGATATCTCCCTGCAAAGTAACTACTCCGCCTGGGGTAGGAAACTTCATGCTAACATGTAAGGGTGATATTATAGCTCCAATGCCACCAACGCGGGTCGGCCTAAAGAATTTGTAAGCCGACCTCTCCTTAACCACCACGAATCCATCCATAAGCATCGGTAAGCAGGGGGTTTGCCAAAACTGACGCTGAGAGTAATCAGGCCAGCTGGCCGAACAGGCATGCCGGTGAATCCATACAAAGGAGAGCTACTGGGGTCATTTGTGAGTCCGCCAGACCCAATTGCTTGTATACATGATAATACATTATGTTCACGGCACTCCCAGTATCCACACATACCCTACGTACCTCTACAATTCTATCCGGCGCCATATGAATGCATAATCCAATGACTAATCCCGTATTATTAGAATCAAGCGGGACTAAATCCTCTGGTCCATATATCAACTCTCGAGCAACCTCCGTTTTTTCGGGGAAGGCCCAGTGGACGTACCTGACGAACTGGGACCACCGGGATTTGGCTGTGACGGACCACCCGAGATGGTGTAGATTATGGAATTGATTTGTGGCTGAACTGCAGCCTCTTGCTGTCTCGATCCCCATCATCATCCGACCTGGGATGTGTTGGGGGTGCCTCAGGTCGGCACTTATCCTTCTGCTCATTCTTTCGGAAGTTTAAACGGTTATGAAGCCGAGAACGCGGATCATAGAATTGTTTTAAATGTCCCAATTCAATTAACTTCCGAATTGCTTGAGCTAATTGCCGACAATCTTCAGTGTCATGGCCGACATCACGGTGATATCGGCAATACAATTTCGGATCCCTCTTGTCCCTGGGTCCTGCCAAGGGCTTCGGGTCCGTTCTTAGGCCATCTCTTTCCATGACGGCCAAATTCTATCTTTTGAAGCCAGAAGGGGTAATCCTTCTTGACCTCGCTTGCCTCGAGCACCAAGGCGATCAAACGCACTGCGCCGTTCGCGTTGGTCTTCAAGTCGAATTGCTCGGGAGTTGGGCCGAGCCTCCCGCCGAGTACTCTGCTCGGCTTCCTTTTTCAATCGATTTGCCTCCTCTCCTCGGGCAAACTGATGCGCCTTTTCCAGGCACTCTCTCAAGTAGTAGGCCCCTCTTCGGCAAGCTGTGAAAAGAGGCGGCCTGCTCTGAGACCGTTAATAAACGCTGCGGCTTTCACTCCTTCATTTCGGTCACTGACCTGCAGTGATTCGTCAGAAAAACGCCGCATATACTTCAGTATTGACTCCTCCGCACCTTGCTTCAGGGTCATAAGGTGCGAAGAATTCTTTATGAATGGCGCACTTGACACAAATTGGACTTAAATTTTTGTGCCAGCTGTCTGAAGGAATCCACCGACTGGGGGGAGCTCTGAAACCACCTTCTTGCCTT
Source organism: Eustoma russellianum (assembly GCA_036186865.1). Classification (NCBI taxonomy): domain Eukaryota; kingdom Viridiplantae; phylum Streptophyta; class Magnoliopsida; order Gentianales; family Gentianaceae; genus Eustoma; species Eustoma russellianum. Next base: position 24,910,791 of record AP025073.1, on the reverse strand, counting down.
CCCCCGCAAGTACATGGGGAAAGTCTTACAACAGAGTGGGTCCGGTGCATTTTTTAAGTTCATTGCCGTCTGGAACTGAAAGAGATGATCTGTTGGATCAGATGTGCCATCATATGTGTCCATCTTTGGCATCTTAAAACTATCCGGTGCCGAATACTCTGCGATATCCCAGGAAAATGGACTTTCCTGGACTACCCTCACTCCGGGTTAAGTTCTTCAGGTCGGCTCCTCGGCCTGCGAGGATCCGCTTCCTGTCGAACTTTTAAATGATTTGGCTTTATACCAGGCGCTGCCTAGGCATTGGCACCGACTCTCGCGTAGTGGCTCTGTCATCCACTGCGCCTAGCGTCTGCCATAAACCCCTGGGGATGGTGAGAAGATTGCAACTGGGTCTTCTCCTTCGGATGAAAAGACGTAGAATCTTCCCCCATATCCCGTCTCGGGTCTCTTCCCTTTAAGCCGTTCCACCACGGCTTCGAATACATCCAAGTTTTCAGCCACATACTTCATGGCCTTATTTCTCTCATCCGCGGTTATACCCGGGACCTTCTTCCTTTCTGGCTCGGTCCTCCTGGAATCCTGTCCAGGATGAACTGAGCGGGCCTCTTTTCGTCGTTGTGATTAGAGGACTCTCCTAATCCCTCACGGGCGTCTTTACCCATTTGGGCTGACTTGTTTAAGTAAGACGGTGCAGTTGAACAAAATTAAGTGACGGAGGTTCAGGCCCTCCTTCTAGCGCCAATATGATGATGTCTGAATTGATCACCAAGTAATCGTTTGATGTGGTGCCGTTAGAACTCCGTCATTGTCTGTAGCAAGTGAGCTGCTGACCTGCACAAAGAAAAGGGTCAGAGGACCCGGGATTTATGGCCCCGGGTAATACCCTCCGACGCTCAAGTCAGTCTGGGCCATTTTTGTAGAGAGGTTTATATATGAATGAAGGTTTAGGAACTGAGATGTTCTCGTAAAACCTGTGTTTTCACGTGGGGAAGATGAGTAATTTCTTGGATTTGTTGTTACTTGTCCTCTCTCTCCTGCTGTTCGGCCTTTTTTATATGACGGCTTGGGCCAATGCATGGGCAGAGCTTTGATATTGTGACAGGCAAGGAGGTCAGTCGGATGACACTTGCTCTTGCATGCTCGCCACGTGACTCGGTGCTGAGCTGAATAAGCTGGTTTGGGACATCTGGCTGGGAGTTTTGCCCGGTAGAATTACCTGGGGTAAACTCCTAGAACCGAGATGAAGTCTTCTAGAAGCGCTTTAGAGTGCCCGAGATGGCTGATGGTGTGGGACCAACATGCCGAGATGAAAGTGGCCGACTCAAAGAGCAATGAGAGGCCTTTCGTGATGCTCGTGACTGATGCCAGTAAGGGTGGTATGAGACCAGTGAGATCAGATCTTTGGCCGAGTTCAACTCTTTGGCCGAGATAGGACTGCGGGCCGAGATGAGACCTTGGAACCAAAGATGATTTAGGCCTTTTAACCGAGGTGAATTCCTTAACCCCTTGAGGGTACTGAGATGTATGGCCGAGATAACCATAAAGTCAACGGGCGTGAATGATGGGGCCCTATGGCCGAGATGGGTTGCCTGGTCATCCTCCGGGCCGACCCGCCATACTTCGCCATTTCTTACACTCTACCTAAGTGTTGACTGTTATTGACTAAGGGAGAAACTTTTTGGCTCATCAATAGGAGATTTTTGAGGACATAAAGTACAATTATTAATTATAGAAAGTAAAGATATGGTTTAATTTTAAATCAAGAGTCATAGCCAAACTAGGATTTGGGGACATTAAATTCTATAATATTACATCGCTATTCTTCTCAAACATAATAGCAGACAATATATTTAGACGCCTCCAGAGAGTAGTCTAATTGTGGATAGGATCCCCTCACCGCTCCCCCCTCACCGCGTACGTGACCGCGCGACACGTGGCAAAAAGGGGGAGTGGTAAGGCTGGGTGAGGGTAACCTTCATCCAGCCTCATCACCCCCTACTGCTGCCACTTGTCGCGTCCCGGGCCGTGCGGTGACTCACCGTGCGGTGAGGAGATCTCATCCCGTCTAATTGATACTCGGGTTAAGAATTGCTACAAAGAAGGCAAGGTTTGAATCCGAGGACACGCACAGTGTGGGTGCTGCACTTCTGCTAGTTTGTAGGGGGCAATTGCTCTACTTCTGTTAGTTTGTAGGGGACACCTTGTGTAGGTCACCGTGTGCACCCTCATTGACTTATGAGACCCCTGAGCACCTGACTTGTATCATCCACAAAGCTTCATGGGACTGAGGCAACAGGGGCCCCTAGATGAGCGATTTCGACTTTTGCTACCAAGGCAATATCTTTAGGCCATCTCCAACCCATGCACCAAAACACCATTTGGTGCAAAAAAACATCTGGCACCAAATCCAACACCTAATAGGTGAAAATGAATAGTATTGCACCAAATCACTATTCATCCGCCATATCACCATTTTAATTACCTTAAGAAAATTTTAATTTCGTTAATTTCGTTATAAGAATTTTAATTTTGTTAATTTCGTTATAAGAAAAAAGAATTTTGTTAATTTTGTTAATTTCTTTATAAGAATTTTAATTTCGTTAATTTCGTTATAATAAAAAAATTTATAACGAAAATTAAAAATAAAATAAGATTCATAACTAATAATTTAAAACAAAGTTACATTATTAAATAAAGTGCATTAGAAGCATAGCATAAAGAATTATTTTATTTTTAATATTTTGTTATATAATAATTTTTATTGTTAAATTTGTGCTAAATTATTTAATAATGAATTAAAAATAGAATGATAGAATAATTTTTAAAGAATATTCTTATTGGTGTAAGTGATTTAGTGCAAAATTTATTGTTTTGGATTGGAGATGACTTTAGACTGAGAAGAAAAGGCACTCTGCCCTAGGGAGGGAGAAAAGCATAGGTTTTTCCTAGGGAAGAGAATCAGACCGAAAGCTATAATCTCTCAACATTATTTTGCAATACGAATTTGGATTCCTCAATTATTTAAGGACTTTAGACATGTCGGTTGTGATGTTATTTTCGTTTGAAGATTATTTGATTAGATTGATATTCAATGGAATTACTGTAAAGTTGTTTTGTTATGAGAGATTAGATGATTATGGTTCCAAGTTTATACATGGAATCATTACGTGGGAAACACGTTAACGTATGGAGTTTTTAAATTCATGTTTATGTTGTTATGACGTTATACGTTTAATTGCATTGGTATCAAAGAGTTTGTGAATTAGGGTTTTAAGATTTTGTTGTTGTCATTAAAAAAGATGAATTCCATAGATATTAAGGTGATGCTGAATAATCGGTGTCCTTGTCGAACTTACGGTATGTCAGTTTTAAGGTTCAGCGCACCAGTGTTCAAGGTTCAAAAACCCAATTTTAAGGTTATGTATCCATTGTATGTCCTCAACAAACCTTAAAGGGGTTGAGGAAAGAAGCATCAATGTAAGAAATTGGTTGTATCAAGGATTTAATCAAGGTATCAAGAAAATCAAGGAATCAATGTAAGGAAGAAATCAAAAGATATCAAGAAAATCAAGGGATTGAGGAAAAGAAGCTCAATGTAAGAAGAAAAGAAAAGTAAGGGAAGAAAGAAAGATAGAAGAAAGAAAAAAATGAGTAATAAAAAAGAATAACGTAAGAAATCAAGGTCAAGTAGATGAGTCTAGAGATGGTAGTTGAGTTTAGCATCAAGGTATGTGAGTCTTAACGTCAAGGATAAAGTTGAAAGAGAATTTATATGCATTGATGTAAGATTGAGTTAGAGATGATTGAGAACATGACATGTGTATGCATGTATTTATATGTATGATAGACTTGAATAAATGCTATGATAGATACATCTAATTTTATTACTCAGCACGTTGGGAACTCATTCAATATTGTTTCAGTGTGTAGGTCTTAGTATAATGAGCAAGAACGGACTGAAGATGATATTTCTTATACTATGTGTTTGATGTATCAGTTGGTTTATTACTTGTAAATGAATGTAATGTGTTTTGTTTTACATCAAGATAAACATAAATTGTATAGATATCTATAAGATGGGTAGAAGTGAAATAGAGTAGGAGCTTAAGGATCGGAATAGTTGACTGAGTAAATGACAAAAGAAAAGAAAAGAAAAAACAACAGGGTTTTGGAAAAGACATAATAGTCATGGATCTAGGTCGGAGAAAATCTTCGGGTTATGACAAGTGATCTTCTTAGCTTATACTTGTTTATTCAAAAATAATTAATTCAAATTGACTGTGTATTATAAAAGGCATTTTGATAATAAGATTTGATGTAAGTAAACCTCGGATGAGATCATAGGAGAATAAAAGTGAGGGCTAAAGTGAGGCAATCCAATCACGCGTCGTCACGTGTACAAAAGCAAGGGGGTGCTGCAATTTTTTTTAAAAAATGATTTTGTACACGTGGCGCGCGTGATTGGGGGCCTCACTTTTAGCCTCCTAGGATCTCATCCGAAGTAAACCTACCAAATGAATAAGCAAACTTTAATTTAATAAAATGGAAGAACATGTGCGAAAATTTATCTCCATTCATTGAAAACGTGAATTAAATCTCTCCAACAACAGCCTTTTGATGTTATTGTTTGTCTTCAAATGCGTATCATTTTATAGTTTCGAAGCTCTTTCTTCTCTCTGATGATGTAAATTATATGAGAAATAGGCTTATTTCCAAAACTTTACATGATAAAGTTTTATAAATTTTTTGTCCATCAAGGAATTCCTTATGGCATGTAATTTGTGGGTAGTCATGTAAATGAACCGAGTCGTTCTGTATGTTCGGCTCGTTCGGCTCGGTTCGGCTAAAGGGTTAATGAACTGAGCTTCAACAACTTTTTTCTGTTCGAACTCGATAAGTGACACCGTTTGGTTTGGGGTGTTTAGCTCATTAATATTGTTCGTGGTTAAACGAAATGAGCTTGAACAATTAAATATGTTCGTTTAAATAAACGAACAAGCTCAGCTCGTTCTCTAAGTTAAATGAACCGAGCTTGAAAAAACAGGATGCTCGGCTCGTTTGTCTCGTTTACAGCCCTACTTGTGGGTTACGTGATAAGCAGCGTGTTTGTCATGTACAGAGTAGGGGTAGCAATCTCAGACACGACACGAAAATACTACCCGAACCTGACGCGCTCTTCACAGATATGAGTATCGCCTTGGCAGGTTTCGTATACAAATCAGGTATAATCTGAAAGTTACCTGCCAAGATTGGGTAGTGTCCGGATAAACCTGCGGGTTACCCATTTATACCGCCATACACGATTTTTTAAAAATATATTTTAAATATAAATTATAAATTAATAAAGCAAAAAAAAAAAGCTTCTACCTGAATAATAAAACTTAATCCCTCCCATTCCACCTATTTCCCTCCTTTGCCCGCCCCACCGCCCCGCCGCCCCCTTCCTTCTTAGTTCTTCCATTCCTCTATCCCTTTTTCCTCTGCAAATGCAAATGTTGCAATTGTCGTGACCTCTGCTGCCGCAATCCCCCATAACCCATAACTCATCATCCTGTTGACTTTCTACTGTTACCGGGTGAGTACTCTTGTTATAGCAATAATATCAACCACTCCCAGTCTTTAAATACACGAAACCCTAAAAAGTACACGAAACCTGAAAGTACCCTAAAAATACATGAAATGACCCGTACATGACCTGAAATATTTGTACTTGTCAAGTTCGTGGGTATACCCGATACACGATACGAAACCTGACATGTACAGGTTCGGGTATCTACTTATATACACGCGAAGCAAATGGGTAAGGTATGTGTCTGGTACTTTGATACCCGAAACCCGAAAAACACGAAACACGAAACACGATACACGACCTGTTTGACACCTTTAGTACAGAGGCTGATCTAGCATATAATTGGGGTATGCAAATATATATCCTCAACTTTTGAAAAAATAGCTTTATAATAAAAAAAATTTATTTTGTAAACATAAGGACTTAATTGTTGTATAAAGATTCTCTTTCTTTTTTTTTAAAAAGATCTTATCCCTTCTTGGTCTAAAAAAATAACTAAGGCCATTGCGGGCTTCAAAAGGATAGGCCATTGTGGAAGATTTATCTGGAAATTACTTTGGCATACTAATTGATGAATCTAGTGATGTATGTCGAAAAAAATAATGTTTTGATGAATAAATTTTTAGATAATATTCATCATCCATATCAAAAACGTGGACACAAATTCAACCAAATATGGATTTTTTTTTAAGTTTCGTACTTTACTCATTTGACTTTATTTTTAGGGTACACTTGATAGAAACTATGCTTGTGGTAGCTAATAACTTGAATAATGATTTGCAAAAGAGAGACCAAAATAATATTGTTAATGCCATGTCACTTATGAATTTTAACCAAGGAGATATTACAACAAATGAGATAACATGGATGTGAGCCTTTTTTAAACTCTGTCATTTCTTTATGTGGCAAAAATGGTGTTCACGTTCTAGATATAGATGATCGCTATGTTCCTTGAGGAAGAAAGAACATAGAAAGCTATACATCACCAACCTATGTAGAAAGCAATACATCACCAACATTTATCATTTTCGGATCGATGTTTTTATGGCAATTATTGATCTACAATTATTATATATTATCGGTTTACTGTGACAATAAATTGTTTATAAGAAATCTTTTATATGAGTTTTTTCTTTATAATAAAAACCTTGTTTCCATGATTTTGTGTATATTCTCTCTAAAATTTCTAGAACTGTCACTAGTTATGTATCATGGTCACAATTGGATCCAAACCGTGAATAATTAATGGATGAGATATGAAACAGTTCATGGTAGATTTTTCATGAATATATTAATTGATACCGATCCTTATATCTTAGAAAAATATCTAACAGAAAATGCATAAACTTAAATCTTTTTTTTTTTTGGGTTTTACGTTGTACAAAGAGGCTTAGTAACTGTATTAATTTGAACTCGAACCAAATTTTAGCTTTAATTGCTTTGAACTGTAGATCAAAAATAATTGTCTCGATTTGTTTCAAGACGAATAAGATCTAACATACATGAGATTTTCTTTGATTGTATGATTCAGACAAATTTTAGATTGTTATATCAAATAAAAATACATGATCTAATTGTTCAAATGTTGGAGTGAATGTTTGAACTGATTCAGTGGAAAGACTTGATCATGCAACTGATTGAAGTGAAGAAATATAAGATGTACATATTTTAATCAAATAATGTATTCTCCATTAGTTCTCTTTCAAATTGCCTAGGATCCATAGATGATTAAATCATGAATTCATGATCCATCAGACCAACTTCAATTTGAGGCTATCCTTTTAGATGGAGGTATTTTTTGTATGTCTCTCATCCTTTTCAAATCTCATCGACAACTTTTGTTGTAGTTGTATGTTGTTATTGTCTCCCATGAAACAAAAGCATGTCATCGCAGGGAAAAAACTGCCCTCAGGGCATAGTCCAGTTTGTACTCGGATTGAAATTTGCTCCAAGAAGTCAAGAGTTCGATTTCATGCACATGCACAATGTGGGTGTTCCTCTGCTGTCAGACCGAAGGTCTGGTTTGCAGGACACCTTGTACGGGTCATTGCGTAAGATCTCACTCAATCTAGGAGTCCGCTGAGCTCTTGATTTGCATCATCCACAAATGCTCATTGGGGCTGGGACGGCGGAGGCCCCGGGGATGAGTGATTTCATCTAGATTGAGATCCCCTCACCTACAAATCCCTCACCCCCTCCCCACCTTGCGACATGTGTCCTCCACCCCCTCATACATCCATTGCTGTTCCACTCCTTCATCTAGCCTTACTACTCATTGCTGACACATGTCGCGTGGTAGGGAGGGACGAGGAATTTATGGGTGAAGAGATACCAACCCATTTCACCTTTCGTCCAAAGAGAAAAAAAAAACTCGTAAGTTGAAATGCTTCTTCTACCTGCATTACTATTTGCATTTGGATGTCGTCAGAGTGGAAGGGGGGATAATAAATAACCTCTGAGTTTGTCTTAAATTTCTCATTGCTCAGAACACAGATAAAGATGGGTAGCTTTTGTGGTGGGATCCAAACTTTCCAATATCTCTCCACTACTACTGTTTTATTGCTATATGCTATATATCGTGAATCTTCATTGCCCACTTCTCAGATACCCTTAAATTGGAGGGTCCCAAGTTCCACCATCGATCCCCTACTCCACTTGTCTTTTCTTTCTCCTCCACCCCATTTATTCGTTCAGTTTGAAAATTAATGCACCAATGCCTTCACCCAACACAGTATTCCATTACTACGGGCGTAGACGTACGATATCTTAAGGTGTAAAAGCCTTCCTTTAGCACGACAAGTAGGACGGTTCAACGAATCGAACAGTTCGTGAGCTATTCGAGTTCGATTTGTATTTGCTTCGTATTTGTTCGGTAATGGTGGGTAACGAGCCGAATTCGAACAGTTGTTTGTGTTTGTTTACTAAAATGAACCGAACTATTTGCGAACTGTTCGGCTCGTTTAAACAGTTATTGTATTATCGAGCCGAACTCGAACCAATTTTAGAGTTTGTTTAGCTAAAAAACCGAGACGAAAAGTTTGTTTAGCTAAACGAATCTGAATTTAAAAACCTAGTATTCGGTTCGGCTCGGTTCGTTAACACCTCTAGCGGCAAGCTTAGAACATAGTAAGACTCTAACGCGTCGTGAGTTGTAGTGTAAGATTTCAATCATTGGGCACATCTCTCAACTCGTCTCAAACGGTAACAAATAGTCTCTATATAGCTTCGACGGAGTTCACCTCAACAACAACAATCATATTCAGTATATCAGAACGACAGAAAAAACTATCGCTAGGGTCTAGGAAGGATGAGAGACATGCAAAAAATACTTCCATCATAAGGGCTAGAAGTTTGCTTCCAGTGATATCTCCGGCTTTATATTTAGCTGCGTAGATGACACAATAATTAGAATATGGTGTGCTAGTGTACTGAAGGAATTTAGTAAACACAGATAGAAAACTTCCGATTTAAAAATAGTCATAATCGTATATATGTACAAATAATAAAAGACAAAGACAAAAAAAAACACATTGTTATATTAGAATGCTCTTAAAACATTACTTTGAAACACCAAATGAAATCAATAAGAAGGTTTCACAAACACTATTTCTCTACGTATTGTTTTCTATGTTTTATCGGTCTAAGACTCTAAGTTAATAGTATCGTAAAATAAAGTATATGATAAAGTACTCTAATTCCTTACAATATGTGACAATTGTCACCCTTAATATATCTTATGTGTGTGTGTATATATATATGTGTGTATATGTATGTATCTACACATATATATTTTTGCATATACACGTGTGTGTTTTAGAGGGCGCCGTATTCATTTTCCCTAAGTATGGCTTTTATGCAAACAAATCACTTCTTTTAATATTGGTCACCTAACCTTCTATGACAAAAGCAAAGCATTATCCTGCAATCTCTAATTTTTCCTGAAAACTGAAATAAATGAATTCAACAAGCCTCTAATGTAGGTGTATTATATATATATATATATATATATATATATATATATATTCATAAAGGATATATATTTTTTCATAAAGGAGCCTCTAATCTAGTTGATAGATACTTATTATGGCAGTGAAGTGGAGAATCAGACAACCCACGTCATATGTCTAATGGTCAAATAAAGAGACATCATAGTATTAATAAGAATTGTCTCAAAAACAAGTATTAGCTCGCGTAGTGAATCTCCAAATTTTCTATATCATTTTTATTCTTCTTGGGTTAAAAGTGGGATTCCAGGAATGCAATATGAAATACTATAATCAAAAATATTTGAATTACTGACAAATTTATTTGAGATACTGAAGAATAATTGACATATAATATTTGTAAGTATGTAAAACAGAAGGTCCCTCTACAGTATCATATTTCATATTGGTTTATTAGTAACTATTGAGATTTAGTCATCGATCACTATAAATTTTTATTAGATTTTAATAGGTTTTTCTTTATTTATTTAAAAATAAATAAGTAATTCTTAAAAAAGGAATGAACATCTAATGTTTAAAAAAGTACACATTATTTTTATTTTAAAACCATTTATTCCTATCAATGAGTTGTGATTTATTTTTTTTGGAAGCAAATGCTAAATCCTTCGTCTTGAGGACCCATCGTCCCAGCCTAAGCTTTGTGAAAGATGCAAATCAGGTGTCCAACGAATTCCTAGATCAGTAAGGCTGTGTGATTTATTTTTTAGTGTTGATCAAAGTAGAATTGTGTCTTTTATTAAGTTAAGACGTATATTTACCAATTTTTTTAGTAAATTCAGGAAATACGATTGTTATAATACTACTAATACAAACAAATTAATTTTATTGGTTCCAAAATTATTGTTAAAAAAAGTCATATGCATAAGAGTCATGAACTGAAATAAAAACGTAAATAAAACAAAAGACAAACTTTTGTTACTGCCACGCATTAGTCAAACGTATATAAAACCAAAACGCAGGAAGCAGAGAAGAAATATACAAAACCCAGTGAGGGTAAAACGGGTATTATAATAAAAATACGAACACGGCGGTAACGAGGAACTTTCCACTCGGTCAGCCGGCGATGACTGACGAAGTCAACGATTATGTTGACACCGTCCGAAGTCACACATCTTTTTTGATCGGTTCTTATCGAACCCAGTGGTATTAGCCTGAGAACGCCTCACCAGAACCACCCCAGTATCGCCGGAAACAACCATTTCCGGCTTCATTCCTTTCTGACTTAAATGACGACTCGGACTCGCTCTTACTAAAGGACTCAAGCAAAACCCGATTCCAGTGCCGTTCCGATTATGCCCTCCCCGCTTATCCGGTGGGACCCACACCGGAGTTCTCTTCGGCGTTTCTTTCCGTGGATTTGTATACGCCGGCAAGGACCCAGTTGTGTAATAGTTCCAGTTCTCAGTCTCCTCGTCGGAATGCCTCGACGGCGACATACCCTTGTCAGCATTACGGATAACTCTTCTTTGTGCTCCGATCGACGGCTCATCCAGCGAGTACGTCCTATTTATCTTTCTCCGGCGACCCAAGAGAATTGCCGAAAACCACGACCGTGAAGAAGTACAGGATCCGGAGTCACTCTGGCCCGGGACCGAACACGAGACATCCGGATCTATTTTCTCCGGTTTTGAACTAGTAAAAGGACTGGTGAAGAAAGAAAACCCGAGGCCTTTTTTCTTCTCGTCTGCGCCGACGGCTAACTTTCCAGCGGGGTCCAAATGAGTATTACGAAGCCGCTGATGATGAAGTCCTTCTTGCTGCGTTTGTGGGAGATGGTGCCACGTTTCGGTGGTGGAATTGTCGGATTTCCGGCGAGAAATATAAGGAGAGACAGAGCGAGGGAACACAAGGGGAGAAGCGTTGTTTTCACTTCGCCGGCGGTCTTCTTGGGCTTGGGCTGCGATGACTACAAAGAGACGGTCACGAAGACAAGTCGCGCAAACGCCGATGATGCTACTGGGATCGGTAACGTGCTTTTTGCACCTCATTTCACTTGCAATGAAGTGTAATAAAAAGAAAATTTGTTCCTATGATAGAACTTATTTTAAAGAAATTTCCATCATTCTTGATTTTCTGGAGGACCTCTTGAATCCTTGAAGCTTGATAGGAGAATTGAGGTTGATTCGGAGGATTCTTCTAAGTTAAAAAGTTGCTTTTGCAGATGAAGGGTGGAGAGCGGCGGATGGAGGCAGGTGCCGGTGACGGTGGCAGGTGCAGTTTTCTAAGCTTTAAAGAGCGTTTGGTGAAGGGTGCAGAAATGATAAATGTATGTTTGTAATATAAAGAGTTATGATAAATGATAAATATATGTTTTGTTTCTATGCGCGGAAATAGTCTATTACACAAAATATAGGGTAATTTCGGTACATAGATCTTGAAGCGATTCGTCCTCTCTTTATACCATAAGCAAATATGGGAAGTTAGTGTACGAGGAAATTTTTTTTAATGGCAGATGGATAAAATGTTCTTTGTAGATGGGATATGTACAAAATTTCAAGTGTCAAATCATCTCAAGGCTGCTGGTGAGTGGAGTTAAGTCAACTGCTCATAATCAATAAAAAGTTTGATGGTCTTTCTTTAAGCCTTGCTTGAACTAGGAACTTCCTCGATTCTTCCTAGTTTGTAAAAAAGACTTATATATATATATATATATATATATATATATATATATATAATATGTAACGCTGAAGAAAATAAATAAATGAAGTAATCGTTCTCACTTATCCTCACTTTTAGGATTGGCGGCGAAAGATTTCTATGAGGTGTTTGATTTGCTTGAATTTAATTATGTTTCAAATTAAAATATATGTGTAAGAAAAGTTTAGCTGATTTTATTTAATATCTTAATACTTTTACATCATATGCAATAAATAAAATTCGTGCAACATACTATTATTATCTGTAATAGTCAATTACCTTATAATAAATAGCTCATTAGAACTGCTTACTATGTTAAATATAATATCATATGCATATAGATAATTTATTTTGTCAAACTCATGCAGTAAAAAAATGTAAGCGAGTATAATACTAAACATACTTTAGTGACCCACATATATTCCTTCAAAAGGTTACCATCGTTCAACTCTTAAATAATAAAGATAAATGATGATCACGGAAAAGCTAGCTGATTCTATATATGAAAATGTCGTGTCTAAGTAGATGATAAGGTATTGAATTTCTTGTGGCCTTGCCTTGAGGCTTAAGCCTCCCTTTCGTCACCAAGAAAAATAAATATAAAATGTAGGATTCTTACTTTGAATTAGGATTCGATTTTGGAGGAGCATGATGTTGGGATTAATTCGAGATATGTGTGATGCGTAACACATTGAATAAGTATATATGAATTGATCATAAGGTAGACATTATGTATGATAATTTTATATGTCACAACGTTATGATATTAATTATTATGTAAAACATCCACATGTTAAGTGATCATCGGATATGTTCGTGGATGTATAGTGTGGTCTAAAATGGAAACCCCGAATACACAGAAAGTCATATGGTCAAAGACCGCTATGGATGTGATCAAAGTGCAACGACCATAAAGTGTACGACGTCTGGTCCCCGAGGTACGGCAACCTACGCATGGCTAGTAGATAAATGTTGGTACATAATAATTAAATATTAAATAATATTTATATTAAATATTATATAATAATATATATTTTTAAATATTAAATAACATTTAATATTAGATAAAGATAACTTGATAATATCAAGTATATCCTCAGGTATTTGGGATAAGAAAAGTTCTCATCCATAAAGGAATATGTTTGGTTTCAGACACAACTCTGAACCCTAAACACATGAGGATTCTTCCTTTCTCCCTTTATATAAAGGAGGAGGCTTCACCTCCTCACAATAATCAAGAACAGCCGCTGGCCTGTAGAGGTGACAGGGAGGGAGTGCAAACCTTTTTCTATAAAGTCACACTGTCTAGCATTTCCATCGGATAAAATAGTAAATTATCGGGTAAAGTAGTAAATTAAATTATCGGGTAAAGTAGTAAATTGTTGAATCCGTTTGATGGGTGCATCAACAATTGGTGGGAGGTTGTAAATCCTTGGAGAGCATACGTGATGGACAGATTAACGTCAAAAATGGAGGAAGGTATAATTCTCCATTTCGTTACTTTGTCCAGTGATTCGATTAAACGGTCTTGTTCAGGGATTTATTAAATTAAATCCAACAAATGAGACTGCTATCACTTCTAAAGAAGGAAGTAGGCGTGCAAACTACACAATTTTAACACACAGAGGTAGTGAATAAATAACAATACCGGGCTCTTCGAATCTCATATTAGATTTTGATTTACTTAAAAAAAATAGCGTAGATATGTCGAAGAAAAGAAAGAGAATTTTCATCCATGCAAAATGGATTAGGGGTGAAGAAATTTTTACAAACCGAATTAATCAACGAACCAAACCAAACCAAACCAACAAAAACCAAACTACTATTTAGCAGTCGATTTAAAAAATTTTGAAAACCAAACCGTTTCATATGGTCTGGTTTTGGTTTTGAAACTTTTAAACTGTAAAAAGTGGACCGGATCATTTCTATAATATATATATATATTTTATAGTATATATTATATAAAATATATATTTTATAAATATGTAAAATATATTATTTTATAAAATATATAGGATATATTATAAAATCTGTAAATTATATTATTTTATAAAAATTGGACCGAACAGTTTCTATAAAATATATATATTTTATAACATATATAAAATGTATAATATATATATATATATTGTAATTTATTTATTTTCTTGTAATTTATTTAACTGGCTATTTGGTTTGTAATTTTAAATTTTCATTGCTCAAAATAGTATTTAATTAAATAAACCGGAAAAAACCAGAACTAAACCAAACCAAACCAAACTGGACCGGTCAAGCAGTTTGTTGACCGATTTCGGTCTATTTACTGTTTCACCATTTCCAAACCGTTACAAACGGTTCGATTTGTAATATGCCTAAAAACCAACCGGACCGAACCATATACACGGACCGTATGTAAGAAAGAAGTTTGCTTTAGGAGTGATCTTTCTAGATTTCAATCCAGGGTGATCTCACTTTCAAATGATAATGCAAAAAGTAAGAACGAAACTCTCATCTAATTTGAATGAATGAGATAACATGGGCTGGTTGGAGGACATCCAATTCCAAAAAGTCCTCCAATGTTTTGTTAGCAAAACTTTAAAAATGCTGTAAACCAAAAGAATTGTCTAAATAGATGTAGTTTTACTTTTTTTTTGTTTTTTTACTAGAACCACTAGGGGTATAAATTCAAATTAATGGTTCCCAAAACATAGTTCAACTGGTTTCGAGCAAGGTTCTCGAAAGGGAGGTCAGATGTTCAATTCTTGTCAAAGGAAAGAAAGCCCCTTCCTAGCAAGTGCATAGTGTGAGAGCTCCTTGGCCTGTAGGCTTGCCTGCAGTGCTGGAGTCTACTTATGCAGACTACTGTGTAAATGACCAAGTTCCTGTTAGCGGACCGTTAAGTACCTGATTTACATCCTTACACTACCTGAGCAAGGTTCTCGAAAGGGAGGTCAGATGTTCAAGAAGTGCATAGTGTGAGAGCTCCTTGGCCTGTAGGCTTGCCTGCAGTGCTGGAGTCTACTTATGCAGACTACTGTGTAAATGACCAAGTTCCTGTTAGCGGACCGTTAAGTACCTGATTTACATCCTTACACTACCTGAGCAAGGTTCTCGAAAGGGAGGTCAGATGTTCAATTCTTGTCAAAGGAAAGAAAGCCCCTTCCTAGCAAGTGCATAGTGTGAGAGCTCCTTGGCCTGTAGGCTTGCCTGCAGTGCTGGAGTCTACTTATGCAGACTACTGTGTAACTGACCAAGTTCCTGTTAGCGGATCGTTAAGTACCTGATTTACATCCTTATACTACCTTTGAGACTGGATGTAGCAGAAACCTTTACTGGTTGGGTTTTAACCTTTCTCAAATTAATGTTAATGACAGGACTCGAACCCTCCGCCTCGTAGTCTGCTGAATGTGACTGTTTTTATATATCTCAATTTTTATTCCGCGATCTATCCCTTTAGACACCTTCCTTCATATTGACTTAATGTCATACTGCTTTTTTCACTGACCTATGTCCCTTGCACAAGTAATAAGTTTTGTGAGTTTTTATCCGGATTAAACATTTAATTTAAGATACTGAGGGCATAATACATACATACATAAATACATATATACATACATACACACACACACACGTTGTAGCGCCCCGGCCCGATACTGTCATCGGAACCAGTGCACCCACCGTAGTCTACTATGAGAACTACGAAACGTCAAAGCGGATCAAGCATTCATCATCTATGACGTAAGATAAATCAGCGGAAACATTGATAAATTTAAAACTTCATCGTCATTAAAACCAGAAAATGCAGCGGAATTAAAAAGTGTTTGGTCAACTAGCTAACATAAATGTCAGAACAACAGAGTAACATTGAGTTTCCAATCTCAGAGAAAATAATCCAGCATCTATCTATTCCCATGTCCGTCGTCCCATTGAGCCCACTCGCCATCGTCCTCGATAAATATCAACTCATATTCAGGCTCACCTGAAAAGGAATAGAGTAACTGTTCTTAGCGAAATTATCGCCAGCAAGTAACCCGTCTATACACCTTACGGAATCACACACGACGAGTCACCAGTGTATAAATCATTGTCCAAAAATAAGGTGCTCGGGTTAACAAATAACATCTCAATAAGAATTCCTCAAAACAGATAAAGCACGTATATGGTACACGGGTACGAGAACAAACATGTATTAAAACAATGTATCACATAAGCAAGTCATAAACTAACCACGTTTCTTGCATATCAAGTCTTATGCTTTGTGTATCATGATGCATGTACTTCTTTAAAATAACACACAACACCCATGCATATGTCTTCTTTTATAAACATGTCATGCGTGTCACTTCACAAAACATTTCATCACACTTCGTATCATATTCTTCGCGTAGCAGAACTTTATACCCTGTGGGTGATCAGTCCACAGCAAACATAACTTTATACCCCGTGCTGAAAGGTCCACGACCCCATTACATATAACATATATCCGTGCTGATAGGTCCACGGCCCCATAAAATACTTTATTTTCTGTGCTGATAGGTCCACGGCCCCCATAACATACTTTATACCCTGCTGTTGATTCACAGGTCACGCTTTTATACCGTGCTTTCGCAGACGTGACTTTTATATCCTGCGATCAACCAGCAGCCATTTTGTCTTTCGAAAACTTTAAACTTTTCTTGTAAACACATGTTCTTTCGCAAAGCAAATCTCAAATCAAATGCAAGTGCCCATGTCATGATGCAGGATGCACATGTAACTTCGTATCAAACATGTAACACGCACACACATACTTCTTACATATCAAGTATACAGTCTTGCACCTCAAACACTCTATGTTCGTATCTTTCCAAATCTTTTCGTCTTACTAATTCACTCAGGATTCACTCTTATTCTTACTTGATCAAACTTACCCTATACACCTCAATTGCACCTCAAATACCTTTGCATTTTATGTTCAGAAGAAGTGTATAGAGTTACTACACATACATAAGGCGCCTAAAGGGTCAAAAAGACTTCCAGTATACTTGGAACGCCACATGAGGCGCCTAAAGTGACATAGAGCGCCTATACTAGGCGTTCGAAGTGTTCGGGGATGTGCCGTAGACATTGAACGCCTACATGAAGCGCCTAATGTAGGTGTTCGAAGTGTTCTGACGGTTCTAAACTGTAGTTTTTCTATACGGGAAAGCTTCAGGACACATTGAACGCTACATTAGGCGCCTAATATGACTTGAAGCGCCTAATGTAGGCGTTCGAAGTGTTCTGACGATGCTAAACTGCAGTTTTTCTGCAGTAACTTCCTCCCATCATCTTCCTCCTTCAACCCTTTCGTGTTAAACCTCTCAAGATCCATCTTACCATCTAGATTCATCATACTTAACACACATCTAATCATGAATTAATGCTTAGTTATGTCTAACAATATCCACTCTTAACCTTCAATCATTCACAACCTTCCAATGATATCATCAACATTCCCGACGCAACAAGTCTATAACCATGCCATCACTCATCCTTTAATTCCCTGCACTTACTCTCAAACGTCTAAGTGTAGACAATCAACACAAGAATAGAACAAGACAAGAAACATATCAAGAATACACTTTCATGGGCATGCTTGACAAACTACAAAGCACCACGCAACTATTTTCAGAAATATGGCCCAAAGAACAAAACTTTACGCAACTAGCAACAAAACTTACATATAATAAAGCATTTAAGATAGACAAGACAAGATTACTAATGTGTGATTCAAGTTTTCTCTTTGTAAGAACATAGGGCATAAAGTATCAAAATTTGCGTAAAGCGTATAGAAAGATTACTTGCCTTTGTTTCTAGTTAGCTTACGGATTTAATGCAGAATTTCGGTAGAGGTTGCACCTAGATTGACCTTCTTCCTTCCTTTTTCTTTCTTCTCTTCTTCTTCTTTCTCTCTTTCTCTTTTCTCTCTTTTCCCCTCTTCAGCCGTTTTTCCCCTTTCTCTTTGGTGTTTGGAACCGCCAATTGAAGTGTGTGTGGGGGAGTTATGCTCCCATGTGTAACTCCCTATTCATTTAAGTGGGTTGAGGGGTATTTTAGGTAGTTTACCCTAATTTCTTAATCCTCACCTTTAACCCCTTTATTTTCTTTTCCTATATTTTATTTTCACTCAGCTCCTAATCTATACCATTGAGTAAATCGTGTCTAAGGTTGACCTTTAATTATTGAGAGTCGTGCTAAAAAGTCACGGGGTATGACATTCCACCCCCTTACAAAAAGTTTCGTCCTCGAAACTTGCGTACCTTAGACAAAAAGTTGAGGGTACTTCTCCCGCATTTGTTCTTCGAGCTCCCAAGTGGCTTCACGTTCCGTGTGATTGCTCCACTGGACCTTTACGTACGGAATCACTCGCTTCCTCAACACTTGGTCCTTTCGGTCTACAATTTTCACGGGTATCTCCTCGTATGTAACATCATCCTTAAGTTCCAGAGGTTGAGCTTCAAGTACATGGCTTGGATCCGTCACATACTTCCTTAATTGTGACACGTGGAATACATTGTGAACTTGCACCAACACTGGAGGTAACGCTAACCGATAAGCCAAGGCTCCCACTTTCTCCAGTATTTCATAGGGACCAATAAAGCGAGGGCTTAGCTTGCCTTTTACTCCAAACCGCATGACACCCTTTGTAGGCGATACTCTCAAGTAGACCTTTTCACCTACATCAAATTCCAATGGTCGTCGTTTGGAATCTGCCCAACTCTTGTTGTGATCCTGAGCCGCCTTGAGTCTTTCTCGGATGACTTTCACCTTCTTTAGCGTTTTCTCCAATAGCTCAGGTCCCGTGATGGTCCTCACGCCCACTTCGTCCCAATAGACTGGAGACCTACATTTCCCTCCATACAAAGCTTCAAAAGGAGCCATGCCAATTGCGCTGTGGTAACTATTGTTATAAGAAAATTCCATTAGCTTTACCATTCCATCCCAACTCCCTTTAAAATCCAACACGCAAGCCCTTAGCATATCTTCCAAGGTTTGAATAGTCCGCTCGGACTGTCCATCAGTTTGGGGATGATACGCCGTACTCAACCTTAATTCCGTACCCATGGCTTCCTGAAATGCTGTCCAAAACTTAGATGTGAACCGTGAATCTCGGTCGGACACTATACTTACCGGGACTCCATGCAAACTAACAATACTGTCCATATATAAACTCACTAACTTGTCAAGAGATGCTTCACTTGAAACGGGTAGGAAATGGACAGACTCTGTTAAACGATCCACGATGACCCAAATCATGTCATATCCACTTCTTGTCTTTGGTAACCCAGCTACGAAATTCATTGTGACATGTTCCCATTTCCATTCCGGAATTTCCAACGGCATCAACAATCCACTGGGCCGTTGGTGTTCCGCCTTGACTTGTTGACAAACCAAACACCTCTCTATGAATTCCGCAATATGTCTTTTCATCCCAGACCACCAATAGTATTGCTTGAGATCTCTATACATCTTGGTGCTACCGGGGTGTATTGATAACCTCGAATTATGAGCTTCTTGCAAAACTTCCTTCCTAAGTTCGTCAACATCCGGTACGCATAATCTTTCCCTAAACCATAAGCTCCCATCCTCTTTGGTCCGAAATCCTTCAACTTGACTATGTTTCACCCTTTCCATTATCTCACTTAGAGCCTTATCTTTCTTCTGAGCCTCCTTTATCCGATCAATCAAACTCAGTGTGATAGTCAATGCTGTCAGGACGTTCACCGTGGATTCCACCAAATCCAAACCAAATTCCTCAATCTCTCTCTAGTGGTGATTGCCTCGCATGGCTGGATTTCCTGCTTAAGGCGTCGGCTACCTTGTTAGCCTTTCCCGGGTGATAATGAATAGTCAGGTCATAGTCTTTTAGCAATTCTAACCATCTCCGCTGCCTCATATTTAGTTCCTTCTGTGAGAACAAATACTTTAAACTCTTATGATCCGTGAATACCGCGCACCTGTCTCGATACAAATAATGCCGCCAGATCTTCAAGGCGAACACAACCGCGGCAAGCTAAAGATCATGTGTGGGATAGTTTTGCTCATAAGGCTTTAGCTGTCTTGAGGCATATGCGATGACTCGTTCGTTCTGCATTAAGACACAACCTACAAACAAGGTATTAGTCTAAACTTAATGGGTATACCAGATCATAACCTTATGCTATAATTTACGTACCTAAACCGTTCTTTGACACATCACTATAAATCACAAACCCATCAGTTCCGGAGGGTTGAGCCAATACTGGAGCTGTCGTTAATCTCTTCTTAAGCTCCGCGAAGCTTCGCTCGCATTTCGTCGTCCACTCGAACTTGGACTTCTTTTGAGTAAGGCGACTGAGAGGTATGGCAATCCTCGAGAATCCCTCAACAAACTTTATGTAATAACCCGCTAGACCCAAGAAACTTCGCACTTCGGTGACGTTGGTAGGTCTAGGCCATTCAGTTATAGCTTCCACCTTCTTCGGGTCAACAGCAATCCCCTCTTCTGATATCACGTGACCTAGGAAAGCCACACTTCTTAACCAAAACTCACACTTGCTAAACTTAGCATATAGTTGTTTCTGCCTCAAAATACCTAGAACGGTTCTCAAATGCTCAGCGTGAGTTTCTTCGTCAGGAGAATACACCAGAATATCATCTATGAATACCACAACAAACTTGTCCAACTGTTCTCGAAAGACGGTATTCATAAGATCCATAAAAGCTGCAGGGGCATTTGTCAATCCAAATGGCATCACCAAAAAATTCATAGTGGCCATATCTTGTGCGGAAAGCTGTCTTTGCGATGTACTCGGCCTTCACTCGCAACTGATGATATCCTGATCGGAGATCGATTTTCGAGAAGATTTTAGCACCTTTGAGCTGGTCAAATAAATCCTCAATTCGTGGAAGGGGATACTTATTCTTGATGGTAACTTTATTCAACTCTCTATAATCGATACAAAGTCTCATGCTACCATCTTTCTTCTTTAGAAACAAAACAGGTGCTCCCCAGGGCGATACACTAGGGCGGATAAACTTCTTGTCTAATAACTCCTGCAGTTGTTCTTTCAACTCCCTCAATTCTGCCGGAGCCATTCTATAAGGAGCTTTAGAAATAGGTTCTGTTCCAGGAATCAAGTTAATCTCGAACTCAACTTCTCTCGGGGGTGGTACTCCTGGTAAATCTTCCGGAAACACATCAAGAAATTCATTGACCACTGGAATTTGCTCAATGGACGGTACCTCCCGAGTAACATACATTGCATACACTAGGAATCCCTCAGCACCTTTCCTCAGGGCTTTGCACGCTTGTGCAACTGACACGTACACCTTCTTGGGAACTTTCTTTCGTTCCGGTTCCCCTTGAAACGTTACCTTTTCCATCTTAATGTTCTTGATTGTCACTTGTTTCAATCGACAATCAATATTGGCGTGATGCTTGGCCATCCAGTCCATTCCCAATATAACATCAAAGTCGTACATCTGAATAGGGATCAGTGTGGCGGAGAATGTTTGTCCTTCAAGCTCTAATTCACAGTCCCGGTACTGATGGTACGAAACCATAATTTGATCTCCGGCCGCTTGAACACGATACGGAGTTTATAGCCACTCAGGTAAGCTACCAAGGTGTTTAGTGAATTTTTTTGCTACGAAGGAGTGGCTTGCGCCGCTATCAAAGAGTACGTTGGCAGGTACCTTATTTACTAAAATCGCACCTAAAGCCATATCAAGTTATACACGAAAGATTAAGCACATAACTACTTAATTCAATAAGGATTTAAACTTAGTTTAAGTGGTACCTGCTACTACGTCGGTAGCCTCCTGCATATCTGTGTCCGTCATGAGATGTACACGGGCATTTGCTCTAGGCTTCGCTCTCGGCTGCTGAGCCGCCTCTCCAGGATTATTTTTCTTCATCTCCGGGCAGTCCCTAATCATGTGACCCATTTGACCGCATCGGAAGCATGCTCCAGCCACTTTCCTACATTCTCCAACGTGGTTCCTGTTGCAGTGTGGACAAACTCCTATAGCCTGCTGAACTAATTGATTCTGGGGTGGCAGTCTCTGAAAATTTCCAACTGGGCCTCTCTTCGGAATCTTGACCCAACGTCCGCCCACTCTCACATCCTCTCTTGGCCTTTTGCCTCTATCAGACCCTCCTGCGCTAGCTGCTCTTGCCGCTACTCGGCGAAAATCACTCTCAACACGGAAACACGCATCTAGCATATCCTCATAAGTTTTCATCCCCGCATTCACTATCGTCAATTGTATCCTCGAGTCCAAACCCCTCTCAAACTTCGTCATCTTAAGACGATTATCAGACATGATCGCAGGGGCAAATTTACCCAAAGCATGAAAACGATCTGCATACTCCGACACCGTCATCCTTCCTTGCTCCAAACTGTCAAACGCTCTTATCTTGTCCAATATCGCAGTCTCCAGCCTTGCCACTTAGAAGGGGTGTGGCCACCTTAACTTTTATCTCATTCGGTACTTGCACTAGCCTAAAACATTTCTCCACCTCAGCCAACCAGTGCTGAGCCTCCTCAGGATCAGTGCATCCTCCAAACTCCGACACCCTTATCTTTCTTATCTCTCCATAAAAGAACCAGATGTTATGCTGTGGCGGTGGAGGAGGCGGAGGCTGATGCTGTTGCGCATACCCTTGTGCAATCACCGTCAGTGCATCAGTGAGCACCTGGGGTAAAACAACTTGTGGTGGTTGGTTCTCCTGTCCATTGCCAGAGTTGCCTGTGTTATCTCTTCTTGGAGGCATATTTCTCTGAAAGGTGAATATGGCATTAGCATTCAGTAAATACCAGAGGTTACTGCAAGCTTGAACGCGTACGAAGGGGTGAGGTATGTAATCCAACTATTAATACGAAATTAGATGATAAACGCGCTCGCACACACCCAACCCATATCATACTTAACCACTAAGAAAAATCAATACCTATATCTAAGGATCAAACTTAAGGGAGAATCATAACTTAGGTGTCTAAAAGATCATGAACCTAAGTTTCTGAGATAGATCTGAAGCCTAGTCTCTGATACCACCTGTAGCGCCCCGGCCCGATACTGTCATCGGAACCAGTGCACCCGCCGTAGTCTACTATGAGAACTACGAAACGTCAAAGTGGATCAAGCATTCATCATCTATGACGTAAGATAAATCAGCGGAAACGTTGATAAATTTAAAACTTCATCGTCATTAAAACCAGAAAATACAGCGGAATTAAAAAATGTTTGGTCAACTAGCTAACATAAATGTCAGAACAACATAGTAACATTGAGTTTCCAATCTCAGAGAAAATAATCCAGCATCTATCTATTCCCATGTCCGTCATCCCATTGAGCCCACTCGCCATCGTCCTCGATAAATATCAACTCATATTCAGGCTCACCTGAAAAGGAATAGAGTAACTGTTCTTAGCGAAATTATCGCCAGCAAGTAACCCATCTATACACCTTACGGAATCACACACGACGAGTCACCAGTGTATAAATCATTGCCCAAAAATAAGGTGCTCGGGTTAACAAATAACATCTCAATAAGAATTCCTCAAAACAGATAAAGCACGTATATGGTACACGGGTACGAGAACAAACATGTATTAAAACAATGTATCACATAAGCAAGTCATAAACTAACCACGTTTCTTGCATATCAAGTCTTATGCTTTGTGTATCATGATGCATGTACTTCTTTAAAATCACACACAACACCCATGCATATGTCTTCTTTTATAAACATGTCATGCGTGTCACTTCACAAAACATTTCATCACACTTCATATCATATTCTTCGCGTAGCAGAACTTTATACCCTGTGGGTGATCAGTCCACAGCAAACATAACTTTATACCCCGTGCTGAAAGGTCCACGGCCCCATTACATATAACATATATCCGTGCTGATAGGTCCACGGCCCCATAAAATACTTTATTTTCTGTGCTGATAGGTCCACGGCCCCCATAACATACTTTATACCCTGCTGTTGATTCACAGGTCACGCTTTTATACCCTGCTTTCGCAGACGTGACTTTTATATCCTGCGATCAACCAGCAGCCATTTTGTCTTTCGAAAACTTTAAACTTTTCTTGTAAACACATGTTCTTTCGCAAAGCAAATCTCAAATCAAATGCAAGTGCCCATGTCATGATGCAGAATGCACATGTAACTTCGTATCAAACATGTAACACGCACACACATACTTCTTACATATCAAGTATACAGTCTTGCACCTCAAACACTCTATGTTCGTATCTTTCCAAATCTTTTCGTCTTACTAATTCACTCAGGATTCACTCTTATTCTTACTTGATCAAACTTACCCTATACACCTCAATTGCACCTCAAATACCTTTGCATTTTATGTTCAGAAGAAGTGTATAGAGTTACTACACATACATAAGGCGCCTAAAGGGTCAAAAAGACTTCCAGTATACTTGGAACGCCACATGAGGCGCCTAAAGTGACATAGAGCGCCTATACTAGGCGTTCGAAGTGTTCGGGGATGTGCCGTAGACATTGAACGCCTACATGAAGCGCCTAATGTGACATAGACGCCTAATGTAGGTGTTCGAAGTGTTCTGACGGTTCTAAACTGCAGTTTTCCTGTACGGGAAAGCTTCAGGACACATTGAACGCTACATTAGGCGCCTAATGTGACTTGAAGCGCCTAATGTAGGCGTTCGAAGTGTTCTGACGATGCTAAATTGTAGTTTTTCTGCAGTAACTTCCTCCCATCATCTTCCTCCTTCAACCCTTTCATGTTAAACCTCTCAAGATCCATCTTACCATCTAGATTCATCATACTTAACACACATCTAATCATGAATTAATGCTTAGTTATGTCTAACAATATCCACTCTTAACCTTCAATCATTCACAACCTTCCAATGATATCATCAACATTCCCGACGCAACAAGTCTACAACCATGCCATCACTCATCCTTCAATTCCCTGCACTTACTCTCAAAAGTCTAAGTGTAGACAATCAACACAAGAATAGAACAAGACAAGAAACATATCAAGAATACACTTTCATGGGCATGCTTGACAAACTACAAAGCACCACGCAACTATTTTCAGAAATATGGCCCAAAGAACAAAACTTTACGCAACTAGCAACAAAACTTACATATAATAAAGCATTTAAGATAGACAAGGCAAGATTACTAATGTGTGATTTAAGTTTTCTCTTTGTAAGAACATAGGGCCTAAAGTATCAAAATTTGCGTAAAGCGTATAGAAAGATTACTTGCCTTTGTTTCTAGTTAGCTTACGGATTTACTGCAGAATTTCGGTAGAGGTTGCACCTAGATTGACATTCTTCCTTCCTTTTTCTTTCTTCTCTTCTTCTTCTTCCTCTCTTTCTCTTTTCTCTCTTTTCCCCTCTTCAGCCGTTTTTCCCCTTTCTCTTTGGTGTTTGGAACTGCCAATTGAAGTGTGTGTGGGGGAGTTATGCTCCCATGTGTAACTCCCCATTCATTTAAGTGGGTTGAGGGGTATTTTAGGTAGTTTACCCTAATTTCTTAATCCTCACCTTTAACCCCTTTATTTCCTTTTCCTATATTTTATTTTCACTCAGCTCCTAATCTATACCATTGAGTAAATCGTGTCTAAGGTTGACCTTTAATTATTGAGAGTCGTGCTAAAAAGTCACGGGGTATGACATTCCACCCCCCTTACAAAAAGTTTCATCCTCGAAACTTGCGTACCTTAGACAAAAAGTTGAGGGTACTTCTCCCGCATTTGTTCTTCGAGCTCCCAAGTGGCTTCACGTTCCGTGTGATTGCTCCACTGGACCTTTACGTACGGAATCACTCGCTTCCTCAACACTTGGTCCTTTTCGGTCTACAATTTTCACGGGTATCTCCTCGTATGTAACATCATCCTTAAGTTCCAAAGGTTGAGCTTCAAGTACATGGCTTGGATCCGTCACATACTTCCTTAATTGTGACACGTGGAATACATTGTGAACTTAAGATAGTGAGGAGATAATACATACATACATATATATATATATATGTATATATATATCTTTCATTTTTATTTTGTTTACACTTTCATAATATTGATACACGTAACATGATTTATGTTAAAGGAAATCAAGGTCTACCTGTGCCTATACAATATAACTGGAAAACTAGATATGTATATTCATGAACTAGGATGAATATACATGGCCATGTGCGGTATGGTAATATGATTCAGACGGTGTAATAGTTTGACACTAGAGAGTTGGATCTTTAACCAATATAATTATATTATGTTAAAAAATTAAAGTATATTTATATTTTGTGACGGATGGATGGATGGAGTATTATATTGTTCAGTGGTACAGGAAATGATAATCATATGGGAATTGATAAACACATGGCACCATTTCCTCCTGGCAAAGCGATTTCACAAATTTTATAGTGAATGACATTATTCACCACATTTTTGTTAATCACTTATTGTGATTGATTTTCCCCTTCATTTTAGGAAAACCAATCATTAATGCTGAAACTTATCTATAAATTAGCCTCTTCCCCCATTATTATCAAAATAAAACACCCATTTCTGACTTGTTCGGCTTTATTTTATGTGTATAATGTTGTTTTTAGTAAAATCAAATGTTTTGGCCTTTGTATTACTTTTCAATAAAACAACACTACTATTATAAAAATATATTTATCCTTTTTATTGCAACCGAGATTTATCCTGAATTTTGTTTTGCCATTTGTTTTTACAATGTGTGAACCAAATTAACATTTCTAATGATTTAATGCATATTTATACACTTTGAACTTTCTCTTTTCTTAAGAATTTTTTTTCACGTTCATTATATGAATTTGTTTGTTTTCTAGTTAGAAAGTTAAATTTTAGTTTACTCAACCAAAAGAGTGATTCTAATTATAAATATAAGGATCATATGACTTTTAGAGACAATAGTATTTTTCCTTTAACATAAATTATAGTAAATATAATAAGTATGCCTCTTCCCAGATTATAGGAAAAGAATTATGTTGGTGATTGAATCTCATGGAAAAATAAAAAAGACAAAATTTAAGTAAATGTAGTTAAGATTATAAGTGGGCTATAAAAAATACAACAACAAGAAGAATAACAACGATACCAGTATATACAAACAACAGAAAAAACTATCGCTAGGGTCTGGAAATAGAGAGAGGCAAACAAACAATAACTCAATCCCAAAGGATCGAGAGCTTGCTTCCAATGAGACCCCCTGCTCTATATGTGGCTGCATAGATTATATAACATAATAATAGGAATATGATGTGCTAGTGTATATGCACAAATAATCAAAGACAAAGACAAAAACAAAAAGTACAAAGTCAAACTAACTGTAGAAAGTATCTAAGCCGCTAAGTACATTATAAAGTGTCCATATATCATGCATAAACCTCATTAAACTTAATCCTTTGTCCTTATCACCTTTTCTAAGGAAAACTTACATTTATCTCTTAAGTTTGATTTAATACACAACCGACCCCCTTACATTTTAAAATAGACGTTTACTTTCACTGTAGTTTTAGACTAAAAGGTCCACATGAGTGACCCAAATTTTCTGTGGAAAACATTACTACGACAAAAAAAAAATTCTACCAGAAATACTCTTTTTTCTTTTTTCTTTATCAAAGAATCTCTCTTTCTTCCCTCCATCTCTTTTAGGGCTGGGGCGGCAGTGGGGATTGGCTGGGTGCTAAGGCAGTAAGAGAGAGAGAATCTACATGACTGACGAATGAGAAAGGAAAAGGGAGGGGGCTGAGGAAAGAGCCGACGAAGAAGAGCAGGAGGGGGAGAGGAAAGAGGCGGCACAAGGGGAGAGGGAGGCGTTGGAGGAGGGAGAGGAAATAGGCAGTATAGATTGGGTAAAATTGTATTACAACAAAAATATTAAGGGTATAACTATAAGTATACGATCATCTCTTGTGGTTAAAACAGAAATTGAATGGGACATTTTAGTCCAAAACCACACGAGACGTAAAAGTTTATTTTATAAAGTGAAAGAATCTATCGTGTATTAAGACAAATCTAGAAAGAGGTAAAGATACTTTTTATTCTTTATCTATAGTGGATCTTTCATTAAGGCATATCTGCAAAACTTGCACACATAACATCATCCGGCAATGTAGATACATCAAGCGAAAAGAAATTAGAGATTACCAACTTTTGTATTTAAGCAATGGAGTAGGAAGAATATTGATAAGGTGAGTAGCATATTGGGTACAAAAACCCCAATAGCCTACATGTATGTTTGACTGAAATTTCAAAACCCTGGCTGTGTTGAGGATATGTTGGTGTTTTCTCTCAACTATTCCATTCTGCTGAGGAGTGTTGACACAGCTTGTTTGGTGAATGATGCCTCTGTTCATATAGAATTTAGGCATATTGAATTCTTGACCATTATCTGATCTCAATATTTTGATGCTCTTATTGAACTGGTTTTGTACAAAGTTACAAAAACTTTAAATTTCAAGTCTGACTTCTGACTTTTGCTTAAGGAGGTAAAGCCACGTATATCTTGTAAAATCATCAACTATGGTAAGAAAGTACTTTTGACCGTAGATGGTGGGATGTTTATGAGGTCCCCATATATCAACATGTATAAGACCAAACGAAAACTTTGAGACAGAATCAGACAATGGGAATGTACTTCTTTTCATCTTTGCTAGTGGACACACAGCAGATGAATAGAACTGATCTGGTATTATAACACAAGAATCAAATTTCTGTACATCTTTTATTCTAGACATAGAAGCATGACCTAATCTATAATGCCACAATAAAGAAGGTGATGTTAGGTCCGAAACACACTCTAGAGGGGGGTGAATAGAGTATTTGGTACTTTTTTACGGAATTTTCTTGTTTTGCTCAACTCAAAAGGAATTCAAAATCAAAGCAAGAATGGAAGGTGAGAAGCAATGAATTCGAATCGTAAATGATTCTACTCCACTACCACTTTGTTGCCAAAGTGGATTTTCAACAACTACTCTTCTTATTAGAGACAATAAGAACAACCACAGTAACACTTACACTAACACCTTAGTGTAAGCAACAACAACAGCAACTTCTTGCACAAAATACACTTGTGCAACTACAGCAACTATAGCTCTAGCAAGAACAACTTCCTGCTACCTCACAACTTCAACAAAGTTCTCTCAAGAACTTTCTCACAGTGGATTGAAGGAAATAGTAAGGTTCACACTTCCTTACTAGTCTAAGCATAATCAAGAGACCAAATATTTATGGTTCCTCTTATGTTAGACTCTCTATCTCTCAATATACAACAATGAAGAGAAAAGAAAAGCTTAACAAGCTTTAAGCAATTTTACAAATGTGAGAGAACTATAAAACAATGAATAATGAAGCTAGATGATGGTGAAAGTGTGTATTTGCCTCATCCAAGCTTCTCCCGTTTATAGCTGAAGATCACCACGTTTTTGAGGTCTCCACCATGTCTTAAACTACACCAAATGTCAAGATAATGCCCAAATAGTCTTTAGCCACCCTATGGAGTGATTTGATCCTCAATAGCCAACCTAGGATTGCTTAGACATGGATACAATAGTCAAGGAAGCATGTAGTATGTTGGAGTAAAGTCTACAAGAAATTTGAGCAAGATTAGATAGAGAAAATACCATGAATCTCCCTTGGATTTTTTTCCAACGTTCAAAAAATTTTGAATTCTGGGGAACATCGATCGATCGATGTCCTCCAGAAACTTTGCAGTTTTTGAAACTGCTGACATCAATCGATCGAAGTCTCCCTTGGAGAGACTGATGTCACTTTGATCGATCGATGTCCCCTGGACTGAGAGATCGATGTAAGACAGAAAGTATTCTGGCTGACATCGATCAACCGAAGTCTCCCTGTGGAGAGACTGAAGTGACATCGATCGGTCGATGTCCCCAGGTTGAAAAATCGATGTTGGACAGAAAGGTTTTTGCCTGACATCGATCGATCGAAGTCAGAGGCTGAAGTACATCGATTGATCGATGTCCCCAGTCTGAGAGATCGATGTTGGACAGTGAGTTCCAATCTCAACCATTTTTGACATAGTATAATTTTCTCATCTTGCATCAAGTCTCAAGCATAAATTTAACTTATTTAAAACATCTTTTCATCATAAAAACAATTTATATCTTAACAATCTCCCCCTTTTTGATGATTTCAAAACCATGATTCAAAAGATGTTTTTACTTGATACATTTACATCTAAACTTGACATTTTACAACTCCCCCTTAGTTCATGCTCCCTCATCATATGAACACATCAAAAACTCCCTCTCAACATGTAATCTACCCAAAATATGGTGTCAATACCAAAATGCTTCCCCTCAACCCATGCACCAAATTTTATATTTTCATCTTTTCAATATGTGAGATAGCATACCAAAGTAACAATGACTACCAATCATTTTACACAAGCATATAATGTTAAGATCAAGAAACTTCGTGTCATGTCATGCCAAATCCAACTTCTCAAACCAAGATATGTTATGCAAAACACCAAGGCTTAAACCATTAACAAGCTAAACCATGCCATACTTTGTGTAATACACTTAAAACTTAAACCATCAACATATCAAGACAACTTAATCAATACCAACATATTAAGAAGACAACTTTAACCAACATATCAAGACACCAAATCTTAAACCAACATATTAAGACAGCCAACACCAACACTTAAAACTTAAACCATCAACATATCAAGACAACTTAATCAATACCAACATATCAAGAAGACAACTTTAACAAACATATCAAGACACCAAATCTTAAACCAACATATCAAGACAACCAACACCAACTTCTCCCCCTTTTTAAAAACATCAAAAAATATAAGAGACACGAAAATAGAGAATTTAAATATCATTAAGCAAATAAGAAGTTCATGAGATACATGAGTAACCTCAACTTCTAAGTTATTTCTACAGTTACGGGGGAATAGGGAGAACTAAGAAAATCTACTCTTTATCAGAAGAGAACCATAGTCCAGAAAGAGCAGCTTTGAGCTTCGTTTTTAGTTTTTTGGTACTTGGATTTTTGAACGGTCAGCTCTGTTTGCAGCGTCGTGACTTGAGTATCAATTTTCTTCTCTAACGTTTGGACACGGTCCTGGAGGTTCTTATAGTTCTTCTCTAGATCATCTATGCGTATGGCCTTCTTGGTTAGATCTTCCCCCCATGACCAAGAGTGTGATGTATGTCTTGAATCTCAGCCTCTACGTTGAATTCCTCCTCTGAGTCACTAGCTTCCTCCATTGGAGCTTTTCCTGTCTGCTTGGGAGGTAGAGGTGGGTTGTGAGGACGGTTGTTTTTTAGGGTGAGATGAGGGTTCAGTGGGTGATGGTGAAGGAATGGGATCTTCGGGTGGAACATCTTCAGTTTCTTCTTCTTCTTGGTCATGTTGACCACCCTGCCTCTGTGCCTCTTTTCGGGACTTATGTATTTGTTGGATGTTTGCCTTGGTGTGATAATCCTTGTTGGATATCTGTTTAGTGTATTCATCATCCAACTCTACATTAGCCTTCTTGAGCAATATATAGATGAGATTATTATATGGAAGCGCTTTGGATTTCTTTGTTACGGCTTCTATCATATTGGCAAACACAATTTCCCCAAAGTTCACACTCTCTTTTATAGCAATACGGTATGCAATGTAAAAATCTAAATTGCTCGGGAGTTTAGCCGATTTACCATTGACACAAAAAGTGACAATGACAAGCAACACTCTATACACCAAAGGCATGTTATTTGTGTTTTTGGTGGGGTGAAATCCAAGAAATGTTTTGACCTCATCCTCAGAGGTCAAAGTCTTCCCAACCCTCATCAGGAACTTCAAGCAATTCATTGATGGTCTTAGAAGTAAACATCAACAACTGACCCTCTATTATCGAATTTAAAGCATAAGTCACTCCATTTCTGTAGTTTACCCATATATTGGCATAAAACATTCTAGTGTATCGGGTAGACATATTGGTCATTTGAGAGACCTCCCAAACAGGTCTCTATTTTTTATTATGAAACCAATCAATGATTGGTTTTAATTCCTCATTGCTCAAAATATCCTCAATTTTGAGCAATTTCAGTGAAATGGTAGACCTCTTCTTGTTCTCCCATTCAATAAATAGCAGTTGGGCTCTTAGGAAAATATAGGCAAATTTACCTGTGCATGTAGGCTCTTTCAACTCATTCGTGTATTCCCCGGATTTGAACAATGGAAAATTGTTTAGAGTGAGCCTCCCCCTTGTCTCACTCAACATGGCTTCATGAGAGGAAGTGGTCTTCTTCCTCAACCCATGCGTCCTAGACCCTGTTGGCACTTGAGGATGTGATTTTTGTGGCTCACTTGCTTCTTTCTGAGAGGTTCTTTGCATTTTTGCTGGTTTTTCGTTCTTGGTGCCATTGAAGGGTTAGGGTTCAAATTTTTTCAGAAAATGGAGATGAAAATGATGAGATTTTGGAAAATAAGGTCGGATTTGTAGAACAAATGGAGACTTTGACAAGATTTTTGAGTGTAGAAGAGAGATTCTCAGTGTTTTGATCAAAGGGAAATTAGGGATTTTGTTTGGAAAAGAGGAAGTGAAGAAGAGGAAAGGGGTCGCAGCTTTTAATTGCATGTCCCGCTGACATCGATCGATCGATGTCTGGGACTTAGATCGATCGATGTCTGTTTTATATCAGTCTCTCAGACTGCCACATTGATCGATCGATGTCTTCTGAAATCTGGCTTTTTGACTATTTTTACCCTCTAACCAATGCTTATCATCCCTAATATTGCTCTAATTGATTCAAATATCTCAGTGGGAAGGGATTTAGTAAAGATATCCGCTAGTTGGTTATTGGTTGGAACAAATTCAACACATACTAATCCTTTTTGAATGCAATCCTTATGAAGTGATGCCTCACTTCTATATGTTTTGTCCTACTATAGTGAACTGGATTTTGTGCTATACTTATGGCTGAAGTGTTGTCACATAAGATGGGACTTTATCAAACTTAACATTGTAATCATTTAAGGTGTTGATC
Source organism: Eustoma russellianum (assembly GCA_036186865.1). Classification (NCBI taxonomy): domain Eukaryota; kingdom Viridiplantae; phylum Streptophyta; class Magnoliopsida; order Gentianales; family Gentianaceae; genus Eustoma; species Eustoma russellianum. Next base: position 24,877,547 of record AP025073.1, on the reverse strand, counting down.
ATCCAAAGTAGTTGTGCACAACAAGATGTGGCCGATGCATATTCAGATTCCACCGTTGAAAGTGACACACTATTTTGTTTCTTGGAGAACCAAGAAACTAAGCAATCTCCAAGGAATTGGCATGTCCCGGGGGTGCTTTTTCTATCAACAAGATTTCCGGCATAGTCGGAGTCACTATACCCTCTTAAATCAAAACAACCATTTTTGGGATAAAACAATCCAAAGTTCAAGGTTCCTTTCAAATACCTAAATATACGTTTAATGGCAACTAGATATGATTCCTTAGGCATACTTTGAAATCTAGCACAAAAGCACACATCATGCAAAATATCCGGTCTACTAGCAGTCAAATAAAGTAAACTACCAATCATACCCCTATATTTGGTTACCTCAATCGGCTTTCCTTTTCATCTTTGTCGAGCTTTGTACTTGTGCTCATTGGTGTGCTCACACTTCTTCCATCCTCAAACTTGTATTTCTTGAGTAAATTCTTTGTATATTTTGTTTGAGATATGTACACTCCATCTTGAGTTTGCTTGATTTGAAAACCAAGAAAGTAGTTGAGTTTACTCATCATGCTCATTTCAAATTCTCTTTCCATCAATTTAGCAAAGTGCTCACAAAGAGACTCATTAGTAGCACCAAATATAATATCATCCACATAAATTTGAACAAGCAATTGATGGTTTCCTTGTTCTTTAATAAAAAGAGTAGTGTCGACTTTTCCTCTTGAAAACTCATTTTCAAGAAGGAAGTTACTTAATCTATCATACCATGCCCCAGGAGCTTGTTTAAGTCCATAAAGGGCCTTTTTGAGTTTAAATACATGATTTAGATAATCATGATTTTCAAACCCCGGAGGTTGAGCTACATACACCCCTTCTTGAATTATTCTATTCAAGAATGCGGATTTCACATCCATTTGATATAGTCTGAAATCCTTATACAATGCATATGCTAATAGCATCCTAATAGCTTCTAACCTAGCTACGGGGGCAAAGGTCTCATCATAGTCTATGCCTTCCTCTTGTCTATATCCTTGAGCTACTAACCTAGCATTGTTTCTAATGATGTTTCCTTTATCATCCATTTTGTTTCTAAATACCCATTTAGTGCCAATTACGGGATGATCACTAGGTTTAGCTACTAATTCCCAAACATCACTCCTTTCAAATTGATTTAGTTCTTCTTGCATGGCTAATGCCCAATCTTCATCATTTATAGATTCTTTTATATTTTTAGGCTCAACTTATGAAATGAAGGCGTTTTCATTAAATTTTCTCCTAGTCATTATACCTTGACTAGTTTCACCTAATATTTATTCTTTAGGATGATCTTTCCTATACTTATATGAATCCGTTAAATTTGAGGTATCTCCTCCTACTTCTTTATCTTCAACCTTAGTTTCAAGGAGATCAATCCTAAGGTCAATGACAATATTAACTTTTGTATTCTCAAATTTCTCTATATGACTTACTTCAATTATTTCATCATCATCATCATTAGTATTTGGTTCATTCTCAATGAGTTCACTAAACTTGACATGAATTGATTCTTCAACTTTCATACTCTTTTTATTATATACTCTAAATGCCTTGCTATTTTGAGCATATCCCATGAAGATTCCTTCATCTGTTTTGAAATCAAGTTTATCCAAGTTATCTCTGGTGTTAAGTATAAAACACTTACAACCAAATACCTTGAAATAACCAATATTTGGTACTTTACCTTTCCAAAGCTCATAAGGAGTCTTTTTGAGAGATTTCAAACAAACTCTATTGATCACATGACAAACGGTGTTTACCGCTTCGGCCCAAAAATACTTGGGTAGCTCAAATTCATTTAGCATTACTCTACTCATTTCTTGAAGTGTTCTATTTTTTCTTTCCGCAACACCATTTTGTTGAGGAGTTCTTGGAGCCGAAAAATTGTGTCCATACCCTTTGGATACACAAAATTCTTGAAACTCTCCATCAAACTCGCCACCTCTATCACTTCTAATTTCCTTATTGTGTCTTCTCTTTGATTTTCGAGTCTCCTACAAAGCTTTATAAATTCTTGGCATGCATCATTCTTTTTAGTTAAGAACATTACCCAAGTGTACCTAGAGAAGTCATCTACCACCACAAAGGTGCAATGTTTTCCACCAAGACTTGCCGTACCAATATCCCCATATAAATCCATATGAAGTAATTGTAGGGGTTTGGTGGTGGAGATTTCACTTTTGGGCTTGAAGCTTGTTTTAACAAGCTTTGCCTTTTGACAAGTGTCACATAAGCCATGGTTTTTGAAATTCGATTTTGGAAGACCTTGGACTTTTTCAATTTTTGCAAATCTCTTTGAAATTTTTAAAACTAATATGTCCAAGGCGTCTATGCCATAGTTGAGTCAAATCATTTTTGGCAACTAGGCAAGAAACATTTTGTGATATCAAATCATGTGTGCTAAATTTGTAAACATCATTTTTCCTTATAGCCTCAAAAACAATCTTATCGTTCTTTTTCACAATGCATTTTCTTTTCACAAATTCAACTTGAAAATTAGTATCACATAGTTGGCTAACACTTATCAAATTATATTTAAGCCCTTCTACATATAGTACAATATTAATAGTAAAAGAAGAGTTACCAATTTTTCAATGTCCAATGATTTTGGCTCTCCCATTGCCAAAATGCACCGTTCCACCATCTTGGAGCTTGAGCTTGGTAAACAACGCTTTGTCTCCAGTTATGTGTGTTGAACATCCGCTGTCCATAAGCCATTTGGTTCCTTCTTCTTTGGCTACTCTATTTATCTTGAGAGCCTACAAAACCAAGAGATTTATGCATTGGTACCCTTTGATGGTTGGGTCCTTTAGGGTTAGTTTGTCGACCCTTAGGCTTCCAAACATACATGCTTCCAAATCTAGCTCTACATTCATTCTTCATATGTCCTACTTTGTTGCAATGAAAACAAGTGGGTACATGCCTTGGTTTAGAAGATGATGAGTTATGTTGTATTTTTCTCTTGTTTGTCTTTTTCTTAAATGACTTAGGCTTAATGGAAGAATGTGATGAATTAAATCCTAAACTGGATTTATCATTTCCAATTCTTTGGTTTCCAAGTAGTTTGTCTAGATTATTTTTACCATTGGTTAGTCTTTGAAAATCTATCCTTAGTTTCTCGCATTCTTTTCTAATTTCTACATATTCAAGAGCTACGGTTTTATGCATGGTGAGTATGATGTCATGCTCTTGAAATATCAAAATGTTCTTATCATGCAAGTTCTTATTTTCTAAAATGCACTTCTTGAACTCTTTCTTCAAATGTTTATACTTTAAGTTCAGTTTTTCAAAATCATCTTGCAAATCTCCTATTTCATCTTACAAATTAGAAGGATTAGAATTTATCTCAAGGTCGTCTTCAATTGCCATGAGACAAGTATGTTGAACCTTTGGATTTTCAACTATTGCAACAAGTCCAACACCTTGATCTTCACTCTCTTCTCCTTCCGATTCAGAAAGGAGATCATCCCACTTGGTTACCTCCGCATTAAAAGCTTTCTTCTTATGACGAAAAACCTTCTTTTCTTGTTTTTGTGGCTTCTTGACGTGGCAATCGGCAATGAAGTGACCGGGTCGACCACATCTATATCAATTTTCACTTGCTTCTTTTTCCTTGGGTGGTCTTTTGAAAAACTTTCTTGCTTGAGCTTTATTTCTTGTTGCCATTCTTCTAAATTTTCTTACTAGAAGAGCAACTTCCTCATCCGATTCATCGGACTCTACCACCAACCATTTGTATCATGTTTGTGTGGGCTTGATAGGATTCATCCTATTTTGTTTATCAATAAGAATTTCATGAGTAAGAAGATTACCGGATAGCTCATCAAGGGTAAGAGTCTTGAGATTCTTTGGTTCGATGATGGCGGTGACTTTAGGTGTCCATTCTCTTGGCAAAGAGTTGATGAGTTTTGAGACAAGATCTTCTTTTGAAATTTTCTTGTCCACCATGGAAAGTTGATTTACTATTCGTGTGAATCAGTCGATTGTCTTCTCAATCTTCTCGCCGCTCTTCATTCCGAACATCTCATATTCCTTCATGAGCATGAGTCTTTTGGCCATTCTTACTTGCTCAGTCCCTTCGTGTATCATTTCAAGCCTTTTCCATGCCTCATGAGCTGTTTCAAGACCTTGAAGTCTTATGAGCTCGGTGGTGGAAAGAGCACTTGAGAGAATATCAAATGCTTTGCCATTGATGGCAAATTTTATCTTCTCTTCGTCGGTGTGGTCATCCTCATCTTTGAACATTGATTCTCCTTTTGAGTTTGTAATCATAGGAACTTCAATTCCTTTGACAACGACTCTCCATATATCAAATACACAGCCTTTCAAATGATTGATCATTTGAAATTTCCACAAGGAATAATTTTGGGCATCAAACATATGTGCTTTAGTGTTTGATCCTGAAAATAGTGCAGTAGGCTTGGGAGATGAAATGTGAGATGAAGAGGTTGAGGTTGTCATTGCCATGATCTTTAACCTTGCTACTTGCAAAGATAGGCCAAACAATCAAAGTTAGGCTCTGATATCAATTGTTAGGTCTGAAACACACTCTAGAGGGGGAGTGAATAGAATGTTTGGTACTTTTTGCGGAATTTTCTCGTTTTGCTCCACTCAAAAGGAATTCAAAATCAAAGCAAGAATGGAAAGTGAGAAGGAATGAATGAATACACCGGATATAGAGTGGTTCGAATCGTAAATGATTCTACTCCACTACCACTTTGTTGCCAAAGTGTATTTTCAACAACTACTCTTCTTATTAGAGACAATAAGAATAACCACAGCAACACTTACACTAACACTTTAGTGTAAGCAACAACAACAGCAACTTCATACACAAAATACCCTTGGACAACTACAACAACAAACAGATCTAGCAAGAACAACTTCTTGCTACCTCACAACTTCAACAAAGTTCCCTCAAGAACTTTCTCACAGTAGGTTGAAGGAAATAGTAAGATTCACACTTTCCCACTAGTCTAAACACAAGCAAGAGATCAAATATTTATGGTTCCTCATGTGCTAGACTTTCTATCTCTCAATATATAACAATGAAGAACAAAGAAATGCTTAATAAGCTTTAAGCACTTTTACATATATGAGAGAACTATACAACAATGAACAATGAAGCTAGATGATGGTGAAAGTGTGTATTTGCTTCATCCAAGATTCTCCCATTTATAGATAAAGTTCACCACGTTTTTTAGACTCCACCAAGTTTTCACAATGTATTCAAAGTCTTCATAATGCCCAAGATAGTATTTAGCCACCCTATGGAGTGATTTGTTCTTCAATAGCCAACCTAGGATTGCTTAGACATGGATACAATAGTCAAGGAAGCATGTAGTATGTTGGAGTAAAGTCTACGAGAAATTTGAGCAATATTGGACAGAGAAAATACCATGAATCTCCCTTGGATTTTGTTACAACGTTCAAAAAATTTTGAATTCGGGGGGACATCGATCGATCGAAGTGCCTGGGGTGAGAGATCGATGTCCTCCAGAAACTTTTCAATTTTTGAAACTGCTGACATCGATCGATCGAAGTCCCCATTGGAGAGACTGATGTCACTTCGATCGATCGATATCCCCTAGACTGAGAGATCGATGTTGGACACAAAGTATTCTGCCTGACATCGATCGATCAAAGTCTCTCTGGGGAGAGACTAAAGTGACATTGATCGATCGATGTCCCCAGGTTGAGAGATCGATGTTGGACAGAAAGGTTTCTGCCTGACATCGATCGATCGAAGTTAGAGGCTGAAGTACATCGATCGATCGATGTCCCTAGTCTGAGAGATTGATGTTGGACAGTGAGTTCCAATCTCAACCATTTTTGACATAGTGTAATTTTCTCGTCTTGCATCAAGTCTCAAGCATAAATTTAACTTATTTAAAACATCTTTTCATCATCAAAACAATTTATATCTTAACAGGTGAATCAGAGAGTTTGACTACAGCTGACAAGCACTTTGAATAGGTTGAGGATGAAGTTTGCTTGCCAGCACTTTACAAATAGAACAGGCCATTGTCAAACTCAGCTGAACCAATCGTCTTAAGTGAGACTTGGCCCTGAATGACACAAGAAGTGTCCAAGAACTGAATAAGTAAGGACGGCACAGAAAGCAACTTGCTGAGAGATAGAAGATTATATACAAAACTTGGGACATATAGCACATTGTGTATGATAAGCAAATGATTAACAATAACTGAACCAATATAAGTAGCTGATACTAAGGTTTTATTTGATAGTTTGATTGATATACCATGAATAGGCTGAAAGGATTGAAACAAACTGAGGCTACATGCAATGTGATCAGCGGCTCCTGAATCTAGTATCCATATATTCAAATTATTAGAGTAGCTTTTACCTATTTCATTACCAGATAAAGCAGAGATTACAGCTCCCTGGTTTCCAGCAAGCTGCACTGAAGCTATAGCAGATTGACTAGGATCCTTGACATTCAATAAAGAGAACAGCCTCTGAGTTTGCTCCTGAGTGAGAATAGGAGCTTGACACACTTGTCCATTCTGATCATGCTGCTGTGAATCATACTCTGCATCATGAACTTCTACTGCATTGGCCTTTGGCTTGAATCCTAGAGGGAATATATGTTTCTTGTAGCACCTTTGCTCCACATGTCCAACCATGCCACAGTGGGTGCACTGTGGCCTTCTTGATCCCTCAAGAAAAAATATGCCACTCCCTCTCCTATAGACATTTCCTCCTCCACGACCATTGAAGGCATTTACACTAAAATTCATGCCATCATTGCTATTATCAACCATCATAGCAGTAGGATTATTATTAAACTGACCAGAGACGGCGCTACCATTCAATTTTCTCTCATACTTCAAAGTCATAGAAAACATAGTATCTATATTGGGCAATGGCGTCATAACAAAGACTTGAGACTTAACTGCATCATACTCACCATTTAAACCTTTCACAAATTTTATTACATAATCACTCTCCACATGGGCACACATATTAGCAGTGACTTTATATGTACACGCACGACAGGTACACTTATGAATGGGCCTTACCGCCATCATTTCTTCCCATACCACCTTAAGCTTGGTGAAGTAATCACTAACAGAATCAGAGTCTTGTCTTATATTGTAAAAACTTTCAAGTAAATCAGATAGTCTAAAAGGATCACAGCTACCATACCTTCGCTTCAAATCATTCTACAACTCTGCAGCGTTATCATACCACATTATGCTTTGAGCTATTAAAGTAGACACACTGTTCATGATCCAGGAGTGAATCATCGAGTTAACTTGTCTCCAGGAATTATACCGAGGATCATTAGGATTGGAAGCATGATACTACCATCAACAAAACCTATTTTTGTTCTTCGCAATTAAGGCCATGGAGAAGACTCTAATCCATGTGTGATAATTGTGAGAATTCAATGGAGGTTGAGCAAGAATTATTGCCAGACTATCATTTGGATGAAGATAATAAGGATTGGTGAGTGGATTTTCTGGTGCTTGGTTGCTGTTTCTCGCATTGTTCGCCATTGTAATACTCAAAAGAAGATCAACAGAGAGGAAGAGCATTGTATTATGGATTAATACAAGAAAATCAAGGCTCTGATACCTGTTAAAATTGACTCAAACAATCATCAATCTAGAACATAAGAAATCAAAGGTAGAATGCGAGAGAAAACTGGAGCAAAATTTCGAGAACAATCTTTTTTTTCTTATCACAACTGCCTTGCACGGTGCATGCATTTATACAAACAGTTATAGCGGGAAAAAGAAAACAACAAGAAATTACAAAAATGTCCTCCACTCAGAACTACACTTATTATATTATTAAGGGCATAATGGTCATTTTGCACGATTCAAACTTTGCTGCGTTTCTTCTTTCTTCTCCCCTGCGCCTCTGGTTCATTCCTTACATCTCAGCATAGCTCAACTGCTCAGCCACCTGCGTGCCCCAGCAATAACCGCTCCTAACAAATTTGCCAACTCATCACCTAACCATCTCCACCTTTGATTTTTGACTTTGATCCAACGGATTCAATTTCTTCTGTTATGATTCGACTTTACTTCACCTCTTGTGCTGAAGTCTTCCCAGCAATGTCCTCAACACCAACATCTTTGACAGCTACTGCCACCTCCGTCAATGCCCGCGTTGACGTGAATGGCAACACGTCTTTCACCCGGAGGTTCCCATGATGATTTCAGCTCCAACCGTCCAATTCGATCAAGTCCCTGCTGAATAGACACTTCATTTTCCAGACCAACTGCTGCTGATTAAATTTGCTTTGGCCTGGTATGGACGCCTTCGAACACCCTATTGCACCTTGCCTTCCATATGCACCATCACAGGTGACCAAAAAAATTGGCAACATCCTCCGTTTCTTGTTCAATTACCCATCGTAATATGTCTTAAAATTTGTTTGCCGGGAGCTCACTCCATCTCATAAAGTCTTCCTTCAATGATATAAGCTCATTAAGCCAATAACATTGCATCGAGCAATGAATTTCAGTGTGGACATATGCTGCATTCAACGATTTAAGTTTTTCCATGTAGGAAGAGCACCACTAGAAACCCGCCACAAGAATATTTTAACCTTCGGTAGCACCTTTAATCGCCATATAGCATTCCAGAAACGCGAAGCATTCACAGAAGAAGATGACTCTCCACCACCCGCAAGTATGTGCGGATACTATCGTAATACATTATATCAGACCTTCGTAACCAGAGCTGGCAAAATGCCAGATCAACGTGTCAACCGAGTCAAGAGTCCCCATGGGTATTTTACGGATAATAACAGCTTCATGTGGGAGAAAAATCTCGTCAGTTAAGACAGCATCCAATTGCAATGTGACAAACCTAGATTCATCCTTCGGATCGAAATGTTGATCCGGATAGACTTGAAAAAATCAGTAATGTTAGAGGTTCTGAAATTGTTACTCCGAAAAAAACCCTCAAACGCTTAAATCATTTGTAGGTTGTTTCACTTTAATCATTTTGTATATGATGTAATATAGAAAAATCTGTCTCTTTCTGGAGATTTTGTCTGTATTTTCAAAAGAATGTTCAGTAAAAATGTCTGAATATCTGCTCCAAAAACCTCCATTATGTTTGGCAGTGATAATTCCTTTAGTATATATTGGTTGGCCAATGTATACTTGAGGACCGTGATATGCTGCCAAGTGTTCTTCCTGCTTGTGCATAGTCGACAAGTGGCAGTGAGATGGCACCTCACGTCGCGGTGCATGGTGAAGGTGCCCTGGCCGAGCTGACAATTGTGGACGTGGATCCGGGCGACATGATGTCTATGAAAGAGGTGCGATTGGAACTAAGGTGATGGCTATGGTCGAGGTAATTTGTCTTGGCTTGGTTTCTATGTGTGTACCTTGCGATTGAGGCCCTCTTAGTGTTTACGGCTAACTTGAATATACTTAGCACTTATAAATGTTTTAGGTGGCGGTCTGTCTAGGCTCTTTATACTAGCCTGATTACACTTGACGACCTAATGTACTTGATCATTATAAGAGTGTGTTGAGTTTTGTCTCATCACAATGTATTGAGATCAACAAGGTTCACTACATGCCCATCATGGAGCAAATAACCCGGGCCTGAGATACCTGGAAGGATAATGGTTAAGGTAACCGTCGATCTTCCTGAATGTTGATAGAGCCATCATTGCCAATGTGAAGAAAGAGACATCATCATTACCCAAAAACGACATCATCATCATCATCATCATCCGGACCCAATATATCCCAACGACAGCAAAAGCTATCGTTAGGGTCTGGGGAGGGTAAGTGGTAGGCAGACAATACCTCTATCCCAAGGGATAGAGAGTCTGCTTCCAGTGAGACCCCCGGCTCTATATGTACCTGCATAAATGACATGATAATAGAGATATGTTGTGCTAGTGTGTTAGTGAGGAAATTCAAGAAATACAAAGAAAGGACTTTCGATATTAAAATACACATCACGTGTATATGTACATGTAATGTAAAACAACGGTATAAAATACGCAACCAAGTGGAAAGTCAACTGTAAATGTAGGATCATCACACAAGGAGAGGTGATGAGTGCACTTAAGAAGATGGGAAGATCTAAGGTAGTTGGCCTAGATAACATACTAATTGAGGAGTGGAAGTATTTGGGAGAGAAATGAGTTTAATGGCTAACTACTCTGTTCAACCTTATTTTCAAACAAGAAAAATGCCAGATGAGTGAAGAAAGAGTGTTGTGGTCCCTCTATATAAGAACAAAGGAGACATACAGTGTTGTGGGAACTAGAGGGGGATCAAGTTGTTAAGCCATACTATGAAGCTATGGGAGCGAGCAATCGACACTAGAATTAAAGGAGAAACTCAAGTTAAGGTGAACCAATTTGGTTTCATGCAAAGATGGTCAATTACGGAAGCAATACACATTTTAAGGGGATTGATGGAGAAGTATAGGGAGAAGAAGCGCGATCTACATATAGTCCTCATTGATCTTAAAAAACGTATAATAATATGTCACATAGACTGATTTGGGATAGTCCAGATGCAAGAGAGGTTCACATGAGGTATCTAAACATAATTAAGGATATGTATGCTAGGACAAAAACAACCATTCGTACGCCTATGGGAAATACAGACTTCTTTCGGGTGGAGATAGACCTCCATCAAGGGTCTACTTTGAGTCCATTTCTTTTTGTTGTTGTCTTCGACGAGTTATCAAAGACGATCCAGGAGGCAGTTTTGCGGTGTATGTTTTTTGCTGACGATATTGTATTAGTCGCAGAGAGTAGACATACTCTGAGTATAAGACTAGACCAGTGGAGAGGTGCTTTAGAGAGAAACAACCTAAGGATTAGTCGTTCTAAGACTGAGTATATGCATTGTAACTTCAGCGGCGCAGCCGACGATGAGAATAGACAGCTTACTATCGAAGGTCAATTGATACCACAGGTAAGTAAGTTCAAATACCTAGGATCATTGGTACAACAGGATGAGGACATAGATAGTGATGTATCACGCCGAGTTTAAGCAGGCTGGTATAGGTGGAGGGCGGCCTCAGGATGCCATGTAACAAAATTTTCACAACTAAATTAAAGAGAAAATTTTATAGGATGGCAGTGCGGTCGGCAATGTTATATGAAACAGAATGCTGGGCTATTAAGAGAACACAGTCGCAGAAGATGGAAGTGGCAGATATGCGAATGCTGCGGTGGATGTGTGGGCATACAATGCTAGACCAGATCAGAAATGAGGTATTTTAGGAAAATGTTAGGAATGGCTAGTATGACAGGTAAGAGATGAGATGGGAGACTGAGATGGTTTGGACATGTCAAGAGGAGACAGACTACGACTTCTGCCAGAGTAATTGAAAGCCTCTTTGTAGAGGGGAAGAGGAGTAAAGGCAAACTCAAACTGACTTAGAATGAGTGGATTATGCATGACTACTAGATTTGCACATCTCTAAGGACATGGTCCAGATAGGAGTTCATGGAGACATATGATTAATGTTAACGAGGTTTAGTCAGGATATATGGACACCTTAGATTATATTTAGGTGCTTAGATAGTCTCTATATTTTAGGTATCTTTGTACTTTTTTGTGTTTGTCTTTGTCTTTTATTATTTGTCTTTCATTATTTGTCTACGTAGGTACATAAAGAGAGGGAGGTCTCGCTGGAAGCAAACTCTTTAACCTTTGGGACGGAGGTATTGTTTGCTTTCCTCTAACCCTCCCCAGATCCTAGTGATAGCTTTTGCTGTCGTTGAGATATACTAGGTATGTGGTATTGTTATTATTGAATAATGGATAGAAACTGAACCTAAAGGTGATTAACCTTAAGTAACTTTCCTAAACTTACTTGGAAACTAACCTATATCTCTCTATATATACACACACCCTAAACCCTAACCCCATTCTCTACACAAATCGGCCAGCCATCCTATTCCTTCAAAGGAAGCATTCGGCCAAGCCACCATATGAGAGGAAGAAGAGGAAATTTATTCCAACCAAACCCTAGCTCGATTCTTCGGTAGAGTATATAGGTATTCAAGTAAGTACCTTATCTATATTCGTTATGAATTTACGAACCACATATATATATTTTGTATAAAAGTAAGGATCGTACATTTGTATATGTGATTGCATAGGTGGATGGATTTATGTGTATATATGTGCCGTGTGTTTGTATATGTGTATATATGCCAAATTTTGTATTGTATGGAATAAGATCCAAAAAAAATCATATTTGTGTGTTGTATATATATGTACTGCCGTGGGTGTATATATGCATAAATTGATGTATAATTTTCATATACATATAATCTATGGTATATGTATGAATATGTGTATCATTATTGGTATGAATTTTGTATTATATAATAGAAAGCCAAAAATTGGTATGGATACACCCTAGATGTATCTCGGTCAAACAAATTTTTGGTATATAATTGATGTATATATGGCTATAAGTATGACCGAATAGGTACGGATTATGTATGATTATATGGTTGTAAGTACAGTGAAGTGGCGGCGTGTGAGGGGCAGATGCATGCACAGTTGCAGCGTGTTAGGCGTGAACTGCACTTGCTGCTTATGGTATTTGATGTGAGAAAATATGGGAGGTGTGCGTTTTGGAGGGAGGCCAGGGGTATGAAGTGGTGGTGTAGGAAATTAGGGTTTTGGGAGTAGGGAGGGAGCTGGCCGAGGGAGTGGGATGGGGGACAAATGCTGAAGGGGGTACGACAGCGAGGGGCCAAGGGTGTTGAGGATGAGCGTGAGGTGAGTTGGGTAGTGAGTTATGGAAAGTGGACCGAAGGATATACGTGTATGTATTTACATTTATATGCACTTGTATGGGTGTGCACATATAGATATATACATATATATGTATATATATATACGAGAGATATAAGTTATTTGGATATCAGAAATATTGTGATTTGATATTTGGAATTATTTGTGATTTGATATCTGGAATGATTTGTGATCAGACATTTGGAATGGTTCGTGATTGGACTTTTGGAATTGATCTGGAAACTATTTGGAATATTGGGAAATGGTATTTTGAAATTGTTTTCGGAAATTGTGCATACTCCGTAATTCACCCTTACAAGGGAAACATATCGGCAAGCTCGATTGATCCCAAAAAACGGACGCCCAAGCATAGCTACCTAGTCTGGGACAAGGTGCATGGCATATTTGACCGTCAGTCAGAGCGTCCATGCATATTTGACTATTTCGATAGAGCGTCTGTGATATATTTGGTCATTTAGGTGATCAATTCGTAAGTCTTGCGATATAAGTCACTTGTAACGAAAGTACCCATTGCATCAAAAATGGATTGGGAATTGAATATCGAAAATCGTATCACATCGAAATTGGAATTAGATATCGAAAACCGTATCATATCGAAAATCGGAATTTTGAATTTGGAAATCAAAAATTAGATTTTGAACTTTGCATCGCATCGATTTGTAAATTGCATCATCGAATTTTGCTTGTGACTAACATTTAATTGGTCATTGAGTGAATGCTTGACATCGTTGACTTTGATGATTGTTTGGTTATAAGGGTAATATAACAATTTATTTGCGAATGAAAAACTCGATATTCTCTATATGGTTTAATTATATATTTACACTTGTTTCTCCGTCTATGATCCCATAGTGAGTATATGAAGGTTACTTACTGGGCGATATTTTGTCGCATATACTATATCCTAATGTTGTTTTGCAGATAATCAGGGTTACAATTTAGAGTCCATAGAAGACGATTCTGAGTGGGCTTATCGTTGATGTGAGGACTTGATGAGGGATTTCTTATGGAGTCATTCAAGATATTTATTTCATGGATTTAAGGTTTCTGCTTTGTGGACTAGAGAATTATTAGTTGCGACGTTAGAGATATTTTTATTGAGTTACGATTTTGTATTGGATTCTGGAATTTGTATATATATATATATATTAATGATTATTTGAGGATTTTTACTTTTATAAATTATATTGACATCATTCTACATCACTTTGATGATGTATATTTGAATGGTATCAACGCCTTGTATTTATTTTTACAGAATACGACAGGTCAACCGTTATGAGTACTAAGCTCAGGACGGATTGCTACATGTCTCCCCTCACAGGTACTACAACATAGATAAGAAGGTATACTGCCAAACTCAACAATTGCAAAATCCCAATGAAGTTAATACTTCGATCAGAGCACTATGCTCACTAGAGAACTAGGATACTGTAATAGCTTTTATCCTTCCTTCCCTAACATTGTGAGATTGAACAAGTGCTTATCCATCGAAGGCCTCCTAGACTTTTAGTATTACATAACTGACCCCAGGAACGCTGACATATAGTTCGGTTCTTCTTGCCATCTGTAGCGACCCGTCCCGAGCCCTGGTACTCGGAACGACTCACCCGCCGTATTTCACTAAGGAAGATACAAGGCGTCGATATCGATGCAAAACACGTCAGCGGTGCGACACAAATCGATGTCAGCGGAAGTCAGAATAAAACCTCAAATCATCAATATCATAAATGAACATTAAAAGTCTAGGTCAAATCTAAATCCGATACAGTGGTCAAACGTAGATAAACACTAAAACTCTAAATTTACATAAACCTCGAGTAGTAAAAATAACCGTCTCAACTGAATCTTCAACGAGTCTCATCAGAATCTCCTAAATCCTGAAACCTCCACTCTTGATCATCCTCGGGTGTACTGATTCAATTACCTGTCTATCTGCAAAATATGTTAAAGCGTGGTTTGAGCGACAAGTCGCTCAGCAAGTAATCCCACTATACTTACCATGGGATCATACACGGAGAAGCAAGTGTAAACAAAATAAATAGCCGGCGTAATATAAAGTAGCATGCTTCTCTTCGCAAGTAAAACTTACCTTTTTACGCCTTATACCAATCAAGCACAAAATCACACGCAGTTAAGTCAGCAACACACAAGTGTTAGTACAATCAAAATCGGTGATGCAGTTTCGAAACCGATGCAATGCGACAAAAATCAATTTCCGATATTCAAATTTGATTTTCAAAATATCCATTTTCCAATTTCCAAATCCAATTTCAAATGTTCGATACGACACGATACGATGTTCGATGCGATAAGATACAGTATTTTGATCATCAATACCAATACGATTTCGATGCAATGGCCATGGCTCTTACCTTACAAATGACTTATATCGCAAGACTTACGGATTGATCCCCCAATGGTCAAATATGCCACAGACGCTCTATCGAAATAGTCAAATATGCCTGGACGCTCCAATTGGCGGTCAATTATGTCCGAACGCTCTATCAAAATAGTCAAATATGCCCGGACGCTCCGTTCGTTTGGGACCATCTCGCTCAGCAATATATTTCCTTTGTAAAGGCGACTTTCAAAATATGCAATGCAAAATTTCAAAATGATTTTCAAATACCGATACGGTTTTCTAAATACGATTTTAAATATCAACTTTCGAGAACAATCTCTAAATGTCAATATTCCAAATAATTTCCACACAAGCCACTGCATAACTATAACAAAGAACATAAAAGACGGCCATGTCAAACTTATACTAGGGGAGCAGTAATAAGTAAAGTAAAATCATTGTCAGCACAAATGTACACAATTAACAAGTACACAAGTCTGTGTTTCTCAAACTGCTATTAGATAAACCGATGACACACGACTATCTCAAGCAATCATAGAAACAATAGAGACATGCGCACGTTGCCCAAAAACTGTAAGACACAACAAAAAGGGCAAATTGAACATGCTATGAGATATTAGTAACATATTATATTCCCATATATTTATGTAATATTTACACTTTCAAATATCACCATTAACTTTCGGCCAGTTTCCCAAAATTTTACCTCTGTATCCTATTCGAAAATTCTAATCTTATGTTTAAAATTTCCGAAGTGGATCTAAAATTCACTAAATGATATGAAAATCATCCGAATACTATTATATATATATCACGACACACACATATAAATACACTTATATATGCAATCATCTATTCAAACACATCTACAAATGCATGATCCAAAGTGAATACCAAAATAACATATAGGCTTTACAAAAACATAGTAAGTATAGAAAGATTACTTACTTTGGTTCGTGTATTATACCGTAAACAAAGTTGAGATAGATTGAAGCCACAAAATTCCTTCTTTTCCAAGATAGGTCTCGGCTGGGAGTTATTGGAATGAGAATGAATATTCTCTTTTTCTTTGTTGGTTTGGTTGCTGTGAGAGAAAGCACAACAGAAAGGGATGGAATTGTAGCCAATATTTTTATATAATCGCTGGGAATTGATCGTGCAAATGAAAAGGAGAGATTTGGGGTGGTCACGGGCATAATCGTTGGGAATGATTGGTGGAAGAAATATTTAAGGCTGCATTTTAAGCATTTAGTGGGGGAATTGATGCCCCCCACTTCTGACCTTTTTTTTTGCATTTATAATATTGTATTTATTTTAAACTCTTTTTTTTACACGGGTCGTAACAGACTTCCCCCCTTACAATAAGTTTCGTCCTCGAAACTTGCGTTTACGTAATCACAACTTAGTATGGCTCTACATTTTTCAATTTACCTAGATAAGGACCGAGCTTGGTATCCCTTTTAACTTTGTCGTCACAAGACTAAGTTCTCAAAATCACTCTTTTTATACCAATATGGTAATTTCTAACTCATTGGTGTCTGTTTGACAAATCATAACTTAATCTATCTATGGTTCGCGATTCAACCTTAAGGGTATCGTCACCACACCAGGGCTTCATACCTCAATCGTCGGTCTTTATCGTACTTATATCTGCTGTCATCGGCAACCTTTTATAATTGATGCTTATGTATACTACGATTTTGACTTAACATCCTAGAACTAATTACTTAAACTGTATATACCTTCACAACACGTTTTATTCTAGTGTGATTCAACTTAGTCAAACATAGCACCTTACAAGATGATCTAATCTTTATAGGGTTCAATCCTTAATTTACCTTTCTAGTAGTTATAACTTAGAACTTCCCGTATGCCATCATGTGTTCTCACGCCTACTTGTCTCTATGGATCATTATTCTTGGTATCGATATCACAGCATATAACTTCAGTACTTAATCATAATTTATCTCTACTCGTTCTATATTCTAGGATTCAATTTAAACCATCATTAACTTAGCTATCTTGAAAAATACCAATCCACCACGCTTCTGCTGCGCCAATCTAATCTACCCTATATCCTTGATTAGTTGTTTCAACCGTCACTTGTTTACGCTTGCTCTATCTCGATTCATCCTATTAGATTCATCAATACTTACGTGTTCATATGTTCATCTTAATTCTCTTATCGATACTGGTATCATCAACTTCTGTTTATACCTCTAAAATTTACATTTTAATCTACCATCTAAACTTTCTACGAGTAATGTCATCTATATATGCTATTTGCTCAATAGTGTGATACTTATCACGTTAGGATTTCAAATACTAACTCACACATAGGTACAACTTAATCAATTTAAATTTCAAAGTTTAAAGGTACCTGTGACTATGTCATTTAGACCCCTTTTGCAGTCTCCTTGGTTCTGGGCAATCCTTGTTCAGGTGGCCTATCTTCCCACAGTTAAAGCATGCGCCTGACCTTTTCCAACATACACCAGTGTGTGGTCGGTTGCATGTCGAACAATTAGGAATCCCATTTTGCGGATTAACTTTGGGTTGTTGCTGTTGTGGTTGATCTTCCTGACTTATCTTTGGCACTTTGATCCGTCTCTCAGGCCTAATCTCACTGGTCTCTTCTCGTAGCCTCTTGCTTTTCTCCTCTGCAGCGACTCTCTCAAAATCATCCTCAACCTCGCGACATACCTCTAACAAATCCTCATAAGTCCTCGGTCTCGCGTACACAATCCCAGTCTGAATGCGAGAGTTCAACCCGATTCTGTACTTTAGCATCTTGGCCCTCTCATTCTCCATGGTAGATGGCATGTACCTCCCCAATGCATGGAAACGCTCAGTATACCGGGCCACTGTCATAGAACCCTGAGTCAGCGTCTGGAACTCAGTCATCCTCTTCTGAATCACACTGTCTGGAATATAGAACTTCTGGAACTCTTCTCTAAACTGTGTCCACGTCACCGGTGCAGTTCGGCGGATCTGCACGCTATGCCACCACTGCTCAGCCTCTCCCTCAAGGAAGGACGCAACAACCTCAACCCTCAGCTCCTCAGGCACTTGCAACAAGCGGAGCTGATCAGATACATTCTTCAACCATATTTCCGCCTCCTCTGGACATGAAGTCCCTCGAAACATCGGAACGCGGGATTTCCGCATCTCCCGATAGTAGAATCGGAGACCGGGTGGAGGCGGCAGCGGCGGCGGTACCTGCTGCTGATTAAGGTGCAGGTGATGTTGTGCCACAATATTAACCAGAGTGGCCATAGCGTCGGTCAACGCTTGAGGTATGGCCCCCTGACTCTGGTCGTCACCTCCGATCCCGCCGTTTCCCTGCGGATCACGTCTGGGCGGCATCTTTCCTGTGAATTTTACAACAGCACAAACACTTTGTTAGCCCAGCAAAGTTTAAGGATAATTTAGTAAATTCGGTCATTTATGGAAATTCACTCTAAAATCTAGGGGTAGAAAGGTAAATTAGTAAATAAAACGATCGCTCACCCTCGTATCCCTTAACCTAATCATATCTTAAGTCTAAGATCATCACTTAACCCTATTTTTGCTGTTTAAGGGTAAAATTGTCATTTTATAAAAAGATCGTGGCTTATGTCTAAGTTATCTAGTTAATCCTGCGTTTCCGAGGCGGATCTGGAGCCTCGGCTCTGATACCAACTGTAGCGACCCGTCCCGAGCCCTGGTACTCGGAACGACTCACCCGTCGTATTTCACTAAGGAAGATACAAGGCGTCGATATCGATGCAAAACACGTCAGCGGTGCGACGCAAATCGATGTCAGCGGAAGTCAGAATAAAACCTCAAATCATCAATATCATAAATGAACATTAAAAGTCTAGGTCAAATCTAAATCCGATACAGTGGTCAAACGTAGATAAACACTAAAACTCTAAATTTACATAAACCTCGAGTAGTAAAAATAACCGTCTCAACTGAATCTTCAACGAGTCTCATCAGAATCTCCTAAATCCTGAAACCTCCACCTTTGATCATCCTCGGGTGTACTGATTCAATTACCTGTCTATCTGCAAAATATGTTAAAGCGTGGTTTGAGCGACAAGTCGCTCAGCAAGTAATCCCACTATACTTACCATGGGATCATACACGGAGAAGCAAGTGTAAACAAAATAAATAGCCGGCGTAATATAAAGTAGCATGCTTCTCTTCGTAAGTAAAACTTACCTTTTTACCCCTTATACCAATCAAGCACAAAATCACACGCAGTTAAGTCAGCAACACACAAGTGTTAGTACAATCAAAATCGGTGATGCAGTTTCGAAACCGATGCAATGCGACAAAAATCAATTTCCGATATTCAAATTTGATTTTGAAAATATCCATTTTCCAATTTCCAAATCCAATTTCAAATGTTCGATACGACACGATACGATGTTCGATGCGATAAGATACAGTATTTTGATCATCAATACCAATACGATTTCGATGCAATGGCCATGGCTCTTCCTTACAAATGACTTATATCGCAAGACTTACGGATTGATCCCCCAATGGTCAAATATGCCACAGGCGCTCTATCGAAATAGTCAAATATGCCTGGACGCTCCAATTGGCGGTCAATTATGTCCGAACGCTCTATCAAAATAGTCAAATATGCCCGGACGCTCCGTTCGTTTGGGACCATCTCGCTTAGCGATATATTTCCTTTGTAAAGGCGACTTTCAAAATATGCAATGCAAAATTTCAAAATGATTTTCAAATACCGATACGGTTTTCTAAATACGATTTTAAATATCAACTTTCGAGAACAATCTCTAAATGTCAATATTCCAAATAATTTTCCACACAAGCCACTGCATAACTATAACAAAGAACATAAAAGACGGCCATGTCAAACTTATACTAGGGGAGCAGTAATAAGTAAAGTAAAATCATTGTCAGCACAAATGTACACAATTAACAAGTACACAAGTCTGTGTTTCTCAAACTGCTATTAGATAAACCGATGACCCACGACTATCTCAAGCAATCATAGAAACAATAGAGACATGCGCACGTTGCCCAAAAACTGTAAGACACAACAAAAAGGGCAAATTGAACATGCTATGAGATATTAGTAACATATTATATTCCTATATATTTATGTAATATTTACACTTTCAAATATCACCATTAACTTTCGACCAGTTTCCCAAAATTTTACCTCTGTATCCTATTCGAAAATTCTAATCTTATGTTTAAAATTTCCGAAGTGGATCTAAAATTCACTAAATGATATGAAAATCATCCGAATACTATTATATATATCACGACACACACATATAAATACACTTATATATGCAATCATCTATTCAAACACATCTACAAATGCATGATCCAAAGTGAATACCAAAATAACATATAGGCTTTACAAAAACATAGTAAGTATAGAAAGATTACTTACTTTGGTTCGTGTATTATACCGTAAACAAAGTTGAGATAGATTGAAGCCACAAAATTCCTTCTTTTCCAAGATAGGTCTCGGCTGGGAGTTACTGGAATGAGAATGAATATTCTCTTTTTCTTTGTTGGTTTGGTTGCTGTGAGAGAAAGCACAACAGAAAGGGATAGAATTGTAGCCAATATTTTTATATAATCGCTGGGAATTGATCGTGCAAATGAAAAGGAGAGATTTGGGGTGGTCATAGGCATAATCGTTGGGAATGATTGGTGGAAGAAATATTTAAGGCTGCATTTTAAGCATTTAGTGGGGGAATTGATGCCCCCACTTCTGACCTTTTTTTTTGCATTTATAATATTGTATTTATTTTAAACTCTTTTTTT
The DNA here is from genome assembly GCA_036186865.1 of Eustoma russellianum. Lineage (NCBI taxonomy): Eukaryota > Viridiplantae > Streptophyta > Magnoliopsida > Gentianales > Gentianaceae > Eustoma > Eustoma russellianum. The sequence continues at coordinate 24,856,539 of AP025073.1, read as the reverse complement.
ACACGGGTCGTAACACCATCAGACCACCGGAAAAGTCTATTGTGCGAGGTGATCATATTACAAATAGAAACGAGAACAAGAAAACACAGTATCACATATGTAGGTATTGCATGGACGATGGATTTGATGATAGTCTAGAATTCTATATCACACACATATATACACTCTAGAATTCTATATCACACACAAGATAAAGCAAGACCATCTTATATCTCATTATTATCATTATTATTATCTCGTATTATCTTGTGATTTCTTGTGATTATCTTAGACAAATATTGTTATTCCTTGTATTTATCTCTTACTACGTTTGCCATTTTTTAAGCATTAATTTTTGGATTAAATAAAAAAAGAAGCAATATCATCGCGATTAAATAGAGCTTATTAATGGAAAATTATTTTTGAAAAAATCACCACCTAAGGTGTCATTTACCAAAAGGCTTTAGAGCAAATGTGGTTTTGCACTAAAGCATCAGTTTGATTGGTATTTTACCTCTCTTTTAAATTTTTCCAAAATCGTATCTTATTTATAAATTTTTTTATTGAAACTATAATATTTTTTTTTGAAATTCTCCTATGCCAGAACTTCTTTAACCTTTGTACACTTGGCAACTACTTGCTTCCATAGTTTAAATTTCAAAATTTCTAGACGTTGCATCACACCTGGAATTAATTTAAAATTACATAACGTTGAGAAGGACAAAAGAAAAGAGACGAGATCTTCTAACCCCACTTTTCTTCACCTCACTCATGACCGCGCGACACGTGACATCAAGGTGGGGTGGTAAGGCTAGATGCGGATGCCCCTCATATAGCTTCACCAATCTTCTTTGCTGCCACGTATCGTGCGGTGACACGTGCGACGAAGAAAAGTGGATGAAGGGATCCAATTCAAAAAGAAAAGTCATAAAATATGACCACACACAAAAGGTTGGAAAAGGTATACTTCTGAATCGATAGCCAGCTTGGCCCACGCTGTGTGTTCAATGAAATGATTATTTTAGAAGAATTAAGTCTATATCATCTGTTTTAAAATATAAGTCTAATTTTATTTTTTCAAAAATGTAATTTACACTATATCATAAATCGAAATTGACTTATATTTTAGAATGAAGAGAGTAGTAGATTTTGTTTGCTAAAAAAAGATTTATCCAATGATAAATAAACACCTTTATTTTATTTGATAATTACACATTCTTTTTCGATTACATGCTTTTTTTATTAAAAAATAAATGATAAGACAAAATCAATGATGTAAAAATAACCAAGGTATGCATTTATTATTATTGACCTAATATATATGGTTGAAGCATTTTTTTATCATAGCTGGATAACTTCATTCTACAATCAATTTGTTTTTGGCACCTTTTTTATGTGGGATAAGGTGACTCTACAACTACATAAAATAGTTAATCTTCAAAATACGAACAAACATGGGATGCATATAACTAATAATCCAATGATGCGGTTCAAGTAAGCCATGCTCAACTTTATCTTCTTCATTTCTGTGTTTGGGATGATGGCGGGCCTTAGACCAACTGCTAACTCGCTACTTTGTGACTTTGAGGTTACGAGTTCGCGCAGCGAAAACAGCTTATTGTACAAAATGTAGGGTTATGTTGCGTACATTAGATCGCGAAGCGATCCATCCCTTCTCCGGATTCAACGCAAACGTAAAAGACTAGTGCACTAAAAACGTCCTTTTTATCTTTGTGTTTGGGAACAATTAATGATGTGTATCCCGGACCTTTTATTTTCCTTCTATTTTAAAAGTAAAAGCATCCCAAATATGGAGCTATGTAGTTGCAATTTTATTGGGCTGATAAGTCACTCTCTTTCTCTAAAAAGGCAAATTAATATTGGCTAAATAGTCTAAATATACAACAAAAATTAGTAAAAAACAACGACATATACAACAAAAAAATAATATATACTAGTATCATGCAGTTCATTCTGTTCTAACTCTCAAGTTTTCAATCTTCAAACAGTTGTCCATAAACCAATCATTACATGAATTATTGAAATGTAATTATAACCCAACTTATGCATTCACGATTTTGCTCAAAGGCTTTTCAACTTTCAAAACATTATCGTCAAACTTGTACAGTAACGAAAATAATTTAGGTGTTGCGGTTGATTAAATTTTCTATATTGTATAAAAAAAGGAGAAGAAATTATTTAGAAAATACATTATAAAATGTTCTTCATCGTAGTATAAAAGTTCGAATCAAATTTATGACTTAAATTTACTCATTATGAATTTGTTCAGGCAAGTATGCGGAAATGTGCAGTGAGACATATTTATGTGTACACAGAGCTTTAGAGTAAAGTTTTACAACTTAAATTTGAAATATAAATGAAGTAGACTAATAAGAATTAAAAAGATATGTAAAAATATATACTTTCGACACTTTTTATTTCCTTTTTATTGGCATATTTTATTCATGTTTTTAATTCATAATTATTTAGCAATAATAAAGTTTTAGATGGACGCTCAATCTATCGAAGATTCAAAATTTTATTTTTAAAATTTAGAAAACACTATTCTACTGAAGAAAGGGAAGACATGAATTGCTAAGTCAATATTCATGTCATAGGTTACATTTCAAGTTATCGGGTCAAATCTTAGCACCCATAATGTGCATGTTTGGAGTATACCGTCAATTTTTTATATCAAAACAAATTTGACCTAAGACACCTTATAACATCAAATCATAAGTTCTTTATATAAAAACTATTGAGTGATCTAATTTATATACTCCGTAAAATTCATTGAACCTGAAGTGATGGAACCGATGCATCAAGGAAAAGGAAACAGTCGCACCCAGTGTAATAAGCTGATGGATTCTTTGATTTACATCTTCTACAATGCTTTTCGAAACTGATGTGGTCCTTGATTTACATCTTTTATAATGTTCTTTAAAATTGAAACGTGACCTAAAGGGAAGGAATGACTTTTGCTATAAGGAAAAGTAAACAGTCAAGTCAAAGTCTTCATTTACTGATGATGATATCTTGGTGATTTCACCTCTAAATTCTCGCTCTATGCTTCCCATTTTCCCTCTCTAGCACGCGCACTCAAGTCCATTTCCAGCATTACTCTTATTCTTAAGCTTATTTTCTCTTCCTCCACAACTTCTTTGATTGAATTCATCCATTTGAACTTCAAATTCGCAAATACCCAAACGTAATTCTATTGATTGATTATTATTAACCTATCGAAACGAGATGGCGACGATGGAGAGCTTGATTGGATTAGTCAATAATATTCAAAGAGCCTGTACGGCTCTCGGCGACTACGGCGGCGGTGACAATGCCTTCTCCTCTCTCTGGGACGCTCTTCCTTCCGTCGCCGTCGTCGGAGGGCAGGTAACGCTTTTCTTCACTTTTCTTGTTTGCTTTATTCTGATGCTGTTTTTGTACTGTTATGATAAGTCTTCAGTGAGGCGAATGTAATGAAGTTATAGGCAAAGATAAGTAGATCTGCTCTGGAAATTTCTTTTTTTATCTCTATTAGTACTGTGGTTTGCTGCTATATTTTATTAATGCCTTGTTACTTTCTTAATTTGCATTTGAATTCCTGGGTGCAGAGTTCTGGAAAGTCGTCTGTGTTAGAGAGCATTGTAGGGAGAGATTTTCTTCCTCGAGGATCCGGTTAGTTCGGCTTTTGATTGAGAGTTTTTCTTTTTGGTGATGCTGGGTTTATCTTTAGGGTTTAAAATTTATAAGGTTTCTGTCTTTGCTTGGTTTTATTAGTTTTTTAGTTTCTTGAAGTGCTATCTTTATTACAGGAATTGTTACGAGGCGGCCGCTAGTGTTACAGCTGCAAAAGACTGAGGATGGACAGCAAGAATATGCTGAGTTTGGACATATGCAGCGCCGCAAATTTACAGATTTTGGTATGGAGATGTTGATTTTCTTTCTGGTTTCAAGAACTTACTGGCTTTCTTTTTGGAGTTTAAGCTGCTCTTATAGACGAGGAAAAGATACATAATGGCTCGGCAATGCTAGTTGTTTCTTCACTTTCCCTTATAAAACATTCTACTTGGTCTGCTAATGTAAATTTCTGGTGGTTTATTTGAAAATTGAAGAGGTCAAGTGCAAAAAATACACACTTGGCCGAAGATTGAAGGGCACTGCAGAAGCTGGAAAAAAAATGTAAATAGATATGAATGCTCAACAGACTTGCAATAGATTTGCTGCATATCATTTATCAAGATAAAGCTTAAGTTTAAATAAGTCCTTCATTTTTTATTTCATTTGGGGTTTGTGATTTGGTAGCTTTAGAGTCAATGTGATTGATTGTGGGTCTTGATATTGAAGACTTGAAGACACAGCTCTAATTTGTAGGATGTTCACTTTTTAGTTAGTTGTGTTTGAGAATCCATTAAATATGTTAGCAGAAGTCCTTCAATATTATTTCCTGTTTATTTTTCTTCTGCCGACATAAAAACATCCAATTGTGTTTCTGAAGGTTTGAAAACGTAATTGGTTACGGAGGTAAAGCTGTTGATAGGCCCTTTGCTGCAAAATTTCTTCTTAAGCATGCATATGAGAACCTGTAAAGTTAATAATGTCGAGCTCTGTGCTGGAGCATGCTTAGATACTTTATCTCAGAGATACTGGTATAAGCTGGTACTGTTCTTCTGTGGCATGTAGCAGGAGTTATTTTTTCAGGCAAGGTAGTCAGTGTGCTTACCTGCTTGCAATCTGCTGTTAATATTACCCTGCATGGTTGTATTCGCATGCATTTCCAATTTTTCTCTAAAGTTTAAAATGTATTCCTGCTTAGACCATAAAATTGAGTTGGATGATATGATGAATTTTTTTCTTCTTCTTTTTCTTCTTTTTGTTTTATTTTCTTTTCGCAGCAATGGTACGAAAGGAAATTCAGGATGAAACGGATAGAGTCACGGGGAAGTCGAAACAAATTTCTCCAGTTCCAATACATCTCAGTATTTACTCCTCACATGGTATGTTAGTTTCTTTATTAAAGGCCTTTTTTGGTCCATCCAACTTCTGTCATAAGGATAGACATATCAGTCTAAGGCTTTAAATATATTTTAAAGTGAACAATTCTGCTTTCATATGCCGATTTTACCGAATGCAACTCAAGAGAGAGCTGTAAGTAGCGTCTAGTTGCATATGAGATAAGATTTTACCATTTTTCTTGGTCCATTTTCAGACCGTCTTTCTCTATGCCGGAAGTTACCAAGTACGTTTGGAATCCATGTTGATGCTAGAGGGTCTCAAGATTACACCTTAAATGCTATTTCATTGAAATCCGCCAGTATCTGAAAGAATATTCTTTTTAGGTGTCAAATTGAACACAAGCCTTTTTGCCAATATGGAATATTTTGTGCTTCTGAGAGATGCACATCTTTATCACATCCTTAATATTGTGATCCACTTCTCATTATAGAATTTCTAAAAAAGAAAAAAAGAAGTGCTGTAGGGAAATGTTTGTGCAATTGTTTTGGCTCCAAAGAGCAGTTTTGTAGCATATGTTTGTACTTTCAGTAATTTGCAGATCGTGGATGATAATTTTATCTTTTATTGCTAGCTTATCGTTTGTTTGTCTTGGCAGTTGTCAACCTAACCCTGATTGATTTACCTGGTTTGACCAAAGTTGCTGTTGGTATGTTTTTTTTACCTATGTAGTTTCTTGCATTTCATGATGATTTCCACAGACGATCGTAGATCTTTCCCAAAATCTTGCCTTACGCTTTTCATTTCTGTAGAGGGGCAGCCAGAGTCTATTGCTGAAGACATCGAAAACATGGTTCGAACTTATGTTGAGAAGGTACTGGCCCATCTGATTTCATTCAACAATTTCCCTTTCAATGTGTCCTAGTGAGCCAGAGTAGGTTTCTTACTCTGCTGAATAGCTCTTTCTAATTAAGACTTCTTGAAACATGAAAGTGAAGCAATATCCATATCCTGCTTCTGGAATATCTGTAGTGTTGTGTTAAAGGGTTGCTTTGGGTTTGATTGCTGTCTTATCAATAGATCTTAAACAAGAAATTTAGAACAGTTTACCTGTTCTTGGTCTATGCCTGGTTCTCTTGTTTCTCGTTGCTGGACTAAAGTTAATTATTTTTGGTGAGCAGCCCAACTGTATCATCTTGGCCATATCTCCTGCTAATCAAGATATAGCCACTTCAGATGCTATAAAACTTGCACGGGAGGTTGATCCAACAGGTATAATTTCAAATTTAATGTATTTTCTCTTGCTTTGTAGATGTTAGGACTAGTCTCTCTCTCTCTCTCTCTCTCTCTCTCTCTCTCTCTCTCTCTCTCTCTCGTTATAAGATTTGCAACTTTCTTCAGGTGAACGTACATTTGGGGTGCTGACAAAGCTTGATTTGATGGATAAAGGAACCAATGCTTTGGATGTAAGTTTGATATTCTCTTGACCAGAGAATAGTTTAGGCAACCAAATTATGACAGTTTTTTCTTTTGAATTAAAAGGAGATATAATTGTACTGTGCTTCTAAGCAACATGTTGAGCTTTTAACATTTGTCAACGGCAGCATTTTTTATTCAACAGTCTTTCTCCTTGATATCAGATCTGTAATTATTAGTACAGGAATGCAATTATCTTGTCCATTATTTCTATAAAAAAAAGAAAAAAAATTTAATTGTTATTTTTCTTCTTCCTTTTCTTCTTTTTTCCTATTCGAAGGTTCTTGAGGGAAGATCCTATAAGCTGCAACATCCTTGGGTTGGTATTGTTAATCGCTCACAAGCTGATATCAACAAGAATGTTGATATGATTGTTGCAAGACGTAAAGAGCGTGAATATTTTGCCTCAAGTCCTGATTATGGACATTTGGCAAGTAAAATGGGTTCTGAATATCTTGCAAAACTTCTATCAAAGGTATATATCTCTCGGCTTCTTTCTAGCAGTGTTTGATTTAGACTTGGAGTTGATTTTGTTCTATGTATCATTGCTTTTCAGCATCTGGAATCTGTGATTAGGGCAAGAATACCAAGTATAACTTCATTGATCAATAAATCAATTGATGAACTTGAAGGAGAGATGGATCATCTTGGAAGGCCTATAGCTGTCGATGCTGGCGTAAGTTAATTATTTTTATTTTTGCATATTTGATTCATTAATTTGAAATATAGATCTGTATTTCTCGTGAAGACTTTAATGGTTTGACTGCAGGCTCAATTGTACACTATTTTGGAGCTTTGCCGAGCTTTTGATAAGATATTTAAGGAGCATCTGGATGGAGGGTATGAAGTTCTTTCTCCTCAGTTTGGTATCTTCTAATTCTACAAATTATTGAAAGATATTTTGAAGAGCTGTTACCAAGTCTTCCTCGTTACATCAACTTTTCGTGCTACCCAGCTCCAAGAAAAGTGTTATTTGGTTGCATCAACTTTTTGTCTTACTGTATTTCTTTTCCCGATTGTAGTTTTATGGTTATTTTCTAGGGTGTTAGCATGCCTTTAAAGCACTTGAGTTTACAATTATGGCTGAAGTTCTTCTCTATGTCACACTATTTTCACACAGGTACACATTGGAGCTTGTTAGTCAGGACAGTTAAATATATGAAATAGATGCTCTCCTCAATATTTATTTGATAACTGAATCAACCGTCCTTGAGTCACAGATTACCAGGTTTCAGCATATAGTTGCTTTGTAAAGTGTCTGTCTGCATCACATACTCTAGGGGAATATTCTTTTAAGCAGATGGCATGCGGTAAAATAAATACCCCTTATTGTTGTAGATTTTGCATTTGATGTTGATCTTTTTACATTTTTATCTTGAATCCTTCTGTGTGCTATGTATTGATGTGATAATGTGCAAGTATATACAACCCAGGAAGTTCGGTAGGTTGAGCAGCTTGTGGCACTATTTTATTTGCTATCTTGTTGGGTGTCGATTCTGGCAAATTAAGAATGCGTGTTGGATATTTTTCTATCTGTAGTCTGGTAAACAATAGAATGAGTTGTAGGATGTCTTGTGTGTTATTTTTATCAGCCGACCTGGAGGAGATCAAATCTACGGAGTGTTTGACAACAAACTTCCAGCTGCATTAAAGAAGCTCCCATTTGATCGCCATCTCTCGATACAGAACGTTAAGAAAGTTGTTTCTGAAGCAGATGGTTATCAACCGCACTTGATTGCACCTGAACAAGGATATCGACGTCTGATTGAGAGTTCATTGAATTATTTTAGGGGTCCTGCTGAGGCTTCGGTGGACGCGGTACGTGAAATTCTTCTTTTTGGAAATCGGATGATTTGTCTTTATGAGATACTGGCGTACTGTGCTTAATCATTAAAACGCTTTTTAGGTCCACTTTGTCCTCAAGGAACTTGTGAGGAGGTCAATTGGAGAATGTCTGGTGAGATGATAACGCGTCCTTTTCCAAGTGCCAGCTCTTTTGGATATCTATGGTTACAGTGCTTACATGTTACTTCTTAATCAGGAGTTGAAGCGGTTTCCTAGTTTACAATCTGCAATAGCCGCAGCTTCCAATGAGGCGTTGGAGAAGTTCCGTGAGGAAAGTAAAAAGACGGTCGTTAGATTGGTGGAGATGGAGTCCTCTTACCTGACTGTAGATTTTTTCAGGAAACTTCCTCAGGAAGTTGAAAAATTGGGCAATGCACCAGGTGTTAATAATGCTAAGGGCAACGCACCAGGCGTTAATGCTAATGCTGCTGCAAATGTGGACCGTTATGGCGAAGGTCACTTTCGGAGGATAGGATCTAATGTCTCATCCTACATCAGCATGGTATCAGATACCCTTAGGAATACGATTCCTAAGGCGGTGGTATACTGTCAAGTTAAAGAGGCAAAAACCTCTTTATTGAATTATTTTTATGTTCAGATGGGAAAGAAAGAGGTACTTTTATCTGCTGCTTCTCTTATTGACATGAAATGCAAACTTTGGTGGAGTTATTCTTTGTTGAATGGATATATGGGCTCACATAGTTTTGTTTATACTCCTTATCTGTGTATGTGTTGTCTCTACATATACATTGGTGATACAACATAAGTAGACACCTTCAATTGGCCAGAAGTTTTTGTTTTGTTTACTGGGTGATGTAAAGAATTGACTTTCCAGGACATTGGCAGTGTCACTTGGGTTTCTGTGCGTTAACATATATAGATCATGGTTGAATTCAAAAGAGCAGGTGTAAGAATTTACTTTCCAGCACTGCCACAATATAGATGCCACTACCTACTCCTGTAGCTTTCCTTACATTTGAAGCGAGTTTATAGCACAAAATATACCAGTGAAAATCTTGGGATGGGGGTGTTGGTGGAGGGGTATCAATGTCTGGCTTTTTACTGTTGAGCTTAATGGGCTTTGGTTCAGTGAGATGTAATGGAGTTGAAACTCCTAGTTTGGACTAATAGATTCCTTTAAAGATTAAGAGAAAAGCAATGGAGGTTTGATAATTTGACCTCATGGATACGCTTATGACTTATAAGTGGGCAATGCGGATGCCCTAGTAGAACGCACATTTATTTATTATACATTGATCAGACTGATCCAGGTGGCTCTAATGTCTTATTGAAGGTCTTAATGCATATTAGAGTACTAAACATGAATCAGTTACTGAAGCAAAAAATTTGATGTAAATTCACCTGAAAAGTCTCGATATAGTCTCTAAGTATCCTTCAGAGGTGTCCTCTGGAGATAGTGTAGCATGTGGTTGTTAATGTGCATGTTATGATGTTTCAGGGTAAACAACTTGGGGAATTATTGGACGAAGATCCTGCGTTGATGGAAAGAAGACAGCAAGCTGCCAAAAGGCTGGAGTTGTACAAGAAAGCCAGGGACGAGATTGATTCAGTGTCATGGGCTCGCTGAGGGTGACGCGTGCCGAGTTCTCTTGTAATATAGTTAATTGACTCTTCCAGAGCTCGGCTGCTCTACTACTGTACACATTAATGGCTCATGATTTTTGTTGTAGAATGTATTCTTTAATTTTGAGGTTTTACTAGGCCTTTTGTCCACATTTGCGTGTGTTATTTTGTAAATTCTTTAGTCAGAAGAACACTCATCAGGGGATTTGTGTGGTTGGTGGTTTCATCCAACGCTGATTGCTTGGTATTGCCACATGAATCTGTGTTGTTTGTTTCCTCATGTTTTGTTATATAAGCGGGTCAAAATCAATGGGTTGAGGGTCATTCTGTTGACCCCATTGGTGTTGGGGGTTGGTCAGGTAGTGTATTCCTATACAACAACATTACCACATTGCTTTAGAGGTTCCTGCCTATGACGGGGTATGAAGGGTCGGATGTACATAATCATACCCATGTGTTATAAATACACAGAGGTTGTGGTGTATTTATATACATGTGTTAATATTACGCCTCATATTGATTATGGACTGGATACGTGTGATATATCCCAGGCGGAGTACGGGCGATTACATGAGACCGGTTGAGGCTTGGAACAATGCACTAGAAAACCTGTAGTACAGGAGCTCAAGTAAGCTAAGAGGTTCATGAGGTGATTTTTGTTTTTTGTTCGATTAGTTTGGTTAGATAAAGTTCGAAATAAAATTTGACTCGATTCAAATATTTAGCTCTACGTCGAATTTGACCCGACTTGAATATTTAGCTAGTCCATCTTGAACATATTGATGCACGATTTGTCAGTTTGTGAGTATGTTTGAACTTATAATATATAGAAAAATTATATATGACTTGATGTTACGTTAGTATATCTGTCTCATATATACAATAAATTAAACATGTTAATTGGTAACTATTTTAATGATAAGTTTTATGTAAAAAAACTAACAGCGGTTTAATATATTTGTTTAAAAAGTATGTTAGGCAGAACACTATGAATATCCCGAGTCGATAAGTAGTCTATCATCTTTGAACATGTTTTTTGATAGACGTCTAAAGAAAGGGGAGCCTCTCCCTTCTTGTTTTCTTAGGTTTTTATATCGCTTTTCATTCGGAAAAGGAATTAGTTGCACTGGCTTCAGTTAGCCATAAAGTACGCATATGCCTTTAATAAACTCTTTTTTAGTAGATTGAGACCCTTTTTTTCGTCATGAGCTACTCTAAGCCCAGAAGATGGAGTCAAACATTTTTAGTCCTTTCGTTCTCTCTTTTTAAAATAAAACAATGACAAAATCATATTCCGTATATCTCAACGACAGCAATAGCTATCGCTAGAGTCTGGGGAGGGTGAAAGGCAGGCAAACAATGCCTCCATCGCAAGGGATAGAGAGTTTGCTTCTAGTGAGACTCCCGACTTTGTGTACCTGTATAGATACCACAATAATAAGAACATGTGATATAGAAGGGATTTTATTAAACATAAACAGAATACTTCCGATATTAAATTAGTCATAACAGTAGATATGCACAAAAATCGACAAGAAAAAGGTCAACCTAAAGTGTAGAAAATGTCTAACCCTCTAAGTATACTTTACGGTGCCCCTATATCATGTTTACACCTCCTTAACCTTAATCTCTGCCTCCATGAACTCCTATCCTGCACCGTGTCCTCAGAGAGGTGCTACTCTAGTAAGTCATGTCTAATCTGCTCATCCCAAGTCAGTTTGTGACTGCATTTACTCCTCTTTCCCTCTACAGTGAAGCTTTCAACTGCTCTGACAGATGTCGTTGTTTGTCTCCTCTTGATATGCCCAAGACATCTCAGTCTCTCTTCTCTCATTTTATCTAATATACTAGTCACCCCTAACCTTTCCATGTATACCTCATTTCTTATCTTGTCTAGCCTTGTATGTCCACACATCCACCTCAGCATCTTCATCTCTGCCACTTCCATCTTCTGCGACTGCGTTCTCTTGGTGGCCCAACAGTCTGTTCCATATAACATTGCCGGCCGCACTGCCAATATGTAAAATTTTCCTTTAATTTAGTTAGAAAATTCTTGTCACAGAGCATCCCTGAGGCTGCCCTCCACCTACATCAACCTGCCTGAACTCGGTGTGCTACGTCACTATCTATGTCCTCATCTTACTATACAAATGATCATAGGTACTTGAACTTACTTACCTTTGGGACCACTTCACCCTCGATGGTGAGTTGACTATTCTCTGTCGGATGCACCGCTGAAGTCGCGGTGCATATACTGGGTATTAGAACAACTAATCCTTAGGTCTTTTCCTTCTAAAGCACCTCGACACTCCTCTAGTCTCATACTCAGGTTATGTTTATTTTCTGTGACTAATACAATATCGTCAACAAAAAACATACACTATGAGACTGTTTCTTGGAGCTTTTTAAAATACAAATGTATATTTATTTTTGTTTGAACATGTTCGAATATTATTCGAGCTTAATTTGAGTTCAAAGACGTTCGAGTTTGATAGAGCATGCCTTTACTGGGATAAACATGCTGGCTGGGCTGTCTTACCAAATGCGCCAGTGGTAAATAATAAGACATGCATGAAGGAATAATCTTATGCTGTTGATTTAACCGGATATTTCTGTTTTTCCATATGTTCAGCCAAAAGTTCGGTCAATCTTTAGCCTATCAGCAGATCTGTATTATGTACTCTAGAAATATTGTCACATCTGATAAACACTTAATTGATTAAACTTCATTTAAAATCAAAATTTTTAATTAATTTGCACATTATTCATTGAAATTCGATCTAAATTAATGTGAACTATTATTTTCACAAACTATTGTGTTAAATATTTTAAAATTTTGGTCTTAATTGATATTTATTAAATGTTTGTTTGATTAAGTTTGACAATATTTTTGAAACAAAGTAAGTATAAATTTAAAAACAAACTTATAAAACACCTGAATGGACCTGAATAAAATTCCGTGTAGCCATTATGTGGCGTTTTTTTAATGGGTTGCCCCGAGGTATCCTCCCAACCGAAAGCCATTATGTGGCATTTTGTAACAGCAGTTAGCAAACCAGAAAAAGGGGAGGGGTAGTTTCATGGGATAGGATGGAATAAATCAAAATGACTTACTAAATTAGTTGTGTTTCGTACATTTTGAAGTAGCAATTGATCGACACAGTTTGACGCAATTTTCATTATGGATTATCAAGAAACAAACTACATGTGTTTCTAACACATGAGTATGGTTGCATACATCCGACCTTCTCATATTCCGTTAAAGACTGGAGCATATAAAGTAATAGAGTAATATTGTTGTTGTTGTGGGGGTGGGGGAGTTAGTTACGGGATAGGATCCCGTCACCGCATAGGGGTACGGTGACGCGTGACTGCACGACACGAGGCAGCAAGGGGGGTGGTGAGGCTAGATGCGGGTGACCCTCATCTAGTCTCACCGCCCCCTTGCTGCCATGTGTCGCGCGGTCACAAAGGAGGTGAGGAAAGTGGGGGTTAGGAGATCTCAACCCGTTAGTTACATGGGAAATGTTTATTTTCACTTTGTGCAGTTGTACAAAAATTTTATGTTTTCTGAAAACGAAATTCTACCATAGATAAAATGTATTGCAAATATATCCTTAAATCTCGACTCGACACACAACTGAGTTTGATTTGTCATGATAAATTTATACTGATAAAGAGATAATTATTAAATATTTATTAATCGACAAAATAAATAGGTGACATATAACAGTAATAAATATAAATAAAATGTGTCCATTAGTAGACAATTAAATAGACTCATGATTTCAACCCATCGTTGTTACCATAAAATACAAGTGTGTATGTCAATAGACCACTTCGAATTCCTTAAATACATATATAATATTATTTGCATATGTAATAGTTGTTTGATTAATAATCGCAAATTTTCCGCTTGTGACTTATGATCGTCCTTCTTCCTACCTCACATACAAGAGAATATTACGCTTACCCTATGTGGTTTGAATTAATTTCAAAAATATATACTCTCACTTAGAATTATACATTTACCTCCTCTATGATTTAGGTTAAAAAGACACCGACTAATTTTTGGCATGTTTACCCCCTGTGGTTTTTCTGGAAATCGGCCGATGTCTTTTTAACACAAACCATAGGGGTGGTAAATACATAATTCCAAATAAAATAGGAAGTTTTTAGAATTAAGTCAAACCACAGGAGGTCTAATCCTAATTTTTTCTTTTGCCTAATGAAAATTAGAGATAATAACGATATTCAAGGCATGAATGCTTATATATATATATATATATATATATATATATATATATATATATATATATATATATATACGTGTATGTACATATATGCATGTATAACTGAATCTAAATTAATGAAAAATAAAATTTGTCCTTTTTATATTAAAGACGTTAATACTCTTATTAAGTGAATATAACTGAACAGAATATAAATAGTATATATATATATATATATATATATATATATATGTGTGTGTGTGTGTGTGTGTGTGTACATATATATATATATATATATATATATATATATATATATATATATATATATTATATGCATATAAAATCAAATAGAATTGAATGAAACATAAAATTTGTCTTTTTTAGATTAAAGACATTAACAAGTAAGTGTTTTATTAAGTGAAATTTTGATTTGGCATAGAAGTTATAAAATATATTATTCTTATATAAACTGTTTAACATTTAAAATTAACACAACTACCATCATATATACAACATCTATGTTATACGCGCTCTTAGTTACATCAAAACTTAGACATCAAGTGCTTTCTCTAACGGTCTTTTTGTCTTCTAATTGAAAAATAAAAATTTTTATAAGTTTTTTTAAAATGATATTCTATAACCATATCAGTCAATGAAAATATTATTCAGTCTTCGTATACTAATAGACATTTTAAAATTTTAATAACTTGAGAAAACAAGAAAAAAATATATATCATTCGTTTTAAAAATATAAAATCATTTGACTTTTCTTTATAAGATAAATTTATGCTATATTGAAAAATCAAACTACTTACTATTTTAGAACGGAGTTAAGAGTAATTACATCGTTCGGCAATAGTAATCTGCTTGTCATGTACATGCATGAATTATTTATGGTCATAATCAACATTGTCAAAAATTAAAAAAATATGTTTGATTAAATATGTGTGCGTGAGTGTGTGTATATATATATATATGTGTGTGTGTGTGTGTATAAGAATAATTTTGGGAAAAATTACACTTATTTTCATTAACTAAAGGAAAAATTACACTTACAACCCACGTGGTTTAACTTAATTCCAAAAACTTCTCATATCGTTTGGAATTATATACATTTAACTCTCTACAGTTTGGGTTAAAAAGTTGACTCCTTTGCCGGAAATTAGCCAATACTTTTTTAACCAAAACCATAAGAGAAGTAAATATATAATTTCAAACGGAGGGAACCTCACTTATTAACCTAACGTTTGGCTCATTACTTAGCAGTCTAACGGTGATGAAACTCACTTAACACTCAGTCTTTGTCAATAATGACCCACTTACAGCCATAGAACCTGTTGGTGACCGTTGACTTGGTCAAAATGACTGTTGACTGCGCTGACCAATCAAAGGTCTCCACGTGGCGACCTCCTTTATAAAAAAAAAATTAATAAAATTGAAAAATTGAAATTACTTAACCTTTTTTTAAAATTTATTAGAGGCAAAAAAAGGGCCAATAGGAGTATGACACGTGTCATGCTCCTTTTTTTTCAAAAAAAAAGGTACTCCACCTTCCCCTTCTCTCTCCACCCTCTCCCTTTACGTTCAATGATGTCTCATGTCAACAACGCCGGGAACATCAACAGCCAACTTGACGCCGCCGCCCTGTGGGCGATCATCGACTCTGCTGCCGCCGCCACTATCGTTGCCTCATCCGCATCCAAAATTCGGAAGCCTCTAGCTCTCCAACGGGCTTCCTCTGTTTCATTCACGAAGCCTTCAACACCGGTGGTGTATTCCTCTCCGGAAACGATGAAATATGCAGTCAGGTCAGAGGAGAACAGATTGTCAAAATGGGAGTGGATCTGCTGCAGTAAAAAGCTTTTTTGAAGCTTTGTCTCTCTACACCATTATCAACACCGTTGAAAATCAAGATGCCAACCCCCAACCCCAACTGCTTCAAACCAAAAATAAGGTAACTTTAAAGGACCTGGTGAGAACCCAGCAGACCCAACGGCGTGGGAAATTTCAGACTGATTTTCAGACCAAGTCAGCATATCTGCTGTTGATGTGTGAGGTTTTCGCACTGGGCTAGCTCAGAATCCCAGATTCTGTGGACTAATGAGATTTGGATGTATCTAATTGTCAATTTTTCCTTTATTTTTTAAAATGGTGGAAGGAGGTGATAGTGGTGGTGAATGGCGGAGGGGCGGCATGGGAGGAGGGAAGTGGGGGATGAAGAAGATGAAGTGGAGGGTAATATCTACTTTTTACTAATTTAAAATAATAATAACATTTTTTTCCAAGAAATGAAATTTAAAAAAAATAGAAAATTAATTTTCTTTTTTAAAGAAAATCAATAAATGTCTACGTCAGTGCCACTTCAGCAATTACCTGATGTAGTAAGTCATCTTTCGGTGACCGGTTATAAGTGAGTCACTATTGATAAAGACTGGGTGTTAAGTGAGTTTCGTCAATGTTAGTCTAATGCGTCAAACGTTACGGTAATAAGTGAGATTCGCCATTTCAAACGAAAAGAAAGGTTTTTGTAATTAAGTAAAAAAGGTGTAACTTTAATTTTCTCACATACAATTGGAAGAAGTTAACCTTTGCTAGCAATTGTTCCTTTCTCCGGCCAATTCTACCGTCGTCACCGGCGAATCCCCGTCACTGTCGCCACTAAACCTCTTCAAAGCCAGCAGCACGTTTAGAATCATTCTTCAAAGAAAGTGCGCCACGATTAATCTGGCTCAGCTTAAGCATATACACAAGGCGATTGGGCGTGATGGTGGAGGTAAGCATCCGCTACTTCTCCATCTCCCGTATCTTGTGCACACTCGAGCTCATGAAACGCAGTTTTTACTGAGTAAAACTTGAGGTTTATCATTCTACCTTTCATATAAAAATTGCTGATTTCTATTTAATTTGTTTTTGCGCTCAATTTTATTGGATTCTTGAAATGTGCATGATTTTGGATATTTAAGTGTCTTTTTGTTCTCTTGATGCTAGCCACCACCACCCCTTGGTGTAGATTACCGGAGCTTGCCCATTGCTATTATAAGCCAACGGAAGCTGGCGATTCAGTAAAAAACTTTTCCAGTCAGCCTAATCTTTATACACAATCTCTTTCTCTCGATCCGAAGTAATTCATGATAGATTAGCTTTTGTCTTTTCTAGTTCGCCGCTTTAAATTAACCACAAATTGCGCATTCTTTACCAGGTTTAGTCTTTTGTTATGAAAAGTTAAATAGAATAGTGAAGTATTAGAGACAGCGGGCTTGAAGATCGGTATAAAGAGAATTTCTATGTAACTCCAATGAATGTATTTGCGGTTCTCCTGTATCCTGGAAGCTGGTGAAGATGCGTTTAAAGTTCTCCTGTATCCGCAGTTGGTCAACTACTCTGAAGGAAGTATGTTTTTGTCATCTGTGAATAGTTTGGTTTTCTCGTTGAATCTTGTTCTTGTACCAATGCAACTGTTCTTGACTATGACATTGCGAGGCTTCATTTTGTTCAGGCTGCATGAGGATGAAGGATATTAAGGAAATGGAAGACCTGCGTTCTGTGAACAGTCCAAAAAGAACACTAAGTTTCTCAAAGAACAATAAACGAGCAACAGCTTCTTTTCCGTATGACAAAGCTTCTGTAGGATTTGATGTTTCCGGGGAGCATGGTTTCAAGCCTTTAGAAGTCTATGGCTTGGTGGGATCTATTTCAACTGTTGTTGTTGCAGGTTTATGTTCAATTCTATTATCATTCCTTATTTTTATTTATTACTTAAGTGGAGCCTTGGCCCAGTGATAAAGGCTGTACCATGTGACCAAAGGCGGTTAAAGTTAGTCAAAAGAGTTGCTGATATATGGCAGCATAAGGTAGAGTTGTATAGATCTGGCCTGCTGCTACTCAGTTGACAAGTAAATGTAGTTTGACCTATTACGGCTACTTGGGAGAAGTCATCTTTACACTTCAATGTACTTATTATGTAGCTGCACTTGGACTCACTTTAAGCTCGGAGTCTTCGGATGGGGTATTCCCCTCTTTAATATGTTTCTCATGTTAAGTGTTAGACTTTTCATTTATTTGAAGGATTTTTGACTGTTAGATGCTTTTACGTGAGTGTAGAGTTCCTCCAATGAATGGGACAATCTCCTGAAATTCTCTTTTATTTGTATGTTATTTGAAGGATACAATATAAAGCGTTCATATGTGTCAATTGAGTTTGAAAAGTGCGAACATGCTATCTTGTCAGTTGTCAGAGTCCTTGAAATGTTGATATTTTTAATTTGTAATAATTTGTCCGGGAAAATGTGTCTGTAATCTATGCAAATGAACCCATGTGCATTTGATCCATGGAATCTGCATTTGGCTTGAATTGGGGCTTATATTTGAAGCATCTCACTCTCAAGCAGCATCATCATCAACAACAGCATTACCCCATTATCTTAGAGGTTCCCCGCCTATGGAAGGGTATGAGGGGTCGGATGTACGCAACCATACCCATGTGTTAGAAACACACAGAGGTTGTTTTTCGATGACTCATAATGAAATTTGCATATCGATCAGCTGCTAATTCACAATATAAGAAGCGCAACCAATTTAGAGAGTCGTTTTGCTTTATTACACACAAAAGTTATTTCCCGATGACCCATAATGAAAATTGCGTGTCGATCAACTGCTACTTCACAATATAAGAAGCGGAGCAAATGTAGAGTCATTTTGCTTTATTCCATTATATTTCAAAGTCGATGAAGAGTTTGTTCCAATGGAGTCAAACATGGGTAAAGAAGCGCAACCAATTTAGAGAGTCGCTTTGTTTTATTACACACAGAGGTTATTTCCCGATGACCCATAATGAAAATTGCGTGTCGATCAACTGCTACTTCACAACATAAGAAGCGGAGCAAATGTAGAGACATTTTGCTTTATTCCATTATATTTTAAAGTCGATGAAGAGTTTGTTCCAATGGAGTAAAACATGGGTAAAACATCTGATTGGTAAAACATGGGTATTGGATGGTGAACCAGACATACTGAATTATATCTTCCTCGTAAAAGTTGGCTGAGTGCTTACTGAATTGTATTACCGTGTTGTGTATCTGAAAATTAAACATTCTTCTTTTTCTCTTTCCCCCTTCAACTTGTGGACAGCTATTTTCATTACGTGGGCATATGTGCCAGAAAGTTGGCTGCATGCAGTGGGGATCTTCTACTACCCAAGCAGGTAAATGAACATAGAGCGTTTGCATTATGCAGGTCGTTTTTCTGTTTGTTATCAAGTTACAAAGTTAAGTGATGAGAATCATCTGAAGACAGATGAACTATTCTATCGAATGATAAGCCATATGTGAACACAAGATTGAGTTACGGCTGCCAATGAACCAACTTCGTGATTGTCTTGTAAACTGCTTGCTTTGACATGCTTTATTACTCCTATACTGCAATTCCACTCCCCTTGGCACACATTAAAAAGTGAAAGAAGCTCTGGGACATGGAATCATGCATTTCTCAAGAAGTTTCATTAATCTGTTCATCAGGTACTGGGCTCTGGCTGTACCAGCTTATTTTATGATGTCTGTAGTACTTGGAATGGTATTCTACATAGGCCTGAATTTCATGGCCACCCCACCTCCAACTTCCTTCAGTACTATGTTTGGTAATGATGACTCATTATTATTTTTCTTTTGTCATGTCTTCTGATCTTTTTTATTCCTTTTCATGCTGATGCTTTCTTACCTGGGTGATGCCGGTGTTCTTTATCATGCAGATGACTTGGCCAGGGAACCACTGATTATTGTCCCTTCAGCAGATAGTGAAGAGCGGCCCATCAAACCTATCTCAGACATTCGCATTGACCAAATTAACAATTTGATGTTCAACAGCTCCTGATGTCTTTCTTACTTGGATCTTCCCTCGAGTCTAACAAGTTGCGGACTACCTGACAATCGGTTGTTCTCCTCTTACAAATATTCTCACTAACCAAAAAACTTATCAAATTCTTCACGCAGCTCTATGGAACCGGGGCAGTAGAGGCTTTTGGGACCAAGGATTTGACCTTTTACCACTACAAGAAACTTAGTGAGATAGTCTTGAAAAAAGACGACTGTAAACTTAGTGAGTTATCGTCTTGAAAAAAGACGACTGTTTTCGCTGTTGGATGACGATGACGTTGTGTGTTGGCAAGTGCTATTGAAGAATAGTTGACTTATTGAGAAACTTAAAGTTATTCATGGAGAGGTAATAGTTCAATAGGATATAATCATCTAGCAGGAAGTGCCAAGCAAATGGAATCGTATTTGGTCCGTATGAAGAATCCATATATTTTGTACATTGATTAGTATAGAATTAACTACTTTTTTGAGTTACTTGAACGGTTCCCTTGCCATATGGTTCATCAACGTGCAAAATGTATTACTAAGAAGTGCTAACTGAACCTCAAAGGAAACTTTAACGCTGGTATTAAGTATAAGCCCACACGCGTTTAAGTAAAGCATTTGATTTTGTGGCGGGTTTGTTTTGTGACTTTGAAGTCACGGGTCCGAGCCGCAGAAACAGCCTCTTGCACTAAAGTATAGAATAAGGCTGCGTACATCAAATCGCGAAACGATTCCCCTCTTCTTCGGACTCAGGCCTGCCTAGTGCAACTTTATTTGATTTTGCCTTTACATATGTAAAGCAGAAGTGTGTGAAGTTTTAGTTTTATTAGCCGGTGATGGTTCAGAACTTCGAAACTTCATGCAACCTCATTTTCCTTTAAGCGATTAGACCGTCACCGAGGACTTACCGGAAAATCTGCATTTTATTTAATGTAAAATAGTGATGCAACTTCACTGTGGGAAATTTAGTGTTCCTTGCAGGAATATCCCGGTGTATGTTTTATATAAATGTTATACCTTGTACCATTATTTTGTATGTTTTATAAGAAAAAAATATATACAATTTGTGCAAAACATATATCGGGATGACACGTGTAAAGACTATACAAAGACTCATTTACTGCCTCACAATCAAAATTAAGGCTACACAATGTTTAACTTTCACCTACGTATCTGTCTCTTGTATTATTCTGGAACACAAAGGCCAAATGCCTGGCCTCGAAAGCTTTCAATGTCCCAGTCCCATTGATCGACGTAAAAGATGTAAATCAAAAATCCAACAGACTCTTAGTTAGACGTTACCTAACAAACTACACAAGAAGCTCACTGCAAACTAGACCTGTAACCCAACATCCAATTAGGTAAGATTTAGACCTTTGACCTTCAGGTCCATATAACAGTATTGTTTCCACAATGTGTCTGTACTGATTCGAATATACACCTTTCTAAAATAATATACAAACTCGAATACCAACTGAGCTATGCCATAGAAGTTTGTCTCTAGCATTATTAGCAACATCACTCTTGGTTATCAGGAGCGGAAGTTTCGAAGTAAAAAAGTGATTTATGATACAAAGTTTCCACTTATACCGCTTAGAATTAATCGTGTTACTCTTACAAGTTTGTCGATTGAATTAACAAGCATTCACTTTTCAAGCATTCTACAATCAATTAATTAAGAATCATCAGAGAAAGAAACTTGAGCGTCTAAAAGAGGAGCCCACTTTGTACAGAGATTCACGAGCAAAATGCAGTACACATGGATTAGAATAGAGAATCGTCGTGTTTCCATTTCTGTGAAATGGTCTCAGGACCAAAATTTGAAGTTACATGCACATCATCTCAGACTGCAACATACAACAACACAACAACATTACCCTATTGACTCAGACTGCAACATAGTGCACCGGAAAGTAACTCGACATGACCTGCTAGATGCTGTAGATGTTGACAGGCGGGCCAAGACGCCACCCAGCTTGATTCTACAATGAAACAAATTTTACCACCATGAACAAGCAAAGGGATGACAAATCCAAGGCTGGTTGTTTTGAGGTTCAATACACAGGTCCTCCCCAGAGTAGCACTTCAACTTGGACCATTGTGATGCAAACCTTGATCAGTTTCCACATCTGTCTTGGGATTTACGCTTTTGATTCTTGATGATTGAGAAACGAGCAAATCATGTACCCGTTGCTTCAGCTGTAAATACCATCCATGGGTTAACATCTCATGACAGTTATCAGATTCCTACTAAGGAACGAGGCACGTGCACAATGAAGAGATCCAGGAAACACTCCGGTATTAGCTTGTCCAACAAAAAACGGAAAATAGGAGCACAAAAGATTGAGCTATAATCCATTTTGTCAACTCTTGCAACACCTTTCTATTTTCAATGGAGTCAAGGACACAATCTTCCTTGACTTTGGAATATGATTGAATAAAGCATAATGACTCACTAAATTGGCTGCGCTTCTTATATTATGAAGTAGCAGTTGATCGACACAGCTTGACACAATTTTCATTGTGGGTCATCAGGAAACAACCTCTGTGTGTTTCTAACACGAGTATAGTGCGTACATCCGACCTCTCATACCCTACCATAGACGGAAGCCTCTGAGGTAATGAGGTAATGTTATTGTTGTTGCAACACAAACAAGTTTTCTAATTCAGAAGAGGGGTCTCATTATACACGTCCATTAAAATCTAGAACACAAAGGCAGCAAGCTGCCAAATTTTCAACACTGAAACACTAGTTATTATAGTGCATACCTGATGAAAAGATCAAGAAAATTCAGACTATAGAAGGCACCTAAATACTGGTCCGCAAAATTAGTACTGCTTCCCTTTTAGTAAAAGAACCTTTAAAGTCTTAAATATGTCCAAGGGTGAGACTACTTTTTTTATCCAAAGAAACTTGCTTGAGCACAATTACAAATATAAATATGTAGAGCATACAAGTAAAGGAAAAAAGGAACCTCATCAAGCCCCGTTTCGCTCATGACTGACACCCGTATGGCTCCTTCAGGTCCCATTTTCCGATAACTTGCCACCTCAAGATCATCGCTGTCGCCATTTTCGGTAACAAAGAGAACAGGTGATTCGTGCAGCAAATCACATTTAGATACTACATCGAGCCAAAGATGGTCCTTAAACCTAGCCTTCATTTCCTTATAAATGAGAAACTGCAAAAGCACATGGTGTCCCAATTAAAGGGTAATCATATGCACGTCAAGATCAACGAAGGCTAAATTGCTGAAGGATGTAAATTTTCATGTTCACACTCCCAGATCAGCAACCTTCCATCCTACAAGCACAGACCGACAAAAGATGGACTCGGCCCTTTGAGAGCAGAAATACAGATCTTGTTACCAATTTACAATACCAATAATTACAACTAATAAATTTTTGATAAATATCCATACATAGGTATATGTGTATGAATACATGCATGTATGTATTTTGTGAAGCTCAGTTTATTATTTTTTTTTTGTAATTAAATTTTCACATATAAAGCCAAACGGCAGATTTACATTTAAATGGCTTTTTATGGCATGTATGGAAGAACATTCAAGCTCTTTGATCATGAGTTGGGGTGCGGCTGATGTGAGGAAAAGCAAAATTATGATCACATGAGAGAATGATCCTGTTAAGACAAAGGCCTACAAAGAAGACAAATAGGAAGGCCGTAATTAACGGTAGCATAGATTGGCTAAAAATGATGTATCTGAATAGGAAAGAAACGCCAGAAACCAAATATCAGCTTCATTCGAGATCGTCTGAAGTACAGATCCGTTTCCTAACGTCACAAGCATATGCTAGCACCTCAATTATCTAGTAGGAATTCATCATGTCCCAAATTCATCTATTTATTTGCCCACTGAAATTCCATAACTGGTAATAGAATAAATGAGGCATGTGTATTCCTACCTGATCAGAAGGCGAGGTCCCACATTCCCCAGAGAGATCATGCACATACAGTACAGCAGTTGGCAAATGAGAGAGGACAGCAAGGGTCAACTTCTCCAAGTTATTTCTTTTCTCTGCAAGTTGAAGAAATAAAGATATGAAACATGTAAATATCCATGAAGAGTAACAACTTTTAAACAGTCCTACAACAACAACAACAACAACAACAACAACAACAACAACATTACCTCATTGCCTTAGAGGCTCCCGCCTATGGCTGGGTATAGGGGGGTCGGATGTACACAACCATACCCATGTGTTAGAAACACACATAGGCTGTTTCTCGATGACTCATAATGACTTTTAAACAGTCCTACAAAGGCTACAAAAGGAGGATTGCTCTCTCTCATCATCAAAGAGCAAACTATTCCGAACAGACAAGCGATCAGCATTCACAACTGGATTATGCGGAGATTAATATCAAAAAGATTTTAACACCCTTTGCCAAGAATATAACCCCACAAAAGTTTTCATCATAAGATAGATTAGGAAAACCCAAAAAGTTGTTTCTTTTTATAGTTTGAGCTTCAAATTTCTCATGTTATGTTTTACTTAGAAACATGTCATTTTAAAGGTAAACGCGGTAAACCACACAGGAGCTCCAAGCATCAGTTAGTTTAGCATAACAGGATGGTGATTGATTATAATATGACTCTGAAAACTCCGTTCAGTCAGAATGGTATGAAAATTTCACATGCATCTAGTAAACCAGTAAATTTTTTTGACCAAAACGAATGAAGACAGGAAGCAACATAATAACACAGAGAAGTTTCAAGCGCATCACAGTAAAAGTCATACCGTCATGTCTACGTAGAATTCCGGGAGTGTCAGTGACCTGCAATTGAATGATGTAACATTGGTAGGAAACAGACTCACAAAAAAGAGGAGGAAGAAGAAGAAGATAAATAGCTATTACAGAACAATCAAACATCATCTTGTAATTGCTGTCAACCTGAAAGTTTTGATAGCTCAGAGTAATATGCCCCATCAGGATTCCTCTAGTTGTAAATGGGTAATTGCAAACCTAAGACAAACCAATCACAGTTAAGTGACAAGAATAAAGGGAGGGAAAAAGTAAAGTTCAGAAATGTGAAGCAAAAAACTATCACATGTATAAGAGAGGGGGGGAGGGGGGAGGGGGGAGAGACTTGCGACAGGTCAGCTCCAGCTAATAATGAAACAAACTATACAATAGAAGTAAAATAAATACAAGCATCAACCATACATGTTTAGCATCAAATTGCTGACGTAGCTTGCCCTTTTGGTATTTCTTTACCTTATCCCAGTACCAATCAAAATATCTACATGATTCATTTCCTTCAAGACATAATCTCACAAACAATCCAAGTAAGAACAGGACTTGATTTTCCTATTGTAACATCCCACATTAAAAAAACTATATAAGACATAGGATATAAATATGCACATATAACACTATGTCAATTTGGGTTAATAATTTTTGGGCTAGCGTAAATTGACATTTGTGCTATAGGTACATATTTATATCCTACGTCTTAGTTTTCCAATGTGGGATATTACATCTATGAAAGCTAAACACCCTTAACAACTATGAATTTATCAAGCGTTTCACTCTTTATTGTTTAATAATTTGGTTCAGACTTCAAGGATAGGCCACTGGGCCAATATCCCAAGTTGCTTAAATACGGGAACTAGCTGACCTCTCCCTAAAGCTTTCTTGGTTTCAAGTTCAAAAGGCTACTATTAAACAAGACATGAGCTAGTGTCTAGTCATGCTTGCAGGTAATCAACCTTTACTTAATAAATATTGATCAAGATCAAATACGTTACGTGTTGGGTTTGATTGCATACCTCCGGTTTCCCAGTTGAAAGAAGACGCACCAATGATGATTTTCCTACATTAGGAGCTCCAACAAGGCATAGAGTTGGCGTTTCCAGATCAACTACCGGCATTGCCCGCAGCATCTGCAACCACATAAAGATTTCCAACCAACTCATCTCTGGAGTAATCAAGTTAAATTTGAAGCTAAAAGCCTCTAAAATAAGCAAGACGAGGTTAAGGTTGACATGTCCCCAAAGAGTTTGAGATACTCTCCAAAATTACCTGGTAATGAAGTTCTTAGACTATCATATTACAACATCCGAAGTGTGTTGTAATGTGAAGGATGAAGTGGTTGAATATAGATTCTCAAAGTGCTTCAAGTATATAAGTGTGCCAGTCAAAGGCCCGGTTGGTAAGATATCAGTAAAACAGCAAAAGAATAATTAAAGAAACCTAAGAAGAAATTAAGCCCAAACCCCTTTTATCCGAGACCTTGCAGCATGGAGAGTTTAGAACGCAAACAGTCGTTCAATAGATGTCTGTAATAGTTGAGATAAACACGCCTATTTTGAATATACGATTCCTTTTTTAAGAAATAGAAGGAAAAAAGGTTTATTCAATATCTAGAACAAAAATTATCTATTTGCGATGGGGCATGACGCAGGATCGACTTTGAAGATCATGAGAAATCTAGACAACACATACTTAAATGTCATATTCTTCAACTGCGATTACCTTAGCTATATTTAACAGATCATTAACAACCTTTCCCTCACGTTGGAAAATTTCTTCGAGTTTGTTCATTCCCTGCAGCCAACAATTTCTTTGATTGTTCATGGACCGTGAGCTCAGATGACAAAAATTAGTAGGTCTAGTCACTTACCTCATTCAACCGCTCCTCAGCTTCTCGCTTTGATACTGACTGCCGAATTTCAGGAAAATAGGATGCATAAGCATTTTAGGATATTTTGTGCAATGTAATGGTTGGTCAAGTGTACAGATGCTTTCTGCAGTAAAATGTGCTAAGAACTTTGATTCTACTGTGTATGCCCTGTGCTGTAATGAATCTCATTTACAAACCAAAAAAAAAAAAGAAACATTGAGCAACCGTAATTGCATATGGGAAAATGAAAAACAGATTTGCTGAAATGGGTAACTCCAAAACGTTAATTTTTTTCCTTTCTTTAAGCCAACATATTCTGAAATCTGAAATTCTATTCAACACAAGATATACAGAGGAGTCAGACCTTTAATACCCATAAAAAATCCTTCATGAAGATGTCTGAGATCGAAAGTTACGTGCATGCTCCACCAGCAAGGAATGAAAGAGTGGGGGCGGACGGGCAGGGGGTTGGGGAGGGGTGGGAGACAGGGGGAGGGGCACAAGTCTAACAACTGCAGTGATGTTCCAATTTTCAACTTGGGAGGACTTAATCAAAATAGTCGACTTCTTGATTCCAATTGGAGGGGAGCGAGGGCCAGAATTCTGATTCATTGAGCAACATCTACGTACACTGCAGATGAGAATCTTTTGGGATAACCAATATAAAGATGCCATAGAGCCTTGATCACACGTATCATCTTGTAAAGAGAATTCATAACACCAACAATTTCTGCTGGAGTATGATCATCTCAAATCTCTCATGTCAATAGTTTGCTATTGACAGGTCAATCAAAAGGCTTATTGTTTTCCCCAACAAACCAAATGATGGAAGATTGACAAGATGAAACAAATTTTCACCTTTGTACACCAAAGTTGCAAACCCCTCCATGTTGATTAAGGACGCATAGAATCCCCAAGCAAACATAACTATAGGCTCTAATAACTGAAGATAGAAATCTGGACTTAAATCTTAATAACCCAAAAAGATTCACAAAAATAATTGATTCCAACAAAAGATGGCTAAAAATAGTCACCTATGACTATCCAAAAACTGACCAACCAATGTGAAGCTAAAAGTCTTAACAATTAAATAATTTAATAGCTTATCTTTAGGCAACCTACAAGTCTTTCAGTTAGGCCAACTTATCTTTAACCATGAGCCTGAAAACAGTTGATTTCCTATGATATTACAAGGAACAACCTTCAACTTCAGCAGGCATTGCTATTTCAATAATACGGCAACAAGAAAACATTGTGGCATTTATAGACCACCATCCCTCCTTACTCTTGAAAACAAAAATTCATTGACCAGAATGGTGCATGCCTTACGGGTCAGTTCAAGCGTTATTTGTTCCTTTTTTCTTTCTTCCTCTTCTTCATTTTCTTTTCAGCAGAAAAGAAGGAAACAACTTGGAAAGGCAGACCTACACAATCAACTGGCGACATACATGTTTCACTGAATAGGCAAGTTATGATCAATCCACTGGCAATATGTATCTCAACCATGAAATAAGTACAGCAACAAGACTACAAGCCACTACATATCTTGTTCATCATTTACCTGAGCACATATTGAGGCGTGTTCCTTTCCAACTGATACCACCTTCTTCCTTAGAGCGTCAACCCTTCCTAGCACCTGCCAAGCAAGAAACATTAAGAATTAAGCACATGTAGTAAGAAGGTGCAAGGGTTCTTTTGGGAGATGATTACAATCGTGTCATTGTGATTTGAATCATTTCAAATTTTGTCTAAATAAATTTGACAGAATAAATTACCAATACAGATAGCATAAAATATTCAATATATGTCTCTTTAATAATAGATAACCGGGTTTTAGAAATGATATCATCGTTCTAAGCATTTATTTGTTATGGAGGAAAAGCATGAGAGAGAAAATTTGGGTAAAAACTTTTGTTGTGGAATGTGTTTTAATTCAATTATTGCTTGAATATGATGATTTTCATCCAATCATGATAAGAAATTTTCTACCAAGCACAACCTGTGTTACATATTAAGGGTTTACGTGTATGAACTTATAAGCCTTCCAGTGCAACACTCCAGCACAAATAAAAAACTAAAAACCCATAAAAATCTCTTCATGCTAAGAGTACATACTTCGAGGAATTCGTGTATCAATGATATCCATGAAGAGAATAAGCACTTCAGCTGCTACAAAATAAATCACCATGGGTTGAATATAAAAGAGAGCTGGCAGCAGCTTTCTTTTTATGTAATTTATTTTTTAATTCCATTCATTAGATTGCTTACAAGATAAACCAGCTTTCCAAAAGAAAACTTGGAAAATCCCATACACCCTCATAACCACTCCTTTCTCCCTAACTGAACTTGCCTACGACGTCTTAGAAAGTAACTCTGATCATAAATGAAACTAAAAGAGATCAACCAGTTTGTTATTGATCTCCTAGTACCTCTTCAAGTGCTTATATACTATATGATACCATTAAGCATGTCTTTAGCCTTCTGACTTGGACCTCTATTCTGATCTGTATGGTAACACTGATTCATCTCTTGTCATAACCCATAGACTGCAGGTATGCGTTACAATAGTCATGTTGGAACATTGAAACGAGACTATAAAGAATTACCTTATCTAGTTTAGATGAATAATCATATGTGGTGGATTAGTAATAGCTGATACATTGCTTCTGAGAGTTACGTTATCACAAATCACGATTACTGTTATCTTACTTGCAGAAAGAAAGACACAAGCGCAAAAAAGAATTACTTCTTCGTAGTTTCCATCTCCGAGAGTCAACTCAATCAGTGACCTTTCATAAGGGTGCAAACATTTCTTGTTAGGGAATCCTTCCTTGTATGCCCTCAAGGGAACAGCCAGTTCCTATGCAAACAAATAATAGAATAACAAGCTCCAGTCTTGTATACAAAATGGTTAGTCTTGGAATGTGGTTTTATTTAAGAATAAACCTTCATTAGCGCATCGAGCTGCTTTGCACCTTTATTTCTCTCTCGTTTCGCAATGTTAGTAATGCCTACACAAATTTAAACTTTAAAAAGTCGGTGTCAGACCCTCAGCACAAAATCACTGATGCCTTGAATGATCAGCATACAGAATCAGCTGAGAAACTGGAGATGTGCAATTACCCTTCGTAGGTGTAACCCTCTTTGCCTTCTTCAATGCTGATGATAGAATATCCACCGATGGCATGACAACGGGTAGCTTTTGGAATGCACCAACATTTTCAACTGTACTTGGCGCTTTTTCCTACAAAGGGAAAGAGAGAAACCAAAAGACAAACTTGCATATGAGACAACCACCCAACATTCTAAGGCTTAAGTCATTAATGAAAATTATGGGAAGAAAGGACCAATAAAATTGAATTTAAAGTAGTCAAATGAGAAAGCATAACAAAATTTTCGAAACAACATAGGCACCGAAAAATGGAAATCATGCATTGCTCAAACATCCTAACTAGGTTTTTCTCCAAAGCATGCAAAACTTGTTTGAAAAGGCAACAGGAACAACTTTTCAATCTTAATTGAACAATCAGTAAGTGTGTCACAACTAGACATCTTTTCATCCAATAGCAAGTTACGATATCGCAAAGAGCGTGAGGTGAGGTAAAACTATCAAACAGAATAAACGCACAGGTGCTTAGCTGAAACCTGTGACATTCCAGATAGATCATAAATCATAAAAGGTCCTCAAGAAAGGAAATACCATTGTTGCCGTTTTGTTGTTTGCTTTAGCAGCTGGTAAATAGCTTCCTTGTACTATTTGATAAGCAGCAGTTTGCACATGCTTACACAAGCACGGGGTAGGGTACACAACCATTTTAGGCACCAAGCACAACCCTGCAAGCACGGTAGCATTCTCAGTAGAGCAAGCAAATAACATCGGAAAACTAGGGCCATCTTCCCATAGATGGGGATACTATTGGAAGTAGCCACATAAAATAAGACTGGAATCAGAAAGCAAAGTAATATCAATCAAAAGCCACTGAGTGAAAAAAAGACTTGCTTTGACACATCTAGTACAAGAGACAGGACAAATCAAGGTATGGGTTTGACAGAAAAAAGTTATTCCATCACTAGCTTGTGATAGTTTTATGCATGTGGAAGTAGATTCTTATGTTTACGACCAAAGACTACTGTCGACAACCAAACAAAGAGTATATTAATATTGGAGTTGAAAGAAGAAACAAGGAGGAGCAATGCAGCCAGCTCAAGGATGCCATTTGATCCTCTCTAACCAACTAATTTCCGCCTCTCTAACCAACTAATTTCCTTTTTCACAGACTTCTATCAGTTTCTCTCAATAATAACACCTTAAAATATGCAGAGCAGTGCGCTGTTATGAAGGCAAGACTTATCAGCACTCTACCCATGCATGAGTCACACGATAGATGGACTAGTCAACCATGTGGAAAAAGAAGGTAGAACCTTTTACCTCTTTGCAAGAAAGGATACAGGGGGTGCAAACTTTTATGAGATATGATATTGGGATCATAGTCGCACCAACCCCATTTTATTGCTTACCCAGTTCAGGGCAAGTGTCTACCTAAAAGTTCCTTGTTCTGATCAACATGATGAAAATTATAGGGTATTATAGACTAATTATGCTAGATAAGGTTTGAAACATAAGAGATCATTCGAGCTGTCTAGGAAAATCATTCCCGAGGGGGAAAAAAGCTAGTTAAGTTTCACAATTCAAGGTCTGTAAAACATTTCTGGAAAGGGTTAAAAATTGCCGATTTTCAGAAGTTGTAGGCTATTAAGTAAAGAAGCCTACTTTACTGGGCTTCTATTAGTTCCGCTTCATTAAAAATCGACTTTTCTACCATTTTCAGTCTTCATCTTCTGCTACATTTCAGTACCATCCAGGAGGAATAATAGTTTTGAAGGTCTCTTGCATTTAAAGGGCGCCCTTTTATTCTTCTACCATTTTTTAGATAAAAATAATAAAAAAGAAAATCATAATTACAATCACATGCTGTCAATTCCAAGTGCAGGATAATAGCTACTTGACTAACAAGGCTTGATGTCCCATTCCAGGTATAATTCAGTGAGCTCAACCAAGCATTTTCTAAATGATTAACCAGCCAGTAATAATGGACAAACACGCACATATACACTGATAACTTGGCGCACTAATCAAACGCAAAATATGAAAAATTGTAAAAAAATTTCGGAAACCAAGAAACTCACAACATGATAATTATAGGGCATTTCAGAAGATAAGTTGTTAAAAACATTTACGTTTATGAACAGCACCTAAATAGAAACATCGCCGAGTATACTGCATTTCAAGAAATCCCAATAATTATTCAAGAAGAATAAGATTAAATAATAGAAAGTTTTGAACGCCTAAGCACTGCAGAAATACAGGAGAAAAAGGAAAGATAAATAGCATACTGGCAGAAAGCATGAAGCTTGAAAACAAAACAGACAAGTACGGAGAAAGATAATAGAGGGGACAAGCTCGTTTTCTCTCAAGTTCCAAATCCCACTTCACTTCCGTCGGGCTCCAACAAGATACCAGGATTTTTCCATTCATTAAAACCCTAAACCCCTTTTGGATTTATAGTCCCATTATATAGTACTTGTATATGATTTCTAGCGATTATTATAATAGTGTTTTTGATTTAATTTATATGATTTAATAAATTTAGTATAATCAGTTATCAGTTTAGAGATAATGTAAAGTATATATTTTGACAGTCCTTTCTATAATCGTAATGAGTAATATGAGATGGTTATTTTTACAAATAGTCTCATTTTTTTGTTATTATAGAGTGAAAATATGAAAATGAAAGACATCAAAAGTCATGCTGCAGAACACATGGTCAAAGGTATATGATTAGAATCAATTATTCTACTAATTATTAAGTAAAAACTAAATCAAAAAGGCAATGCTAGAAAACTTGATAACTACTTTATCAAAATCTGTCTCTCGGATTTTTTTTCTTCCTTACAATTTTTAATTTCACAAAACATATAAAATTGAATATTCTCGTGTTATTTTACTTTTTTTTTTCTTTTGGTAGGGTATGGAAGGGGAACGGCGGGGATAGAGCATTAAGATCAACATATACATATGGCATTTCTGTTAACTTGTGGTATAACATATGGCATTTTCTGTTATCTTGTGGTATATATAACCTCTGAAGTCTTTCAATAGCCTATTTGTCATGATGAGTGACGAAGTCGAATCTTCACCAAATGATCATAGATCGAGTCAGGCCAGAAAAGTTTCTGTCCGACATCGATCTCCCAGTCCAGGGGACAT
The DNA here is from genome assembly GCA_036186865.1 of Eustoma russellianum. NCBI lineage: Eukaryota > Viridiplantae > Streptophyta > Magnoliopsida > Gentianales > Gentianaceae > Eustoma > Eustoma russellianum. Next base: position 24,823,703 of record AP025073.1, on the reverse strand, counting down.
CGATCGATCGATATCACTTCAGTCTCTCCAAGAGAGATTTCGATCAATCGATGTCAGGCCATAAAGTTTCTGTCCAACATCGATCTCTCAGTCCAGGGGACACCGATCGATCGATGTCACATCAGTCTTTCCAAGAGATTACTTAAATTCTAAGTGTTTACTTTAATGTTCCCACTGTGGATTTAGAGCCTATACTCTGATACCACCTGTAGCGCCACGGTTTTGAAAAGAAATAATGAGGAGTTAGTGGTCAACTTATGAAAATGGACAAATAGGAGAAATATAACTTATTCTAAGGGTGTTCTTACCTTGCTTCATTTTGGTTTTCATCTTGCAAAAATTCGGCCTTAATACTTGTAATGGAAAAGGTGTTGAAACCTAGCCTCCCATGTGCGGTCTGCCCGGTCGGGTGTGGCACTTTCCATTCCCTTTAGCCGTTAATTTAACTCTGTGTATTCTAATTAAATAAACATTTTAAACTGAATCAGTTATATTCATTCTTTTGGACAGAGTCTAGTCAAGATATGGAAATTAATTTATGGAAAGTTTCATAACTTTTGAATTGTGTAAATTTGAAACCTATGTTGTTTGATTCTGGAAAAAAATATTTGTTCCGTGATTCCTTGTCCCTTCATAAAACCGGCTTGCTCCGGCGAAATAAGATGTAGCAGTAATCGGCCCACTCGAGTAGCAATCAATCGCGCGATGACTTTAGATACAAAATTTGTCAAACAACATTTCATTAGTTTTAACGCGTCTTCCACAAGAAACCTTGTGCGGTGACAAGAACGGTTCAAGAAAACAACCATTGGCTGACGTGACTTGCTCTCATTGTCGTAGAAAGGGCCACAAAGTTCGGGCTTGTTTTCATTTGGTGGGCTATCCGGACTGCTGGGGTGATCGCCTGAAATCAACGCCCCCTAGGCCGAAATTTTTCACAGGACGGAAGAACTGATATGCGCATTTGGATTGGAAAAAGTTATTTACCGCCCATTTTTCAACGAGTGAGATGCGGCTTCGGTGCTACAGATCAATGGCACCTCATCAGTGGATTATGAGGAACTTGGACTATTCAAGATCATGAGAGGTATTTGGGTTAGAATGGCGATACATTTTTCGGCAGCAAATCAATGCCCAAAGCAAGACTATGCATACCGTAAAATCTTTATTTAAGCTCAAAACGGTGATTCATATGTAAAGTTATAAGGAAAGTAGCCGTTAGGGTGTTGCGCTCACACTTAACACGTATAACGCCTGAATACTCCTATCACTTCACAGGGTCAGGGAGATTTTCAGCAGGCCATTCTTCAAGCCTTGGTACAGATATGGCAGGCCGTCAGTAAATTGGTTTGGTAATGTTGTCAACACTTTGAGGAGGCCTAGTCAGCCGCCAGATATAATATTCTTAGAAACCTGCGTAAACAAGGTCCCAGAACTACTGTATGGGAGAAAACCCTTCGCCTGGACATTCGAACCAATCCCATCCACCAGGTCGTTTCCATCACAGCCGGTCAAAAGGTGGAGACATGTTTGAATCCAGGGACACTCGCTGAGTGCTCTACTTATGCTAGTGACAATTGCTCCAGTTCTGCTAGTTTGTAAGGGACACCATGGTGTGTAGTCTAACTAACCTAGAAGACCGTTGAACATTTGATTTACATCCTCTATAAACTTTATGGGGTTGAAACAGTGAAAAGCCTCCAAAACGAGAATTTCGCCTTTTTTTTTTCTCCCAAGGTGGAGAAAGGACACACATTCATCCCTCTACGACTATACACTTTCGAAGGCAAATAGTAAAGATATAAAACATATCGCACTAAATGCTCGAAATTATTGTAATTGGACTAGAGAAATAGGACAAGGAAATCCAGTGCCCATGGCCCATTCGGAATTTGGGGCTGGATGGTGGGTACTTTCAACAAACCCAGCTCCCGCTGGCGGGAAAATCCCCTCCTCTCTCATTTTTCATCTACTTTTCGTTTTCCCTCCTCTGAGCATACCAATCATCTAGCCCTTATTGCTGTTCTAGATTTTTGGACTGATACTCTAGCCATTTTCAGGAACTTCTATGTGGTAAGTTCGTTTTCTGTTTATTTTAATTCTCCACATTTGTTTGATTAGCCATGTCAAGTATATATGTAATTGATAAGATTTGTTGGATTTTGGTCCATGTTCAAGTAGGAATCTTCTCGTATTTTCTGGAAAGGTTTGGGGTTTGGAGTTGGATCTTTAGTACTTCGAACTCTTTCAGCCCTCTGCATCACATGTTGCAGCTCCTCTCCATACACAATTGTATCACACATCTCTCTAGGACATGCGCTTGAAAGTAAATAATTGAATTCTAGATTTTCAACATTACATTTTTGTTGATTATAGGTATTATTGCATCGCACTATCAATTCTTCAAAATCCCGATGAACATTATACTTCTGGTTTTTAGTTTCTTTAGCTATTTTGTTTATTTTATTTCTTGGAGTTCTTTATTTGATGATTTTTTATGGATTATGAAAATAGTTGCATTATTTATGCCCCATTTGGTCTCTGCTCGCTCAAGTCACCTTTTGTTATTATTTTTTTAATCGGTGGAAATTGATTTTTGGTGTGTGTGCGTGTGTGTGAGACAGAAAGAGGAGGGAGGGACGGGATGGGCAATTTCTGAACATTGGGAAGCTGAATTCGCATGATTCCTTCTGATTTAGGTATGCTGAATTTTAGCTATATCAATTAGTGTTGGAGAATTTAAGGTTGGGCTTTGGCCCATCGTTGGAGATTGAAGATTTGGGCTTAGGCCCATTGATGAGTGTTGCAAAACTTGATTGAGCAACGTACTTTGAGCTTAATGAGTTTCCGATAATGAAATCGAAAACTAATGAATCCTTAATTATCTACGTGACAAGTAGTTAATGTTAGGATGTGGACTCACTCAATTATGGTATTGTGTGAATGTGAAATTAATGCTCAAAGTAGATGGAAATGTTGTTAATGGGTGATGTGTCACCTGTGTGGAGGAATGCCACGTTGGAAGTGTCCATGTGGCGTAAAAAGCATCTGACGGACATCGATCGATGACTTCGATCGATCGATGTCACTTCGATCGATCGATGTCATCGATCGAAGTGGATCAGAGGACTTCGATCTCTTGGTAGATCGATCTAAGTCAATCAGAGGACATCGATCGATCACTTCGATCGATCGATGTCACTTAGATCGATCAAGTTGATCGAATGAAGTGCTCAGTCAGACATCAGTCGATCACATCGATCGATCGATGTCACTTCGATCGATCGATGTGATCGATCGAAGTCTGACAGCGGGCAGAATCATTTTGATTGTGCGGTTAGGTTTCAAACTTGAAACTAACACTATCCTCCGGTTTAAAATAAGATCAATCTGTTGTGATCTAACGGTGGCAGGGAAGATAGCTTTAATCTAACGGCCGAGATTTAAACTGTCTTAACCGCTTAACCGAATATGGTTTCCATCTAACGGTCCAGGTTTAAACCTGCTAGTCTATCTTCGATCTAAAGGCTGAGATTAAACCTTCCTAATCTAGATAGGAGGTTTTAATCTAACGGTCTAAATCAAACTTCGGTTTTGATCCAACGGTCACGGTACCTTGTCCTCCAACCGACTCCCCTATATAAAGAGGGCAAAGGGTGCTCATTTGTGACACACCAAGCTCTAAGCATTTCATAAGCATTCTGCATTCATAGCACGTGAGTCTTGCATACTGTCCGGGAGAAGTCAGGACACTCTAAGCGTTCGAAGGAGTTCAAGTTCAGCAGTGCCGCTCAACTGAACAGGTACCCGTTGTATCCTGGGAGACGATTGCTCACACCGGTTGGGCACAGTATACCGGAGCAATACGTCTTAAGGACAGAGTCTTCGACTCGCCCCGGGTTTGATTTATTTTGTTTCATATGCACACGTTGTACGACTGCGTCTTGGTACAGGATTGATTGTGTCCAACAATCTTAAGACGTATTTCAATTCAATTAATTTCTGTACCGTTTTTTAATTTGCGCAAAAGCAGTTTCGTACTGATTTGCAGTCTACTTCTACTCCTTTCTTAAATCTGATTCTGTTCTGATCTATTCGTTTTGATCAACTGAACAGTAATCTGATGGAGAACGCAAGCTCAGGCTCGGTTCATGGTGCAGACATTCAGAGTTCTGCTCCAATGGCACCAACTGCTGGGGTGCCAAGACATGCTCCTCCTGCACAGGGTCCTGTAGTGGCCCAAGTGGAGAAACCGGAGAAGTTCAGTGGGAGCTTCTTCAAGCGCTGGCAGCAGAAGATGATGTTCTTCTTGACTGCTGTGGGATTGGCAAATTTCCTGACTGAGGACCCGCCTATGGTGGATCCGTTGGAGGACCAAGCCCAGAATATGCAAAACCAACATTTTGTTGAAGGTTGGAACTTCAACAATTATGTTTGTTTGAGCCATATTCTGAGTTGTTTGGACAACTCCTTGTATGGTTTGTACTGTACGTACAAGACCGCAAAGTCTTTGTGGCGGGCTTTGGAAAAGAAATATCGTACGGAAGATGCCGGTACTAAGAAATTTATTGTCGGCAAATTCCTGGATTTCAAAATGTCTGATTCTCGCACTGTTGTTTCTCAAGTTGAGGAACTTCAGACGTTGGTTGCCGAGATGGAAGAGGAGGGCATGTTGCTCAGTGAATCTTTCGTCGTAGCAGCAGTGATTGAGAAGCTACCTCTTTCGTGGAGGGAATTCAGAAGCTATCTCAAACACAAGAGAAAGGAGATGACATTGGAAGATCTAATTGTTCGACTCCGCATTGAGGAGGACAATCGTAGATCTGAAAGAGCGCCACAATCTAGCTCTGGTCAGGCTAAGGCCCATGTTGCAGAGGCCAAGAAAAAGAAAGGCCAACTCGGGGTGAACAAGAAAGGCAAGCAGATCGCCAAGAAGTTCACCGGGAAATGCTACAACTGTGGCATTCAGGGGCATGTCAGCAATGAGTGCAGAAAGCCCAAGAAGAAGCAATCCAAGGCAAAGGCGAACATAGTCGATGCATTGGATGATCTGAATCTCTGTGCGGTGGTATCAGAGTGCAATGCTGTGGGGAACGTACGTGAGTGGTGGCTTGATACTGGCGCCACTAGACATGTTTGCTCCAGCAGAGAGATGTTCACGGAGTACCAGCCCGGGAACATGAGCAACTTTACATGGGAAACTCGGCCTCCTCGAAGATTGAAGGCGAGGGAAAAGTTGTTCTGAAGCTCACATCAGGGAAGCATCTGACTCTGCAGAATGTGCTGCACGTCCCTGATATTCGGAAGAATTTAGTATCTGGATCTCTTCTAGTCATGCATGGTTTTAGACTAGTGTTAGAATCCAATAAAGTTATTCTTTCGAAAAATGGCATGTATTTGGGGAAGGGGTACTTGTCGAATAGGATGTTTAAATTGAATGTCATCACTATTGTACCCAAAAGAGATTTGCCCGCAGAGGCTAATAAAACTGCTTCCTCTTCTGCTTACATGCTTGAGTCTTCTTGTTTATGGCATTTTCGTTTGGGACATGTTAATTACAAGTCAATACAACGTATGAGTAATCTTGACTTATTGCCCAAACTGGACTTTAATAATAAAGGAAAATGTCAAATATGTGTTGAAGCGAAGATGGCAAAGGCGCCATTTCCTTCAATAGAAAGGAACACTGAACCTTTGAATTTAATTCATACCGATGTGTGTGATTTAAAGTTTGTGCAAACGAGAGGTGGTAAAAAGTATTTTGTAACTTTTATCGACGATTGCACACGATACTGTTATGTATATTTGCTAAGCAGCAAAGACGAGGCCCTTGATGCTTTCAAGGACTATAAAAATGAAGTTGAGAATCAACTTAGCAAACGAATTAAAACAATTCGTAGTGATAGAGGTGGCGAATATGATACACCGTTTAATGAATTCTGTTCAGAACATGGCATTATTCATCAAACGACTGCACCATATTCACCTCAATCGAATGGTATTGCTGAACGCAAGAACCGTATTCTAAAAGAGATGATGAATGCTATGTTGATAAGTTCGGGTTTACCTCAGAACTTGTGGGGGGAAGCAATTCTCTCAGCCAACGTCATTTTAAACAGAATTCCATCTAAGAAGATGGATGTAACCCCTTTCGAGCTTTGGAAAGGCTGCAAGCCTAGTTACAAATACTTGAAAGTGTGGGGGTGTCTGGCGAAGGTTGCTGTACCGAGACCAAGACAGGTGAAAATGGGCCTAAAACGGTTGATGGCATATTTATTGGTTATGCAACTAACAGTAGTGCATACCGGTTCTTGGTGCACAAGTCAGATATTCCTGACATACATGAAAATGTTGTCATGGAGTCAAGGAATGCAGTGTTCTTTGAAGATGTCTTTCCGAGGAAAGACAAAATTCAAGAAGAAACAAGATTTGGGTAAGCGAATGCGTGAGGCGATTCCTCAAGGAGATGAGGAGCTTCGTCAAAGCAAGCGTGCCAGAATGCCAACTTCGTTTGGACCAGATTTTCGAACCTATATGGTAGAAAATGAGCCGAGGAATTTTTCCGAGGCTATGTCAACTCCAGAAGCTCCATTCTGGAAAGAGGCAATTAACAGTGAGATATGCTCGATTCTTCAAAACCACACTTGGGAGTTGGTTGACCTTCCACCTGGAAGTAAACCACTTGGTTGTAAGTGGGTTTTCAAGAAGAAACTGAAAGAGGATGGGTCTATTGAAAAGTATAAAGCCAGGTTGGTAGCTAAAGGCTATCGACAAACGGAAGGCTTTGACTTTTTTGACACCTACTCACCAGTAACTAGGATCACGTCTATAAGGGTGCTAGTTGCAATTGCTGCAGTCTATAACTTGGAAATCCATCAGATGGATGTGAAGACTGCTTTTCTGAATGGTGAGTTGGATGAAGAAATCTATATGGAACAACCCGAAGGGTTTGTGGTGCCAGGACAAGAGTCTAAGGTTTGTAGACTCGTTAAGTCCTTGTACGGACTTAAACAAGCGCCCAAACAGTGGCACTTGAAGTTTGATCAAGCTATGTTAGCTAATGGTTTCAAGATCAATGAGTGTGACAAGTGTGTCTATATTAAGAGCACACAGAATGCTTATGTGATAGTGTGTCTTTATGTAGATGACATGCTAATTATGGGAAGTACTCGGGACATAATCTTAAACACAAAGAAGATGTTGACGAGGAACTTCGATATGAAGGACATGAGAGTTGCCAATGTTATTCTAGGAATTAAGATTTCTAGGGTGACTGAGGGACTCATACTGTCACAAACACACTATATTGAATCAGTCCTGAAACGGTTCAATATGGATGATGTGAAACCGGTAAAGACCCCGCTTGACTTAAGTATGCACTTAAGGAAGAATCGAGGCAAACCTGTAGCTCAGTTGAAATACTCTCAGGTGATCGGGAGTCTGATGTACATAACGAATTGTACAAGACCAGACTTAGCGTGTTCGGTAAACAGGTTGAGCAGGTTTACCAGTAATCCAAGTGATGATCATTGGAAAGCTCTTAACAGAGTAATGAGGTATTTGAAATACACAATGAATCTTGGATTACATTATACGAGATATCCAGCAGTGTTGGAAGGATACTGCGATGCAAATTGGATATCAGATAGTAAGGACTCGAAGTCCACCAGTGGGTACGTGTTTACTATTGGTGGTGGTGCTGTGTCGTGGAAGTCCACGAAACAAACCTGTATAGCTCGGTCCACTATGGAAGCTGAGTTCATAGCATTGGACAAAGCTGGGGAAGAGGCTGAGTGGCTTCGGAATTTCTTGGAAGATATTCCGTGCTGGCCTAAACCAATCGCTCCTATTAGCATACACTGTGATAGTCAGTCAGCTATAGGACGTGCTCAAAGCAGCATCTATAATGGTAAGTCACGACACATACGTCGAAGACATAACACCATTAAACAGTTGATCTCTAATGGCGTGATTTCCATTGATTATGTGAAATCAATGGAGAATCTTGCGGATCCGCTTACAAAAGGCTTGCCTAGAGATCATATGTCAAGATTGACAAACGGAATGGGATTGAAGCCCATAATGCATGAATCTTTGTAATGGTAACCCAACCTTGTTGACTGGAGATCCCAGAATCTTGGTTCAATGGGACAACTAAGTTATGAAGGTTCAGTTAGCACTTACTCATTCCGTCTGATAAAAGTGCTGTCTGCAGAGAATGTAGGGTAAGCTAAGGCTTTTAATGATGTCCTATATCTTGATACGTCAAGTGGAGTATGGCAGAATACTCTTGATAGGAATCACCTATGTAAGTGTGAAGTGGGGCCGCTTCTATGAGAAAGTCTAGGTGGCAAGATTTCTCTAAAACACTTTCTGAAACCAGGTTGTTCATGGCCAAAACGAACACAACCATGAGAACCAAAAGGGTGTTAAAGGAAATATTGTGTGAGTATCGTTGTCTTGGTTCACAACAAAGGCTGACTAGTTCAAGACATCAAGTCACTATTTAGCCGAGTGGATCCGATGGTACATCACTAAGAAAGGTTCAAAGCCAGAAGCTACCTCTTCTGATGCAATATTTTCTTGTCTGACTTCTCCTCAGAGTCTGCATATGCATTTGCATTAATTTCCATTCATGTGGGGGATTGTTGGAGAATTTAAGGTTGGGCTTTGGCCCATCGTTGGAGATTGAAGATTTGGGCTTAGGCCCATTGATGAGTGTTGCAAAACTTGATTGAGCAACGTACTTTGAGCTTAATGAGTTTCCGATAATGAAATCGAAAACTAATGAATCCTTAATTATCTACGTGACAAGTAGTTAATGTTAGGATGTGGACTCACTCAATTATGGTATTGTGTGAATGTGAAATTAATGCTCAAAGTAGATGGAAATGTTGTTAATGGGTGATGTGTCACCTGTGTGGAGGAATGCCACGTTGGAAGTGTCCATGTGGCGTAAAAAGCATCTGACGGACATCGATCGATGACTTCGATCGATCGATGTCACTTCGATCGATCGATGTCATCGATCGAAGTGGATCAGAGGACTTCGATCTCTTGGTAGATCGATCTAAGTCAATCAGAGGACATCGATCGATCACTTCGATCGATCGATGTCACTTAGATCGATCAAGTTGATCGAATGAAGTGCTCAGTCAGACATCAGTCGATCACATCGATCGATCGATGTCACTTCGATCGATCGATGTGATCGATCGAAGTCTGACAGCGGGCAGAATCATTTTGATTGTGCGGTTAGGTTTCAAACTTGAAACTAACACTATCCTCCGGTTTAAAATAAGATCAATCTGTTGTGATCTAACGGTGGCAGGGAAGATAGCTTTAATCTAACGGCCGAGATTTAAACTGTCTTAACCGCTTAACCGAATATGGTTTCCATCTAACGGTCCAGGTTTAAACCTGCTAGTCTATCTTCGATCTAAAGGCTGAGATTAAACCTTCCTAATCTAGATAGGAGGTTTTAATCTAACGGTCTAAATCAAACTTCGGTTTTGATCCAACGGTCACGGTACCTTGTCCTCCAACCGACTCCCCTATATAAAGAGGGCAAAGGGTGCTCATTTGTGACACACCAAGCTCTAAGCATTTCATAAGCATTCTGCATTCATAGCACGTGAGTCTTGCATACTGTCCGGGAGAAGTCAGGACACTCTAAGCGTTCGAAGGAGTTCAAGTTCAGCAGTGCCGCTCAACTGAACAGGTACCCGTTGTATCCTGGGAGACGATTGCTCACACCGGTTGGGCACAGTATACCGGAGCAATACGTCTTAAGGACAGAGTCTTCGACTCGCCCCGGGTTTGATTTATTTTGTTTCATATGCACACGTTGTACGACTGCGTCTTGGTACAGGATTGATTGTGTCCAACAATTAGTTGTAAGGGACAGCTGAAGAAGTTGATGGAACTACAACAACCAACATCCAGTGAAGGAGGTGCAGAGGCTGTGCTTAATGTTCAACCTGGCTCAACAATTTCTATTGCTTACCATTCTTCATTTGGTCCTCATGATGACATAATGCTTCTTGAGCTTGATGAGAGGCTTCTGCCTGACATTCTAAACCAAAGGTATCCCATACGGTTGATTTTTGTCCAAGATGTTTAGAATTCATACTAATTAACTGGTTTTGGATTCTTCAACTCCTTGTTATCGTCAGAGTAACTTTAAGAGGGCAGCCTGATGAGGAAGCAGTTCTTTGTACTCAGTCAAAAACTTATGCTCTTAAGTTTGTTGGAACATCAAATTCGGTATTTCTCATACCCCCTTCTGATCAGTTGGCTTCATCTGGAGACTTGGAAACTCATGAAGACAAAGGTGGGGGCAAGATGATGGTTTCATCGGTTGTCAAGCTGGTTCCTGGTAGTATGGAGCTTACTGAAGTTGCTCCGCGGTTGGATAACCTCAGGTTGCTTCTTTCTCAGAATCCATACACTTTCAGTGACGCTAATGAGATGGATGAATCAGAGAACATGCAGAAAAGGGATGCTGGTTTATATACATGGGGGAATCTTGTTGAAAGAATTCAAGCCAGTGACATGGAATTAATATCTGGATTAGATGCTCTGCATGCAACTGAGATAAATGGATATTGGAGAATGCTGGATGATGACTATAGGGATGCGATTCTCACTATGCTTTTGCATAATTTGGTGCTAAACGGCTGGTCTCCAGATGGGCTTAAGGAGGATGAGGTAGTCACTGTGCTGGAAGCAGATGGATTTCCGCGTGAAATAGCAAGACACTGTTTAAAGATTTATGCAGAGAAGCTCAACGAAGGCGCTGTAGGCAGTTCTACTTGGAGATTGGATGAGAAGCTTGTAAGCATTCATTTTGCAAGGAGAATCTTAAAAGGAGGAAAGATAAAGATTGAGAATTTTCTGGAGGAATGGAGAAGGAAGGTTCCAGAAGGGATGCATCCCACTCTTGACATGCTCCAAGGAGAAGTTTTAATGGAAAAGATGGGGACAATAACTTGGATATATGCCTTTAGTGTATCTTCTCTGCCATCCACTCCGGCTGAGCGGTTTTCTCTTCTTTTTCAGGAGAGGCCCAAGTGGGAATGGAAAGATCTGCAACCATATATCAGGTTTATCATTTTGTCCGTCCTCCAATCTTCAGTTTGAACCTTTTTTTTTTTCTTTTCTTTTTGCCTCTAACTATAATTTACCTAGCTGATCCCATATAGTGGGAAAAAGACCTAATTGTTGTAACTATAAATTACCTGTTGCATTTTGGCTATTTTTGTAGGGATCTAAAAGTTCCAGGACTTTCTTCAGAAGGATTGCTTCTGAAATACACCCGTAGAACTCAGCCAACCTCAGACATGGAACCTATTTTCAGTGCTCGATAATCTCATCATGGCACTCTTCATCTACCTAATGCCTCAGTTTTGCATCAAGCTCTTGGTTGCCTTGTAAGGCCATTATACATCTTAGCCATGTGTTTTAAGCTTGTTATCGTGAGACAACTGTGTACAACAAGTGTATAATGGATTAACTGATATATTTCCATTTCATGGAGGGGAAGAGCGTACGCTCTAAACTTTTAAGAATTGGTACACAAGTATGGAGCAAAAGAACTGTTAAAAATATTAAAATCCCTCAAATGTGAAAACTGATATGTGAACTGCATTGAAATAGAACTGTCCGTATTCATGCTTTGCAGTATGATGCCTAGTTGATCGGCAAGTTCTATCACATTGCTGACTAGAAGCGAAATAACTAAGAAAGATTTGTATATCACAACTGCGCAATTTACTTAATGGTTATACATTGTCTTTTCATTGAACACCTGAAGTTTACTTAATGGATGATAAGCACTTTTCAGTATCGAGCACTTCCAGTAAATACTTGTACAAGAAACCGAAACCTCTTTACACTACAAATATTATGGGTTGAGTTGGTTCAATCCCACAAAAGTACGAAGCTAAATACTATGTAGGTAATGTGTTTATGAAGATTGACTTTATTACAGGGTTTGAGAATATCTTATGCTACAAATAGGTAAATACAACAAAATATAAATCAAATGTTCTCCCATCCGTATTTCCATCTTTGGCACTTTTTTCTAAATTATTAGTGTATATATAAAGTACATCATAATATTTAATAGATATTTGGTTTAGAACATGCAAGACTTCTTAACTTGGCTATGGACACTAATGAGATTGTTTAACGCTTTGTGTATTCAACTTTAACTTAATCATAATGTGTACAACCTTGTGATATACTTAAGATGACAAGTCGTGAATACATAAGCCCTCACCATTTCCTTAATAATATAAAAACCTTGTCGATATTTTATGAGAAATCAATGATATTACTTAATGATGTCTTGTTTACTAAGTTGCTTTTATTAAAGAACATCGGGTGTATAGAGACTTCAAAATAAGAATTAGATAAATAAAGTGTAGACCATGTTTCATGTATCTATCGTTAGAGCATATCTGACTTCGAGAAACCATCAGAAGTAGGGATGGGAACCAATTTTTCCAATCATGTGCATTTGGACTTCCTTAGTTTGCTTGCAGTTGTGATGCCCTCGGGAGATTTTAACGTTTTGCGAACTTCATGACCGCTATTGAATAATTTGTCACTGATATATAGAATAAAATATGTAATGAAAATCGTTCATTAATTTTTCTTAATTTAGTATAATTGCAAAATTATTCCTTAAACCTCATGATTCATTGGCACTTACCGACCAATTTCTTCTTAAATTTTCAAAAAAAAAAATGAAAAGTTTCGATTGAGTAAATTAAGAATTAAAAAAGCGATATGTTTTTCATGAGCTTAAATCACATTTGAAAAGTCACAAGAGGTGTCTATAAGATTATTCATTATTTTAATTAACAAAAACTGTAATTAACACAGAGATTAATTCAGGATATTGTCATTGCGGGTTGCAAAAGTCTGAATGTGTTTTGTATAAGCTATAAGTTCAGTAAAGGTTTGGAATGAAAGGACATCTTTGGAGGAATGAAAATCGTCTGCTAGAAATATGTTAAATATAGTTGTGCTCATTATAATGTGTTCATCATTGTGTTAACTCTGTTGTAAGAGACATAAGAATATATTAGTAGTCAAATTTACATAATACGTTTTCCATTAGCAATTACACGCTTCTCTAATTTATATCAATTAACCAACTAAGAGCAGAATAAAAACAGTGATCAAAATAGTTTTAAAATATGTTCAAGTCACGCTAGGACAATATATGAAACATCATTCAATTTCCTTGCATATGTACTTTCAGTTATCATTCTTTTTTTTTTGGACCTTTTTAACGGATCTATTTGTCTATATTCATCATTAAACGACATATCCTTCATTACAATACTTATATGATAGGTAGATTTTTTTATCGGAAAACTATGGCCCCTTGCCCCAGGTTTGAATTTCCTCCTGGTAGTACTCGCGTTGACTTCATCTTTAGGAATGATTAAATTAGTTTCCTTAGAAGATATATTGTAACTAGCATCTGATGCTGCAGAATAAACCAATTTAAAAATTAGATAACATGCTCGATAGGGCATGAGTTCTAATATCAGAAACGTTTCTCTATAAGACTGTCCGCGAATTTGATCAATTACTCTTGTGTTAACCTGGCTTCATTGAACCTAACAAAAACAATATAAGGGTTATGATTTGCCAAAAGGATATTAATTAAATAGTTGTGTTAATTGCAGAATACAGGGTAATAAATTTAATATTCCAATTAAGGATGATAATTACTAGGTAGTATTCATTCTATCTTGTCCGGATAGGTACCTAGCTTCTCTTCCCACTGAATATCATACCCACCCTACTGTATAATTGTATTACAACTCATATGTGTGGATTTCGATTTTTATAAAATTAAATACTAATCATGTACTTGATAAGTTTTAGGTTGGTGTTTTGCTAGATGACTTTGGAACATGATGGAATAAAGCAAAGTGACTCTCTAAATTGGTTGCACTTCTTATATTGTGAAGTAGTAGTTGATCGACATGCAATTTTTATTATGAGTCATCGGGAAACAATGTATATCCGACCTTCTTATACTCCGCCATGGGCAGGAGACTCTAAGACAATTGGGTAATGTTGTTGTTGTAGACAGGGTTTTCATGTTAACTTTTTCATTTTTGTATTTAATTCTGTGGAGGTAATGTCTATGGCTGTCAATATCTTATTTTGTTCATGAGTTCTTGCTCTTCTTTGTCTTCCTTTCTTTTTCTATTTCATGAGGGAGTGGGTTTTCCCCCCCACCTGTACCAGAGGCCCCTTAGCCAGGTGGGATATAAATCGAGGGATGTGCTCCACCTGCAGCCCTGCAAAGGAAGAGGACACACGAGACTCAGCCAGCCCAGAGGCAACCCTTGTAATATTTCAACAAGGATTGTTTCCACACGGACTCAAACTCGGGACGTCGGGGTTCTAGCCCCAATCACCTTTGCCACCTACTACTGGACTATGCCCCTGGGGCCTTCCTTTCTTTTTCTCCTTTCGACAGGGTGTTGTTTCATGTACGTCAGGATGGCTACCTGTGGTAGGTTATACAATCATGAAGAGCTAGTGCGTAATAATTATGTATCAATACATATATTTGAGGAACTATATGTAGATACAATGTATGTATGTAAAAAACTGTTAAGTTAGAACAATGTACAAGATGTATTGAGAATTTTGTTCCACATTGGTCATTTTGAAATAAAATATATAAGTTATATGAGGAGAGTTACCACCACCTATTGCTTTAAGATTTTAAGTGGATATGAGACTCACAGTATGTAAGTCCAATTTTCAACATGGTATCAGAGCAGGTTTAAGATGTAGACCTATATCTTGACTGACTCATGGTCGGCTATTTATTGTCTCCTTTCACCAAGTTCAGATGCTCATGTCTGGCTTGCGATTTGTGATTGAGGGCGGGTTCTAAGGTACAGGTGTATGTCAAGTCACGTTGTCACGTGTGACAGGTATTGAGAATATTGTCTCATATTGGCCACTTTGAGATAACATACATGGGTTATTGAGCTTCTGGTTTGTGATTGAGAGCGGGTTCTAAGACGCTAGTGTATATCAAGCCAAGTTGTCACATGAAGGGCGGGTATTGGGAATATTATCCCACATGGCTACTTTGAAATAAAATACATTGGTTATATGAGGATGAGGTAACATCACCCCATTACCTTAAAATTTTGAATAGATATGTACATCACCCCATATAAGCCCAAAAGTTTCAACAAGATGTTCTAAAAAATGGCTCAATGACATTTCTATTTACAAGGGAGTTAAAAGCACCAGACTCGTTTCTGTCATCAAAACAGAACGGAAGCAGCTATGCGCCATGCATTAGTAATGAAAAAAGGAAGAAAAAGATAATGTCATTCATTCCAATACCATACCAAATACACTCTAAATTAAAGAAAATGCCAAATCTATCTAACAGACATTACATATACACTTCTTTTTTTAGCATCACTTCAGTTACAGAATTCAACAATAAATACCCTGCATGAGCTAGCCATCAAGCAAGCAGCAACCTCATAGCTAATTTATCAAACACCTTTTGAGCACAATTTTAAAACCTTCGATTCAAAGTGAAAATGAAGTCTTTTTTGGTGGCTGCCATCGTTGTGTTAGCCCTGATTCAGCTGAGGGCTGAGCCAGCCAAGGCAATCACCTGTGCACAGGTGGCTGGATACTTGGAGTTCTGTGTCCCCTATCTTACCCAGGGTGGGGAGCCAAGTGGTGCATGTTGCAATGGGGTGAGAGATTTAGTAGGCGCGGCTGTAACCACTGCTGATAAAAAGGCTGCTTGTGGCTGTGTTAAAGATGCAGCTGCCCGATTTCCAACCCTTAAGGATGCTGCTGCTCAAGCTCTGCCAGCTAAATGTAATGTTAAAATGGACATTCCCATCTCTAGGACCGTCAACTGCGACGCGTAAGCTTCCTTATTTACTTATCTAATACAACTATTGCATCAATAACGTGTTCATAAAAAAGATTATCCACCTTTGATGATAAATCTTCATCCAATATGTCCACAATGTTAATGAGTGAATTGAAAGTTTTTTGTGCCGGACATGTTAGGGACGTTTCCGGCGCGTTTGTACAAGGTCGGAGGACGGCAGAGACATGTTGTTAGAGTTAATTGCATAAGCAAAGCAATTTTAGATGAAATTATAACATGAAAGTGAACACATTACTCACACACATTTGTGTAGGTTTTTCTTAGTAGAACTACAACAAACAACAACAACATTACCATATTGCCTTAGAGACTCCCGCTTATGGCGGGATATGGGAGGTCAGATGTACGCAACCATACACATGTGTTAGGAACACACGTACGTTTTTCCGATGATCCATAATGAAATTGCATCAAGCTGTGTGAATCAACTGTTACTTCACAATATAAGAAGCGCAGCCAATTTAGTGAGTCATTTTGTTTTCCCATCATATTCTAAAATCAACGAAGAGTGTGTCATTAACTCCATTAGAAATGTCTTTTTAGTAGAACTAATGAACTCGTATTTTGTTACATAAATGCAGCATCAACTAAGCGAGATTGGAGGCTATGAAGCGAGAATAAAGGCAAGAACTTACCTAGTTCAATGGACTTCGAAATGAAGGGATGATTGTGATTATTACATTCGAAGATATCTTTGTAATACGTATCTGAATAATATTAATCTTATTAAGGTGGAAATATTTGATGAACAGATCTAGTTTCTTTTAAACCTTTTTGAATGCGTTAACGTTGGTTGTGGCTTTGACACAATTGGCACCGAACCAAAATTAAACAAATAATCATGGGTCAATGCACTAGATGTAGAAGAGACCAAGGCTCTTAAACATTTTGGTAATTTGAAACTAATTTAGATATGTCCCACCGAACATAAATACAACGGTACAGATGAATTACAATTCAGGAGAATAAACGCTAAATATAAAAAAATATCAATAGATTTCAAGCAACTATTATCTTCGTCATAAAATATTGTCATTGTTGAAATGGTATGATATTTTCAAAAGATACGTATTTTAAAGACGAATATTATACATTAGGTTTTAAGAGATACACAAGGATGATAGTATTTAAGTTAAGACTCAAAATTTAGATATGTCTTTCCAGTCGAGCTACTTAGCCTTACCTTTTAGTGGAAGAGCAAAATGTATCGTTTTAAAAAGTTCAAAATGTAACAACAACAACAACAACAATAATAATAATAAAGGTGAAGAAGAAAAAGAAGAAATGTGAATAGTTAAAAGGCTGGTGTACTTTGGGTTAAGATTCCCTCACCGCAAACCTCTCACCTTACGCGTCACCGCGCGATACGTGCAGCAGAAGTGGATGGTGAGACTAGATGAGGATGATCCGTATCTAGCCTCACTACCCACTCCTGGTGACACGTATCGCGTGATGACGCATGAAATGAGAGGAATGAGGGACATGACATCACATCTACTTTGCCCATGAAATAGTGAATATAACTATCAAAAAAAAGGTTGAACTCCAACTAGTAAGGTTCCCTGCCACACTCATTCCCAAAGTTAGTGTAGAGATGTAAATCAGGTATCCAACGGTCGAAGTTAGTGTAGGGATGTAAATCAGGTATCCAACGGTCGATCATATACACAGTAGTCTGTATTAGGAGAGGCAAGCCTACAGGCTAAGAAAGCTCTCACACAATGCACTTGCTGGAAAAGGGCTCTCTTGTCTTTGGCAGAATTGAACCCCTGACTTCTCTTTCGAAAACTCCTACCCGAAACCAGTTGGGTTATGTACTGGGGACAGACTATAACTATCAAAGCAAGTACAGTGGCCTGCTTTCCTTCCCCGAGTCCAAGGCTTATGTGACGATAGTGGACGAGAGACCAATGAGATTTTCCGGCGATGAATCAAGTCGACACCCAGTGGATATGGAGTCCGGTGGAGAAAAGATGCCTCTTTCTCCTTCAACAAAGGAACACCAGAGCCACCCTTCTCCAAATCCACGCTTTTATGCTCCGAAACGCCCTCGACACTAACATCAACCTTCTCACAAAGCTCATCACCACCTTCTCCGCCGCCGACCCACTAGCCGGGTTTCGCCACGCCCTCCGCATTTTTTATCAGAGTTCTCAAAAAGGCGATGTTTTCTTGTGTAATACGATGATTAAGTCCCACGTGGGTACGCGTCAGTCCAGTGAAGCCATCCGTTTTTACCGATATTTATTGAAGAATGTGGGTTTTAAACCTGATAATTATACGTTTTCAAGTCTGGCCAAGTGCTGTGGCATTAACTTGGCCTTCTGGGATGGGCTAGGGATTCACAACCATGCTCTTAAAAGTGGAATTGTGACCAACTTGTTTGTTGCAACCTCGTTTGTGGATATGTACGGGAAGTTTGGGGAGATGGGTTTCGCCAGGAAGTGTTTGAAGAAATGACCGACAGGAGTTCGGTGTCCTGGACTGCTCTCATCGATGGATATGTCAAAAAAGGTGAAATTAATGCAGCTAAAGATCTTTTTGAGAAGATGCCAGATAAAGATACTACTGCCGTCAATGTGATGATTGATGCCTTCGTGAAATTGGGTCAAATGGGATTGGCAAGGAGCTTGTTTGAGACCATGCAGGAGAAGAATGTAGTTTCTTACACGAGCATGATTGACGGTTATTGCAGTAATGGTGATCTTAGTGAAGCTAGGCGACTCTTTGATATCATGCCAGAAAGGAATTTGTTCTCTTGGAATGCAATAATTGGGGGATACAGTCATAATAAGCAACCCCATGAGGCTTTAAGATTGTTTCATGAATTGCATACTGAGGCATGCTTGGAACCGGATAGTGTTACAGTTGTTAGCGTTCTTCCGTCTATTGCTGATCTAGGTGCCTTAGAACTAGGGAATTGGATTCATGATTGCGTAAGGAGGAAGAAGCTGGATAGCTATTCAAATGTTTGCACTGGGTTAATTGATATGTATGCTAAATGTGGCGATATTGAGAAGGCTAAAAGTGTTTTCAAGGATATAGAAGTGAAAGAAACCTCCACATGGAATGCTCTAATAAATGGTTTGGCAGTCAATGGTTATGCTGAGGAGGCTCTAGAAGTGTTCTCTGAAATGAGTAGCGTGGGACTTAAACCGGATGAGATAACTCTGCTTGGTGTTTTAACAGCATGCAACCATGGTGGGTTGGTAGAGGAAGGAAAGAAATTGTTTGAAGCAATGGCAGAGTTAGGTCTCAGTCCAAAAATTGAGCATTATGGTTGTATGATAGATCTTTTTGGAAGGGCAGGTTGTTTGAGTGAAGCTGAATCTCTGATTAACAACATGCCTTTTGATGCTAATGGTATAATATTAAGTTCTTTCCTTTCTTATTGTAACTATGCCAAGGATACTCCGAGGGCTGAGAGATTGATAAAGAAAGCGATTGCTATGGAACCTTTGAATGACGGAAATTACATTTTAGCAAGAAATTTATATGCTTCTGAGAGAAGATGGATGGACGTGGAGGAAATCAAAGGACTGATGAGGCAAAAAGGGGCAAAGAAAGAGGCTGGTTTTAGTGTCATTGAGACCAACGGTAGTGTTTGGGAATTCAAAGCTGGTGATAATCTGAATCCTTTGTGGAATGTGGTGAATTTAGTACTGGAGCATCTTCAGATGCACATGAAAGTAAAGGATGCATGCATAACAGGAACAGTTTGAATGATCTGCACTTGGAATGACTCTATTCCATGTAAAAATTATCTGGTCTTGTTCCACAAGATTTGATGGATAATTGATACCAGAGACAAATATCCACTGGCCTGTTCGCCCTGGATTGTTGAATAAGCACATAAAAGGGTGTGATAAAGAAATCTTGCCTGTACCCTCAAAACTTAGTTCAGGGCAAAAGTTCTTCCCTATCTGCGATGCAGAGGATAGAGGTCGGCTCGCGTATGTTATTTACCAGCAACCAAACAAAAAGGAATGGTAGACGAAACCATCCTGAATAGACTCTCTCAAGAGGAGAAATACTAGGTGAGAAATCGCCTATGAAGGTGGAGGTTGTGCCTGGCTCCCCCTTTGGTGATCTTTTTGAGTTTGGGTCCGGATAAAATGGGTCTCGGGCAGTCGAGCTTCATATGTGCTGTAAGAACCAACGTATAAAGACCTACTACTAACTGAACATGCTGCTCTAATTCGGTTCTTGGATGGAGGGATAAAGCAGCTTCAGACCCGATTGCAGGACCTGTGCACTTCTGGAGCATGATTTTTTATGTGCAATGTGAACAAGTGCCACTAATGTAACTGTATGTTGGAATTGTATACATGTCTTGAAATGATTACCTAAACTTGTAACTCACGTGTAAAAATTCATATCTAGTCGGTCCATAATGATGTTCATGTCAGGTTCATTTCGGCAGATTTTGATGGATGCATAAGGTCAAGGCTACAAAAACTGCCCCATTTTTCTTTCTCTGGTCTCCAAAAGAAATCGGGTCTCAATTCTCTTCATACCTAAACTCATTATTTCTGTAACCATAGTCGTGAATTGTTCACAATATGAGGACGATTTTCTCAGTTTTCCTCAGTTTGCTATTTACCTGTATGAAATATCTTGGAAGCCGGAAAATTTACTGGAGAATTTATTACCGAAAATACAGAAACACTGGGAACCTTTACTGGAAAACCAATGAGTTATGACACGTGACGTAACTACACATCCCATGTCCTCTTAGACTGGCGCCCATTGTCTATAAGCGAACGTTTGGTTGGTAGGTTTTAGGGATGAAAGAATATGTATCAAAGAATGATACTCATTACTTATATTTGTTTGAAGAATATAGGAATCAATCTATCAGTTTCGGATAGCAAAACTCAACCCTCCACTCCGCCACACAACATGCCATCTTGCGCCACCACTGCGTCACCACCCCGCCGCTGCCCCACACCGTCGTCTGTGCTGCCACTATGCTACCACCACGCCGTCGCCACCGCACCACCACCATGCTACCAGCGTGTATGTGCATCTGTTGTTCTCATTCTCTCAAATGTGTCCCAAAAGGTAATGATATCCATTCGAACTTCTATATCAAACGTGTACGGGTTCTACAGCTCAAGCGTATACGAGTTTATAAGTTTACAGCTCAAACTCCTCATTTCGATTCCAGCATCTATCATATGATTGTGATACCAATACCCAAGTTCAAACCAAAAGCCCTCCTAAGACTATCTTGCCATGGAAGGGCAGAAACTTGAAGACGCCCCCAAGAGTTAAGCCGCTACTGTTTCTGCTAGATTGACCAGGTAGGTCTTGTCCAATACGTACCATTTCCATGGTGGTCTCTACAGATTCAAACTCGCCCAAATCAGTAATGGATTTTCTCAGTAATGTAAACAGAATTTTAGTTGCATGTGATTTCCATACATCACCACCTCGGAATCCAAAAGAAAATGTATGCACAACGGGGAATACTGATAGATTATAAACTTTTAAGGTAACCATATTCTTCAAATCATATACACCAAAAACGAAAATCCTGTCCTATACACAAGTAGATGTAGACTGGGAAAAACGGAAGTACTGTGCACATAATTCTTTAATTAGCAAGCATACCAAACAAACGCGGTTTTCATATCATGTGCACTAAAACTCAGATATCTTGAGATTCGTACAAAATTGTTTGAGTGCATAATATACTCCCACCCCTAAGGTTACTTCAGGCTCCTATCAACATGAAGAAATTAACCTGAGGGTCTCCGCTTCCACCGACTGGAACTAGCTCTCCGCTTCCCTCTTTTCTTTGTGCCCTTAGGGGCTATGAGCTTTGCAATTGAACGTATTTTTGGAGCTGGTTGATCATCAGTGGGCAGGTCAGGCTCAATGAGGAGAGTTGGGGAAGTGCCCTGGTTGGAACCATTACCCATCTCAGGCTTTTTGATAGGCTGAGTAAAGACTTCATTATTTATCTCTTCCTTTAACCCATCGTCATTTTTCAATACCTTATCTTCAACCTGCAAAGAGGAAAATGAGTAGGCACAAGTGGAATGACTAGTGTACTAGTCATCTACAAGGTTCATGAGTTCTATGGACTGATGATTCGCTTGCCTTGATTTACAAGAATTATGCCATGAAAGACATATTGCCAATTCTTAGAGATAACCACAGTTGACAGGCTGACGGAAACTCTAGCAATTTTAACATTTTAAAATGTTAATTCCACCTACGTTCAGGAACATCAAAAAAGATGTCGGAAAGTGAAAAGGGCTCTAGAACATGTTTGCATGGGTGTCCATAGTGCGTGTGAGTTTCTATTTTTTCCTTTGTCGTTATCAATATAAACTATAGTTAACACCCAGCATATGGCCCAGATATCTAATGCAAGCTTCTAAAAGGAAATTATTACTATTGGTAGAGAGGAAAAGCGCAGAGCAGATTGATTCAGGTATATATAGTCTTTCACATATGGTTGGCTATGCATATTAAAAATCGTTATTCATCATCTTGTACACGTTCATGCATCTCGTGTGTATCATCAAATTTTCCTGTTCTACTTGGTGATGACGACAAGGAGGATATCACCTCACAAAATGAAAATGGGACACAACACATGCACACAAAAAAGACAGGCATATTCCACCAAATCACAACAGAAATGCCGTCCCAGAACAGATAAAAGATTCACTGAATGCGCAAAAAGAAAAGTCTGTGCTTAACGACTTACCTTCATGCATTTACCCTGTAGATTTGGCCGATCAGCTCTTCCAACTATACCAGGATGGTATGACCCGTCAGCAATACTTGAAACTGTACTTTCAGATATCCCTACACTGACCATATTATTCTGCGAGTGAAGCTCGGATGCAATATTGGGAGATTGCACTGGGATCCTGCCCCCACTAGTTGGAGGAGACGAAAGAGATCCAGTAGGGCTGGAGTCCCCATTACAATTTACTAGCAAGCCCAAGTTATCAGCCAAACGTAACTTTTCAGCATTCTCACTTGTTACCTTGTTCATTCTACTTTTCAGATTGTTGATTTTCAACTGCAAGAAATCCATTTTTCGAAGCATACCCTCCAGCAAATTGTTACCTTCTCCAGACTGAAGCCACAACCTATCATCGGCTTCAGGCTCCTGATTTCCATTGATCTTCTCTGTCAAATTGATATTAAAAAGGAAATGATGAATTAGTACCATAAACATCATTACCCTAAGCAAAGAAGTTTATGTATACGCCAGTAAGATAGCAACAAAATTTAGAAAAACAGTGGTATCATTCTGAATTCCATGTCTTAAATCAATCCAATAATAAATCCAGAGGAGTTTTCACCTATCTTCCTGTTGAATGACAAAGATTTTTGAAATTGAAATTCTCACTAGGAAGTTCGATGCAATTAGAACATCATAATCTCAGAGTGACATCCATATAGGAGGAATAAGAAGGAAAATCATATTAAGCAACAATAATAACCATGACATCGAAGCAAAAGTTTGAATTTCAACCACCCATGCTTGTTGCACTTTAGAAAACAAGCCAGCTACGGGTAGGAGATTTTGGTGCACTTAGTATCCAAATTCTGAAAATACATCTAACACCAGGGCATATGCAAGTTACTCGCTGCAAGCTCCATCACCCACCATCATCCCACACATTCAATGAACATTTTCAATTATAACAAGTAAACACCCCAAAACTCACCTTGAGTACCCAAATTGTCATCCATACGGGCTCCATTAGCAGCACGGTTGTCCTTACCTAAGAGATACAGCTAGTATAAGAAGCCAAAAAGATTTAATCAAGCAAATCTAAAAATTCTATTGGAGATGACTTGTACCTTCGTATGAGAAAAGGTTATGATTTGAAAGGTAAGACACTATGTCAGATGTATCTTCAACCTTTTTTCGTCTCTTTCTGCGCATGACCTTGTCCCTTGGTAGGAAATTGGGAAACTGGAGTGACTTCATACAAACTCCTTCATCAGTATTCTCTAATTGAAAATGCTTCCTTGACTTATAGGCCGCAAGGTCTTTGTCGTACTTTAAAGCTTGGGAGTTACACTTCTTTATCTGTAATTCAAGCCATTTACATCTCCACATAAGAGGTTGTACAAATGTCCTCCACTGAGACGTCAACTTTTTCCTCCTGTATAAAGAGTAAACACATTAATTCACACACTAAGTCCTTGCTCCCCTCTTCTTGTATGTACTGTTTAGCTCTTTGTTCAAAAGATCTTTGATTAAACCAAAAAGAAACAGGGTGCATAAGCATAAGGAGGAAAATAGTGTAATAATTCACAGGGAAACTAGATGAGAATTGATTTAATGGGTTACTGCTGGTTGCTGGGCTTCAGAAAGAAAATGCATATGGAGTTTGAAGACGTTTATAATCAAGAAAAGGCAGGCAAACTAAGGTTTTATATGCAATCCAAAGAAATCTGAACACTGCACTTTCTTTTACTTAACTTACCCACTAATATTCACAATGAAGCTCCAACTCTCTACAGTGGTATAGTTCCATGCACATATACAGTAGGAATAAAGTGCGACTTTTCATATATAGCACCAGGTAAACTACTCTGGACGATGTAATAGAAAAAAGACTATGTTAAGAAAGAAATACCTCATCCTTAATAAGTCACCAAATTCATTCTTTCCAAGATCTGATGTACTATCACCATTAAAATGTGACCCAACTTCAGAGTCACTCATTGGATTCTCAACACCAGAATCAGAGTCACCAAAGGAGCTTGAACTCTCTGTTGCTTCTTCACCTTCAGCTTTACCCACCCCATCTCCCCTAAAGTTTGTTGTTTCCGAAGTTACATTGATATCCATGTCACTAGACCTGCAGGCCACAGGAGAATCAAGACTGGATCGGTCCTGTTTCAAGGTGCTGTCCTCATAGTTAGTCAAATATTTGATTTGGGAGTTTCCATTCTCTTTACTGGTTGACACCTCCAGCATGACTTTTGATCTTCCTAAATCAGGAGCCATGCCACAAACAAGATAGCATTATGGCATCTTCCGGATGAACTAAACCAACTCAACTCAGAATTCCTGCAGAAACTATAAATATAGAAATAGTGATATCTTTGTAAGATCAAATGGGTCGGCTAGATGAAGAGAACAATATACCAAACTGTGTTTGTAGATGAAAATAACATAGTTACCATACACCTCAGCTCTATAACTTGAAGGAAAACAAAGCAAAAAAAGAAAAAAAAAAAAAAGAAAAAAGAAGGCCTTCTAAGCCTATAGGATCAACAAACCGTAGGTTAATTTATAAACATGCTCACTGGCCTGTCACAGACAAATTTCATGAGGTCCGCCACTAGAAACAGCAATCTATGACCTGGGGAAAATATGAAAACATTCAAGCAGCTTACACAAAAGCCACGAAGACAAGGGGCACCAGTCTCTTCCAATTCGCTATGAGATTTAAATAGACAATTTTTTTGTAGTGCACGTTATGATCTATTGTTTACAAAAGTTATTGCACAGAAAAAACAACCCCCTCCCCCCCCCCCCCTCTCTTTTTGGACAGGACAACAGCATGCACCTGGAGTCTAGGACTCCATAGCATAAACAACTCGGTCTATCAGATTGAGTGACACATGCAAAACAAGCCCTTAAAAAACCTTTTTCTTTTTCAATTTACGCACACAGGGGAGGGGGAGGGATAGGCATACGAACTCAGTTCATACCAATGACCTTTACCACCAGACCCGACTCCAATTTTCCCTAATCAAATGAAATACGGTCGATCTCATTTCCCCCGACTCCAATTTCCACTAATCAAACGAATTACCGGTTGATCTAATTTCCCCTCATCAGCCATTTAATGGTTGGTTGAACGGTTGAAGAAACTAATGACTTTTATATACTCAGCTAAGAAGTTACCAAATACGAAATTTTCAAAATCCAGCAAAGCAACGTCCACAGGACCTTCCTAAGCTAAGACATTCCCGACTGCACCAACCAGGAGAGGGAAAGAGGTGAACTCAAATTGTGGAAGCCATACAAATTGCAAGCACATAAACCAATCAGTTGTACCACTTCAGTACCAGCCGATCACTGATCCAGTACGGACAAACCAAATCGCCGTTCGTTTCCGTACGGGGGTCGTCAAAATCATCGTCCCACAAGTTATAGGCAAACAAATAAACAGTTCGTCCTTTTCTTTTTACTTTTTAATCCAAAACTAATTCATCTTACCAGCAAGAACATACAAGATTTCGGGTGTTTACTCCTAGTCCACCGCTTCTCTCTCCTCCGTTTTTCAGAGGCAATCAGCAGTTGATTTTTCCCAGACTTTTGCAGCAAGAAAAGAATCACCTTCGGCCTTCTAGTCAGCAGAGATTATGCAGATTTTGCTATCAATCACCTCCAGAAAATCTATAGAAATTGTTAGGAGCAGAAACTGAAATCGCGTATCTTGCTAGGATTGGAACCAAATAACCGAATGCCCGAGATTTTTTTTTCTTTTTCTTTGTTTTTTTGATAGACTGAATGACTCAGTTTATCAGTGACGTGTCACGCCTTACTCCTTAGTCTTTTTTTTTTAATTTCTCTTTTTCTTTTTTTCTTTTGTTCTTTTAAAGACGAAGAATAAAATTCAAAATAATACTCTTTGCTAACACCCAGAGTTTATAATTACAATCGAGCATTTGTATTTGTATTTCCGTTCTTAAAAAATAAATTTCATTAGAGTGTTTCTTTATAGAAAAGTTTGATTAGAGATGGGAAACTAATAAGAGTTTATATTATACTTGAGCTTGATTCACTAAAATTGCTACGTAGGGGTGTTAACGAACCGAGACGAACCGAATACTAGGTTTTCAAATTCGGATTTGTTTAGTTAAACAAACTGTTCGGCTCGGTTCGTTTAGCTAAACGAACTATAAAATTAGTTCGAGTTCGGCTCGATAACCTTATAACTTAAACGAGCCGAACAGCTCAGCTCGTTTAACTAAACGAACCCGAATACATGTTCGAATTTGGCTTGTTGACAAATAATTACCGAACAAATACGAATCGAACACGAGCCAAACACGAATAGTTTTCGAAATGTTCGGTTCATTCAACAGCCCTATACATACGTATACACATAGAGTATCTGCGTATAGTGTTTTTTCTCTCTTTTAAATATTCAATTTTTTTTTATTTTTTACAATTTTCTCTCACTATAATATCTTACAAAGTTGATCAGAAATAATAGGATCATTTTTAAACAAAATTATTATGTTATATTCAGCAATATCGGCTTTTATTGAGGTGTCAGAAATATTAGGATCATTTTTAAACAAATACTATAACAACAACAATAATAATAATTTGTCGAACTCCAAACCTCAAAAGTCATTACAAATCTCATCTATAATTTTTATAGATGATGTACATCAATGCACGTACCACATTAAAAGTAACCTTTCCTAGAAGGCTAGAACTTGTGTTCTTTAGAAGAATCAGAGATGAACAAAACTAAATAAATACTACTCACAAGTTCCGAACTTCTATTCCGCGTTTGCTAAACATGATTATTTTTTTAGCACAAATTTAGACGGCCTAAATTCACATTGTTTTACTATGACTAAATATAATTTTCGTTGTAAGGATGTGTTGGTTTTTTTCCCCTAATAAACGATATATTCATAAAGATAACAATTTTATAGAAAACCTTTATAAGATTAGATATATTCATAAAGATAACAATTTTATAGAAAACCTTTATAAGATCACATGAGTTGAACTGTTTCAGATAATGTCGCATATGTTGAGAATGTTATGTTTAAATAATTTTCAAAAGTACGATTTTATTATGTGTTAATAAACTCCCTACCGTCATCAAACTAAAGTTGATTTTCCAAAAAAAGGTTTGCATGAATTTGATTGACAAATTCCCTACCGTTGTCAGATAAGTCAGATAAGAGAATTTGTGCTTTGGTGTTGAACTGTGTTTTATCATTTGGAAAAAATGAAAAATATTCTCAGGCACTTGAGACTTATGTTTCAAGAAGTATATCCATATCATATGAGATAAATCATCCACAAGTGACACAAAATACTAAAATCTACTAACATTAGAGACGAGGGTTGGTCTCATACATCGGATTGCATTAGGAAGAAAATAGAGCTGATTAGTGTGTTATTTGATCGGAATGTAGTTCTATGGCTCTTAGCACGAATACATGTTTCACAAGTCATATGAGTGGTGTTATTCATAAAGAGGCGTAGAAATAAGAGTTTAAGATACCCAAATGTCTATGTAATAACTAAAGCTGTCTATAGACCGTTCCATGAGCAAGCATGACATGACTTTGGTGGGCCACCTAATCAACGTAGTAGAGGCTTCCGCGCTCAATACCACATACCATGATCTTTTTGTCAGAATGTCATGCAAGAGGCAAAAAAGTAGGATACATTAGCATAACACAATTAAGTTTCTATGTTACTTGATTAATGGAAAGTAACTTGGATGACAATACTATAACACAAAGACGATTATTTAGCTTTATCTTTGGAGAAAAATAATATGACCTTCTCTTTGAACATTTACGAACTCTCCACTAGCAGTTTTGATCCGGGTTTTAGTAGAAGTATATGAGTGTAGAAAGTCTTTAGTGTCATACGTTATCGTGTCGATGTCTCCACAATTGAAAATCCACTCATTAGATTTAATTGGGTATTTAGTGGATGTAGGTGGGTTCGATGAGCTTTACGTGGATATTCTGGTTTTATGAACTCACGGAGTATATGTATAAACATTTCAAGCTTATGGGACAACTGTGTAGAAATTAAGAAAGAATGTAAATTTTGAAAAGTTTTGGAGTAGTTGTATATATTCTAAAAGATATGGGGATAACTCTGTAAAGTTAGAAAAATTGAAATCGAAATTTTAGAAGTAAAAAGGTTTGAGTTGGGATTTAATACCCCAACTCTTATACTCCCTTTTATTGTCGGGTCCCTCTTTCTCTTCCAGCTTCCATCCTTATCCCTTGTGTGTTGTAGTCACTACCATATTCATCAACATCGTCTGTTGCACATTTTGCACCAATCCTTCCGCTACCGCCTAAAGTGAGGCTCTTGCAACTAGAATGATTCTTTATCCAAAGTTGTGGACAAATAGATCTTTGCCTTGATTAGGAGTGTATCTCTTGTCTACGTCACTGTCGACGCCACTGTCCTGCGGTGATGGATTTGAGTAGGGGCATCCTATTCCGTCCGTCTGTGTCCCGTGAAAATTGCCTTAAATTCCTAACATCTTCTGTTAGTTGAATTCCATGTTGAATTTATAATGTTGCTGTTGTGAAATGGATGTTCTTGTTCATTGTGGTTGAGCAAGGTATTTATACGACCGTGATGAAATATTTTGAGTCACAGACTTTTGCATTGGTTGAACTGTGTTAATCTTTTATATGTGATGATTTGGCCATGATAATTTTATGGGTTCTTTGCTGTATTTTTGAGGTTGTGATTTAAACATAGGCTTGGTTGTTTGGGATTTGAGATTTTGTGTTGTGGCTCGGATGAGCGACTGTTGTTTGGTTGGTTTATGGCCGTCTGACTGAGAAAGGAATTTTTGGACAATGAGGAATTCATTTCCGAGTCATACGGATTTGGAATTTGTTGTGATACAATGTTTGCTTGTGAATGAATTGATTTTTCATTGATTTTGTTTTCTATACAAGGGCTCTACATATAGTACTAGTCTACCGCTATCTATGGCAGAAAATTAATACAATAAATACATCGATTTGATATGATTTGATTGCATACCAACGGGATTCCTTGATTAGTGCTTTCCATCAGTATCATTCGGTGTATAGTAAATCGGAATTTGGATTTTCAACAAATTCAAAGTCGGATTTACTACACATCAGGTCCCAATTTGTATGACGTCACGATACGGTGTCATGCACGGAGATACACCAAAAAGTCATATCTTGTCAAGATAGACCACTATATCGATTGCTCCATAAAACCATCGAAATAGTGTCTTTATTACGTTATACTTACCATTACGTCATGCTGGTTTCAAATCCAGTTTCTAATAAAAAATACACGTTGGATGTCATAAATTGGTTCCATGGGAAATCTGCTTCTTTTTCGTTTATTTTGTTGACTTTACGTATAAATATGCATTTTTGTAGAAGTGGCAAAAGTTTGTACAACGCATATACGCTTTCAAGTCTGATCTCGTAACAATTTTGTCCCCTTCACAATATGTAGACGGATGCAATTACCTTTTTTGACACCATCATTATAGAGTTATTTAACTTTTCTATATACATACATACATACATACATATACATACACACACACACACATACATACACATACACAAACTTATCTATACATATATATATATATATACACATACATACATATACATATACACATATATATACATATATATACATACACACATACATACATATACACACACACATATACAGAAATAAATACACACACACATATATATGTATATATGTACATATATATATATGTGTGTATATACATATGTACATATATATATGTATATATGTACATATATATACTGTGTATATACATATATATACATACATACATATATACACACACATATACACACATATATATATACTGTCTGTGTATATATATACATATATATACACATATATATATACATATATATACACATATATATACATACATATATATACATATATATATACACATATATATACATATATATATACACATATATATATATATACGTTGAGAAATATGTTTGAACAATTTTCAAAATATGATTTTAAGAGTTACATATTATAAAAATGTCACACATGATGTTACAAATGATAAAGAGTTGAAATATATGAAACAAGTGAAGAAAAATGACACCGATCTCTCAGGTTTATACACATCCATCGATCGATGTACATAGATCTCTTACATCGATCGATCCATGTAAGGCAGAGAAAATCCAAACCTCATTGTGAGACATCGATCTCTAAACCTGAGACACATCGATTGATCGATGCATACATCGATTCCTCACATCGATCGATCGATGTAGGACAGAGTCAAAATTTGAACTTCACTGTGAGACATCGATTTCTCAAGCAGAAGCA
The DNA here is from genome assembly GCA_036186865.1 of Eustoma russellianum. Taxonomy (NCBI): domain Eukaryota; kingdom Viridiplantae; phylum Streptophyta; class Magnoliopsida; order Gentianales; family Gentianaceae; genus Eustoma; species Eustoma russellianum. The sequence continues at coordinate 24,792,612 of AP025073.1, read as the reverse complement.
CTTCGATCAATTGATGTCTAGGTTTTCTTGGAAATTTTTTCTAAAATGTGATAACATGATTGTTTTCATTTGCATATGTTTCATATATGTATATTGTGGTTTTAGTACTTGTTTTTGATGATTATAAATATTTCTTGTCACTAATGTGCCTTGGAAGTTTCTGCAACTTTTCAAAAGGACAAAAGTGATATTTTGAGTTCTTGTAGGTATATGACACAGAGAAAGACATACAAGGACTTCGTTATTTCTTATTTATCATCACAAAGGTGTTCTTATATTTATTTCTGATCATCAGGGTCATTTTTGGAGTTTTCTATAAGTAGGAGTATTTTCGTCATTTTATCTCCTAAGGGTAGTTTGGTCATTTTACTCAAGAACATCTCTTGAGTATCATATTGTCTGCACTTTGGAGCTTATTTATGGTTTTTTTGAAGAATATTTGGTGGTTATCTATTCTATTTCTTTATTTGGTGATATTATCGACAGTAGCGGGATATGTGACGGTTATCGTGTCACATTCTATTTTTCTTCTTGAAGACTTATATATATATATATATATATATATATATATATATGTTATTGGAGGTTCTCATTCATCATTTTGTAGAGAATATGAGGGTGCTATCGGTACAAAATCATCGCAATTCACAAGGAGAAAAATATGGGAATTTTAAATTATTGGTTAACGAAGTCTTGTCAACTTTTATCCGTTGTTTTCTCTCCATTAAATCCGAATTTGTACATGTATATTTAGCTCAAAACGTGTATACATATGTGTCAAAGGTCTTTTTTAAATCATTTTATAACTTGTGCACAAGTGGATCAACCAAATACAAGCTAGTTGCCTAAATTGCCTACTGGGAAATTTCAAAGATGAAAAAATGGCTAGTCGGAGTTGTTGGGAGTTGATTTTGTTCAAAGTATTCATCCATCACATGACCTATTATCTTGCCAAGAAAGTTGAGGGAATATGTCATCTTATCTTTGGGTATTATCTTTACAATTTCTATGTTATTTTTCAAGACAAAAATCGGCCAAATATGTGTGCAAATGTGGGCCAATCGTGTTGCTTCATGTTACCAAGTGCACAAGGTGTTTATGTGGCCAACCAATGATGTGAAGACACTTAAGCTTTGATGATGAAGACATTGCACATTGACATTCTTACCTTCAAGGCTCATTTCACACTATAAATAAGAGGCAAGGTGAAGAAGAGAAGACACACACTTGAAAGCAAACTTGAAGATTGTTGTCTTGCTATTCTCTTCTCTTATTCTTATTCATATTTTGTGTAGCTAACGTGTTCCATTTCTAGTTGTTGTCTAGCTACACTATACACGTCTCTTGGGTTGTATTTTGTAAGATTGATTAGCCAAATTTATAAGACTACTTCAATAGGTGGTTGAGGTGTCGCAACCAAAGTTGCATAGAGGTGCTTTGCCAAGTCTTGAACAGGGTTGGTGTATAACCCCATTATCAAGCTTCGTTCTTATTGTATTGTGATCTTGATCATTTCATAGTAAAATCCAAGGAAAGATGTTCCTTGGGACTGGAGTAGGTCACATTGACCGAATCAGGATAAATTTCTGGTGTTCTTTTCTTCTTCCTTTCTTTACTGCTTTTTGCCCGTTTTCACTACAGTTTTCACCCAAATTCACACGTCTTAAAAAAATAGCAAAACTTTTTCAAAATTCGTGATTTTTGGTGGAGTTATATTTTAGACTGTTAGCTTTTATTTGTAACAATAATCACTCGATTTGAGAAAAAGAAAGTTAGTCTTTCAGACTTTGAAGGATAACTGCTCCATTCTACCTGCAATCTGACTAGTTTCAAGGAAACATGCATTCTGATTTTATCAAGCACAGTTTCATGTCAGGCCTTTTGGAAACTTAAAGTAAAAATCTTAAGGAATGTTTTGACATTAAGATCAACCTTTTTGGCTGGGTAATCAAAGAGATATAAGTCTTCAAAGTTCAGATTCTTTTTGTCCAATACTATCCAGATTGACCATCTGAATCCTTGAATTGGTTACAAGGGTCAAACGACCTTATTTTTATCTCATTTTTGTACAGAGTCTAGTCAAGACATTGAAATTGCTTTCGGTAAAGTTTCATAATTTTCGGAGTTGTGTACACTAACTTTTGAATTTTTCAAAAACGGATACTGAATCTGAGTAGCTCTCAGATTCTGTTTTCAAAAAGGTTTTTAAATTAAGGGTAGTAGTGTAATTTCCACTAACCATCATTCACCCCCTTTAGTGGTGTTTATTACAGGTGTTAGGGTCCAACAATATATACACATATGTATACACATACATACATACATATTACATATATATACTGTGTATATTTGTTTGTCGTTTCGATTAATATTCATATTTCTTAGTAACATATATCTATATGTTGTCAAGTGGTTGTTAAATGTTAGTGGACGTATGTCCATCAAAGTGGTCATTTTATACAATAATTTTTTTTTGGGGAAAATGGAACTTTTATTTATAATAAACTCAAAAAGCTCAAGTACAACTGTGAATGTTGAAAACTATCCTGCTAAATATTTACATCATCCTGGACTACAGAAATAAAGTGACTATTAGCTGACAATAACCTAGCTACACGTCGAAGGATCTCATCGCGAACTCGCCATGGAGGAGGTAGCCGTAGAACTCTGTCATGTACTCTTTGGTTTCGCCAATACCATATAGCATATATTGTCTCCCTGAATTTATACGGCCAGTCACGGTCGGCCCCCCTGATGGTCGCAAGCCTTGCAAATTCATCCAAACCCACTGCTGCGTGTCCGTTTGATTACAAAACCGGTCTCTGTGCTCATGGCGGAGTAAAGAAAGCCAGACTTGTTTGGCCCAGGCGCAGTCTCGCAGTACATGCAATACATCTTATTCAGCTTCTCCACAAAGTCTACATGCAGTATGAGTATCAAGATGACGCGCCTGCAACATCTTACCAACCGGCAAAGCGTTATGGCAAACTTGCCATAAGAAGAGGTTCAATCTTGTAGGACCTTTTAGCGCCCATATATTATCCCACGGCGATGATAATCGCTGATTTGAGGCAGTCGCAATAGAATACGCACTTGACACTGTAAATTTTCCCGACGCGTTGGCGTTCCACCTGGTCGGCCCCCCGTGATCTGCGTCCACTACATTCGAAGAACCTATGCCCACCCTCAATAGCGGAATAGTGCTGCGTATATGGCTCCATAATGTGGAAACATTACTCTTTGGGGTGCTTTCCATTAGCCCGCCATACTTCTTCACCAATACTTTGACCCATAAAAGCTCCGGGTTACTGACCAGTTGCCATCCTAACTTTGCCAACATGGCCTTATTCATGTGGCGGAGATTTGTAATCCCCAACCCACCAACGGATTTATCTTCGCAGAGTTTTTTCCAAGGAAGCCAATGCAACTTCTTGGTGTCCGTCGTCTCCCCCCAAAAAAACTGCCGTATAATCTTTTTGATCTCCTTTGAGAGGCCACACGGTAATATGACCGTTTGCATAGCATATATATGTTAAGTTGTAAAACGTTTTGATGATGAAAAGATGTTTTGAATGAGTTAAATTTGTGTTTGATATTTGATGCAAGATGGCAAAACACTTTATGTCCAAAGATGGTTGAGATTGGAACTCACTGGTTTACATCGATCTCTCAAGCTGGGGAAATCGATCGATCGATGTCACTTCAGCCCCTGACATCGATTGATCGATGTCAATCAGAGAGCATCGAACCCTCAACCAAAGGACATCGATCGATCGATGTCACTTCAACCCCTGACATCGATCGATCGATGTTGAGCAGAGTACATCGATCTCTAAACCAGGTGACATCGATCGATCGATGTCACTTCAGCCCCTGACATCGATCGATCGATGTCAGGCAGTGTCAAAAACTGCAATCTTCTGAGGACATCGATCTCTCCCTTCCAGGGACTTCGATCGATCGATGTCCTCCAGAATTCAAATTTTCTGAACGTTAGAACAAAATCCAAGGCAGATTTTTGAAGTTTTCTCTTTCCAATCTTCTTCAAACTTCTTGTGGACTTTAACCCAACCTGTTACATGCTTCTTTGACTATTGTATACATGTCTAAGATTCTCTAGGGTGGCTATCCAAGATCAAATCACTCCATAGGATGGCTAGAGACTATTTGGGCAATATCTTGACATTTTTGAAGATGAAGACTTGGTGGAGAGCCTCAAAAACGTGGTGAACTTCATCTATAAATAGAGGAGGCTTGGATGAGGCAAATACACACTTTCAACATCATCTAGCTTCATTTTCCATTGTTGTATATTTCTCTCATACTTGTAAATTTGTTTAAAGCTTGTCTAGCTTTTCTTTGATCTTCATTATTGTATATTGAGAGAAAGAGAGTCAAGCACAAGAGGAACCATAAATATTTGATCTCTTGATTGTGCTTAGACTTGTGAGAAAGTGTGAACCTTACTATATCTCTTCAACCCACTGTGAGAAGTTCTTGAGGGAACTTTTGTTGAAGTTGTAAGGAAGCAAGAAGTTGCTCTTGCTAAGAGTTGTAGTTGTTGTAGTTGCACAAGTGCGTTGTTGTGCAAGAAGTTGATGTTGTTGTTGCTTACACTAAAGTGTTAGTGTAAGTGTTGCTGTGGTTGTTCTTATTGTTCATAATAAGAAGAGTAGTTGTTGAAAATCCACTTTGAAAACAAAGTGGTAGTGGAGTAGAATCATTTACGATTCGAACCACTCTATATCCGGTGTGCTCATTCACTATCTCTCATCTCCCATTCTTACTCTGATTTTGAATATCTTTTTGAGTTGAGTCAAACGAAAAAATTCCGCAAAAGAGCCAAACACTCTATTAACCCCCCTCTAGAGTGTATTTCGGACCTAACAATTGGTATCAGAGCCTAACCTTGATTGCTTGGCCTATCTTTGCAAGTAGCAAGGTTAAAGATAATGGCAATGACAACCTCAGCCTCAACCTCTTCATCTCCTAAGCCTACTGCACTATTTTCCGGATCAAACACTAAAGCACATATGTTTGATGCCCAAAATTATTCCTTGTGGAAATTTCAAATAATCAATCACTTGAAAGGCTGTGGATTTGATATATGGAGAGCCGTTGTCAAAGGAATTGAAGTTCCTATGATTACCAACTCAAAAGGAGAATCAATATTCAAAGATGAGGATGACTACACCGATGAAGAAAAGATAAGATTTGCTATTAATGGCAAAGCATTTGATATTCTCTCAAGTGCTCTCACCACCACTGAGCTCATAAGACTTCAAGGTCTTGAAACAGCCCATGATGCATGGAAAAGGCTTGAAATGATACATGAAGGAACTGAGCAAGTAAGAATGGCCAAAAGACTCATGCTCATGAAGGAGTATGAGATGTTCGGAATGAAAAGCGGTGAGAAGATTGAGGAGACAATCGATCGATTCACACGAATAGTGAATCAACTTTCCATGGTTGACAAGAAAATCTCAAATGAAGACCTTGTCTCAAAACTCCTCAACTCTTTGCTAAGAGAATGGACACCCAAAGTCACCGCTATCACCGAATTAAAGAATCTCAAGACTCTTACCCTTGATGAGCTATCCGGTAATCTTCTTACTCATGAAATTCTTATTGATGAACAAAATAGGATGAATCCTATCAAGCCCACACAAACATCACACAAAGGATTGGTGGTAGAGTCCGATGAATCGGATGAGGAAGTTGCCCTTCTAGTAAGAAAATTTAGAAGAATGGCAACTAGAAACAAAGCTCAAGCAAGAAAGTTTTTTAAGAGACCATCTAAAGAAAAGGAAGCAAGTGAAAATTGCTATAGATGTGGTCGACCCGGTCACTTCATTGCCGATTGCCACGTAAAAGAGCCACAAAAGCAAGAGAAAAAGGTCTTTCCTCAAAAGAAGAAAGCCCTCAATGCGGAGGTAACCACGTGGGATGAACTCTTTTCGGAATCGGAAGGAGAAGAGAGTGAAGATCAAGGTGTTGGACTTGTTGCAATAGTTGACAATCCAAAGATTCAACATACTTGTCTCATGGCAATTGAAGATGATCTTGAGGTAAATTCATATCCTTCAAATTTACATGATGAAATAGGAGATTTGCAAGATGACTTTGAAAAATTAAATTTAAAATATAAGCATTTGAAGAAAGAGTTCAAGAAATGCATCTTAGAAAATAAGAGCTTGCATGACAAGAACATTTTAATGTTTCAAGAGCATGACATCATACTCACCATGCATAAAACCGTAGCTCTTGAAAATGTAGAAATTAGAAAAGAATGTGAGAAACTAAAGTTAGACTTACAAAGACTAACAAATGGCAAAAACAACTTAGACATACTACTTGGAAATCAAAGAATTGGAAATGATAAATCCGGTTTAGGATTTAATTCATCATCATCTTCTATTAAACATAAGTCCTTAAAGAAAAAGGCAAACAACAGAAAAACACAACAAAATTCATCATCTTCTAAACCAAAGCATGTACCCACTTGTTTTTATTGCAACAAACTAGGACATGTAAAGAAAGCATGTAGAGCTCGATTTGAAAGCACATATGTCTGGAAGCCTAAGGGTCGAAAAACTAACCCTAAAGGACCCAACCATCAAAGGATACCAATGCATACATCTTTTGGTTTTGCAGGCTCTCAAGATAAATGGAGTAGCCAAAGAAGAAGGAACCAAATGGCTTATGGACAGCGGATGTTCAACTCACATGACCGGAGACAAGGCGTTGTTCACCAAGCTCAAGCTCCAAGATGGTGGAATGGTGCATTTTGGCAATGGGAGAGCCAAAATCCTTGGACATGGAGAAATTGGTAATTCTTCCTTTACTATTAATAATGTACTATATGTAGAAGGGCTTAAGTATAATTTGATAAGTGTTAGCCAACTATGTGATGCTAATTTTCAAATTGAGTTTGTGAAAAGAAAATGTATTGTGAAAAAGAACGATAAGATTGTTTTTGAAGCTATTCGTAAAAATGATGTTTACAAATTTAGCACACATGATTTGATATCACAAAATGTTTCTTGCCTAGTTGCCAAAAACGATTTGACTCAATTATGGCATAGACGACTTGGTCACATTAGTTTTAAGAATTTCAAAGAGATTTGCAAAAATGAAAAAGTCCAAGGTCTTCCAAAATTAAATTTCGAAAACCATGGCTTATGTGACACTTGTCAAAAGGCAAAACTTGTTAAAACAAGTTTCAAGCCCAAAAGTGAAATCTCCACCACCAAACCTCTACAATTGCTTCATATGGATTTGTATGGGGATATTGGTACGGCAAGTCTAAGTGGAAAACATTACACCTTTGTGGTGGTAGATAACTTCTCTAGGTACACTTGGGTAATGTTCGTAGCTAAAAAGAATGATGCATGTCAAGAATTTATAAAGCTTTGTAAGAGATTAGAAAATCAAAGAGAAGACACAATTAAGGAAATTAGAAGTGATAGAGGTGGTGAGTTTGATGGAGAATTTCAAGAATTTTGTGTATCCAAAGGGTATGGACACAATTTCTCAGCTCCAAGAACTCTTCAACAAAATGGTGTTGCGGAAAGGAAGAATAGAACACTCCAAGAAATAAGTAGAGCCATGCTAAACGAATTTGAGCTACCCAAATATTTTTGAACCGAAGCGGTAAATACCGCTTGTCATGTGATCAATAGAGTTTATTTGAGACCATTTCTCAAAAAGACTCCTTATGAGCTTTGTAAAGATAGAGTACCAAATATTGGTTATTTCAAGGTATTTGGTTGTAAGTGCTTTATACTTAACACCCAAGACAACTTGGATAAACTCGACTTCAAAGCGGATGAAGGCATCTTTATGAGTTATGCTCAAAATAGCAAGGCATTTAGAGTATATAATAAAAGAAGCATAAAAGTTGAAGAATCAGTTCATGTCAAGTTTAGTGAATTCATTGAGGATAAATCAAACATTAATAATGATGATGATGAAGATGAAATAATTGAAGTAAGTCATATAGAGAAATTTGAAAATCCAAAAGGTAATATTGTTATTGACCTAAGGATTGATCCACTTGAACCTAAGGGTGAAGATGAAGAAGTAGGAGGAGATACCTCAAATTTACCGGATTCATATAAGTATAGGAAAGATCACCCTAAAGAGTTGATATTAGGTGAAACTAGCCAAGGCATAATGACTAGGAGAAAATTCAATGAAAATGCTTTCATTTCACAAGTTGAGCCTAAAAATATAAAGGAGGCAATAAATGATGAAGATTGGGTATTAGCTATGCAAGAAGAATTAAATCAATTTGAAAGAAGTGATCTTTGGGAATTAGTTGCTAAACCTAGTGATCATCCCATAATTGGCACTAAATGGGTATTTAGAAACAAAATGGATGATAAAGGAAACATCACTAGAAATAAAGCTAGGTTAGTAGCCCAAGGCTATAGGCAAGAGGAAGGCATAGACTATGATGAGACCTTTGCCCCCGTGGCTAGGTTAGAAGCTATTAGGATGTTATTAGCATATGCATGCTATAAGGATTTCAAACTATATCAAATGGATGTGAAATCCGCATTCTTGAATGGAATAATTCAAGAAGAGGTCTATGTAGCTCAACCTCCGGGGTTTGAAAATCATGATTATCCAAATCATGTTTTTAGACTCAAAAAGGCTCTTTATGGACTTAAACAAGCTCCTAGGGCTTGGTATGATAGATTAAGTAACTTCCTACTTGAGAACGAGTTTTCAAGAGGAAAAGTCGACACTACTCTTTTTATTAAAAAACAAGGAAACCATCAATTGCTTGTTCAAATTTATGTGGATGATATTATATTTGGTGCTACTAATGATTCCCTGTTAAGTTGTAAAACGTTTTGATGATGAAAAGATGTTTTGAATGAGTTAAAATTATGTTTAATATTTGATGCAAAATAGGCAAAACACATTATGTCCAAAGATGGTTGAGATTGGAAGTCACTGGTTGACATCGATCTCTCAAACAGGGGACATCGATCGATCGATGTACTTCAGCCCCTGACATCGATCGATCGATGTCTGACTGAAGACATCGAACCCTCAACCACAAGGACATCGATCGATCGATGTCACTTCATCCCCTGACTTCGATCGATCGATGTCTGACTGAGGACTTCAGTCTCTAAACCTGGTGACATCGATCGATCGATGTCACTTCAGCCCCTGACATCGATCGACCGATGTCTGACTGAGTACTTCAGTCTCTAAACCTGGTGACATAGATCGATCGATGTCCTCCAGAATTCAAATTTTTTGAACGTTAGAATAAAATCCAAGGTTGACTTTCAAGGTTTTCTCTTTCCAATCTTCTTCAAACCTCTTGTAGACTTTAACCCAACTTATTACATGCTTCCTTGACTATTGTATACATGTCTAAGATTCTCTAGGGTGGCTATACAAGATCAAATCACTCCATAGGGTGGCTAAAGACTATTTTGGCATTGTCTTGACATTTTTGAAGATGAAGACTTGGTGGAAGGCCTCAAAAACGTGGTGAACTTCATCTATAAATAGAGGAAGCTTGGATGAAGCAATTACACACTTTCAACATCATCTAGCTTCATTTTACATTGTTGTACATTTCTCTCATACTTGTAAATTTGTTCAAAGCTTGTCTAGCTTTCTTTGATCTTCATTGTTGTATATTGAGAGAAAGAGAGTCAAGCACAAGAGGAACCATAATTATTTGATCTCTAGCTTGTGCTTAGACTTGTGAGAAAGTGTGAACCTTACTATATCTCTTCAACCCACTGTGAGAAGTTCTTGAGAGAACTTTTGTTGAAGTTGTGAGGAAGCAAGAAATTGTTCTTGCTACGAGCTGTAGTTGTTGTAGTTGCACAAGTGTTTTGTGCAAGAAGTTGCTGTTGTTGTTGCTTACACTAAAGTGTTAGTGTAAGTATTGCTGTGGTTGTTCTTATTGTTCATAATAAGAAGAGTAGTTGTTGAAAATCCACTTTGGAAACAAAGTGGTAGTGGAGTAGAATCATTTACGATTCGAACCACTCTATATCCGGTGTACTCTTTCATTGTCTCTCATCTCCAATTCTTGCTCTGATTTTGAATATCTTTTTGAGTTGAGAAAAACAAGAAAATTCCGCAAAAGAGCCAAACACTCTATTCACCCCCCCTCTAGAGTGTATTTCGGATCTAACAATTGGTATCAGAGCCTAACCTTGATTGCTTGGCCTATCTTTGCAAGTAGCAAGGTTAAAGATCATGGCAATGACAACCTCAACCTCAACCTCTTCATCTTCCAAGCCTACTGCACTATTTTCCGGATCAAACACTAAAGCTCCTATGTTTGATGCCCAAAACTACTCTTTATGGAAATTTCGAATGATCAATCATTTGAAAGGCTGTGGATTTGATATATGGAGAGCTGTTGTCAAAGGAATTGAAGTTCCTATGATTACCAACTCAAAAGGAGAATCAATGTTCAAAGATGAGGATGACTACATCGACGAAGAGAAGGTAAATTTCGCCATCAATGGCAAAGCTTTTGACATTCTCTCAAGTGCTCTTACCACCACTGAGCTCATTAGACTCCAAGGTCTTGAAACAGCCCATGAGGCATGGAAAAGGCTTGAAATGATACATGAAGGAACTGAGCAAGTAAGAATGGCCAAAAGACTCATGCTCATGAAGGAGTATGAAATGTTCGGAATGAAAAGCGGTGAGAAGATTGAGGAGACAATCGATCGATTCACACGAATAGTGAATCAACTCTCCATGGTTGACAAGAAAATCTCAAATGAAGATCTTGTCTCAAAACTTCTCAACTCTTTGCCAAGAGAATGGACACCCAAAGTTACCGCCATCACCGAATCAAAGAATCTCAAGACTCTCACTCTTGATGAACTATCCGGTAATCTTCTTACTCATGAAATTCTTATTGATGAACAAAATAGGATGAATCCCATCAAGCCTACACAAACATCACACAAGGGATTGGTGGTAGAGTCCGATGATTCGGATGAGGAAGTTGCCCTTCTAGTAAGAAAATTTAGAAGAATGGCAACTAGAAACAAAGCTCAAGCAAGAAAGTTTTTCAAGAAACCATCTAAAGAAAAGGAAGCAAGTGAAAATTGCTATAGATGTGGTCGACCCGGCCACTTCATTGCCGATTGCCACGTAAAGGAGCCACAGAAGCAAGAAAAGAAGGTCTTTCCTCAAAAGAAGAAAGCCCTCAATGCGGAGGTAACCACGTGGGATGATCTCCTTTCGGAATCGGAAGGAGAAGAGAGTGAAGATCAAGGTGTTGGACTTGTGGCAATGATTGAAAATCCAAAGGTTCAACATACTTGTCTTATGGCGATAGAAGATGACCTTGAGGTAAATTCTAACCCTTCAAATTTGCATGATGAAATAGGAGATTTGCAAGATGACTTTGAGAAATTAAATCTGAAATATAAGCATTTAAAGAAAGAATTCAAGAAATGCATTTTAGAAAATAAGAGCTTGCATGACAAAAATATTTTGATGTTTCAAGAGCATGATATCATACTTACCATGCACAAAACCGTAGCTCTTGAAAATGAAGAAATTAGAAAAGAATGTGAGAAACTAAAATTAGACTTACAAAGACTAACAAATGGTAAAAACAACTTAGACATACTATTTGGAAATCAAAGGATTGGAAATGATAAATCCGGTTTAGGATTTAACTCATCATCTTCTTCTATTAAACCTAAGTCCTTGAAGAAAAAGGCAAACAATAGAAAAACACAACAAAATTCATCATCTTCTAAACCAAAGCATGTACCCACTTGTTTTTATTGCAACAAACTAGGACATGTAAAGAAAGCATGTAAAGCTCGATTTGAAAGCACATATGTTTGGAAGCCTAAGGGTCGAAAAACTAACCCTAAAGGACCCAACCATCAAAGGGTACCAATGCATACATCTTTTGGTTTTGTAGGCTCTCAAGATAAATGGAGTAGCCAAAGAAGAAGGAACCAAATGGCTTATGGACAGCGGATGTTCAACTCACATGACCGGAGACAAGACGTTGTTCACCAAGCTCCAAGATGGTGGAACGGTGCATTTTGGCAATGGGAAAGCCAAAATCCTTGGACATGGAGAAATTGGTAATTCTTCCTTTACTATTAATAATGTACTATATGTAGAAGGGCTTAAGTATAATTTGATAAGTGTTAGCCAACTATGTGATGCTAATTTTCAAATTGAGTTTGCAAAAAGAAAATGTGTTGTGAAAAAGAACGATAAGATTGTTTTTGAAGCCATTCGTAAAAATGATGTTTACAAATTTAGCACACATGAATTGATATCACAAAATGTTTCTTGCCTAGTTGCCAAAAATGATTTGACTCAACTATGGCATAGACGACTTGGACACATTAGTTTTAAGAATTTCAAAGAGATTTGCAAAAATGAAAAAGTCCAAGGTCTTCCAAAATTGAATTTCGAAAACCATGGCTTATGCGACACTTGTCAAAAGGCAAAACTTGTTAAAACAAGTTTCAAGCCCAAAAGTGAAATCTCCACCACCAAACCTCTACAATTGCTTCATATGGATTTGTATGGGGATATTGGTACAGCAAGCCTAAGTGGAAAACATTACACCTTTGTGGTGGTAGATGACTACTCTAGGTACACTTGGGTAATGTTCTTAGCTAAAAAGAATGATGCATGTCAAGAATTTATAAAGCTTTGTAAGAGATTAGAAAATCAAAGAGAAGACACAATTAAGGAAATTAGAAGTAATAGAGGTGGTGAGTTTGATGGAGAGTTTCAAGAATTTTGTGTATCCAAAGGGTATGGACACAATTTTTCAGCTCCAAGAACTCCTCAACAAAATGGTGTTGCGGAAAGGAAAAATAGAACACTTCAAGAAATGAGTAGAGCCATGCTAAACGAATTTGAGCTACCCAAATATTTTTGGGCCGAAGCGGTAAATACCGCTTGTCATGTGATCAATAGAGTTTATTTGAGACCATTTCTCAAAAGACTCCTTATGAGCTTTGGAAAGGTAGAGTACCAAATATTGGTTATTTCAAGGTTTTTGGTTGTAAGTGTTTTATACTTAACACCAAAGACAACTTGGATAAACTCGACTTCAAAGCGGATGAAGGAATCTTTATGGGTTATGCTCAAAATAGCAAAGCATTTAGAGTATATAATAAGAGAAGTATGAAAGTTGAAGAATCAATTCATGTCAAGTTTAGTGAATTCATTGATGATAAGTCAAACGATAATAATGATGATGATGAAGATGAAATAATCGAAGTAAGTCATATAGAAAAATTTGAGAATCCAAAAGGTAATATTGTCATCGACCTTAGGATTGATACACTTCAACCTAAGGTTGAAGATGAAGAAGTAAGAGGGGATACCTCAAATTTGCCGGATTCATATAAATATAGGAAAGATCACCCTAAAGAGTTGATACTAGGTGAAACTAGCCAAGGTGTAATGACAAGGAGAAAATTCAATGAAAATGCCTTCATTTCACAAGTTGAGCCTAAAAATATAAAAGAAGCAATAAATGATGAAGATTGGGTATTAGCTATGCAAGAAGAATTAAATCAATTTGAGAGAAGTGATGTGTGGGAATTAGTTGCTAAACCTAGTGATCATCCCGTAATTAGCACTAAATGGGTATTTAGAAACAAAATGGATGATAAAGGAAACATCACTAGAAACAAAGCTAGGTTAGTAGCCCAAGGCTATAGGCAAGAGGAAGGCATAGACTACGATGAGACTTTTGCCCCCGTGGCTAGGTTAGAAGCTATTAGGATGTTATTAGCATATGCATGCTATAAGGATTTCAAACTATATCAAATGGATGTGAAATCCGCATTCTTGAATGGAATAATTCAAGAAGAGGTCTATGTAGCTCAACCTCCGGGGTTTGAAAATCATGATTATCCAAATCATGTTTTTAGACTCAAAAAGGCCCTTTATGGACTTAAACAAGCTCCTAGGGCTTGGTATGATAGATTAAGTAACTTCCTACTTGAAAACGAGTTTTCAAGAGGAAAAGTCGACACTACTCTTTTTATTAAAGAACAAGGAAACCATCAATTGCTTGTTCAAATTTATGTGGATGATATCATATTTGGTGCTACTAATGATTCTCTTTGTAAGCATTTTGCTAAATTGATGGAAGGAGAATTTGAAATGAGCATGATGGGTGAACTCAACTACTTTCTTGGTCTACAAATGAAGCAAACTCAAGATGGAGTATACATATCTCAAACAAAGTATACGAAGGATTTGCTCAAGAAGTACAAATTCGAGGATGGAAGAAGTGTGAGCACTCCGATGAGCACAAGTACAAAGCTTGACAAAGACGAAAAAGGAAAGCTGGTTGAGGTAACAAAATATAGGGGTATGATTGGTAGTTTACTTTATTTGACCGCTAGTAGGCCGGATATTTTGCATGCTGTGTGTTTATGTGCTAGGTTTCAAAGTATACCTAAGGAATCGCATTTAGTTGCCATTAAACGTATCTTTAGGTATTTGAAAGGAACTCTGAACTTCGGTTTGTTCTATCCCAAAAATGGTTGTTTTGATCTAAGAGGATATAGTGACTCCGACTATGCCGGAAATCTTGTTGATAGGAAAAGCACCTCCGGGACATGTCAATTTCTTGGAGATTGCTTAGTTTCTTGGTTTTCCAAGAAACAAAATAGTGTGTCACTTTCCACGGCGGAATCCGAATATGTATCGGCCGCTTCGTGTTGTGCACAACTACTTTGGATGATCAACACCTTGAACGATTACAATGTTAAGTTTGAAAAAGTTCCCATCCTATGTGATAATACCTCAGTAATAAGTATAGCACAAAACCCTGTTCATCATAGTAGAACAAAACACATTGAGGTGAGACATCACTTCATAAAAGATTGCATCCAAAAAGGATTGGTATGCGTTGAGTTCGTTCCAACAAATGACCAACTGGCGGATATCTTTACCAAATCCCTTCCCACCGAGACATTCGAATCAATTAGAACAAGATTGGGAATGATAAACATTGGTTGAAGGGTTACAAATGTCAAAATTACAGATTTCTGCATACATAGATCGATCTATGTAAAAATTTCAGAGAATGATGCCTATAAAGACATCGATCGATCGATGTTCAGGACATCGATCGATCGAAGTCCCTGACATCGATCGATCGATGTCAGCGGGACAGGTTTTATAAAAACGCAAGAAACCCTCATTTTTCATTTCCACACTTAGAACCCTAAGCACCCCCTCCTGCAAAAAAAAATTTCTCCCATTCAACCAAATTTTCAATTCTTCTCACAAGGTCATTTTTTTGTCAATCCTACCTAAATCTACATCAATCTTCAATCTCTAATCAAACCATCTAGCATTTTCGTGCCCTAATTCTCATAAAATGGCACCAAGAACCAAGAATCATCCCAAGAGACAAAGGACTTCACAACAACAAACTCCAACGGGTCCAAGAACAACAGGATTGCGGAAGCAACCAGAGCCATCTCAACAACATCTAATCCGTGAGGTAAGAGAAAGTCTTCACATTCGAAATTTTCCCTGGCTTAAAACTGGAAAATATGAGAATGCATTGGCTACACCTCTAGGATTAGGCATACACACTCATATATCTCAGAGAGCCCAATTATTATTCACTGAATGGGAAAATAGCAATAGGTCTACCATTCCATCAAAAGTGCTCAAAATTGAGGACATTTTGAGCAATGCAGAATTGAGACCTATAATTGACTTGTTGTATGCTCAAAACTGGACGTTTTTATGGGATTCATCTGAGATGAGAGCTATGTCTACTCGTTATACCCGACTGTTCTATGCAAATTTTTGGATTGACTATCTAAATGGAAATCCATTCTCTCTGAATTCAGTCATTGATGGTCAAGTAGTCTCCTTTCACACTGCACAAATCAATGCTATTCTTGGTACACCTAATGAGGGATTCAATGATTTCGATCCTTGGAAGTGGGATTTTAACAAGTACCAAGTAACTGAAAATGAAGTAAAAACCTTTCTTGGCTTTCACCCGACAAAGAACACAAATGACATGCCCTTGATGTATAGAGTCTTGCTTGCAATAGTTACTTTTTGTGTGAATGGAAAATCAGCCAAACTTCCTAGCAACCTAGACTTCTACATCACATACCGCATAGCCAGGCGAGAGCAGGTAAATTTTGGAGAAGTATTCTTTGAAAACGTGTTGGAGGCGGTTACGAAGAAATCGAAGGCACTTCCTTACAGTAATCTGATATATAGATTATTGAGAAACGCAAATTTGGTCCTGGAAGATGACTACGAAGAGACAATCACAAATAAGGACTATTACTCCAAGTCTAACATCCAGCAGATTCTTAAGTCAAGAAAGGAAGCACAACGACGGGGTGGTGCTCAGGATCCGGAGGAAGATGAGGCTGAAAATGAGCCGAAAATACCACCACACCCTACTGAGCCAACCGTTGAACCCCAACCTAACCCTCCAAGTCCTACATCTCGAATAGACAAAGGCAAAGCCCCAATGGAGCAAGACAGTGAATCCGGGGATGATTTCGATATTGAATACGAGATAAATGACATCCAACGCACTCTTGGTCAATGGGGTGAAGACTTGACC
Organism: Eustoma russellianum; assembly: GCA_036186865.1. Lineage (NCBI taxonomy): Eukaryota > Viridiplantae > Streptophyta > Magnoliopsida > Gentianales > Gentianaceae > Eustoma > Eustoma russellianum. Next base: position 24,775,997 of record AP025073.1, on the reverse strand, counting down.
AAGGAGGCTGTTCGTATAGATGATTTGGAGAAAGGCTATACGACGTTCCAAAACCGCTTGAAATCGCTGGAAACAAAGGTGGACACGGAAGTCAAGACACTCCAAACTGAGCTGAACGTGCAAAAGACCAAGTATCAGAAATTGAAAACCAAGCTCAAAGCCGCTCTCTCCGGACTATGTTTCTCCTCCGATGAGGAGTAGTTCTTGATGATTTCCCCTTCCCTCGTTCTTATGCTAGTTTTTTTTGAAAGTTTGAGTTTGTATCTCAAAACTTGATATTCTCTTCATAACCTTTATATTTTCGTGTTGGTATCTCTATTTTTTTTGATGCTTTCAAAAAGGGGGAGAAGTTTTTAAGTAGTATTGGCATGCATGCTTTGATATCATTATCATGTTTTGGCATCATCTTGGCATTGTTTTGGTATTGTTAGCATAAAAATTAATATGTTGACATGATTTGGTCTTAACATGAATTGTTTTGCCTCAGCTTGATATAGCTTTGGATGCTAGCTACTTATATGTTTTGGCATGATGGATTGTTGGGAAGCAAAATTGGATATTAACATGGCATGTGTTGGTTGGACGTGATAGCATGTTTTGGATAGGCATTGGTATTAAAAGTCACTTGATATGCGTTACATATTGAAATAGTGAAAATACAAAACTTGATGCATAATTTGAGGGGGAGCATGTTGGGTAGATTGGTAAGAAAGCATGAACTAAGGGGGAGTTGTAGAATATAAAAACATCTTTTGGATTGTGGTTTTGAAATCATCAAAAAGGGGGAGAATGTTAAGTTGTAAAACGTTTTGATGATGAAAAGATGTTTTGAATGAGTTAAAATTATGTTTAATATTTGATGCAAAATAGGCAAAACACATTATGTCCAAAGATGGTTGAGATTGGAAGTCACTGGTTGACATCGATCTCTCAAACAGGGGACATCGATCGATCGATGTACTTCAGCCCCTGACATCGATCGATCGATGTCTGACTGAAGACATCGAACCCTCAACCACAAGGACATCGATCGATCGATGTCACTTCATCCCCTGACTTCGATCGATCGATGTCTGACTGAGGACTTCAGTCTCTAAACCTGGTGACATCGATCGATCGATGTCACTTCAGCCCCTGACATCGATCGACCGATGTCTGACTGAGTACTTCAGTCTCTAAACCTGGTGACATAGATCGATCGATGTCCTCCAGAATTCAAATTTTTTGAACGTTAGAATAAAATCCAAGGTTGACTTTCAAGGTTTTCTCTTTCCAATCTTCTTCAAACCTCTTGTAGACTTTAACCCAACTTATTACATGCTTCCTTGACTATTGTATACATGTCTAAGATTCTCTAGGGTGGCTATACAAGATCAAATCACTCCATAGGGTGGCTAAAGACTATTTTGGCATTGTCTTGACATTTTTGAAGATGAAGACTTGGTGGAAGGCCTCAAAAACGTGGTGAACTTCATCTATAAATAGAGGAAGCTTGGATGAAGCAATTACACACTTTCAACATCATCTAGCTTCATTTTACATTGTTGTACATTTCTCTCATACTTGTAAATTTGTTCAAAGCTTGTCTAGCTTTCTTTGATCTTCATTGTTGTATATTGAGAGAAAGAGAGTCAAGCACAAGAGGAACCATAATTATTTGATCTCTAGCTTGTGCTTAGACTTGTGAGAAAGTGTGAACCTTACTATATCTCTTCAACCCACTGTGAGAAGTTCTTGAGAGAACTTTTGTTGAAGTTGTGAGGAAGCAAGAAATTGTTCTTGCTACGAGCTGTAGTTGTTGTAGTTGCACAAGTGTTTTGTGCAAGAAGTTGCTGTTGTTGTTGCTTACACTAAAGTGTTAGTGTAAGTATTGCTGTGGTTGTTCTTATTGTTCATAATAAGAAGAGTAGTTGTTGAAAATCCACTTTGGAAACAAAGTGGTAGTGGAGTAGAATCATTTACGATTCGAACCACTCTATATCCGGTGTACTCTTTCATTGTCTCTCATCTCCAATTCTTGCTCTGATTTTGAATATCATTTTGAGTTGAGAAAAACAAGAAAATTCCGCAAAAGAGCCAAACACTCTA
>AP025073.1:24649935-24773899 GCA_036186865.1 Eustoma russellianum | reverse complement strand
CTATTCCCCCCCCCCCCCTCTAGAGTGTATTTCGGATCTAACATTCCCTTTGTCAGCATTTTGCAAAATTGATGGAAGGAGAATTTGAAATGAGCATGATGGGTGAACTCAACTACTTCCTTGGTCTACAAATCAAGCAAACTCAAGAAGGAGTGTACATATCTCAAACAAAGTATACAAAGGATTTGCTCAAGAAATACAAATTTGAGGATGGAAGAAGTGTGAGCACTCCGATGAGCACAAGTACAAAGCTTGACAAAGACGAAAAAGGAAAGCCGGTTGAGGTAACAAAATATAGGGGTATGATTGGTAGTTTACTCTATCTAACCGCTAGTAGACCGGATATTTTGCATGCTGTGTGCTTATGTGCTAGATTTCAAAGTATGCCTAAGGAATCGCATTTGGTCGCCATTAAACGTATCTTTAGGTATTTAAAAGGAACTTTGAACTTTGACTTGTTTTATCCCAAAAATGATTGTTTTGATCTAAGAGCATATAGTGACTTCGACTATGCCGGAAATCTTGTTGATAGGAAAAGCACCTCCGGGACATGTCGATTCCTTGGAGATTGCTTAGTTTCTTGGTTCTCCAAGAAACAAAATAGTGTGTCACTTTCAATGGCAGAATCCGAATATATATCGGCCGCTTCATGTTGTGCACAACTACTTTGGATGACAAATACATTGAATGATTACAATATTAAGTTTGATAAAGTTCCCATCCTATGTTACAATACCTCAGCCATAAGTATAGCGCAAAATCCAGTTTATCATAGTAGGACAAAACACATTGAAGTAAGGCATCACTTCATAAGAGATTGCATCCAAAAGGGATTAGTATGCATTGAATTTGTTCCAACAAATGATCAACTAGCGGATATATTCACCAAATCACTTCCAACTGAGACATTTGAATCAATTAGAACAAGATTAGGAATGATAAACAATGGTTAAAGGGTTAAAAATTTCAAAAATACAGAATTCTGCATACGTCGATCGATCTATGTGGAAATCTTAGAGACTGATGTCTCTTAAGACATCGATCGATCGATGTTCAGGACATCGATCGATCGATGTCGGCGGGATAAGTTTTTAAAAACCTGCGAAACGTCTCATTTTCTCATTTCAAACTTCGAACCCTAACTCCTCTCAGGCGAAAAACAAAACCTTCGATCCCTAAATTGCAAAATCCTTGCTCAAGCTTCATTTTTCTCGTGAATACTATCTACATCCACCCATATTCCTCATATTCCATCACTATACTCAAGAATCTCGTGCCCTAAATCTTCTAATGGCTCCAAGAACGAAAAACATCCCAAGAGGAAGAGAACTTCTCAAGGAGGAAATCAACCACATATTCCAACGGGTTCTAGAACAGCAGGACTAAGGAAGCTACCAGAACCATCCCAGGAAAACCTGCTACGTGAGGTTAGAGAAACCCTTGGTATTCAAAATTTTCCTTGGCTCAAATCTGGAGAATATGAGAATGCTTTGGCTGCACCCCTAGGTTCAGGTATATACACTCATATATCTCAAAGAGCTCAATTATTATTTGCAGAATGGGAAAGTAGTAATAGGTCTACTATTCCATTGAAACTGCTCAAAATTGAGGACATTTTGAGCAGTGCAGAATTGAAACCAATCATTGATTTGTTGTATGCTCAAAAATGGATGTTTATGTGGGATTCTTCTGAGATGGGTTCTATGTCGACTCGTTATACACGGATGTTTTATGCAAATCTTTGGATTGACTATCTAAATGGAAAGACGTTTTCTCTAAATTCGGTTATTGATGGTCAAGTAGTCTCATTTCACACCAAACAAATTAATGAAATTCTTGGTGCACCTGATGAGGGAGTCCAAGATTTCGATCCTTGGAAGTGGGATTTTTACAAATACCAAGTGACCGAGAATGAAGTAAAAACCTTTCTTGGATTCCACCCTACGAAAAACACAAATGACATGCCTTTGATTTATCGAGTTTTGCTTGCCATAGTTACTTTCTGTGTAAATGGAAAATCGGCAAAACTTCCTAGCAACCTAGACTTCTATATTACCTACCGCATAGCCATGAGAGAGCAAGTAAACTTTGGGGAGGTCTTCTTTGAAAATGTGTTGGAGGCAGTTACCAAGAAATCAAAGGCACTTCCCTACAGTAACCTGATATATAGATTGTTGAGAAAAGCTAATTTAGTGCTGGATGACGAATACGAAGAGGCCATTACAAATAAGGATTATTACTCAAAGTTTAACATCCATCAAATTCTTAAGTCAAGAAAGGAGGCGCAACGACGGGGTGGTACTCAAGACCCTGAGGAAGATGAAGCTGAGAATGAGCCGGTACTCCCAAAACACCCCACTGAGCCAACCGTTGAATCCCAACCTAACCCACAAAGTCCTACTTCTAGAATAGACAAAGGAACGGCTCCTATGGAAGAAGATAGTGGTTCTGAACTTCCATTTGATGCAGAGGCTGAGATCAATGATTTGCATCGTTATCTCGATCAATGGGGTGAAGACCTAACAAAAGAGGCTGTTCGTATAGATGATTTGGAGAAAGGCTATAAGACACTCCAGGACCACTTTAAAACGCTAGAAACAAAGGTGGACACTCAAGTCACAACACTACAAACAGAGCTGAACGTGCAAAAGACCAAGTACCAAAAGTTGAAAACAAAGCTCAAAGCCGCTCTCTCCAGATTGTGTTTTTCCTCCGATGAGGAGTAGTCATTTATGATTCCCCATTCCCTCGTACTTATGCATAGTTTTGCAAGTTTGAGTTTACCTATGTATCTCAAAACTTGATATTTCCTACTGATTTTTATCCTTCATTTGAGTATTATTATTATTATTTTTGATGCTTTCAAAAAGGGGGAGAAGAATGCTAGTTGATGGTTTGAGTTGATGGTTTGATACAGTTGATGGCTTGATATAGTTTTGGCATGCTAGTTGATGGTTTGATATAATTGATGGCTTGATATAGTTTTGGCATGACTTGTTTTGGCTTGGTTTGATATAGCTTTATGCATATCTAAGTTGATAAGTTGGTGCTAGTTGATGGTTTGATATTGTTGTTTGCATGATGGTTGGTTGGCAAAATGGTTAAATTAGCATGATTGGGCATTAGCATGTGTATGGCATGTTTTGGCATATTTGGTTGGACATGTTGGCATGGTTTGGTTAAGCATGGGTATCCAAATGGCATGTTTTGGTATAGCATGACATGAAGTCTCTTGATATGCTTTACATATTGAAATGATAAAAATACAAAACTTGATGCATAGTTTGAGGGGGAGCATGTTGGGTAGATTGAAGTTTTCTGATATGTTCATATGATAAGGAAGCATGAACTAAGGGGGAGTTGTAAAATATCAAGTTTAGTTGAAAAAGTATCATGTAAAAACATCTTTTGAATTATGGTTTTGAAATCATCAAAAAGGGGGAGATTGTTAAGTTGTAAAACGTTTTGATGATGAAAAGATGTTTTGAATGAGTTAAATTTGTGTTTGATATTTGATGCAAGATGGGCAAAACACTTTATGTCCAAAGATGGTTGAGATTGGAACTCACTGGTTTACATCGATCTCTCAAGCTGGGGACATCGATCGATCGATGTCACTTCAGCCCCTGACATCGATCGATCGATGTCAATCAGAGAGCATCGAACCCTCAACCAAAGGACATCGATCGATCGATGTCACTTCAGCCTCTGACATCGATCGATGTTGAACAGAGTACATCAATCTCTAAACCAGGTGACATCGATCGATCGATGTCACTTCAGCCCCTGACATCGATCGATCGATGTCAGGCAGTGTCAAAAACTGCAATCTTCTGAGGACATCGATCTCTCCCTTCCAGGGACTTCGATCGATCGATGTCCTCCAGAATTCAAATTTTCTGAACGTTAGAACAAAATCCAAGGCAGATTTTTGAAGTTTTCTCTTTCCAATCTTCTTCAAACTTCTTGTGGACTTTAACCCAACCTGTTACATGCTTCCTTGACTATTGTATACATGTCTAAGATTCTCTAGGGTGGCTATCCAAGATCAAATCACTCCATAGGATGGCTAGAGACTATTTGGGCAATATCTTGACATTTTTGAAGATGAAGACTTGGTGGAGAGCCTCAAAAACGTGGTGAACTTCATCTATAAATAGAGGAGGCTTGGATGAGGCAAATACACACTTTCAACATCATCTAGCTTCATTTTCCATTGTTGTATATTTCTCTCATACTTGTAAATTTGTTTAAAGCTTGTCTAGCTTTTCTTTGATCTTCATTATTGTATATTGAGAGAAAGAGAGTCAAGCACAAGAGGAACCATAAATATTTGATCTCTTGCTTGTGTTAGACTTGTGAGAAAGTGTGAACCTTACTATATCTCTTCAACCCACTGTGAGAAGTTCTTGAGGGAACTTTTGTTGAAGTTGTAAGGAAGCAAGAAGTTGCTCTTGCTAAGAGTTGTAGTTGTTGTAGTTGCACAAGTGTGTTGTTGTGCAAGAAGTTGCTGTTGTTGTTGCTTACACTAAAGTGTTAGTGTAAGTGTTGCTGTGGTTGTTCTTATTGTTCATAATAAGAAGAGTAGTTGTTGAAAATCCACTTTGGAAACAAAGTGGTAGTGGAGTAGAATCATTTACGATTCGAACCACTCTATATCCGGTGTGCTCATTCACTATCTCCCATCTCCCATTCTTACTCTGATTTTGAATATCTTTTTGAGTTGAGTCAAACGAAAAAATTCCGCAAAAGAGCCAAACACTCTATTCACCCCCTCTAGAGTGTATTTCGGACCTAACAATATAGGCATCAGAGAAATCACACTGCGAATCAATACATACCTTGCTGCTTGTGATAAGATTTTAGTTTTCCAGCTTCCCAGCTTTGCACGGACCTTGTCAATAATATAATTATAGTGTTTGCGGCTACAACGACTGTTAGTTATAGGCATGCCCAAGTAGTTGCCAAAGTCCAACGTGCATTTCAGTCCCATCCGGATAAAAGCTTCGGGCATGAATTGTAAGCCCATGTTTTTTGACACTAATACCTGTGACTTGGATACACTGATATTTTGTCCGGATGTCTGACAAAATTTCCCTACCAATGATTCAATGACAGCAGCTTGTTGTGACGTTGCCTCCCCAAAAAGTAGAAGGTCATCCGCAAAGAACAAATGTGAAATGCATGGTCCTCTTGGTGACGTAGGAATCGGTTTCCATAGACCCTCATTTTCAGCCGTATGAATCTGTTGGGATAAAGCTTCCATGCATAATAGAAAAAGATAGGGTGCAAGCGGGTCACCTTGTCGTATTCCTCTTTGTGGTTGGAAAGGCTCCAAACGTTGCCCGTTCCAAACGATAGATAAAGAAGCTGTAGTGTTAGTAAACATGATGAGATTAGTTAATTCCTGGCTAAATCCAACCTTCAGCAGAATGTTTTGCAGAAATGTCCAATTAACTTTGTCGTATGCCTTTTCCAAATCTAACTTAACTGCCATGTACCCCCGGCGTCCCTTTTTCATTCGCATAGTATGTAATATTTCCTGGGCTATTATGATGTTATCCGATGCCTGTCGTCCCGGGAAGAAAGCACATTGCGTTGGTGATATGATTTTCCCAATCACTGCTTTGAGGCGATTCGCAATTATTTTTGTGATAATCTTAACAATGACATTCATCAATCCAATTGGGCGAAACTGTGATGGTCTCTCCGGCTCCGATACTTTGGGAATGAGGGTTAGAAGAGTGGAATTCAATTCACTGGGGTAGGACTGTTTTTGAAACGCCATAGTGACAAAGTCGATGACATCCTTCCCAACAACATCCCAATTGCGTTGATAAAACACTGGTGGAAAACCATCAGGACCCGGGGCTTTGTACGCTCCCATTTGGAATACATCATTCTCGATTTCACTTGCACTCACCGGACGATTGAGCCAGCTTCTGTCTGCATGGCCTAAAGTCGGGACAAAAAGTGCAGAAACATCCGGTCCATCGGTCATTGGTGTGGAGAAAAGCTTCTTGTAGTATTGTGTGATTATGTTGCCTATAACCCCTTGGTCCTTAGTCCACTTTCCTTCCTCATCTTTAAGCCTGGTAATCACGCTTCTTCTGCGCTTTGCGGCCATGCATAAATGGAAGTATCTGCTATTCCTCTCCCCATCTAGCAGCCACTGCAGGTTACTTTTTTGTTGCCAGTACGTATCCTCTTGGTTTAGAATATCATTGCATTCGTCACATAGCTCCTTTTCCAGTTTGGCCAAGTATCTGGATGGTTTAGTGTCAACCGATCGTTGAATCCCCGCGAGTCGGGCGAGACACCTTTGCCTTCAATGCTTGAGACTGCCATAAACTTCCCTTCTCCATACCTCCATTCTAGATTTAAACTTGCACATGGTACGAGATGTGTCTCCTTTGTAGGGCTGCCAAGATGTTTGCATGAAGGTTGGGAATTCTTTATGGTCCATCCAACATGCTTGGAATTTAAATGAGTAAGCTCGGGATTGGATAGTTTCAGCCTTTTCCAGAGATAGTAATAACGGGCTATGATCAGAATGTGTCCGAGAGAGATGATGTAAGGAGGCCGTATTATACTTCATGTGCCACTGTTGGTTAGCCCAAGCTTGATCAAGTCGCTGCTCAATTCGAAGATGACCCTTTTGGCCATTAGACCACGTGAACCTCGGGCCGCAGAAATCAAACTTCATCAATGCGCAAACATCAATCATACGTTGCATGCGCGTCACACTACGACCATGTACTACTCTACCTCCTCTTTTGTCTTCCTGTTTTAGAACTTGATTAAAATCACCAATAAGGACCCACGGAATAGTTATCTGACATGCCATTTCCTCCACGTATCTATACAACAAATCCATCATATCCTCTGATGGAGAAGCATAAACGAGGGACACTACACAGGATACCACTCCATTTTCTGAGACGGCAAAATTCAAGAAGTGAGAAGTGTAGGATAAGATACGCAAGCTAATAGATTCTTGTTCCCATAGGCACCATAACCCGCCTGCAAAACCGCGTGCTTCAACTGCTGCAAGGTGGGTAAAGTGTGATTTACGAATAATCTGCTGTGCTTGTTTACTAGAGACTCTCGTCTCCATCAGAAATAACACATTTGGCATATGGTCCCTTACCAATCAAACAACCGCGCGAATTATGTCAGGCGAACCAGCGCCTCGACAGTTCCAGGAGATTAGCTTCATTAGAGAATTGTTGTTTGAGGCTGTAATTCATGCCCCAGGTTAGGTGTCTTCGCAGATCCATCATCCATCAGCATTGGAGGTTGATCGCTGTCATTTGCTTCATTGATATCAATTACCATCGTGCTGTGGTTTTCTCCATCAGGTGGGTGTTGTTTAATTGACTCCCCAACGAGTGGAGCAGGTATTTGACTGCACTGAGAATTGGAACTCACGGTTGTTCCTCCATCAATCTTCATCAATGCACCCTCTGGCAGATTACTATTTGTAATGTCTGATAAAGGTCGTTGCAAAATAGTTACCGGCTGGTGTGGTAACACATTCTGGTTATTGGATGGAATAGTAGTATTTCGTCACCCAATTTGACTTGGTCCAGCTCCAGTCGTAGGTCGTGGGATTTGCACGCGGACCTTGCCTTGGTCTTTTATTTAGATCCCTTTAGATTTGCGTTCTTTTGGCTTGCTTAGCTGTGATTTAGATGCAGTACGAAACGTAGGCAGATGGCCTAGATCAGGGATTCGTACAAACTTGTCCGCAAGCATCTCTGGCAATACATCTGCACTTTCACTTACTTCCTCCTCAGCTAACAATGTAAATCGTGATCCCATCCCATGCCTTTCTGCTTCCGCCAAATCTGGTGGATCACCACCCTCTTTTTCCACTCGAAACCTTTGGGTGGTTGTTCTCATGTCTGAAACGTTCGCAGTTCTAGGTGGTATATTCCTTCTTCGGTTATTATTCTTTGCAATCATCCAAGGACCAAAGGGGTCCGGAGGGATATCAGTATCGCTAGTCACTTTTGGATTCAAAATAGTCTCCCTTTCTGCTCCATCCATTGTGTCAGGGCACATTTCCTGTCGATGTCCATACTTTCCGCACTTAAAGCAAATTTGATGCAGGTTTTCGTACTCGACATGCAGCTGATGTCCATTTATGACCACCATTGACACGAGAGGCTTTTGCAAGTCAACTTCGACGCATATCCGTGCATATTTACCCCTAGAGATCGCAGTAGTATTGCCATCAACTTTAATGGCGGTTCCCAGTTGATCTCCGATGCGCATAAGAACTGTCTCATGAAAAAACTCCAAGGGTAAGCGAGGGATTCTTACCCACACTAGCGTAGAAGCAACACTCTCTGTCGATGGCAGGAAGCCCGACCTAAACTTTGCCACTGTTAAATAATGTCCTTGGACTGTCCAGGGTCCATCATCAAGTACGTGCATATAATCCTCCTTCGAGTAGAAACGGACTACGTAGAAACCATCTTCCAAATCAATAATGTCAATACGATGATTTAATTTCCAGAGATCTGTCAGCCGTTGCGATAGAACACGGAATGATATTGTACGTCCCAAAGGTTTCACAATCAAAGCACGTCGCCAAGGTCGCCATAGTTGTCTACATTCATCTGCAGATATCTTAATGACTGCCTTCCCAGGGCCAGGCGCCGATGCAGGAGGGATCGTGTAGTTCTTCATAGTGATTTCAATCTCATCCTCCTTGTCGTCTTCCTCACCATCCCCCATATAGATCTCTCCTCCAAGAATTGGATTAACGTGGTTTGGTTGCTTCAATAATTCCGCCCAGGCCATCGATGGCTTCCAAGATGCAGTTTCTTCAGTGTATGGATCGGCTGTTGCAGGCCTCTTGTATTTCTTCACACTCCGAACGATCTGATCCGTCTCCTCCATACTTCTTTCCGGTTGGATGACGTCCATGATGGACGGAGTGTACACCGGTTACGACCTCCGGTGAGGCGGTTACGTAAATGGCTAGGAAGTTACGCGCGGGAATTGCGGAGCAAATTTCTTGGGTTCAACCTTTATGCCTTCGTATTATTTTTATACAATAAATTGATTGGATACTATATCTCTTTTTCATCCAACACATATTTATTGTATTTTATTGACTGAAGGTGTAATTTGTTATACAGAGCTTCTTTTATCTGCATAATGATAGTCATATACAACTTTTTTTTCATAAAGAATAACATGTAGTTTTGATATCATTTTTCTGACCATTTGCACTGTAATTTGGTGTTTAATAAAAGATTTTTTTTCCCGGAAAAGGGGAAACTGATCGAATGCTCTTTATTTATTATTTTATCTTTTACTCTTCAAGTTATTCAACGTAGATAACAAATACTGTTAGTCCTGCCACTGTAAAATAGGGAATTTGGGAGATTTGGTGATGGCGGAGCATGTTGAAGCGGACAATGCAGAAGCAATAATCACAAGAATCGAGCACAAGTCCCGCAAGATCGAAAGCTTGCTCAAGCAGTAAGCTATTTTCCTCTGCTGTCTCAAACCCTCATGTATCCTATTCTGTTTGTATAATTGCCCAAAAGACTCCATTTTTCAAAACCGTAATGCATCGAATTTTTTTTTGTTGCGGGTACATTGTCAAACCCACTTATAATTGGGTGATTGATAGGCATAAACCTGTGGAAGCTCTAAAGACGGCTTTGGAAGGATCTCCTCCAAAAACCAAGGACGAGAGGTGCAAGGTTATCTAGATTCCCACTTTTTTCTTTAGGGAGTATCAAGAACTTGATGGCTAGTTTCGTTTTTGAATTTTCCTCCTGATTTGGGTTCTTCTTCGTGCTCTGCAATGGGGTTGTTGTAGTCTGCAAATTGGATAGTGGTGCACAGGGCACTAATGGCTATAAAGGACGTGGACAGCTTGTTCTCTTATTTGGATGCAGAGTACTATGATATTCTCATGAAGTTAGTACCTTTAATTCATTAGTGCAATCAGGATGATTTTTCTCGATTTACACTTCACTTTCGACACTGAAGCTGTTGTGCTTGTAAAAGCTTTTTAATTAGTCCCGCATGAAGGGTTTAGCAGCTAAACATTCTTTTTGACTTATGAATTTTGATTTGAATCATGGGGTATTACATCTAGAACCTGGAAGTAAATTGTACATAGTCTCTGCGTGAGAACAAAAGGCAGGCGGTGTTAGAGTTTGCTGTTTGCCCCTTTGATTAGGTACCCACGGGTTTCTGCTTCTTTGACTAACATGATTGAAACTTAATGTTTTTCTATGTCCTTCCTTCCCCTCTAAATAACTCTAATTGTGCCTGTCTGTGAGGGGAGTTTGGTTTTTAGTTAGACACTTTAATCTCATCGTGTGCTTGCTGGAATGGTTGAAATATAAAGGACTTTTGCCCTATAATCTTTGCAGTATGGAAGTTTCAGACAGGTTTTATGATGATACTGGAAAAAGCAAGTTGATATAGTTTCTGATCCTGGATATAGTTAAGAGATGAAAGCAGTTGTCGCTGGCAAATACAAATTGGGATGGGGAAACAATTGCAGGAATTGTGGCAGGGGAAGTGGGAGCCTTGGGTAAGGATGTAACTAAGAGTCGCTAGAGTTACCAAGTCAGTATGGTTTTTCGTTTTTTTAGTGATTCTTACTTTGTCTCTGGATAAGGATTTACCAGGAAAGGAAAAAAGTGCTTGTCCTTGTAAATATACTCAGTGCTTTTCAGCTTTGTTCTCTAATCCGTCTTTTTGTTCAGTAAACTAGGTCGATAAGATGTTGTATTTTAACCCTTACTTTATTATATGTTGAACATGTTTGTGTGGGTATCTGAAGCTTTGGAAAGTTTACTTCAATATTGGGGTTAATGTCCAAAAAGCTTTCATGTGATATGTTAACATGGTGAATGTTTCAGGTATAATGGTCGAATTCGTGGAAGTACTTTGCTATATAGGTCTCATCTTTTCTTGTTTATTTATCATTGATCCTTATGTCCCAATTTGTAGCTAGTGTACGGTGCATATTTCAGGTATAATGGTCAAATTCATGGAAGTGCCTCGCTACATTAGTCTCGTCTTTTCTTGCTTATTTATCATTGATCCTTACGTCCCAATTTGTAGCTAGTGCTTAGGTACCTACGTTGCATTAGAAAATTCGCCTGGAGATGGAATCTCTTCTTATGAATCTGTTGATTGGCTGCTAGAAATCTGGCTGAAAGTTAAGCTCTCCTGAGAGAAATGTTTAGTGCTGGCTCACTGTTTAGGGCTTATCTTGCAATTCCATTGTTGTTGATCTCTATAGCAAAGTGCTAGAGGTCCGGGTTCGTGTTACGTGTTACTTTAGGCACGCTGATTGTTGAGTTTCTGGATAAGGTGGTTCAAATTGTGAGAGTCAATTTACTTGTTACAACAAAAATGTGATCCCCGTTCTATTTTTTCATGTTAAAAATTTATTGAGAAGTTACCTCTTAAATCTTATTAAAAAGGTCAATCCCTTGTCTTGCTGATTCCTTAGATCAATAATCAAATTTTTTAGTGCAATAACAACAACACTCAAGCATTTTTTCCACTATGTGGGCTCGGATATATGGATCAATTTTTTCTCTTATACTTTATTTATTAGATTTTTATTTCTTTTTTTAGTCGTAGCCTAAATCATATCCTTCGTGTGTTCTCCTAATACCTAATGCATGATATGTACCTTTAGAATATGTCTCTTTCAAAACTATTATATCATCTCAACCGTGATTCCAGCCTAAGTACTTAAAATTTCACTTAAATATTATACCTTCTACATGATTCAACTGTCTCCACCGTGTTCTATCACTAACCATATGCTCTGCAATTGTCACGTAAGTCATATGCTTTCGTATTGTCTCTTTTCATATCTTCTTTGGTCTCCATCTCTCACGTTTAACATGTATCTCATTCATTGTCTCGCACCACCTAACAGGTGCATCTACATGGCGCCTTTGTACATGTCCATATCATCTTAACCTTGACTCTCCTATCTTCTCATCTATATGATTCACCCCAACCTTTCTAATTATCTGTTCATTTCTTATTTTATTCTTCCTTGTATGTCCACACATCCATCTTAACATTCTCATTTCCACCACTCGCTTTTTTTTGTTCATGCTTATAATTGACTGTCTTATATTCAGACCTGTACAACAGTGCATGTCTTACTTCCGTCCTGAATCAAAATTTGTGATGTTAATAGTATATTACACGGATCTTGCTCATTCTATACCTGCTTTTGCATTATAATTGTCCGTCATATCCTGACTCCATCGCGCAAGTAATAAGACCTTTACTGTACGCAAGTTCTGTGAAGTGTGAACTTTTCAGAAACAGGGGATTATATTTTCAAAATGAGTCTTCTCGTCCAGCATGGTAAACTGTCAAATTAACAAATTTGACTTATCAAGAACTCAGACTTGATTTAAGCATGCAGCTGAAATTGGTTGTGGATGGCTACCGGTTGCACTAAATTATCCTCGTTTCTGAGGAATGGTCAAGCCACATTAGATCCCAATTAGAAGCCGTGTATGTTTATTTCACTGCTGTTTTCTTTATGAATTCATGTCACCTGCAAACATCGTTTGCACTTCCCTTGTGCTTTACTTCTTAGATTTGGTTAGACATTTGGCTGCAATAGGTTTTAACTGGCCCAACCTCCGGTACGACTGGGTTTACTTGGCTGAAGCTCTCTTTATCATGTCGAAAGATAAGTCTCCATTAGGAAGCCATAATAGACGAAATCTTTTGAAGGGTTCTTTTATAGACACGGCTGAAAGTGGAAGTATTCGCTATGTGGTTGACATATTCATTTTCTGTTTGCTTTATAGTTATCTGCCTTCCAGATCTGTTGAACAGAGTATGAATGTCTATGTTTTTCTTGATGGCTTTTCTTTTTGTTTATGGCCTTCCAGATCTGTTGAACAGAGTATGAATGTCTGTGTTTTCTTGATGGCTTTTCTTTTTGGTTTTTGGTTATTGCAGGTACCTGTATCGAGGTTTGTCTACCGGAGATCGCCCAACATGTGACCAATGTTTGAGAATTCATGAAAAACTAACAGAAAAGGCTGGCTTGGGTTGTATATTACGTTCGCTTGCAGACACTGTTAATACCGTTTGAATGTCCAGCAACTTGCAGGGCTTGAAACAGGAAGTTCAAGAAACCAAAATGTTGCAAAAACTGCTAAACCATGCCTCTCCCAAAAATTGAGTTCATACTTCGCTCAAGAGGATGACCCAGAAACCTTGAAGAATCTCTGGTGGAGTATCCTTTTTCGTGTCTTGTCAAGTATTCAAAAATGAAGTGCAAACTTCACTGTACGAAGTATGAACATTGTAGCAATTATTATTTTTGCATAAGCTCCTAATACCAATTACTTCCTCCACCCCAAAAGTATTACTGACTTGAGCATAATTTTAAGATTTCAAACTGTTTTGGCCAATATTCTTATTTTACTTTTAGTTCGTTACTTGAGGTAACTGAAGAAATCAAGTAGGTGTTAATTGAAAGGGTATTATGAAAATTTTGAGCACTAATATTTGCTATAGACTATTTTTGGGATGGAGAGTGTATTATTTTTCATTCTTTTCCTTTTCTATCCTAAGTATATGTATTTTCTTGCACACACTTTTCTGAAGAAACTTTGATGGACGAAAAGACATTTTGACCAACAAAAGATGATGTTTCAGAAGATGTTGGTTGGGATGCTATTGAAACGACACTGTGTAATTTGTGATTCGAATAATGAAGATATATACATATATGATTTAAAAGTCTTCCTACAGAGACATTGATTCAAGGGACCATCTCCACACAAAGTATTGCTCAAGCATTGGTCTCAACTCAAAGATCAAAGCAAAAAATTGAGGCTAGCAAAACAAATGCAAACTGCACACAACGCATTGTATTGCTTAAAGAATGAACATATGGTCCTGCCTGGACCGACAGGCACCCAACTTTCTGCAACACATATCTTCATCTTAAGAGGGGATATTGCAGGTACTGTCAATAGTTTGGTTTCTCCTGAAGGAAATTGCAGTGACATCCAAAGCATCCGCAATAGAAAAGAAAAGAAGTTTCAAAATATTCCTTCCTTTGCTACCAGACCACACCTCTAAGCCGCCTAACATTAGCACAAACTTTTGGATTTTAGTCTAAATAAGTACACCTAACTCTCAAAACTCTGCTCTACCCAATTCTACCATCCTTTGCATTTGGCATGAATTTCTCATCTGTTTAATGGATTACAGCAATCTAGGACCGAGTACAATGCCCATCAGTTGGTTGGTTAGGGAATATTACTGACCAAGGATTCAAGGTCATTCCTTGTTTTGAAGTAGGAGGCTGCACATTGTGATGCCGAGCAGGGACTGCAGGAACTTTTGGTATTGGAGAAGCAGAGGAAGATGAAGAAGAGAGAGCGACGCGCTCGCATTGAGGGCACATTGTAAGGGTGGTTGGTGGACTCATGTTCGCATAGAATTGTGGCGACAGCTTTAGTGCTCTAAGCTCATTAACTTCCTTTTGCAATCTCCTGTTTTCCTCTGTCAAATTCTCACAGCATCGTTTCAAATAGTCGCAATCTACTTCTGTTTGCTTCAACTTTGTCCTGCGATGTAAGAACATGTCCATTAGGAGTTTGGGAAGATTACTAAAAAAACCATAGTTCACTAGTACATACCTAACATCGAGTCCTCGACCTCTACTATCTGGCAATCCTATAAATCACTATTGAGTTCAGATACACTACATTCGAACCGTTCTTTGGGCTTTTTCTGTTTCTAATGTTAATATAAGTAGAGGTGTATCAAAGATTTTGAGATCAAGAATTCATTGAAGGGCACAATATGACAAAGTTTCAACGTTAACAAGGAACAGAGGTGTTCATGCTGGAAAAGGTTGGACTGGTTTTAGTCGAATATGAAAAGTTTATGCATGGAGCAATAGGCCATTATCTCTGGTCATGGGAATCCCACCGCTCCAGCCCCAAAGAACATTGTGGAAGATGTAAATCAGGAGCCCAGTGACCTCCTAGATTAGGTGAAGACTTACGCAGTAACCCACACAAGGTGCTCCCAGCAAACTAGGTCTTGAAGGGCACAATATGACAAAGTTTCAACGTTAACAAGGAACAGAGGTGTTCATGCTGGAAAAGGTTGGACTGGTTTTAGTCGAATATGAAAAGTTTATGCATGGAGCAATAGGCCATTATCTCTGGTCATGGGAATCCCACCGCTCCAGCCCCAAAGAACATTGTGGAAGATGTAAATCAGGAGCCCAGTGACCTCCTAGATTAGGTGAAGACTTACGCAGTAACCCACACAAGGTGCTCCCAGCAAACTAGGTCTTCGGCATAGCAGCAGTGGAGCACCCACACTGTGTGTCCCTAGATTCGAACTTTTGACCTCTTAAAGCAAATTTCAACCCGAGTACCAACTGGACTATCATGGGGCATGAAAAGTTTATGATTTCTAGCAAAAGGTTGAACCGCAACCCCAAGGGCCCCCCACACCCCAGCCCGACGAGATAGCTGGGAAGATGCAAATCAGGTACTCAGTGGCCTGCTAAGAATGAGGCACAGAAGACGCAGACCCACACTAGGGGCCCACCCTTAAGACCCACATTGGAGTCTGAAAATAAGACACACAATGCAGGGCTGCGGGATTCGAACCTTACACATTTCTAGCAATTCTGTCCCTCCGGAACAAAATGAAATATGCCATGCGGACATGAAAAGTTTATGCTGAATCTATAGAGAAGAGAGAATTGGAACCAACAGAATCCTTTTCCATTCTCAAAAAAGACAAAAGTACATCTAAAGGTACCACAGATCACTTGATACAACTTGTAAGCATGCTTAGGTTCTCACCTTTTTAAGCAACAAAATTATCAGACAGAGAACCTTTTGCACTTTCTGTCAAATCATGCTCCAATGGTTTCAAGTTGGTCAAATTCATCCCTAATATTTATGTCAAAACTAATTTTGTACCCTTTTTACTGCTCCAATCCATGAATACTCTAGTGAAACCAATAAACTATCTTTGACGATGTATCCTTTACATTATTAGGTGTATTAATTTTGGTATAAATTTTGGGTTTAGGGTCGGTTTAGATGTAAGCCATGCAAACTGATTGTGGAAGAATAACAAGTAAATTTGAAATATATAGCTTTTCCTCCTATTTCCAAGTCTTGTCAATGTAATATACCACATAAATGGCAAACGTTTTGGTATTCAACAACAACATTATCTCATTGCCTTAGAGACCCCCCTATGACAGGATATGAGGGATCGGATGTACGCAACCATACCCATATGTTAGAAGCATACAAAAGTTGTTTCTTGATAACCTATAATGATGCGTCAAGCTATGTCGATCAACAACTACTACACAATATAAGAAGCGCAGTCAACTAGCTGATCAGTAACTTGAATAGCTGATCAATGAAAAATAAGACTGACAACTAGGTGATTAGTTATAATTAACTACTAGACCTCACCTGTTATTTTACGTTTCATATGTCGACTAATAACTACCACAATTTACTGGTGTCATTATTTGTTTTATATATCGACTAATGACAAACTATTGCACCACACGCGTGATCATGTTCTTTATTTATCGACTAATGATAAACTATTACACTAAATGTATGATCATGTTCTTTATTTATTGACTAATAACTAAGACTACCAAAAGTCCTAGCTGGTCAATGACCAAATCAAAATTAACAACTGGACATTGAATATAATGAATACTCAAAATATACACTATAATGACAATAATACCCCCATATGAAGAAGAAAAATGACTCACCTAGCCCTCCTGTTCTGAAACCACACCTCTACCTGTCTAGGCCTGAGATTTAGCTGTTTCGCTAGAGCCAACTTTTGCTTCTGTATCAAATCAAAACAAAAACCAAAAAGGCAAAAAAGATAATACAAAAAAAGCTCATTATTTTACGCATACTAAAAGACGTCACTCATGAAAATAACCTCAATTCATAACAAAAATTACCAACACTGCCACTCACCGGGTTTAATGTATTGTGCTCTTTGAACGTCTCTTCCAGAAAAGCCGCTTGTTCTCTGGAAAGCCTCAGCTTTCTCTTGGCCGCCGCCGCGTCGCCGCCGTCGTCCTCCTGTGAGCTTGAACCCCTTTCTGCATCTATATCTTCTCTCTCATTGCTTTTCTTTCCACTCACACTAGACACCGTGCTGTTCGGCGATGAAACTAATACTTCTTCTTCGTCGCCGTCAGCCGCTGTTGCCGGACAATTTACGTCGATTCCGGCTAGAAATGAACTGGGTTCCGCTCGATTTCTCTCTGAAAAACATACAGAAAAGGGTCATATAACAAAAATCAAGATTTAGGTTACGAGAAAGAGGGAAAAAGGGTGAGGTAAAATAATACTTTTCTTGAAATAGACATGTTATGGGATTCAGTAAAATTTTCTGCTTAGCAACCATCCCTTTCTTTCCATGATAAAATTTTTACTTCTCCAAATCTCAAGAATTCCAAACATATTAGTTCCCGCATTTAAAATTAATCCCATATATCTCCGTTTTCAACTAATTTTCAACCATTTAACATTCTTTTTCTTCAAATGTACATATTGGACAAATGCACTAAACTTATTATAAAGGTAAGATGTGACAAAGCTTTCTATTAGTTGGGGCTTAACAATGGAAGGAGAAATGTAGTGTGTTGTGCACGTGCAGCTTTGTAAGAACAAAAGGAGGCACGAAAAATGTGATGAGAGAGATAGAGAGAGAGAGGAAGCAAAAGGAAGAAAAATACATACCAGCTGATGAGGGAAAGACATCATCAGCAGCAAGAAAAGCAGGCTTGAGTAGTGGTGCCAAAATCTGTTGGTTTTGTTGGATGAAACCCAAACTTGATGGCATTAGCTTAAAAGGGAAACCCTGAGGTGCTGTTGGATTCCTCTCATTCTCTCCACCACCGTCTCCTACACCGCCGTCATCATCTCCCAAACTCAAACTCAACTTTAACCCATCTTCTTTTTCACCCATATCTGCTTATCTTTCTTATTTGGGCTTTTTGAGGGAAAATGGTGACTTTATTATAGGAGATGGGCGGGGGGATGCAGCTTTTTTATCCTACGGATTGTATGTTACAGTGATTAAAAATAGGTGAGGCTACATATGTATCAGATGAGAGGCTAAAAATGAGGCAGAATATAAGGCTTCCAATCACACGTCATCACGTGTACAAAAGCAGTTTTTTTTTTAAAAAAAATTGCAATACCCATTTGCTTTTATACATGTGACGACGCTTGATTGGAGGCATCATATTCTGCCTTACTTTTAGCCTCCTAAGACTTCATCCGCATATGTATAGTGGGGGATGGTGTGATGCAAAATAAAGAAAGTGATATGGGGTTATGGGGCTAAAGGGGAGGAGCTTGGTGGGGGGGAGAGGGGTTGAGATTAGCGGATGAGATCCTAGGAGGCTAAAAGTGAAGTTAAAAGTGAGGCCTCTAATCACGCGTCGTCACGTGTACACAAGTAAAGGGGGGCTGTAATTTTTTTTTAAAAAAATTAATTTTGTACACGTGGCGACGCGTGATTGGAGGCCTCACTTTTAACCTCCTAGGATCTCATCCGGGAGATTAGAGGGAGGAGAAAGGCGGATGAGATCCTAGGAGGCTAAAAGTGAGGCTAAAGGTGAGGCCTCCAATCACGCGTCGGCACGTATACAAAATCAGTTTTTTTTAAAAAAAAAATTGCAGCACCCCTTGTTTTTATACACGTGACGACGCGTGATTGAAACCTCACACTTAGCCTCATAGGATCTCATCCGGAAGGATTGCTCGTGATTTAGGTTTGAAACCCGAGTCACATATAATATGAGTGTTTTAGTGTTAGTATTGTTCAAATGTATTCAAATAGATATACTGATTCAGTTTACATTGTTGGTAACAATCAATCCTGTACTAAGATGCAGTCGTTCGGTGTGTGCGTATGGAAATAATAAAATAAACCAAACCCGGAGCGAGTCGAGGACTCTGTCCTTAAGACGTATTGCTCCGGTATACTGTGCCCAACCGGCGTTAGCAACCGTCTCCCAGGATACAACGGGTACCTGTTCAGTTGAGCGGTACTGCTGAACTTGAACTGCTTCGAACTTTCGAGTGTCCTGACTTCTCTTGAACGTGATGCAAATACTCAAATGCTGAGAATGTTGTATGCTTGAATGCAGAGTGCAAGTGTGTGTCAAAAATGCATCCCTTGCCCTGTTTATATAGGGGAGTCGGTTGGAGAATAGGTTACCGTGACCGTCGGATCAAAACCGTAGTTTGATATAAGCCGTTAGATGAAAACCTCCTATTCAGTTTTGGAAGGTTTAATCTCAGCCTTTAGATTAAAAACTGATTCACAGGTTTAAACCTGGAGCGTTAGATGGAAACCACATTCGGTTGGGCGGTTAGGTCAGTTTAAATCTCGGCCGTTAGATCAAAGCTGCCTCTTCCGCCACCATTAGATCAAACCAGATTGATCTTATCACATATAGGAGGATAGCGTTTGTTTCAAGTTTGAAACACAACCGCCCAGCAGAAAGTATTTTGTACGCTGTCCAACTTCGATCGATCACATCGATCGATCGAAGTGACATTGATCGATCGATGTACATCAGAATCATTTCGAAACTTTCTGTCCAGCTTCGATCGATTACATCGATCGATCGATGTGACATCGATCGATCGATGTTATCGATCGATGTAAGACAGAATGATCTGAAGTTTTCTGTCCAGCTTCGATCGATTACATCGATCGATCGAAGTGACATCGATCGATCGATGTGATCGATCGATGTACGTCAGAAACTTCTCACGCCCCAATGCCACACCTAAAGTGTCCAATGTGGTATTCCTCCATCAAGGTGACACAACACCCTCTAACTCACGTTTTTCATCCACTTTGAGCATTAATTTCTCATTCATCCGGTATCGTAATTGAGTGATTTCAAAGTCTAAAATTAACTACTCGTTACGTAGATAATTAAGGACCCATTAGTTTTCGATTTTCATTATCGGAAACTAATCATAATTAAGCTCAAAATATGTTGCTAAACCAAGTTTCGCAACCTTTCTTAATGGGCCAAGGCCCAAACCTTTAATTCTCCAACAATCCCCCACATGAATGGAAATTAATGCAAATGCGTATGCAGACTCTAGCGAGAAGTCAGACAAGAAAATGTTGCATCAGAAGAGGTAGCTTCTGGCTTTGAACCTTTCCTAGTGATGTACCATCGGATTCACTCGGCTAAATAGTGACTTGATGTCTTGAACCAGTCAGCCTTTGTTGTGAACCTAGACAACGATACTCACACAACATTTTCTTTAACACCCTTTTGGTTCTCATGGTTGTGTTCGTTTTGGCCATGAACAACCTGGTTTCAGAAAGTGTTATAGAAAAATCTTGCCTCCTAGACTTTCTCATAGAAGCGGTCCCACTTCACATTTACATAGGTGATTCCTATCAAGAGTATTCTGACATACTCCACTTGATGTATCAAGATATAGGACATCATTAAAAGCTTTAGCTTACCCTGAATATTCTCTGCAGACAGCACTTTTAAGTGACGGAATGAGTAAGTGCTAACTGAAGCTTCATAACTTAGTTGTCCCATTGAACCAAGATTCTGGGATCTCCAGTCAACAAGGTTGGGTTACCATTACAAAGATTCTTGCATTATAGGCTTTAGTCCCATTCCGTTTGTCAATCTTGACATCTGATCTCTAGGCAAGCCTTTTGTAAGCGGATCCGCAAGATTCTCCATTGATTTTACATAATCAATGGAAATCACGCCATTAGAGATCAACTGTTTAATGGTGTTATGTCTCCGACGTATGTGTCGTGACTTACCATTGTAGATGCTGCTTTGAGCACGTCCTATAGCTGACTGACTATCACAATGTATGCTAATAGGAGCGATCGGTTTAGGCCAGCACGGAATATCTTCTAGGAAATTCCGAAGCCATTCAGCCTCTTCCCCAGCTTTATCCAGCGCTATGAACTCAGCTTCCATAGTAGACCGAGCTATGCACGTTTGTTTCGTGGATTTCCACGACACAACAGCACCACCAACAGTGAACAAGTATCCACTGGTGGACTTAGAGTCTTTACTGTCTGATATCCAATTTGCATCGCAATATCCTTCTAATACTGCTGGATATCTCGTGTAATGTAATCCAAGATTCATTGTGTATTTCAGATACCTTATCACTCTGTTAAGAGCTTTCCAATGATCATCACTTGGATTACTGGTAAACCTGTTCAATTTTTTTACTGAATAAGCTAAGTATGGTCTTGTACAATTCGTTATGTACATCAGACTTCCAATTACCTGAGAGTATTTTCATTGAGCTACCGGTTCGCATCGATTCTTCCTTAAGTGTATACTTAAGTCAAGTGGGGTCTTTATCGGTTTTGTTTCAAACATATTGAATCTTTTGAGAACAGATTCAATATAGTGAGTTTGCGACATAACAAGACCATCAGCCATCCGAGAAATTTTAATTCCTAGAATAACATTGGCAACCCCCATGTCCTTCATATCAAAATTTCGTGTTAACATCTTCTTTGTACTCAAGATGATGTCACGAGTACTGCCCATGATTAGCATGTCGTCTACATAGAGACACACTATTACATAGGCACTTGGTGTGCTCTTGATGTACACACACTTGTCGCACTCATTGATCCTGAAGTCATTTGACATCATTACCTGATCAAACTTTAAATGCCATTGCTTGGGTGCTTGTTTAAGTCCGTACAAAGACTTGACAAGTCTACACACTTTCCTTTCTTGTCCTGGAACGACGAACCCTTCGGGTTGTTCTATATAAATCTCTTCCTCTAACTCACCATTAAGGAAGGCAGTCTTTACATCCATTTGATGGATTTCTAAATCATAGACTGCAGCAATGTCTACTAGCATCCTTATGGAAGTGATCCTAGTCACTGGTGAGTAGGTATCAAAGAAGTCAAAGCCTTCTTTCTGTCTGTAGCCCTTGGCTACTAACTTGGCTTTATACTTTCCAATAGACCCATCATCTTTAAGTTTCTTCTTGAAAATCCACTTGCAACCAAGTTGTTTACTTCCAGGTGGAAGGTCAACCAACTCCCAAGTGTGATTTTGAAGAATTGAGTCTATCTCACTGTTAATTGCCTCTTTCCAGAATGGAGCTTCTGGAGTTGACATAGCCTCGGAAAAATTCCTTGGCTCACTTTCTACCATATAGGTTAGAAAGTCCGGTCCAAAAGACGTCGGTATTTTGGCTCGTTTGCTTTGACGAGGTTCCTCAGTCTCTTGAGGAGTCGTCTCACGCACTCGCTTACTAGTGCTAGCTTCTTCACTGTCTTTGTCTTTCTTCGGAAAGACCTCTTCAAATAACACTGCATTCCTCGATTCCATGACAACATTCTCATATATCTCGGGAATATCTGATTTGTGCACTAAGAAACGATATGCACTACTGTTCGTAGCATAGCCGATGAATATGCAATCAATTGTTTTAGGCCCGATTCTCACTTGTCTTGGTTTAGGTACAGCAACCTTCGCCAGACACCCCCACACTTTCAAGTATTTGTAACTAGGCTTATAGCTTTTCCAAAGTTCATACGGGGTTTTATCCGTCTTCTTGGACGGAATCCTATTTAAAATGACGTTAGCTGAGAGAATTGATTCCCCTCACAAGTTCTGAGGTAAACCCGAACTTATCAATATAGCATTCATCATCTCTTTTAGAGTACGGTTTTTGCGTTCTGCAATACCATTCGATTGAGGTGAATATGGTGCAGTCGTTTGATGAATAATGCCATGTTCTGAACAGAATTCATTAAACAATGCGTCATACTCTCCGCCTCTATCACTTCAAATTATTTTAATTCGTTTGCTAAGTTGATTCTCAACTTCATTCTTATAATCTTTGAAAGCATCAATGGCCTCATCTTTGCTACTTAGCAAATAAACATAACAGTATCTAGTGCAATCGTCGATAAAAGTTACAAAGTACTTTTTACTTCCTCTTGTTTGCACAAACTTTAAATCACACAAGTCTGTATGAATTAAATCCAACGATTCAGTGTTTCGTTCTGTTGAAGGAAATGGCGCTTTTGTCAATTTTGCTTCAACACATATTTGGCACTTTTCTTTATTACTAAAGTCCAGTTTGGGCAATAAGTCAAGATTAATCATTCGTTGTATTGACTTGTAATTAACATGTTATAAACGAAAATGCCATAAACAAGAAGACTCAAGCATGTAAGCAGAAGAGGAAACAATTTTATTAGCCTTAGTGGGCGCCACTTTCTTGGGTACAATTGTGATAACATTTAATTTGAACATGTTATCAAAAAGGTACCCCTTTCCCAAATACATGCCATTCTTATAAAGTGTAAATTTGTCTGCCTCAAAAACAAGCTTGAAGCCATGAGTGACTAGCAGCGCGCCAGAAACCAGGTTTTTCCTTATGTCAGGAACATGCAACACGTTCTGCAGGGTCAACTCCCGTCCTGAGGTCAGTTTCAGGATCACCTTGCCCGATCCTTCGATCTTCGAGCTGTTGGAGTTTCCCATGAAAAGTTGTTCGTTGTTTGTCGTGGGTACATATTCTCTGAACATTGCCCTATTCGCACAAACATGTCTAGTGGCCCCTGTGTCCACCCACCATTCACGCTGGTTCCCCACTGCGTTGCACTCGGGCACCACTGCGCAGAGGTTCAAGTCTTCCATTGCGCCGACCAGATTTGCTTTTGCTTTATTTTGATTCTGATTCTTTTTGGGCTTTCGGCAGTCACTGCTCCGGTGCCCTGGTTTTTCACAATTATAACACTTACCTGTGAACTTCTTTGCAATTTCCTTGCCCTTGACGTTCACGCCCAAAGTGTTATTTTTCTTTCTGTTCTTCGCCTCAGCAACATGAGCCTTGGCTTGACCAGACGATGTGGTTGGCTTTCTTTCGGCACGACGATTGTCCTCTTCAATACGAAGACGGACAATCAAATCCTCCATTTTCATTTCCTTTCGTTTGTGTTTGAGATAGCTCTTAAATTCCCTCCACGAAGGAGGCAGCTTCTCAATCACAACTGCAACCTGGAAAGATTCACTGAGCGTCATGCCCTCCTCTTCCATCTCAGATACCGAAATCTGTATTTCCTCAACCTGCGAAATTACAGTTTTGGAATGTAGCATTTTATAGTCGAGAAATTTCCCAACTATTAACTTTTTCGTACCAGCATCTTCTGTGCGATACTTCTTATCTAAAGCCGACCACAAAGCTTTTGCAGTTTTATATGTACAAAACACGCCATAGATAGTATTATCTAGGCAACTCAGAATCAAATTTAAACAACAAAAATTGGTATACGCCCAAGCTTCAGCACCCAAGGCGATCTGCATATTCTGTTGTTGATCCTCCACAGGTTCAACCACGGGTGGATCCTCGCTTACCATTCTAGCCAATCCCAGCGCCGTGAGATAGAACAACATCTTCTGCTGCCACCTCTTGAAGAAACTGCCAGCGAACTTTTCCGGCTTCTCCACGTGAGCAGCTGTGGCAGCCGGATTCATCTGAGGCCCTCCAGTAGGTGCCAACGGAACCGTGTTAAACGGTACGCCGACAGCAACATTGTTTGCCCTGTCAGGTGCAGACACGGAGTGAACACCATTAAAGCCTTGAACAGAGTTCGAGCTTTCGTTTTCCATTCCTGTTCAGTTTGATCAAACCGTACAGATCAGAACAGAATCAGGTTTAAGAAAAGAGTAGAAGTAGACTGCAAATCAGCAATAACACTGGTTTGCGTAAATTAAAAAAACAGTATAGGAAATAATTGAATCGGAATACGTCTTAAGATTGTTGGTAACAATCAATCCTGTACTAAGACGCAGTCGTTCGATGTGTGCGTATGGAAATAATAAAATAAACCAAACCCGGGGCGAGTCGAGGACTCTGTCCTTAAGACGTATTGCTCCGGTATACTACGCCCGACCGGCGTTAGCAACCGTCTCTCAGGATACAACGGGTACCTGTTCAGTTGAGCGGCACTGCTGAACTTGAACTGCTTCGAACTTTCGAGTGTCCTGACTTCTCTTGAACGTGATGCAAATACTCAAATGTTGAGAATGCTGTATGCTTGAATGCAGAGTGCAAGTGTGTGTCAAAAATGCATCCCTTGCCCTGTTTATATAGGGGAGTCGGTTGGAGAATAGGTTACCGTGACCGTCGGATCAAAACCGTAGTTTGATATAAGCCGTTAGATGAAAACCTCCTATTCAGTTTTGAAAGGTTTAATCTCAGCCTTTAGATTGAAAACTGATTCGCAGGTTTAAACCTGGAGCGTTAGATGGAAACCACATTCGGTTGGGCGGTTAGGTCAGTTTAAATCTCGGCCGTTAGATCAAAGCTGCCTCTTCCGCCACCATTAGATCAAACCAGATTGATCTTATCACATATAGGAGGATAGCGTTTGTTTCAAGTTTGAAACACAACCGCCCAGCAGAAAGTATTCTGTACGCTGTCCAACTTCGATCGATCACATCGATCGATCGAAATGACATCGATCGATCGATGTGATCGATCAATGTACGTCAGAATCATTTCGAAACTTTCTGTCCAGCTTCGATCGATTACATCGATCGATCGAAGTGACATCGATCGATCGATGTAAGACAAAATGATCTGAAGTTTTCTGTCCAGCTTCGATCGATTACATCGATCGATCGAAGTGACATCGATCGATCGATGTGATCGATCGATGTACGTCAGAAACTTCTCACGCCCCAAGGCCACACCTAAAGTGTCCAATGTGGTATTCCTCCATCAAGGTGACACAACACTCTCTAACTCACGTTTTCCATCCACTTTGAGCATTAATTTCTCATTCACCCGGTATCGTAATTGAGTGATTTCAAAGTCTAAAATTAACTACTCGTTACGTAGATAATTAAGGACCCATTAGTTTTCGATTTTCATTATCGAAAACTAATCATAATTAAGCTCAAAGTATGTTGCTAAACCAAGTTTCGCAACCTTTCTTAATGGGCCAAGGCCCAAACCTTTAATTCTCCAACATTAAATATGTTCTAGATACCTATATATATATATAACCATATCATCCAAATACGTTATAGATACCTATATATGTATAACCATACCGTCTTCAGGACGTATCATAATGGTTTTAGGTAGGGGTTTTGAAAGAAACGTCAGAGGTTCGAACTTTGCTGAAAGCAATAATGTTTCAACCCCCTCCAGGCTAGCTGCATAGTGTGGGAGTACTATTGGCCAGTGGAATGACCTGATAGGCAGATAGGTCAGCCCGTCGGTTGTTCCTTCGGTACCAAGGCCAGCCGTCGGTTGTTCCTTCGGTGCCAATGGCCTCCTTGTGTTGTCCCTGTGTTGTGACAAACTTCTATAAGTGGGTCTTGAGAACCTGATTTACATTCCTAAACATCCTGTAGGACCGGAGGTGGCAGAAATATTTACTGATTAAATTTCAACCCTTATATCAACCATACCATCTAAAAAATTACTAAATATTCTGATTTAGATTCTTTAAAAAAAAAACAGCTGTATGATTCAGGCCTGACTTCTCTTTTTTGCTCTCCAAGATGTTCAACGATTAATACCGTCAGAGGTGGCTATTACCTCAATCATGAGACTGGGGGAATTCCGAGAGGTGGCTATTACCTCAATCATGATACTAAGGGGATTCGGTTTTGTTGGCAAAGGTTGAACCCCAACCAAAAGATATCCAATCTCAATGAGCTACGTGGAGGATGTAAATTAGAAGTCCAGCAGCTTTCTAAATTGGATGAGATCTTACACATTTACTCACACAAGTTGTTCACTACAAACCATACCTTTGGCGGGGATTCGGTTTTCTTCTGCTTGACTTCTTCCCGACAATTTTCCTTTTATTCATTCCTTCCTGTATTTATTCTATACCAGTGAGTTTCGTTTTTCCTTTTCATTTTCCTAGAAGCTATGGGATTATCAAATGTTAACACGCTACAGTTTCTTTAAACACAATATACTAGCTTTTACATTTTACTAAATCTCTGGCTCTAAAGACTCTAATGTCTAGCTTCATAACTATATGGATTATTTAGATCAGGAGTACATCAATCTCTTAAGGTGTTAACACTTTTCCAACATATTCCAACACATAATGTCTACGGCAAACTGGACCATCAACTTTTTACTTTAATTGATTCGGATACTATAGCCTGAGCTAATACTAGGACAGACATCAGTAAGGTTTTCACATTTACATGTACATGACAGATTGTGCATATATATTTATATACCAATCATGTCCGATTCTCACCCTCGATATAGGAAATGAGATGCAGTTTGTTGTAGTTAGTTCCATTGTAGCAGATTACATTCAATAAAAGGATGTTCGAATTATAGCACCCGGGGGACAAGGGTTTAAACTTTGACGTCAACTCTTTTTATCATAGTCGATTTGGACTTGAACTCGTAGTGAGCATTAATACTTTTTTTATTCTTATTTAGTGGAACTGTTGAGTATCTGATTTACATCCTCTAGAAGCTTATAAATTGAACAGTAGATGCCTTCGAGATTAATGTACAATCTTTTACACCCAAAGGGACCGAGCCCTGTAGTTTTTAAAATTTCAACTCATTATTAAAAAGAAAAAAGGGTAATTAGGTCTAACTACGTAATGTTGCAACTATATTGCTATGGACCCATGAGCTAAAATGTATTTGTGGCGCGCTACGAATTTTCCCTATTATTTTTTTTTTTTGCAAATACCCTCATCTGATAATGAAAGATATTTGATTGTGTTTCATATCTATACCGTGATAACAGTGCATAGTCTATGAACTCACGCACGGTGTAATGAAAGTGTCATATACACCAGACTCACAATGACACCACGATCACGGTGTTGATATTATACTTGTTTTGTCAGTTAACACAGTTGTCGATACATTCATTGTAGAACGGTGTAGTATACACCGTGTTCAGGGATGTTACTTTGAGTTTTACACCGAAAAGACGGTATACAGGAAAAGATGCAACACGGTAAATAAACTTGTAAGTTAAATGATAATGAAATATTTACATACATATTGTTTGGTGGAGGAAGATGTTTAACCAGACGACGGTCAATCATATATCATATTATGATGTAGAAAACACTAGGACAAATGAAGCCCGATGATGGAGTAAGGATGACATTGTAACAAAAAGATATTAATGTTTTTTGCTCACCAGTAAGGCGCGGAGCAATTTCGACTCTAAAAAAATAGACCGGTCAGCTTTCTCCTAAAAAAGGACTCAAATCATGTGATTGTCATTATAATGCTAATTCATCACACATAGCTTATAGCCGAGAGAAATCTAAAACTATTGCAGTTTTAAGAAAAAATCCACAATTATCGTAGTTTTAGAAGTAATTCTACTACTATCATTTACGGTTTCATCAAAATCATGTAATAACCACAAGACAGTTTCAACAAAAACGTCTTACACCCACTTTGACCGATGGCATACCACGATTGTAATAATAGTTTGTAAAGGCAATGGAATGAAGAATGGATGTTTGAGATCAAAGATGAAGGTGAAATGGTGTTGGAGTAAGCAAGAATAGCTTGACTCATGACTTGTATCGATCCATGTATCAAATGGATAGATCTATGTGGCTTGAAAAATGAAGTTGAGTATTTTGCCGGACATAGATCGATGACATCGATCGATCGATGTCACATCGATCGATCGATGTGTCCTGGATGCAGAGACTAATGTCTGACTGGGGACATCGATCGATGACATCGATCGATCGATGTCACATTGATCGATCGATGTGTCCAGAGTACAGGGTTCGATGTTGAACTGATGACATCGATCGATCACATCGATCGATCGATGTCCTGACAGACGTGATTTTTCATGGAAATTCACATCTTTTGCATCAAAAGACATGTCCAATCGCCATGCAACCTCCTTCAACGACATCCTAGAGTTTGAGAGCCTATAAATAGGCTATTATAACCCATTAGAAAGATCTTCTTGCAACATATTCTATCTAGCATTCCATATTCTTCTTCTTGCTAAAAGAACACTCTTGTTTTCAGAAAGTTCATAGTTTCTCAATCCTATTTGCTGAGGATTAGAGATTGTTGGTTGTTGTATCCTAGGAGGAAGTTTGCCTATAACCCTGTAGCATCAAGTGGGGGCAAATATTCCTTACGGAAAGTGTGTATACACGCCTCAAGTCAAGGTTGCTGTTCTTGCTCTCTTGTTTGTTGTCTTGTTTCCTGCACTTTCTTAACAATCGTAAGGAATATTTGAGATGGATTCAAAGACATTCTTGAATCAAGAGAGCATGAAGTTGGACCGATTCGATGGTACCAACTACTTGAGATGAAAGGACAAGATGTTGTTCCTTCTGACAGCGCTGCAGATTGGGTATTGTCTCGACTCAACTCTGAAGGATTTGCCAACTCCAAAAGAAGAGGACTCCGAGGAGGTTAAGGCTGCTTGGAGGAAGAGACAGGAGGATAACATGCTTTGCCGATGGCATATCCTCAACAATTTGACAGATCGTATCTACGATCTGTTCACGGCAACTTCATCACCAAAGGAGATATGGAACGCCTTGGAGTTCAAGTATAACAACGAGAAACAAGGCGCAGACAAATTCCAGGTGATGAAGTATTTTAATTTTAAGATGGTTGAAAATTTGTCAATCATGGACCAAGTGCACGAGTTGCAGGTCATTGTTTCTAAATTGAAAGAGTTGGTGTAGAAGTTTCTGAGGCATTACAAGTAGGAGGAATCATTGCTAAGCTTCCTCCTAGTTGGAATGACTACAGGAAGAAATTACTGCACTCAACTGAATCCTTTTCCCTTGAACAACTTCAAAAGCATCTGCGAATTGAAGAAGAGACAAGGAGTCTTGTAAAGAGACATGTCTCTGACGATGCACCTAGAGTGCATTATGTCAAAGGGAAATTAGGGAGTTCGGTTTGAAACAAAAGGAAGAACTCCGATTATGCTGGATCCACAGACAAAGCAGAATCTAAGAAAGGCAAGAGATGCTATAATTGTGGCAAGAAAGGTCATCTGAAAAAGGACTGTTGGTTTCGAAAGAAACAAAAACAGGGCGATGATTCTCAGAATGTCAACAATGCGAATATGATAGACATTGGAACCAATCAACTGGTTGCAATGGTCTCAGGTTTGCATGTTGGCATGGTAACAGAACTTCATATGGCTACGAACGAAATCACAAGAGATTGGTGGTTCGATTCGGGTGCAACAGTGCATGTATGCAACAACAAGGATCTATTCAAGACCTACCATGTTGTGGATGATAGCCAGCAGGTTTTGATGGGAAACCGCAGTGCCACAAGAGTCTTGGGTAAAGGTAGTATAGAATTGGACTTTACTTCTGGAAAGAAGTTGTTATTAGTCAATGTACTACATGTACCCGAGATTTCTAAGAATCTTGTTTCTGCTAGTCTTGTTTGTAAGAGTGGATTCAAGATTGTAATGGAGGGGGACAAAATTATATTGTCCAAGAATGGTATCTTTGTCGGCAAGGGTTATGCTTGCGACGGGATGTTTAAATTAAGTATTAATAAGAATTCCGCGGTTTCTGTTTACTCTGTTGATTCTTCTTTTTCATTGTGGTATGATAGACTTGCACATGTTAGTAATACAACTATTAAGTTCATGTCTAAGCATGCCTTAATTTCTTGTAAAGATGAAAATGAAAGAACATGTGAAGTATGCATACAAGCTAAAATGACAAAGAAGCCGTTTCTGAAAGTCGAACGGAAAACAGAACTCTTAGAACTTGTTCATTCAGATATTTGTGAATTGAACGGAGTTTTAACCCAAGGTGAAAATCGATATTTCATAACTTTCATTGATGATGCTTCTAGATATACTTATGTATATTTACTAAGGCATAAAGATGAAGCCTTTGACATGTTCAAAGTCTATAAAATGGAAGTCGAAAATCAATCGGGATTGAAAATCAAAGTTCTAAGGAGTGATCGTGGTGGTGAATACTTTCCTCTTGAATTTAATCAATTCTATGAGGAGAATGGTATCATACACCAGAAAAGTACTCCATACACTCCCCAACAGAACGGTTTGGCTGAAAGAAAGAATAGAAGTTTGGTTGACATGCTAAATGCAATGTTAATAAACTCTGGTTTGCCAAAGAATTTGTGGGGAGAAGCCTTGTTAACGGCTTGTCATATTCATAATAGAATTCCTTCTAAGAAGTTCAAAGTTTCTCCATACGAAATATGGAAGAAACGAAGACCAAATCTAAGTTATCTTAGAGGTTGGGGTTGTCTAGCCTATTATAAAGTTCCGGATCCAAAGAGGACTAAGTTGGGGTGAAGAGCTCTTAAATGTGTCTTTATTGGATATGCCGAAAACTCTAAAGCATATAGGATTCTAGATTTAGAATCCAATGTGGTTGTTGAATCTAGAGATGTTGAATTTCTTGAGAATAAATTCTTAAGAACAGATTCAAATCAAAGTTCTACAAGTGAGAGTTTGAATGAACCTATTGTTGGAGATTTTACTATTGATCCTTCTAGTGTTGATGATCTAAATCAAGATTCTCCAACTGAGGTTAGGAGAAGTCAACGTGCTAGAAAGGAAAAACATTTACATCCGGACTTCATTTCTTCGCAATCCATTACTTTCTTAGTTGAAGGTAATAGGACAAAGGTGTTTAATCAAACACCTATTGTACTAAGCGTTGAAGATGATCCAAAATCCTATAAGGAGGCGATGCAGTCGAGAGATGCATCATTTTGGAAGGAAGCTATTGATGATGAGATGAATTCGTTATTGTCTAACAATACGTGGATTCTTGCTGATTTGCCTCCAAGTTCCAAAGCTATTGGATGTAAATGGGTATTTCGAAGGAAATACAATACGGATGGTTCACTTCAAACTTTCAAGGCTAGATTAGTAGCCAAAGGTTTTAGACAACGACAAGGGATAGACTATTTTGACACATATGCTCCTGTAGCAAGAATAACGTCCATTAGAGTGTTGTTGGCATTAGCATCCATTAATAACTTGGTTATTCATCAAATGGATGTTAAGACTGCATTTCTCAATGGTGATTTAGACGAAGAGGTCTATATGGAACAACCGGAAGGTTTTGTACTTCCAGGGAATGAGCACAAAGTGTGCAAATTGATAAGGTCATTGTATGGATTGAAACAAGCACCGAAACAATAGGATGAAAAGTTTGACACTACCATTTTGAAGGATGGTTTCGGACATAATGGTGCAGATAAGTGTGTATATTCCAAGTTTACAGACAAATATGGTGTCATTATTTGTTTGTACGTAGATGATATGCTCATCATCGGTACTAATATGGAAGGAGTAAATGAGACTAAGAAGTATTTAGCTTCACAATTCCAAATGAAAGATTTGGGTGAGGTAGATACTATCTTAGGGATTAAGGTGTCCAAACATAGTGGGGGTTTTGCTCTTTGTCAATCTCATTACATAAACAAAGTGTTGAACAAGTTCAAACACTTGGAGATTAAAGAAGCAAACACACCATTCGATGCCTCATACAAATTGACTGGACATACCGGTAGAGCGGTAGCTCAATTGGAATATGCTAGTGCAATTGGTAGTTTAATGTATGCTATGCATTGCACTAGACCGGATATTGCCTTTGCAGTATGTAAATTATCTAGGTATACTAGTAATCCTAGTATAGACCATTGGAAGGCAATTGGACGAGTACTTGGGTACTTGAAAAAGACTATGGATTATGGATTGTTCTATAGTAATTTTCCAGCCGTGTTAGAAGGTTATACTGATGCTAGTTGGATAACTAGTGTTGGTGATAACAAATCTACTACGGGTTGGATATTTACTTTGGGTGGTGGTGCTGTTTCTTGGGCTTCAAAGAAACAGACATGCATAACTCATTCTACAATGGAATCCGAATTCATAGCTTTGGGATCTGCAGGTAAAGAAGCGGAATGGCTGAGAAATCTATTATTGGATATAGAGTTGTGGCCACAACCGATGCCAGCCATTTCTTTATACTGTGATAGTCAAGCAATGATGTCTATAGCTTATAGTAAAATCTATAACGGGAAATCTAGACATGTCAGCCTTAGGCATGATTATGTAAGGCAATTAATAACTGATGGTGTAATAGCCATTGCGTACGTCAGATCCTGCAATAACCTGGCGGATCCGTTGACAAAGAGTCTATCAAAAGACTTGGTACAAAGTACATCTTTAGGGATGGGATTGATACGTATGGGATAAGTTCACTTGTGATAGAAACCCAACCTTGTCTAGCATACCACTAGCCAAAGGTTCAATGGGTAACAACAAGTCACAAAGTGAGGTATTAAAGCACTACGATTGATCTTTAAAGAATCAAGCCGCATGATATTGATCTTTAAAGAATTGGAATGTTAGTGTTAAAGGAGGGTGAGTGTTCATTGCACTCTTAATGAAGGATTAAGAGGAATTATATTAATCTTCACCTATATGAACATGGGAAGTGGTGCCGCTTCGACAAGCAATGATCTTGAAATGTTCATGAATACTAGGGGTAGCACAAGGCCATAAAGTGCGGTTCAAAATGGACTTCGATTGAGAGTGTGGTTTCATGTGTATAATGTTTCCGGTTCTAACACATAGGAATCTGATTCAAGGCTTTTTAGCTATTATGATTTCGCTAAATGTTATACTAATAAGAGGTTCAAATCGAAAGATACTTCTTAAATGCATGAAATGTCATAAGTTGCTTTACAAACTAAGTGGGGGATTGTAATAATAGTTTGTAAAGGCAATGGAATGAAGAATGGATGTTTGAGATCAAAGATGAAGGTGAAATGGTGTTGGAGTAAGCAAGAATAGCTTGACTCATGACTTGTATCGATCCATGTATCAAATGGATAGATCTATGTGGCTTGAAAAATGAAGTTGAGTATTTTGCCGGACATAGATCGATGACATCGATCGATCGATGTGTCCTGGATGCAGAGACTGATGTCTGACTGGGGACATCGATCGATGACATCGATCGATTGATGTCACATCGATCGATCGATGTGTCCAGAGTGCAGGGTTCGATGTTGAACTGAGGACATCGATCGATCACATCGATCGATCGATGTCCTGGCAGACGTGATTTTTCATGGAAATTCACATCTTTTGCACCAAAAGACATGTCCAATCGCCATGCAACCTCCTTCAACGACATCCTGGAGTTTGAGAGCCTATAAATAGGCTATTATAACCCATTAGAAAGATCTTCTTGCAACATATTCTATCTAGCATTCCATATTCTTCTTCTTGCTAAAAGAACACTCTTGTTTTCAGAAAGTTCATAGTTTCTCAATCCTATTTGCTGAGGATTAGAGATTGTTGGCTGTTGTATCCTAGGAGGAAGTTTGCCTATAACCCTGCAGCATCAAGTGGGGGCAAATATTCCTTACGGAAAGTGTGTATACACGCCTCAAGTCAAGGTTGCTGTTCTTGCTCTCTTGTTTGTTGTCTTGTTTCCTGCACTTTCTTAACAACGATTGTATCAAAACTGTGGTGTCGTATAACAGTTTTCTGAAAATAGTGGTGCCGCATCACGGGTTTCTAAAAACCCTTGTACACATCACGGTTTTGATACAACTGTGTTGTGTTATACCATTGTCGTCTATAAACACCATTCTCTTTTTCTTTTTTTCTTTTCTTATATTTGTAAAACACAACAAAGTGATGTCCGATCAAAACACCACTGAAGGCACAAGTGAAGATAGCTACGAGCTAGGCAAAATTGTGAGTTATTCATTTAATATTTTTAAATTATTTATTGGAATATATTGCTTTTAATTGCATGATTTTTTATTTATTTTTATTTATTGTTTTTTACATGCAATAACAACAACAACAACATTACCCTATTGAATTAGAGGCTCTCGCCTATGGCACGGTGTAGGGGGTCGAATATATGCAATCATACACATGTGTTGGAAACACACAAAGGTTGTTTTTCGATGAGCCATAATGAAAATTGCGTCAAGCTGTGTCGATCAACTGCTACTTTCACAATATAAGAGGCGCAACCAATTTAGTGAGTCATTTTGCTTTATTCTATCATATTCCAAAGTCAAAGGAGAGTGTGTCATTGACTCAATTAGAAATAGAAAGGACTGTTTTTACATGAATCTTGTTTATTATTATCTATTCTTTTTTATTGAATGAAACTAATTTATTTTGTTTATTGTTATGAATAAAGTTACTTGTCTATTGTTATTAGTCTTTTAATTTCATGAATATTTTATTATTTGTTTATTTATATCGTTTTGAATATATAATAGTATTTAATTATTGTTATTACTTGTTTCGATTGCATGAACGTATTGAAGTATTTAATTATTATTATTTGTTGGCATTGAAATTGTATAAATGTATAACAATATTTCCTTATTGTTATTTACCTTTTTGATATAGTGTAGTTATGTCCGTGTGTTATTTAATTTATGTTAATTATATTATAGTTGGTTTAATATATTATTACATATTTAAGTGTATTTATGACACCTCTTGCTAGTGGTAATGGTGTTGTTCAGTAGTTGAAACCAGAGATGTGTTATTTATTGACGCTACAAGGCAAGCATAGAACACTTCATCTTAGGAGTAGTACTATATACAAGAAGTCGGATGTGTTGAAGAGGGTTGACATGTATAGGGATCTTATTGTTCCAGATAGTTGTAGTACATCTATCGAGCATGCGGACTTATGGAGAGTGATGTGGTGCACCAGGGTTAAGGTAGATCATGGTTTGATCATCGTTTTTTGTGGAGAGGCGGCGACAGAATACCCACTCTTTTCACTTATCTTTAGACGAGACCATAGTTACGCTACATGGTGTGCCATCTTGTTTGGCATACGTATCAACTGTGAGCTTGTTATCTCCACAAGGCCATGGTCCTTTTGTTTGATTCCTCAAAGGAAGCCATATAACAGGACAACTTATGAAAAGATTTGAGCCAATCACTATGTACCATTTTTATTGTGCCCTTTTTTCCCCTTTATGCAT
Organism: Eustoma russellianum; assembly: GCA_036186865.1. Lineage (NCBI taxonomy): Eukaryota > Viridiplantae > Streptophyta > Magnoliopsida > Gentianales > Gentianaceae > Eustoma > Eustoma russellianum. The sequence continues at coordinate 24,737,777 of AP025073.1, read as the reverse complement.
TCGTGTAGTTGATGTCCACATCCAAGCTCTCAGTTACAGATTCTCGAACATCTTGAGTTTTAAAGTTCATATTTTGACTAATGTGTTCTATAATCATTCCTCCACGACATTCCTATGAGCTGTTGTGGTGACAGAAAACCACTCTTTTCACTTATCTTTAGGCGAGGCCACAATTACGCTACATGCCATCTTGTTTGACCTACATATCGATGGTGAACCTGTTACTGGATCATGCCTCGACCGTATTATAGTTCTTTCATTTGTTGTCTCAAGAGCAGCCATGTAATGGAACAACTCCCAGAAAGATTTGAGCCTATCATCATACACTATTTTCACTGTGACCTTTTTTCCCTCCATGCTTTCTTCTAGTTGATGCATGAATTCAAGCCCTCCTTTACATATTCTCGAACATCTTGAGTTTTGAAGTTCACATCCTGACTAATGTATTCTCTAATCATCCTCCAACCATGTTTGAATCAACATTTCTATGATCCGTTATGATGTTCGCATTCGTCCAGCAATGAAGGTCATGTGAAATGCCAATCTCACAATAATTATGCGTTTTTTTCAAACTTGCTCGAAGATGCAGTTGACAATTTTGTGTCTTCCAGTTTGAGCACCTAACACTAATATTTTGATGGACTAGACATAACTTTGTTGAACCGGTTATGCTTCACAGACCATAATTACATGGCATGTTTCACCCCATCTTTGAATTTGAATAACATATTCAACTCTAATTGATCTGGTCTACTCTCCTTCCACAGACATTCTATGAGCCCCCCGACCATGACTTACCATGTCGTCAGGTTGGTCATAAGATTAAAAAAACAGAAAGTTTGTGTCTAGATGAAGTACTACTGACTCATGCGCCTCTGGTACATCTTCCTCCTCTTCAAGATCCTTTAAATACTCTTTTTCATCATTATCTTCCTCCTCCTCATCTTCATCATAGTTTTTCATCAACATCGTCTTCGTCATTTTCTCTATCTTCTATATCTGGTGGAATTTCCACAAGCGCTTTTGATGAGCTACACCCTCCTTCATTACTCCCATATGCCCCAACAATCTCAACGTAATAAGCTTGTGAATCTTTGCAGCATCACGAATGTTTGTTTGATTTATTATGGACATATCACAAACTGTCACGTATATCTCCACATACAAAATAGTTGGACAATGTATCGAGAAGTCCAACGTTGACTTGAGATATTCATCATCTAAAATACAAAAAAGCATTGAAAATACATCCAGCTGCATCAGTGGAACAAGGAAAACGACACGTTAGATCAATCGCTTCCACATCTATATCTAATCTGAGCCTTATTTTAACTTGTTAGACAAACTCAGAGTAAGATATGTTACATAGAACCCTCATCAATCTGATTGGATTACTATCATATCCAATTTTATTGCATAATTGCACCACTTTACCTGTGATTGAATATTTAAAGATGTCATTTTGTTTGGAAAATAGACATAAAATTATTCCGTTGTTGAGAAAATGAGATTTTACTATAGAAAATAAGGGTGAACACATACGATTGTGTAAAAATCGTGATGTGCATCACGGTTTTTAGAAAATCATAATGCACACTACGATTTTGATACAAACGTGGTATGTCCTCAGTCAAAGTGGGTGTAAGAAGATTTTGTTAGAACCATGGCTTTTATACGGTTCGAACAAAATTATGTTTGATACAAATAGAATTACTTCCAAAACTACGATAATTATATATTTTCTGGTTAAAACAGTAATATTTTTAAAAAACCTTGTACCACAACCAGTAAGAGTCCCTATCACCTCCGGTCCCACAAGAAGTGTAGGGATGTAAATTAGGAACCTGATAGATTCAAACAAAGGGTATGTTATATACACGGGTACAACATTATGAAGCCCAAGCAATGAAATTTCCTACAAATGACTCCGGAGGGATCCGAACTCTCAACCTTTCTCTTTTAAGGTGATTACTCCTTGTATGTTTCTATCAGACTATGTTATTGGAAAAAAAATGTAATATTTTTAGCCACTATATGAAATGATGTATTCTGTTTTCAAATTTTCATCTTTATTTTAAGCTTTCAATTACACATGAACAGCAATCATTGTTAAGTTCTCCTTTTCCTTGAAAAGGTTCCAATATGAATAAACGGAAAAAGTACAACATTCCAAGATGAACGATGCAACACAAAGTCAAATAGAAAAGTTGAACCAACATCAACGTACTCTTCCATTTTTATGTCATTACCTTTCCTTGTTTGAGTCTATTGTTGGTCCTGAAATAATAGAGATTCAAATTTTTAAATACGGTCCTAAATTTCGTCTAACTAGAAACAAACTTTTTATTATTCGATATAGATGTATTGTTTGTCTGTTGTTCATCCTCTTCAGACTCTAACGATAGCTTTTGCTGTCGTTAAGACATACTAAATATGATTGATTGACTGACTCTAATAAATTTATAATATCAAGGGTACTCTTTGTCTCTTTGCAAGTCACGTAACTATCAAAATGTTTGTGTTGAATTGTATGGTCTTGACTTCGGGTAACAAAAATACTAATTTATATTATCAAAGTTTATCTTACAGATGACAATATAGTAGAAAAAAGATGAAATCAAATGAATCCATTAAAATTCCATCCCTTCTAATAATTATTGCTATATCCAGTTATATATACAGTTGATCAAACTATTTGTTTTACTATGTGTGATTATATTTTTAAGACGAAAAGAGTTTTAAAGTATTCAGTTGGTTCAAGCTAGTCATGATCATCAACTTTGATACTTCTTGCTCATATATCCAATGGGCTCTTTACGTATTAGTTCAAGTTATTTCAACTACAAATTAGATGTATCACATTTTTTTTGAGCCATGCCATATATGTAAAGAAATTGTTTTATAATGAAAAATACTATATTTTGCAAGGATTGAACGCAAAACCTTATTCTCCGTAATAAACGAATTTGAAAACAACCAGCATGATCCCACATTTGTTCTATCATACATTGCAATTGTTGGTCAAACATATATGTATTTTTTTTAAACAATTGAGGAGGGGAATCGAACTCGAGACCCGAGAATGAGATAAATGCTACTCAACCGTTAGACCTAAAGTGTTTTCGCATGAATGTGTTGTTGGAGAATTAAAAGGTTTGGGCTTTGGCCCATTAAGGAAGATTGCAAAACTTGGTTTAGCAACATACTTTGAGCTTAATTATGATTAGTTTTCGATAACGAAAATCGAAAACTAATGAGTCCTTAATTATCTTCGTAACGAGTAGTTAATTTTAGGCTTTGGAATCACTCAATTACGATACCGGGTGAATGAGAAATTAATGCTCAAAGTGGATAGAAAACATGGTTAATGGGTGATGTGTCCTATTCTTAGGAGGCCACATCACCCTTATAGAGGAATACCACATTGGATATTTGGATATATTTAACCACCTTATAAATGACTAGAATGGACACTTTATATGTGCCCTTGGGGCATGAGAAGTTTTTGATCGGAGGAAAGACCTAGAAAGTGCCACACGCGCACGCACACCGTCGCCCGTCCTGCTCGGCTCGGCTCGTGTGCATATGTGCTCGTGGGCCAGGCTGGTTTCTATCTTTTTGGAGAAAATATATTTGGGCTTTTGAATTAATTATTTTTTGTAAATAGTTAAGGGCTTCGGGCCTAGCTGCACAGCGGCCCAAATGATCTCCTTTGTGCGCGGTCCGGTCAAGTACTCCTATGTGCGCGGTCCAGTAACGGTTAACACGTTCTAAACGCGTTTCAGTTTAAACAGGCGTTCGGTTGTTCGGTTACGATTTAAATCGAACGGTTAATTTTTAAATGGTCTCCTCCGGTGTGCGATAAGATCAAATGGTTTTGATCTAACGGTGACGGAAAAGGTAGCTTTGATTCAACGGATAAAATTCAAACTGACCTAACCGCCCAACCGAATGTGGTTTTCATTTAACGCTCCAGGTTCAATCATGTGAATCGGTTTTCCATCTAACAGTTGTAATTTAAATCTCTCAAAACCGCGAGGAAGTTTTCATCCGACGGCTCTGGCTCATCTACGGGTTTGATCCGACGGTCACAGTTCCATCTGCGTAACCGATTCTCCAACCGACTCCCCTATATAAACAGGGCAAGGGGTGCGTTCTACAAACACACTCGCTCTAAGCACTCGTAGCATACTGCATTCGTAGCATTACACTTTCTGCATAACGTCCAAGAGAAGTCAGGACACTCGAAGGTTCGCTGTAGTTCAAGTTCAGCAGTGCCGCTCAACTGAACAGGTACCCGTTGTATCCTGGGAGACGGTTGCTAACGCCGGTTAGGCACAGTATACCGGAGCAATACGTCTTAAGGACAGAGTCCTCGACTCGCCCCGGGTTTGGTTTATTTTACTGTTTTTATACGCACTCACCGAACGACTGCGTCTTAGTACATGATTGATTGTTTCTAATATGTGTATATATTATGTACATGCACACACACACATATATGTTTACTTTTGTTCTTTTCAAAAATCAAAATTTCGCTTATTTGTAGTTCGACTTTCGAACACCTTCATATACCTCAAAATTTATAAACGTGTAATTTAATTAGAACCCCAAAACTTTTAGCTATTTTCGTGGATATTTGCAAAGTTTAAGTATATAAGTTGCATGAATTATCTATTATTCTTTTTTAACAGGGTATGTTGCGAAATTTCTGAAATATTACAAGTTTTATTTGTAATGTTAACAATTGAGATAAAATGTGGTTGTTAAATTGCATTTATTATTGTTCTTTTTTACTAGTTTTTTTCTCTCTCTTACATCCAAAATGTTATAGTCTGATTCTAGGGTTCCATGACTCTAGTTTTAAAAAGCCTATCAGAAGATGGAAATCAGGTCAATCATCGCTTTTTAAGGTATACATCCAAGACTTAGCACCCACAAAAAACCCAAATCTGATTATAAGGCTCAAACACTTAAATTACGGCCACCAAATTTAAACAGCAACAACAACATTACCTATTTCTTTAGAGGCACCCGCCTATGGAGGGGTATAGGGGGTCAGATGCACGTAATCATACTCATGTGTTAAACATACAGTAGTTGTTTCTAATGACCCATAATGATGCGTCAAGCTATGTCGATCAACTGCTACTTCACAATATAATAAGCACAGTCAATTTAGTGAGTCATTTTACTTTATTCCATCATATTCCAATGTCAAAGAAGAGTGAGTAATTAACTACATTAATTTATTATCTGAATACAAGATGATGTGTCGTAGGCTCCAATTTCTTTCTTTGTCGATGCGCACGAGGCTAGGAACTCTGATTACTCGATGAAAAGCTGTCCATTTTTGCTTTTTCTCTGAATTTCTGTTGACCGATGACTGAGGAGGTGAGCTTTTCTCGTGAGAGTCCGCTTAAGTCTTTGTTTCACGCGCCCTAAATCGTAGTAATAATAACTGAAGCAGACCAAAGGATATGAGCAGGGCCCACAAAGGTCGAAACCGTGCGTCGCACGTGGGACTTCACAAAAGTCCAATTGCACCAAAATATGCACAGTTGGAACGAGTTTGTAATAATTTTGTCGACAAAGAAAATTACACTCTTTATATTATAAGATATAAATCTATTTATATACTTTTAACATAATATAATGTTTACATTTTGTTAAGAAGTTAAACTGGACTCATATTTTAGTTACACTATGTAAAAAAAATTAAAATATACTTATATTTTAGAATAAAAATAATAGCACTACAAATGCATTCACTTTAAAATTACTCTCTTACTGTGGAAATAGCTAGGTAACGTTTGGCCAGTCCAACCGCCAGGCTGGGTTTAATAACTATGCCTTAAAACTCTTTATGTAACCAACTCTTTACGAGTCTCTAATTATTCTAGTTAGACTCTACTAGGTGCGTACCCTTGTTTTGAACCTAGCCCTCTTTTGGGACACAAGCATTGGAAGACGGCTTTCCAATTAGACTTTTTGGTAGAAAAAACCTTCGCTCTGCAAGCACTACTCAGATAGAGTCCGGATTAGTTTCACCAAAAATGATGGGGATATCATACGCCCAATAAGTGTTTAAGAAAAAAAAAAACCTTTTCATGTAACCGCATGAAACTCATGCACACCAAGATGCCAAGATAGAATCATCCCAATGAATTTTGTTAGAAAGAGACATTATACACAGTCAGTGTGGGCTGCATCAGATACAGGTGTAGTATACTTCCTAAACTAAGCTTGGTCTTAACACCGCACAAAAAATTGGCCACGAAAAGTTGGACAGGGCACCGTAGCTCCATCACCCGACACCCTATTATCGCGACAGTAATCTGTCACTCACGTGGTGTGTCACAAGTCCACGTCTATATTCTAGGTGGTAAAAAGTCATAATCTGGTTCTGAAAACCCCACCGTTCAAGCCTCAAAACATTGTGGAGTATACAAATTATGAGTTCAAAAGCCTTCAGATTGGTGAGGACTTTGCGCAAAGACCAACGTCTCTATTCTTAATAGCTCTTATTCCCATTCAAGACACTCGAATTAACAAACGTGTAAAATTCCTCAATCGCTCAACATTTCACACGTCAAAAAGGTGAAGATACTGCCAAACTGACCAAAGCTTACCTACATTAACGAGATATTAAGAATCCATAATAGATCCCACGGAGACTGCTGTACAAACACATTTGAAGGTTGAAGGATTGCAACCATCAAAGTTTAGAGATGATAACAACAGTATTAAAGGGTTGCTGGAAAACCAGAAAAATGATGATGAAAGCAGGCGGTTCATCAGCCGCTTGATCACCTCGGCCCTGAAAACCTCTGTGAAGTGGAGATGTTCTGGCTAACAGAGCTCCAGTAGCACATAGTTCAGCCATTGTCTGATTGGCATCTTTGATGAGCCAATCCTAAAGCTGTAAAACCCTTGCAAGAGAGTCATATATACACGTATGCATGCGTGTGTGTGTGCATGTGTAACATGTAAATGGAGAAGGTACAAGAGAACCACACCAGTGAATAACCAACTGGCCAAAAACTTGCACAATTATACATTAAGCTACTATCTTTGCGGTTTAGCATGGCAGTCAACCTCTTGCATATATACAACCTAGCAGTGGATTAGGAAAATCCAAAAATTTTTAAAATTCCTTGGGCTGATGCAGTCCAGCGGTCAAAGAAATGAAAAAAAGGAAAACAAGTACACCAAGGAATCTAAAAGTACAAAAACTATCCCCAGAATCCACTATCACCACAGAACAGTTTCATTTACAAGAATACTGTGGAAAACCTATTGCTTTCCACCATCAACCTCTAAAATGAAGTCACGGGGAAGACTTTGCTGCTTAATTCCTAAGATTGAACATCAGATATAGACTGCTTTCACGTCATTAACACCAAAACTTGACGAACAAACTGGGCACTTGCGATGACGTGTATCGACGATTTTTTGGATACAAGGATTACAGAAGAGATGGTAGCACTTCCCAATAACCACCTGACAAAAAAAATAACAAGGCGTTAAGCCAACCAAGAATTCAATGATAGAATGTATGGCAGGATATCGTACACAACATAAATGCACTCTAAACACATGCAAGATAGGAAAACAAAAGCGTACCACCTCCTTTGTTCATTTAGGCCATGCTATCACATCAAGTCAAATCCTTCTACAATTCAATGTCATGGACAAAAGCGTCGCATTATACCACCATAAAATGTGCAAAAGTGAGAGCCAGTAATAACTTTGATCATGGAGGCAAAACAAAGGTCAAAATTGAAGATTGTACACCATTTAGTTTTAGTTGATCTTCAAGCAAACAAATCTAAGAAGTATTCTACTTTAACCATGAAGAGGCCAAGAAAGCAAGACACCTGAAGGCTATGGTCAGGATGGAACCTCAAGTAAAACTGAGATTCAAACTATGAAAGCACAAAAAGTGCTGGAGGAATATGTTTTCTCCATACTAGAACGTGCTTGTGGTACGTGCTGATGAGATTAAATCTTGTTCAGCAAAAGCATCCATGGAAATACAGATTTTTGTTTGCACATCTATCAATTGAGATATCCAGAGAGGGATCACAGTCTAAGCTTCCGAGAAAAAAGGAGTCAGTTTGTCTTCCCCATTGAGCTGCAGATGGATTTAGAACACTATCTACCATACCAATTGCGAACCAGTAGGTTATCACTATTCTGTGAAGATATCCTTTAAGACATGTATCAAATAAAAGTTACTTTAGAAAAGCATTGAGAAATAACAAAAGAAATTTTCAAATCTAAAGCAGATATCCTCTTTCCTCCCCCTGGATATTAAGCCTTCTAATAGACAATCATAACTAAAAGGACGAGAAGGCTAAAAAATCAACCACCAGCAAAAGAATAAGAATCAAGAGTTCCTTTCCCCCCTAGTCCTCTCTCCCCACGCCCCTCGGCAGCACACATCCCGTAAAGGAACAGACCAAACAACCATACCAACATGGAAATTCAACGGGGCAATAATAGCAACAACAACCGAAAAGGCAACAAATCCAGAAAGACAAAGGGTCCAGGGGCCCAGGCCACCATAACTGCCACCAAACAATTACGACCAAGGGAAAGGATCACGAATGGAGCAAGATTTTAAATTTCATACCTCTTTCCTTCTGTCAAGGCAGATGCTGCACGTCAGTATTTCTCTGTATTCTTTGAGTTCCTCCCGAAGCTTATGCACGACAGATGACTCATCAACTTCTGAATTTAGACTAGAGATCTTTGATCTAGCAAATTCTAGGTCCTCTTCTTCCCTCTTCCTCCCAAATCTAATCAGAAAGCAACCGTCGCATCATTAATACATTAACTGATGAACAGATGTAGAGGCATTTCTTATTTCAGCAAAACTCAGCTGGTTCTCAAACGAAAAGAGATTGTTATTCTGATTTCAAATTTTACTCGAAGGTTAAACAGAAGAAATGAAAATGCTTTTCCCAAGAGTATATTTAGAGTCCCTTCAAAGAGCATTTGTTAGCAGTCTGTGAGACAATCCCACAGCTTTAAATAGTTCAAGCAAGCAACAGGAAGCAAAAGATAGGACATCAAAAGGACAAGACCAAAATCTTGAACCACCTCTCATTTTCCAATTCTATCTGCACATCAGCTAGGCTAATTCGGCTTCTATCAACCTGTGACTGCAAGTTTTCAAGTGTTTCTATAGCTTGCTGAGATGATTTTCTCACATCTACCACCTTTTTATTATTATTTTCAACCACAGCAGAACTTTTCTCCCTATTCTCAGCAAGCCTCTGAATTTGACCTGAGCATGTTTTCATCTGCACAGAAAGATAATTATAAAATTAACTTAAAAAATTAAGCAAAATATAATGACATAGTCAACTCTGTTGCCAATAGAACTTGCCAGATCTTCAATTCTTGAAGCTTTAGCACTATGAAAGTCTGATGCAGCATTGGCTAACTGTATTGATCTTTCCATGATTTTTTTCTCCATATTCAAACAATCACCAAGTTGCCTTGTTTGAATTCTTTCTAGGACAAGCTGGCACATAAATCAGAACATCTAAATTTTAGTCCCAAAGCAGAACGAATGCTCCCCGTCAACAAAATGCTAAGAAGAATAACCAACAATTAATGTGCATGAAAGTAACCCCAACCCCCCACTCCCAAACCTCCTGTCAAAAAATGAAATGGAAAGAAAAAAAATTTCCAATAAAACAAAAAAATCAGAGCAACGATATAGTGCATAACTTAACAGTCCGTGCAAAAGAAAAGAAAACAGAATAATCATTTCCAAGTTCAAAAGGAGAAAAGACCTTCCCGTGAGCAACCTTTGGTCTACACTAAAATCAAAGTACTTTCTCCTTTCAAACAAGAACAGAATGTGAATACCGAGCTCAGATTGAGGCTAGAAACTTACGATCAACAGTAAGATCAGTTCTTTTGTTTTGACAAAGCAACCAATTATATACATACAAAGCAAGCATAGTAAAGTTTGATGCCACCAAACAGTAGTTACCCATTTATTAATAAAATTCCAGCAACTACCACTAGGTTCTATATTGCTATTTCCACCAAACATGATTGATATAATTGATTTTTATATAAGTTTTTATACCTTATACGACTTAATATGAATAATATTTTGGTACTTTATCAGCTTAAAAAGTGATTGACTACTCTTACTTTTCGTCAAAATAATTGGAAACTATTGATTTTTAGCTAAATTAACCACATATTTTGAGCATAATTGATTTATTAATTAAACGAGACTATTTTCTATATTAGTTAGCTAAATAAATACATCTTCAACTATTTTGGATTGAAATTACATGTGTTTTTATTTAATAGGCAGAAAATACATTAATCGACGGTGCCGATAAAGGTTGAGTTTGAAGATTGCGATTAATTTCAAGATGACATGATTGTAGTCCAAAGAAAAAAAGAAGAAATCTACTGCGATCAAATTTTTTTAATAAGGGAAAAATCTAAAGTGGAAAAGAAAAACCGGACGAATTCCTTAGTACGGCATCAGCAAAAGAGGGGGTTGACACTTTTCTGAGACAACACTTTTAAACCAACTTTTTCTACAACTTTCTGCCAAGAAAAAGTTCCATCACAAACAACTAAAAAGAAAAAAAAAAGAAAAAAACAAAGGGAGAATCCAGGTGCTGGAAACGTGAAGGAGATAGAAGGTGCCTCAATCCACGGGTCCCTGCCTGTGCAGCGCGTTAGCATCCAAGCTAGCCACCAGGCGCCAATCCAGCAGCCATCCAGGCGTGTCCCGGGTCCTTTTTCTCTTGTCTTTGTTTCTTTATCCAATTATGTGCAAAAGTTTGATGGGTATATGGATTTATTGCTTGGGTAGATCTTTTTTTCCTTGACAAATCAACGTAGTTAAATTCTTTTTGGTATTTTAATGTGTTAGTTTTCCGCCTTTAATTTACTAATTGAATTCCAACTGCTAATTAATGTTGATGTTCTTATTGCGTCAATAGATTGATCACCTATTAATAGATTATATAATTGAATTCGAAGAACCAAAAGGTGAATATTTTAAATTTTCCTTTATATAATCATATCGCAAAGCGATTCGTATGAATATTTTAATTAGGATTGTGTTAATGAACATATTATAAAATTGACTACGGATATATTCGATTTCTATAGATGGATTTCTAGGATTAAGTAATGAAATGTTATCGAAATTAGGGAATACAGTAGATCGTTAATGCAATCCAGTTGAGTTAAAATTCAGATAGAGATATGGAGTTTGTCAAATTGAACTAAGTTTTTACGTCAAGTGATTGAGTCAAAATTAAAATAGGAAATTTCATCCTTAGCGTTTTAGAAGAAAAACTAGTAAATTATTTTATGCTAAAGATTGGAAGTACTATTTAGAATGAGACTCCACTGGATCATAACCAGTCAAGAAAACCTTAAACGAGAAAAGTTAAGATAGTTTAGTAAAAAAAATCAGTTTGGAGTAATATAAGTGTTGGAGTAAATGGCCATAATGGCCATCTTAATGCGCGGGAGCAAATCAAGGCCGACCACATTGATGCAAATGGAGGAAACGGCTGGATCCTTTGTGGTCAACCTCAATCTTGGAGTTATTTCTTAATTGTAAATATGTTGGCTTGATTTTAGGGAGTAATGAAAGTGCTTGATTGTAGGAGTGTAATTAGTGTATTAATTTTAAATAGTAATGGCCATTTTTCGGTTATTGACCGGCCTTAGAAGATTTTCAGCACTTTATGGTGCTTTATGATGTAATTATGAGGATAGCTCTTAGTTAGTGTGTAGAAGAACAATTGTTGTATAAGAATGTATTGTAAGAGAACATTTTGAAAGCAATGGAAAAGTAAAAAACTTTCCTCACTTTGCTCGTCCAAGATTGTTTCATGGTATCAGAGCCCTCACCATAAACACAAGTCCAAATATCATTCTCATCCCAACCGAGATGAGTTCATCATCACCATCTCCTATCAATACCGTCACAATGGCGGTAACCTCCTCCACCGCCTCCACAACGGCGGCAACCTCCACTGACCCTAGTCTACAACAAACTCTGAGTGAAAGTTCTTCCCTTCAAATTAGCAATCACAAACTGAACGGAAAAAACTTTCTCTTATAGTCTCAATCTGTCTTGATGGTTCTAAGAGGCAAAGGAAAACTGGCCTTCATATCCGGCCAGGCAGTGAAGTCGGAGACGAATGATCCGCGCTATCCAGCCTGATAGCTCAACAACTCCCTTGTGATGTCATGGCACATCAACTCAATGGAGCCACATATCAGTCGTACCTACTTGTTTCTACGGACTGCTAAAGCTCTTTGGGACGCCGTCCATGAACACTATTCAGATCTTGAGAATGCTTCTCAAGTTTTCGAGATAAAAAACAAACTCAAGGAAATTCGTCAAGAGAATATGAGCATTACAGAGTACTACAACACTCTGCAAACTTTGTGGCAGGAACTTGACCTACACTTTGAGGCTGATTGGGGAGACTTAAAAGGAAATGTCAAATTCAAAGAACACTTGGAAAAAGAACGTCTATATGAGTTACTTGCCGGGCTCAACAAGAACTAGAAAAAGTAAGAGGTCGTATATTGGGAAGACGACCATTACCCTTACTAAGTGAAGCATTTGCGGAAGTCAGGAGAGAAGAGAGTCGTCGGTGGGTCATGCTGGGAGAAAGGAGAGACGTACCATCAGTTGTTTTTTCAGATCGGCCAAGTGATGCATCCGCGCTTGCTATGACCTCGAACAGGTAACCGCCCTTGATGTTCCTACTGCAATAACATGGGACACACCCAAGATAAGTGTTGGAATTTACACGGAAAGACATCAGATGAAATGCCTAAGAAAGCTCAGACCTATGGCAGAGGTCTTGTTGCAGTCGCCGAAGGGGAATCCTCCAACAATGCCGGTCAAGGTATGCTAAACCAGGCACAACTTGAACAATTGCTCTCACTTCTCAAAGATCAAACCGAAAGATCCACTCAGGGCAACTCAAACTCTCACCAAGGTACAGTTAATTTTGTGGAAACCTCACCTTGGATCCTAGACACATGAGCCACTGATCACATGACAGGTAATTTATCTTTGTTTACGACATATGTCCCAAGCTTTGGAATCCTAAGGGTGAAAGTAGCAGATGGGACTTTCGCACTTGTTATGGGAAAAGGATTTGTAAAAGTGTCTCCTTCACTTACTCTTCAATCAGTACTCTATGTCCCCAAGTTGACCTGTAATTTAATTGATATCAGCAAACTTACCAAAGACGCTAGTTGTGTTGCTAAATTTTCTGCTCAATTGTGTGTTTTGCAGGAGCAGGGATCGGGGAAGACGATTGGCATTGCTAGAGAACGAGGTGGCCTTTATCACTTTGGGATCGACAGTCACCTAGACACAAAGAAATTTGTATTCCACACCTCTACCCCTATCTCCCCTCTTAGCAGTGAATGTGATTCTAGCAGAATAAATGTACTCTTACTTCACCAAAGACCGGGACATCCCAGCCTTCGTTATCTCAAACAGTTATTTCCTTTGAATAAACAGTTTTCCATTTTACATTGTGATGCGCGTAGTTTTGCTAAACAAGTCAGACATCACTACCCTCCAAAGCAACATGTTGAATCTGCTCCATTTCATCTTGTGCATAGTGATCTTTGGGGACCCTCTCGGGTCAAAAATATCTCGGGGGCCAGGTGGTTTGTCACATTCATTGATGATCATACAAGAGTCTGTTGGGTGTACCGTCTTAAAGAAAAAACTGAAGTTACAACTGTGTTCCAAAATTTCCATTCTATGATAAAAACTCAGTTTCAAACCTCAATCAAAGTCCTACGAACAGACAATGGTACACAGTATTTCAACAAAGTTCTCAATACCTACTTAGCCTCTGAAGGCATTATTCACCAAAGTTCTTGTCCAGACACCCCACAACAAAATGATGTAGCTGAACGGAAAAACCGTCATCTTTTAGAAGTAGCCCGGGCCATGATGTTCACTATGCACATTCCAACTTATTTATGGGGAGAAGCTGTTCTTACCGCATGCAACTTAATAAACCGACTTCCTTCCAAGACACTCCAGTTCAAATCTCCTATTTCAATCCTCTCTCAAATATATCCTTTATTTCGGGACAGTTCATCTCTCCCACTTAAAGTATTTGGTTGTGTTGTCTTTGTTCATCACCGTGACTCCTCCATTTATAAACTTGAACCTAGATCTTATAAATGTGTCTTTGTTGGTTATTCATCCACTCAACGCGGTTATAAGTGTTATTCTCCTACACACCGACGTTTCTTTGTCACCATGGATTCATCTTTAAGGGAACATGAATCTTACTTTCCTCCTCAACCGACGGCTTCAGAGGGCTGTGACCCACACCTCCTTCTCGGCCTAATACCTTCAGCCGCAGTAGATGAACCACTACCGGTTCAGGGGGATAATCCGCACACCCGAGTTCAGCCCAACCGAACCCAAGCTCAGCTCCGCCGAGCCCACAGTCACAGTCATCCCTCTCTCTCCAGACGAGTCCTCCACAAAACCGATCCTCACCACCAAATACAATCATATACTCACGGAAAAATAAAACTCAGAGTGATAAAGACACCAATGTTTTTCCAGGATGCCAATCTCTGGAGCCGGTTCCTGCCCCTTGCAGTGAGGAAGATATCTTAGGGACTCCTACTGATTTGGACCTACCGATTGCATTGAGGAAAGGAAAAAGAGTATGTACTCAACATCCTATTTCTAATTTTGTTTCGAACAGTAGGTTATACACCAGTTTTTTCGGCGTTTAATGCAAAGGTGTCTAACATACAAATTCCTAAGGATATTGATGAATCACTAACAGATAAGGATTGGAAGGTCGCAGTACAAGAGGAATTGAGGGTATTAGAGGAAAACAATACGTGGCATGTCATGGAACTACCTAAAGGAAAGAAGCCTGTGGTCAACCTCAATCTTGGAGTTATTTCTTAATTGTAAATATGTTGACTTGATTTTAGGGAGTAATGAAAGTGCTTGATTGCAGAAGTGTAATTAGTGTATTAATTTTGAGTAGTAATGGCCATTTTTCAGTTATTGACCGGCCTTAGAAGATTTTCAACATTTTATGGTGCTTTATGATGTAATTATGAGGATAACTCTTAGTTAGTGTGTAGAAGAACAATTGTTGTATAAGAATGTATTGTAAGAGAACATTTTGAAAGTAATGGAAAAGTAAAAAACTTTCCCCACTTTGCTCGACCAAGATTGTTTCAATAAGGTACTAGACAAAACAGTTAAAAAAAATTCATGAATGTGACTGGAATATATTGGCAAACCTCATGTACATATACTCCATAACAGAATTGAATAGCTGAAAGAAAAAACAGACATGTTAGAAGTTACTATAACAATAATGTTTTCCGCGAATGTGCCAAAGTTTTATGAATTTGCTCTAACATCCACTTACCTAATCAAAAGGATGTCATCTTCCTACACAGACTTTATTAGAATATTTCTCTAATACTAACTTTGTGTGTTATCCTTTAAACCGTTTCGATGTATTGCTTATGTTCATATCCGCTCACACCTTAGAAGTAAGTTGGATTATTGATCAACTAAGTGTAGCAGAAAGGTTATAAATACTATTGTCCTATTACTAGAAAAATTTTGTAACATTAGATCTCATATTTGATGAAGAGCAAACTTATTATCCAAAATTTTCTAAAACAGATATTGCATCTACACAGGATAGTTTCTGGAGTATAATTGATATTGTAAGACCAATACTTTTGGGAAGAGATTCTCATAGTGATGAAAACAAGGAGATAACTCCTGGCGAAATTTCTAGGATAGTGGCAACTTACCAATAACAAGAGTTTATACTTAGAAGAACATGTTGACAAATAATATTCAATAAAATACAAACATATCGAATGTTCCTGAACTAGAATCAGCCATACATGGCAGGCCTATTGCACCCAAAAAGGTGTGACGGAGTGTATTAAACATCCTCTGTACAATTTGTTTTTATCATATGCTCAACTTAATCCAAGCTTCAAGGCTTTTACTAACTCTTTAAATAGTTAGATCATACCTAGAGCTATACAGAAAGCATTTAGTATGCCACATTGAAAGTCAGCTGTTCATGAGGAAATGACAGCACTCCTTAGGAATGAGAACTAGTATCTATTGTTAAAGGTATTAAACTTGTAGGTTGCACATTGTGTTTTCCATTAAGTACAATACAGATAGAACACTAAGTAGGTATAAGGCTAGATTAGTAACAAAATAGTTAACACAAACATATGAGATTGACTACTTAGAAATCTTTGCAACTGTAACAACATATGACGGTCACGCATAACCGTCATGCGCATTTTAAACACTTTAATAATTATTTTTTCTATAGCTATCAACAGAGACTGTGAGTTGTATCAATTAGATGTTAATAATGCTTTTCTAAATGGGGAACTACAAGAAGAAGTATGCATGGATATTTCACCCGGATTTAATAATAATGCATATAAGAATATGATATGTAAACTACAAAAATCCTTGTACCGCCTCAAACAACCTCCAAGAGCCTGGTTTAAGCAATTCACAAAAACTATCAACACATATGGTTTTAAGTAAAGTCACAATGGTCATATTTTGTTTACTAGGCTTATTGAGACAGGGAAACTTACTATACTTATTATATACGTTGATGACATTATTTTTACATATAATGACTTACTCACTACACTTTAGGTTGACTTTGCATTTTTTTTGTTTTTCTCTTTGTCTATCAAGTATTTGTGCATATTCACTGTTATGACTATTTTAATATAGGAATCTTTCTATTTATGTTTAATAAAATCTCTTCACTAGTACATAGTATTCATATTATTGTGCTATCAATGCAGGTACATACAGAGCCGAAGGTCTCACTGGAAGCAAACTCTCTATCACTTGAGATAGAGGTATTGTTTGCCTACATCTCACCCTCCCCAGATCCTAGCGATAGCTTTTGCTGTCGTTGGGATATACTGGGTATGATTGTTGTTGTTGTTGTTAATGACTTGCAGGGCATTAAAATGATTAAGGAATAGCTTTCAAAGGAGTTTGAGATTAAAAATCTAAGTTTAGATACTTTCAGGGAATGGAAGTAGGTAGAACCAAGGATGGGATCAGTATATCACAAAGATGTATCCTTGATTTACTTCAGGAGACAGAAATGATTGGATGTAGACCTGCCTTTACCGCAGAAGAAACAGGTCATAAACCTAGAGAATTAGGAGATAGGTAACACCATAGACAGGTCAAGTTATCAAAAATTAGTAGAAAAAATGATTTATATATCACACACTAAACTAGATATAGGTTATGCAGTCAGTTTTGTAGGTCAATTCATGCATGATCCAATTAATGGACATCTTAAAGTTACTTTAAGTATTCTCAACTACCTCAAACAACACAAGGATAGGGTCTATACTCTAGGAAAAATGAAACATAGATATTCAAGTATTCACAGATGCTGATTGGGCAGAGGACCAAAAGCTGATATGAGGTCAACTACATGCTATGAAACTTATTTGTGGGACAACTCAGTGACTTAGAGAAGTAAGAAACAACCAGTGGTGACTAAAGGTAATTCAGAGGCATGACTTAGGACATTGATATTAGGATTATGTGAATGCATATAGTTGAAAAAAGTTCTACAAGAATTGGGACATCAAGTGCTTGTTTCAATCATAATATACTGTGACTATATCTCAACAATTAATATGGCAGAGAATCTAGTTCTACAAGATAAGTCAAAATATGTTGAAATATATAGATACTTCATAAGGGAGAAGATTGAAGCTCCAGTCGTCAGTATCGAACACGTCTCCTCAAAAGATCAAATTGCAGATATCCTGGTCAAGCAAGTTTCTACAAGAGTTTTTCAGAATGTGATCAAGCTTGGCTGTATAAACATATACATCGAACTTGAGGGAGTGTAGAAATACATAACCAAATACACTTGTAAATACACATATACATACATACTGTATACATACATCATATGTATACAGACACACATAGTAAAAACATTCTTGTATACGTCACAAGGACATCAAGTGGTTGTATAAACATATACACCAAACTTGAGGGAGTGTAGAAATACATAACAAAATACACTTGTAAATACACATATACATACATATTGTATGCATACATCATATGTATACACACACATAGTAAATACACTCTTGTATACGTCACAAGCACATCAATAAATCACCCGCTAAGTGATTTAGACAGCTTAGCCGTTAGAATCAAAAAGTAGCCGTTGGTAAAATTAGACACCCGTGGCTTCCTTTAGCTGTCTCTATATAAGGCATTCCATTTTTACATGTAAACTAAGTTAATGAATAATAATTCATCAATTCCCTATAATCAGAGCTCATTAACTGACACACCAGTGTGACAAAAAAAAAAAAAACTAAATACCTGCTTAAAGTAACTAGGACTCAGACGTTTACTAATAATGTTCCGAAGTATTTATAGGGGAAGCACTGTTCATCAACCTATCTTATCAACAGAATGTCTTCTAAAGTTTTGGACTATCAAGCACCACTAAATATGCTAACAGCAACATATCGAAGCACTGGACTGATTGCAGATCTTCCATTAAAGGTATTTGGTTGCAGTGTTTTTGTGCATATATCCTTCCAGAATAATAGCAAATAGGATGCTAGAGCCACTAAGGCTATACACCAAATAAAAAAGTTTACAAGTGTTTTGAACCCATTCTAGAAAACTTAGTCACCATGGATGTCAAATTTTTTGGATTCCAACCATACTTCAGTCTCATTTTCAAGAAAAAGAATTTAAAGGAAGATGAAAACAAAATTCAAAGACAAAATCAGAACTTAGTTATAAACACAGTACGTTTGGGTAGGATAGAAAGCCTATGTAATAAAACAAGTCACTCAGAAAATAAATCAAATAACTCAGAAAAAGAACAATGTGAAAAAAATCTGATTATATACAGAAGAAGAAATCAGACTCAAAGACAAGAAAATGTCGCTTCTCAGCTTTGTCCATTACATGAACCTGAGACTATTCCTGGTCAAATCAGCACTACAGAAAGTTAATAAATTTTAACCAATGAATTAACAACAAGAAAAACCACACTCAGACTTCAATACCTCAGATTTTGACCTACCTATAGCCAAGAGAAAAGGAGTAAGAAGTCGTGTTAGATACCCAAATTATAACTATATTTCCACTAAAAATCTCTCACAAGTTTTTTCTGCCTTTACCTCACAATTGATTAATCTGAATATAGGAAAAAATATACAGGTGGCTCCTGAAAGTCCTGAATGGAGGGAGGTTGTCCTTGAGAAACTAAGGACATTAGAAAAGAATGGAACATGGATTCTTGCAGACTTGCCAAAAGGTAAGAGAGTTATTGGATGTATGTGGCTATTCAAATTAAAGTATCAAATGATGGCACATTGAATAGGTACAAGACATGCCTTGTGACTAAAGGTTTTACTCAAACGTACGACATTGACTTCTTGGAGACATTTGCTCCAATAGCCAAGTTAAACACTATAAAGTACTGTGTATGTAGATGATATTATTTTGACAAGTGATGATATTGCTGAGATGAACCTGTTACAGGCCACAATGGCATATGAGTTTGAAATCAAAGACTTGGGCGGAATTAAATATTTCTGAAGGATGAAGGTTGTCCGATCCAAGAAGGGGATAGTACTCTCACAAAGGAAATGCTTTTGATTTATTGAAGGAGACATGCATGAGTGGTTGCAAACCAGCTGAAGCTCCTTTTGATCCTAACACTAAGTTTGAAGGCAAGGAAGGAGGACTAGTGAGGGTTGGTCGGTATCAGAGATTAGTGGGCAAGATGATTTATCTACTACATACCAGGCCTAACATTGTCTTTGCAGTTAGCTTGGTAAGTCAATTCATGCAGCACCAAAGAACGAGCATTTGGATGCAGCTTGTAGGATTCTCAGGTATACTAAAAAGTTCCTTGGAGAAGAGTTATTATTCGGAAAAACAAATTACAGAGGCATTGAAGGCTATACAGATGCAGTTGGGCTAGCTTTGTGGTTGATAGGAAGTCTACTTCAAGTTACAGTGCCTTTGTGTGCGGTAACATGGTAACATGGAAAAGCAAGAAGCAACATGTTGTGGCCAGGAGTAGTGCTGATGTAGAGTATAGATCAATGGCACATGGGATTGTGTGATGTGGATACAGAGACTACTAAACAGACTGAGAAAATCTATCCAGAAGCCTATGATGTTGTACTGTGATAACAAGACAGCTGTAAACATAGCTAATAACCCAATGTATTATGACAAAACCAAATATGTAGAGGTGGATAGACGCTTCATAAACGAAAAACTTGAATCTAGTCTGGCTTGCCTTCCATTTATTCCTACAAACCAGTAGCTGACAGACATCTTTCCCAAAGGGCTAGCTAGGACCAGTTTTGAGATATCCTTAACAAATTCGGCAAGATCAATATCTATGCACTAGCCTGAATGAAGTGTTGGAATTAGGAAGTAAACACGACGGGAATTAATTAGAGATTTTCATATTTGATATTGTAATTTGCATAATATGATCTTATAGGGATGTTATTTTCATTTCCAATGGAGTCAAAGACACACTCTTCTTTGACTTTGGAATATGATGGAATAAAGCAAAATGACTCACTAAATTGGCTAAGCTTCTTATATTGTGAAGTAGCAGTTGATTGACACAGTTTGACGAAATTTTCATTATGGGTCATCGGGAAAAAACCTGTGTGTTTCTAACATGTGTATGGTTGCGTACATCCGACCTCCCATACCCCGCCATAGGCGAGAGCCTCTAAGGCAATGTGTAATGTTGTTGTTGATGATGATCTGATTGGGATGTATTTTAGGAAAGTAGATTATTCTTTGACTATTATTGGGATCTTATAGGATCTCCCAAAATTAGTTTGATTTCACTCCTTGATAGAAGGGTGTCAATCCTATATATAACCATATTGTGTATAGAAAAATTAATCCTTTTCACCATCTAAACCTACAATCCGCACTAGTTCTACTTTACCAATTAGCATAAAAGATAATACTCTAGTCAACCACAGACCACATACTGTTTTGAAAGTTGAAAGGAGCCAGTGCTACCAATGCAGGAACATTGCAAAGAGGACTCGTTAATAAACCATGTTTTCATGTTACTCGATCCATCCTTTTGATAGATACACGTGCCTTCAAAGTTCACTAAGTTCATCTGGTAAAAATATCCAGGCAGATAACTTCATCTCAGGCATTCAGACTCCACTGTTCTAGTTAGAGGCGCAACTTTAACTACTGCAAGCCAATTAAAGACATAAGATCAGGTGGTAACTTAAACAGGATACTCTTTACGTAAAAGTTAAAACTCTTCAAACCTGTGGGTAAAGATTGACCATTTAACCGAAAGAGACAAAGTGCATCGAGCCCCAAGAAAAATTCTACCCACCCTCGTCACAAATGAGCCAAAACAATGGTAGATAGATCTCTGGCCTTGGGCCTTTCTCAAGCAATTCCAGAATGTATAAGATCTTTCATTTTATCCAAAAATAAAATAGAAGCATGGTTTCTGGTTACCTTTGTAATGTAGTCATCTCCCTCTGTAATTTGCCACAATAATTGTTGATTTTGAGTTTGCATGTCGTCATAAGCTTGTCCAATGGTCTATACAAGGAAATCGAATTTTGTAGTCTCTGCTTCGAATAAGGTAGAGATACACATCGTACAAGAAAAAGTTGGAGGTACCTCAATCTCGGAAAGGTAAGCCTCTATCTCTTCATTTTTAGATTGCAACACTTCAGCAAGACTGGAGCTTTCCCTGAAATTAGCATTAAGCAAAAGTTCATCACCCAGCAGAGAGTTCTTCAAGAAAATCAAAGCAACAATGAATTAAGACAAATTCATACTTCAGCACCTACCACACTAATTCATTTAGTTCTCTACTGCTGGTAAAAGTCATATCATGTGAAAGTCCAAATGCATATCTTCCCTGTATAATCAATATAGGCCACTACAAGTAGGAATAGAGTTGCCATATTTCTGGCATACTAATACCATTAAATCATGCCATACAAAATCATCACACAGATATGCACAGAAGCGCATTAGCACTTCAAAAAGGATCCTAGAATGTTTCTCCCAGATTATAAAGGCAGAATAACGCACTGCTAAGTTCTTTGAAACCATGAACAAAAGATGGGTTCAACAAAAAGAAAGGTAGAAGAAATATCTTTTTTTTTTTTTTGTAATTATAGAAGAAATATCTTATCTCCAAAACCCAGAGGAATAGAAAGAATAAGAGACAAACCTCCTGGAAGTTTCGCCCTTTTGTCTAAGTTCAGCAATCTCGGCATCATAAGCAGCTAGCCTTTGCTCAGCAGTTGCCTCAGCTTCAATTGCGCTTTTAACTCGCAACTCCAAGTTGCGCTCATCCAAAGAGCTTTTCAAGCTCTGAACTTGAGCCCAAGCCCTGTACTCCGACTCTCGAGCTTCAAGTACATCCCTGCAGCCAAGTCAGTTCAGCAACCACATAATATGGAAAGCACTGACACTAACAAATAAGAAGAAACAAAAGTAGAAAAGCATAGCCCCCTTCAAAAATTTCAGGCAGAGACGATACAGCAACTTTCATAAAGGATTTTCAGCAAGAGTATACCCAAGGTAGCTGGACTATCAAATTATACGAAAACGGGCCATAAATTTTCCACCATAATCTAAAAAGCAAGCGGGTTGACAAGGTGGTTATAGCAAGTACCAGTCGACCTTGCACGCTCGCACCCTTCTTGAATTATTAACTAAAAGCGCCAATTTTGCAACCTTTTATCATGACGCCTCTGATATTGCCAAATGAAAAAAAAAAAAGGAAAACTCCTAGGTGCATTAATTCCTAGTGCCCAAAATAGTAAGGACACGTTGAAGAATTCTCTCCCCCATTCAATTTTCTGACCACCAAAAGGGAAGCCCAAAATCATGTTCCAGATTTTATTTGAATATAAACATCTAGAAAACTGACCACAACATTCTGTCAACTTTTGGCACAAAAAACACATTATGCGTCACAAATTCCTGAATGCCTCGAACTGTCCAGGGTTCTTAAACAACCCAGCATACAATCAAGAATAGAAGTGCGTATAGGGGAAGTCTCTTTTTGCCCAAAACTAGTTTCCAACAGCCAACATATTGCTCTGCAAATACTCCGCCGTTTTAGTCAAAGTGAATTCCACAATACAGGGAATCAACCTGGCCTGATCTCATATATTCAAATCCACGCAGAAACCTCAGAAAAACTGTTGCTTACAAGCCTCTGCATATTACTACTAACACTCCTGCCTTCTTGCCATCTCCATGCTCTGCTGGAAATTATGTCAGCAATATGCTGCATTTGGGTATCACCTGAAATGAATTACAAAGCCATTTAACTGACCTAAAGTGCGACATTTGTCAAACCATACCAATTACCAAAGCACTAATCCAACTCCCTGTTACATTTAGATTTTGTCTGCACAATGCTCCTCAGCCACACCAACTTCTTCATAGCCAAAAACCTGTGTAAAAACTCACTAACCAAAGGACTTTCCATGTAGAAGAACAATCTGCAACACCTGATCCAAAGGGACTACCTACAGGTGAAATTACTACAAGGATATCATTGAAACAAGCATTGTTCAGTGCGTCCAATGTCCATAGCCCAAGTTCCCTGCATTGCGGTACACAAAATCTTCCAACCACATAGCATTCCTGCCAGATCTCAGTCTGATTACATCGCATATAAAGCTTCCTAGACCCATTCTATTAATGTCGGCATTTTCCTTGAGAATGGTAAAAACCCTAGGCCCACAAACAGCTCGGAAGTTACCTTGAAGAGTGGAATGGAACCACTTGGAAGAGGCAGGATGTGGATTGGGTGGGAGAGGAAGTGAGTTGAATGAAGAACAGAAGGAATCTGGTAATTTTTAAGAATAGAAAGCAAAAATTCTCTTGGAGAACGCACAAAAAGAATCTAGTCATATTCCTGCATCATCTTGGATTGCGCCCTACACATGTTTGTCCTATGTCATCAGCCTTACAGCCTGCCATTCATAAGATAATATATCTGAACCCAGCAAACATACAGCATCCGTAACTTGTAAACTACCATCTTCTCGCATAAAGTTCAAGCTATCAGGGAACCATAACTGACCAATTCAAATATTCAAGAAAGATGCATGTGTGGAATCAACATGCTCTTCAAAACAAGTCTCCAAAATGGCAGATAGGGAGTGATTGGTTTCAACATCAGGCCACCTACACCTGGTTGAATCAGTAAGCCATCTGGAAACTTAAGGTATTATGCAGGAATATGCTTGAACACTCAATTTCCTTTCCCCCAAACGTCACTTAATTTTTCTTTTTATGCTTTCGAAACAATCAAGTGCAAAGAAATAAGAAGCAGACCACTATAATCCAGTTTATTCACCTCACCTTGTTAAATGAGTCAACCACCTGTAAATGTAAGGTATTACACAGGAATATTCTCTTACACTTAACTCCCTTTCCTCAACTCCCTTTCCTCTCAGCGTCACTTAATTCTTCTTTTTTTTTTTCATGGTTTTAGGAACAAAAAGAACCCGAAAAAAAAAGTATAAAAGACAACCCTGAAGAATTGATCTGAGGGAAAAAACCGTGGCCAACATAAAGTTAGAATTCCATACCTTGACGAAGTAGACTCGCGTCTGAACATTTGTAACATGAGATTTAACTCCGTATCACTCTGCTCCAAATAATGGACCTGCATTGAAATTCATATATTATGAACAATTCGCTGCAAACCTCCGATTGAACTGTTCAATAGAATAATTGGAATCATTAAAGCAGCACCGTACACAACAACACAACACTCAAGCCTTTTTCCCAATATGGGGTCAACTATACAGATCAATCATTTCTCTTGTACTTCATTCATTTATTTATTTATTTTTAAGTTGTAATCTAAATCTTACCCTCCTTTTGTGTCTCCTAGTATCTAATGGATAATATACGCCTTTACAATACATCCCTATCAGGACCCTAACGATAGCTTTTTGCTATCGTTGGGGCATACTAAGTATGATTGATTGATTGACAATACATCCCTGTCAAAAATATCATATAATCTCAACCATGATTCTAACCCAAGTACCTAAAATTCTCATTTAAATCTTATATCATCTACATGACATTGCTAACATTAACTATCTCCACTGTGCTCCATCACTGACCATATGCTTCTCAATTGTCATATAGTTATATCCTTCCTTATTGTCTCCCTATGTCTTCTTTGGTCTCTCTCCCCCACGTTTAACATGCACCTCATTCATGGTCTCACACGCCCTTACACATACCCATACCATCTTAACCTTCACTTCCTCATCTTCTCACTATAGAAGCTACCAAACCTTTCTCCTTATGTGTTGAATTCTTATTTTATCTTTCTCTGTATGTCCACACATCCACCTTAACATTCTCATTTTCGCTATTTGCATCCTTTGTTCATACTCATAATTGACTGTCCAGCATTCAACAACCGTCGGTATAAAAGTGAAAATTGCAAAAAGAGGCAGTGACGGTTAGAGTGTGGACAAAAGACTAAGGGGTTCGAGTAAGTATACTACCAATCAAACAACGAACTTTCACAGGTTCAGTGGCTGATCAATTAGACTTCAGGGTCATTGTTACAATGGACAAATTGTTCCTCAAGGTGATTGACCTTCAAAGTCAGACGTTTACACAAGTTTTAAGGAGTTCCAACGCTGGCAGCATGGGCTAACTATGGCCTGGTGGAAAGAGGTTTGGCACACAAGTTTTGTTATTGGCTTGCAAAATATGGGCTAGGCACTTGGGACTACATGGTTAGGCTTTTGGTGCAACCAATGGAATGCTATCCATGTCAAAGTGCAAATAAATAACTTCAGTGCGACTGGAGAAGTATTGAAGGGAAACTTTTCTTACCCTAGAAAATTTTCACAGACTTCTCACTAAAAAAAACCCCTCAACTCACTTTCTCTCTCCTCTATCCTCACCCATCCTCCACCACAAACGTCTCTCTTCCAACCTGTCCACCTCTTCTGACGTCTTCCCATCCACTCTGGCTGTCACAACAAGCGGCCGAAAAACACCCATTTTCACCTAATCTTGTAGAAAATGTTAGATCATCCATTTTCCTTCGTGATCTGAGAAGATCCTCAAATGCAAGGACTATTTAGAACTAAATCGACATGTCGCCCACCCCGTTAACGTACAACTCTTCGTCCTAAAACAGATTCTGTCTCCTCTTCCAGGAACAAAAGCCTCTCTTTTGAGAAGCTTTTTGACCAAATTCTCATGTGATCTTTCTCTTCTCTACCTCGATAATCATTTGCTATTCCATTTCCAACAAATACTAAAGAACCTAAGTCTCTCTGGCATTCAGAGCTTATATTCACTTTGATTCCTTACGCGAAATGGCTGGTTATTGAAGAACTTCACAGATCTTCAACACATAGACTATTGTTAGAGCATAATTGGTATGAATATCTTTGCTCAAGCCCGCTTTATAACATGAGGTGTCATTAACTCTTTCACAGATTCATATTGACAATGAAAAAGGTAAGTCTTCCTTTGCTATAAACCCTAAGAAGGTTGCTGAACAAAAAGAAAAATGGTCCTCAACCGTCGTGGGACAAATTATGAGTAACACCTCCTTTCTGAACATGAAAAGTTTTGCTGAAAATCATTGGTCTTCTAGAGGTTTACTTGAAGTTCAAATGATTGAGGACGATTTATTTGTCAAAGCATCCTAGACCTTTCACCCATGCCCCTTGAAAATACAGTGCTTTTTCTTTGGCCCAGGGTTTCACACAAACCCACCAAAGAATGAAATTGGATGTTGTCCCAGTTTGGGTTCATTTCCCTGGTTCATTTCCCTAACCTCCGCCTATATTATTCCAATTCGTCTTTAATTAGAGGCCTAGGTACCCTCATAGAAAAAAATCCTTTTCATGGACAGATTAACCACAGCCCAATCTAGAACGGCTTGTGCTAGAATTTATATGGAAATTTAAGTAGATGTTATCAAAACCTAATCATTTAAATTTCACAAACGAATATAGATATGATTGTACTCAAGAAGTAGTTTACGAGGGGTTGCCTTCTCAATGTCTAAGGCGTAAAACGTTAGGACATAACTGTGCTAAGCTAACATCACAGGACAAACTGGTTGTTCCTGTGAAATGATTTCACATTTCTACTGTTGTAACCCATCAAAAAGACAAGGTGGACAAAATGCAAATGGGAGAATCCAGAAAGACAACAGAGTTGATGATGCACTAAGAGAAGGCAATATTCCGTATAAAGGTAAGGCCAAAGAAGGAAACGTTAATAATATGAACAACTCAAAGGATATTGAACATGGTATTGAGATCAATGCCTTAGTACCTGCGAACCTAATACCTCTGGAACCCATCTACCTAGTCTAAAGAGGGTCACTTCTGCCTCTACTACTTGGCTAAGTCCAAGCATAGACAACTTACAGAAGAAGGAAAGCAGCTTGGGGGTATTCAAGGCAAACTGCCCTTTGAGAAAATAGCAATGATACAGGCTAAGAAAGTGGCTTCAAAGAACAAATTTATACCCCTAGTGAGTGAGAATGGTTATGATCCAGATTGCTGCTCAGAGGAAGATCTGGGTTTCTTTGAATATAAAGCTAAAGTACAAAGGCTGAGAAAAAAGGTAAAGAAAACTTTTCACATAGGTCGTCGGAGAAGAAAGAAAAGAAACAGATCACACAACTGAAAGAAAATCCTAGCCAACAAATGAAAATGGAAGTGATCTCAAATGCAACAGGTTCCATTGGAGGAAAGGTTGCAAAGAGGAACCAGAAAGAGAAAAGGAAGGAGTGCACAGAAACAAAGGACAAAGGAGATGAAATGGATGCAAAGCAAAGTTTTGAAGCTGTTGAAGCCCAAAAAAAAAACTCAAAGAGGTAAAGTGAAAAATAGCTCCCATGAATAGCAAATGAAAATGCAGATGATACGGTCGAAATGGACCATAAACAGGATGTTCATGTTCTACCCATTCATAATAGGGGGTCTGAAGTCAAACAACAAATTCAACAGCCTGATTCTATGGTCGACTTAATGGAGGACACTGCCGCAAAGGCTGTCAAGCAATATAGTTGAAGTGGAGTAACAGAAGGAGACAAAAACAATAATTTTGGTCTCCTTCTAATAGATTTTCGAATTGCTCTCTATAAATAGGTTCTGCCTATAGTTGGTTTGAAAGCACATTAAGCAATTGATTCTGGTACTCCTATTATACTCGCTACCTTATCATGACTATCTTGTATGCATATTTTTTATATCTATGAAATTTGACTGAAAAAAAATAACTTCAGTGCCTATTTTTTAGGGTGAAAAGTCATAAGTCATCTGAAGAAGAAAGTTACTAAATTTTGCGAACTGAACAAAGAGTGGGGGGAACAATGTACTGCAGAAAACCAACTCTACTTACATCGGGACTTAGGAAAGCTTTAGATGACCTGCCTTGTTGTGCCTTTGCAGTATTCAAATGAATAATACAAAAATATACTGCATGTGGCCAAGCTATATCTAACCTTTTAGACTAAAGCCCAGTATACATGAACCTTCCAACTAAACATCCCCGTCTTTCAGGGTTTCCTGAAGGTTAATTGAAAAAGAGCGTAGCCTAAAGGGTGATAATCTAATGCTCAAACTGAATCCAGTAGAGTTTCATCTAAGAAAACGTCAACGAAAGTCCAACTCTGAAAGATGACCAACAAATATTGCCCGTCAAGCTACTCATACTAGGCTTGGCAAGGTCAAAATTTTTCCCTTGAATGAACTAAATAAATCATAGATCCGAAATCGAGATTGAGCGGATGAGGAAACACTGACTATGGCTGAATTATCAAATAATTACCCACAAAATTGAGTATGTAGAGAAATATATCCAAATTCCCATCTGGACAACAGATTAATAAGCATAGGAACAGATCAAGTACTATAATCTCAGAGTACCTACAATAATGAGAAAGGCACAGCGAAATGAAATTAGCTGGAACTGAGGTTATGCAAGCATATCTTACTAAGCCTTGGAGCTTTTTCACTTCAGCAGCTTGCTCAGCAGATGTAGCAGACAACTTCTCCAGTTCTTTCGTCTTCACAAATCACGACACAAGGTTAGGTATGTATCAACTAAGCTGAGCTTTTTATTGAAACTTAGGTACCAGCAAGAGATGTAGATAGAAGTTTGAGATAGCCACCTTATGCTCGAGTATACTGGATAGAGATTTAACATCAGCCCGTAAAGCATGAATATCAGAAGCGGATTCTTTGTATTTATTCAGTTGACTCTGCATCGTAGCCATTTCATTAGGAAATGAAGAAACCAAAGTTTTGAACTCTTCAATAATTTCTTTCCTACCTGAAGAGAAAAAGGACACCCATTGTAGACGTCAGCAAAAAAGCATCAAGGAAACAGATGAATCTTTATCAACAACAAACTAGAGGAACAATCGCCATGTCCTTACTTGGTTTTTTCAAAGCTTCTTCAAGCTTCGCTTCAATTGAGTTCTTTTCATCCACATACCTCCGTATGTCTTTCTCCAGTTCACTTATTTTGGATTGAGTAAGGGCAGAAGAACGATGATACAGGTCCATCAATTCATTTTTCAAATACGTTTCCTTTTCCCTCCAGGACAAAATGTCTCTCTCAACCTGCAAGAAAATTTAGAGATCCAATATAAGAACACCAGCAAGTACGACAACCAAGAGCGTCTAAGCGGATGACGAATTACCACCTGCAGTTTCTCATATAGAGCTCGATAATGAACTACGTCATCTTTGGCCTTGAAAAGTTGATCTTTTAAGAGGCAATAAGCCTCAGATGAGCAAATACCCTTGAAATTCTTCAAAGTATTCTGGTTAAGAAAACATAGGAAAAAGCAAGAAGTTCTACCAAATTAAGATTAAAATTTTCAAAAAATAATAAAAAAAATCGAAATCACGACCAGACCTGCAATGCACACAATTGCTTTAATATTCTCATCCTTTCTTCGTTAAGCAGATTGAGCTCTAGCAGTCGATTAGATGACTGCTCCTGGAGGAAAGATCACTTGACTTTTATTTAAGCATGTTAACCACTTCATCTTCATTAAACAACAGCAAGAGGAATATTCATCACCTGTAGAGCCTTGAGAGCCGCCTCCATCTCTTGCAACTCTTTAAGCTTATCTCTGGCCTTGTCACTACTAACAGGTCTATTACCCATATTCAGGATAGGAAAGGAGGTCCCATTTGAAGTATCTTTCTCTACCTTTATAATGGCCATATCCCTGTTATTTTCCTCAAGTTCCATAATGATATGCTCTAACTCCTCTGCAAAAGGGCAACCAAGATTATAACAATTACAACAAACAATCTGTGTCTTATTCCCATCAGGAAGAGACAATATTAAGACAAAAGACAACATGAAGTTACATGCCAAAAACACGTACACATTGGACTTGTCTGGCATTTATGGTTAGTGAATTTTTTGCATCATAACCATTAAAGAGGTCAGAAAGAGTAGCATCAGCAAGAAAAACAAGCATGGAGAACTAAAACCAACAGCTACAATGGCTTTTTGCTGGGAGTAAATCACTAATGATTTCATTCAACAAGAAAAAAATATGCTGCTAATAAGACAGACAAACAATCCAGCAAATATAGAACATTACACAACCTCCTGCCATATCAGGATTCTAGAGAATATCCTCGAATCTGCCACTAGACAGATATCATGAAAAAAGAGCAATTACTTCAATGATGCTAACCCAAAACGTGAATAACTAACATCCAAAGTCCTGACATGATTGTACACTCCTAATGCCATTTCCAATCCACTTTCTAGCAACTTCCAAATTCCCTTCACACAGATTCACCAAAAGATGAGGTCTACATATTTATTCCACTATTATCAGCCTTGCAATAGGCATATAAGAGCAAAACATTTGGTACAGATGAAATCATTTGTAAACAAGAATATTAGGTGAACCACGGGCCTAGTTTCATAGCCTAAATACAAATGGAATCAACCAAACACATTCATGAATAAGAACCAAAAGCCTCTTCAAATATCAATTGCATTCTAATCAATAAACCAACTATTCCAGAAATATGTAACTCTTGAGGATGTTCCAAAAGTATTGTCATGAATATTCCACAAAAGTTATTTTCTACATTGTCCTCAGCTTTCAGAACTTACTACAATTGAAATAATTTAACTTCACCAACTACTCTTTCAAGAATAGCAACATAAATTTGCATATCATTTAGTTATTCAAAGCATAATCCACATTTTTCTAATCAATTAGGGTTGTTCAACGAACCGAACAATTCACGAACTGTTCGACTTCAGTTCGTGTTTAGTTCATATTCATTCGGTAATTGTCTGTAAACGAGCCAAATTCGAACAGCTGTTTTGGTTCGTTTACTAAAACGATCCAAACTATTGGTGAACTATTCGACTCGTTTAAACAGTTATAGTGCTATCGAGTCGAACTCGAACCCATTTTAAAATTCGTTTAGCTAAACAAACCTAGCCGAATAGTTCGTTTAGCTAAACAAATCTGAATTTGAAAACCTAGCATTCGGTTTGGTTCGGTAACACCCCTTAATATCAACTATGCTAACATGTTTAGATAGAGAGAGTACCTTTTAGATGGGCCAGTTTGGATTTGTTCTTTACCTCCATATCCAAATGATTTTGCAGTTCATGAGAAAAAAATGAATGCTTTTCAAGAAGACTGTTCATCTCCAACCTCAGATTCTCAATTTCTGAATACAAATCAAAAGAAGTCCCAAGTGCATCCAATCCTGATGATGAGAGAAAAGAAATCAAAACAAGAAGAAATCATTCAAAATATGCTGGGAACTTCATCTACTAGAAAAGCATGATTCTTCATCTTACTATCATTAGATTGAGAACTGGAAACACCAGTGTACAATTGATTCTTTAGAAGCCCATGACTACTAACGGCAGCTACAATCTTGTGCAACACATTTTTTATCCTTCTTCCATCTTCAGGTTGTTCACCGCCAACATCAGCAGTGTTGCCGCTGGAGCTACTTTCAGTAGCACCAGTCACTAAAAGCCGATTTAGAAACTCATCCTCTAAAGAAGCAACGTTCCTTTCATAAGAAATACCACCTAGGCAAAACATGGCGCCCGTGTCAGCAATTTCTGACAAAGCTTAATCACAG
This sequence comes from Eustoma russellianum, assembly GCA_036186865.1. Taxonomy (NCBI): domain Eukaryota; kingdom Viridiplantae; phylum Streptophyta; class Magnoliopsida; order Gentianales; family Gentianaceae; genus Eustoma; species Eustoma russellianum. The sequence goes on along the minus strand of AP025073.1, from coordinate 24,705,464 downwards.
CAAAAGAATCACTTAGAGAGAGAGAGAGAGAGAGAGAGAGAGAGAGAGAGAGAGAGAGAGAGAGAGAGAGAGAGAGAGAGTGGCATTGCAATTCTTCCAGGGGAAAAATTCAATAAATCATCGTAGAGAAGCTTCAACAGGGGGAAAAGGTATGATTCCACTCTTACAACATCTTCTACTTGCCAATAATAGTGAGAAAAGAATAGCTGAAAAAGAATAACTAAAAGAATGGTTTCCGTGTAAAAGGAAAGGGTGAAAAACAGAGTAGAGGTAGTCGCGGCTTTATGAAGCTGGCAGCTCATGGGAAAACAATTATCTGAGAACTTGAACTGGAAGAACCAAGAGCCAGATAAGATTTAATTCTACACACACACACACATGAATAACATAACATACCCATTTGCATAAGGCATGTGTGTATGATGGAATCATGGAATACATTTATCCATATATAAATCCAACCCCCCCCCCCCCCACTAATAGGTATGTGCATACATATACACCCAAGTATAAACACCCATGTACAAATAGACGCACAAACACATATATGTATAAACAGACACACATACACATGCTTGATTGATCACACAAAAAGCCAGCTCTGCTCACACTATCAAGTAGGAACACATCTATGTATTTTTCGTCTTTTGTAACTGTATCTATGTACCAACACCACCAAAAGAATGCGACATTAAACAAATTTCATACTGTAGCCACACTATGTTTTATGACGAACAGGTGACAGAGGACAATGGACCACCTGTCCTAACAACCATGGAAAATTCCCAGCATGCTAAAGGCATAACTTTTTGAAAGGAAAATGTATACTTAAGACATGAACAACCCTGCAAAATATAGACTACAGCTCTTAGGTTATAGACAAACGAAGAAAGGGAAAGAGAGAAAGAACAAAAGAAAGAACTCGTGTTATTCCCAATAGGTTAGGTATACAAATCCTTGCTCTCCATTGCACTCCATCAAACACCACATCATCCCCAACACCCAAATATGGTGTAACCGCGCCAATACGTTGTACATAACTAAAAGAGGGACCCAAAAAAAAGAAGGTGGCCCTCTTCTAAGCAGCATTTCAGAAAAAGATTCAACGAGCAGTACTGCAGGCCAAACAAATAAGCCTCGAGCCCGCTGAAAAGGAGTTTTTATATGCAATATAAAGATCTACTGATACGCAGGAGTCAAGTTCAGAGAAAAATCAAGATTTACTAAGGAAGCAGATGGGAAGACTGAGCTTCTAAATAGACTGTTAAAGGCCATCAACACAGGAAAAAAACTCGTCAGGCAGCACATGAGGAAGGAAAAGACTCCTGGTTGACAGTTTCAATGAGGTAGAGACTCCGGCTGTTTCCTTTAAAAAGAGGTTATTCACTTCCCCATCAGTTACCTGAACTGAAAGGAAATTTACCCTCTAATTTGTTATAACTAACATCAAAATAAACAAGGCGCTGCAGATAATCCAAGCTTGCAGGTAAAGCTCCAACAAATTGGTTACTATTCAAGTAAACTTCTTGTAAAACACTGCAATTACCTAAGGAGTGAGGGATAGTCCCAGACAACTGATTATTATAAAACCAAAGGTAAACTAGCCTAGTGAAGTTTCTTATATTTGCAGGGATAGTCCCTGTAAGTCCATTATCATTAAGGTACATTGTCTTCTTTTTTCTTTTTCTTTTTTTTTTGTAGCTAAGGTAACCTGTCTCAACATGAGCGGAAGAAAACAATGATTCTGGGCTTATTATTTTGAAGTGAAATTATACAACCAAAGGCAAAATTGCACAAGACAATAATTGGAGCCAACTCCTGCAAAAACCTTCTGGTATAATAGGGACTTCCCAAATCATGCTAAAACCTCAAAGTAATTTCCATCAAGCAATAAGAAACCTATTCTGCTGAATATGACTCAAAATCTGACAGCTATGGAACATGAGAGCAGACAAACTAGGTAGTGGCACGTAGCTTTTGGAACAAGAACAAAAATAAAAAAACACAACTCATTATGAACCAAACAAAGAATAAAGACCTCAGGAATATCAACAAGAATACAGTGTTACTCACTTTGGACAAGTAGACCACCAAACTCTTGCTCACATCTCACCTGGTCCTTTGAGATAAAAGTTTGAGACTCCAAATTATCAACCAACTGAATGAGCAAGAGGAAAATACATTTACAATATGAGCAACGAAACACAAAGGATTATCAGCACCAACACAGACACTTGCATGAGAAAATTAATATGATGTAAGCCGCACCTCCACCCATGACTTCCTGACTACTGCCAGAGTGTTGTCATATGGAAGTTGCTTCTCCTTAAGCTTGCAAATATTGTCCTCCAAACAATTAATATCAAGCTTTTGTGTCTCTAACTTTTGGACAAGCTTTTGATTTTGAAATTGAAGCACTGCTGCATCGAGCTAATGCACAAAAATGGTTAAGCAGCATAAACTGAATCTATCAGAACATATTCAAGGAGGAAAGAAAAAATTAGGAGAAACGTCTGCCATTTTATACTTTTCTAGATAAGCAAACAAAGGATAAGTGTAACTTTCGCCACCCGGAGTTGTCATGAAGTGTTATGCAACCTCGCTTTTGTTACTCTTATGTGCATGAAAATGGTCACCAAGTCTGGAAAAGTGGCGAGTTCGATGGCCATCATGGACTCTTATCAAAACATAGGATTTAAAGCTATCCAAGCTCGAGCAAAAAAAATATTGAGGCAACTACTCTGAAAATTTTGCATTTTTTATAGGAAAAATGGGTTTCAGCCATATACTGGAGTCAAATAATCTGAAGGTCCACAGCTATATTCAGGACAGAGATTGACCAGAGAAAGAACCTTGATACAGGATTTTCCTAATCTGTAACTCAGGCAGCTTGGCAGTTTGCAATACCGTAAGGCATTGCTGAGGCAGGGCTCAGGTTTCTTGGAAGCACAACAGCAAACTAAAAATTGTGATCACCAATAACATGTGAGGCTTATTTATGTATTAATATAGACACATAGCCCCCTATTAACATGAAGGATGGGAAAGCAGGAAATGTAAGAAAGCTTAGTCACAACATCAACTGGTGGAGGGTAGGGGGGTCATTTGTTCCTAACATATCACAACTTTCATTCTTTTAGAGATATCATGCACCCAGGCCCTTGCATGGTTTACTATTTTGATTATTGTGACTACAGAATAAAGATTCTGCCCCGATTCCTAATATGAACTTTTCCGCACGTGACTTTTTTCGGTAATTTAAAATTTTCATATATAAGCCAAATATGGCGGATTTACAAAAGATGGTTGCTTATTAGAAAGCAACATCAAGCCTAGCTTGCACAAAATATAGGTGGCTTACAATGATCTATCCAATATCTATTGCCAACCTTAGCAAAAAGATGCCTTAGAGAAGCAACATCACACTTAACAAACCCAAAATACAATCGAAGAGCTAGCCTGCAGCAACCAATCTTCCATTCTCAAACATCCAAAACCCAAATCCCAATGTGTAAGTAGGATCTGTACGTGACTTTAACAGATCCTTGTTACTTTAGGGAGCAGATAAGCCACTTACAAGCTTACAACAGTGGCAAAGAAATACTATATGAGGAAAGGGTAGATGACAGGATTAGACTTCGTTACTGATATTTTCCTTAATCCAATTGCCCAACAGCAAAGGCCAAACATTAAATGAACTCCCCACCCAGCCCCCCTAAACCCTCCCTTACCAATAATCCTAATACCGTCATCAACAATGCAATTACCACTGAACTGTAGAAATGGAATTAAACTACAAGGTAAAGGCAGACTTGCCAACCTAGACATGATATTTTTAAGGAGAAAAAGATCGAATTTAATCATTCAGCGCTACCAAGCACCATTCTCTAAGTTGATAGAAGCCAAGATGACAAAAGTAAGAAATTTCTAGAAAGTAAGGGTAGATAAATAAACATATCAGAGTAAGTCACTTTAAGATGCCAATAAGAAGTGAAAGGCAAAAAATGAATAATGAAATCCTTCAATGCAAGCTCAAGAAGCTGAATATTCATCTGCAAGCCTATAAGCCTGCTACAATGGAAAACCAACTTTCTATGAAACCAGTGGTCCCTCATTATGAACCCAGAATTAGAATATGCAGATAAAACCTAAACCCTAATCTTTATTCAATTGAAAGTGGAACTCATCTAATAAAAGGAGCTTGAAATCTCAACAAAAGAATTAAAGAATTTAATATTGCAGAAAAAGAATCTTATATACATCATTGCTTATGCCCAAAACCAAAAGGGAGTCGTCAAAAGACCAAACTCACCTTTTTATCCTCCGATAAGGGCATGAAAGCCTGCTTCTTAGCCGCAGTTCCAGTGGGACTAGCTGATATAGAGCTACAGTGCCGCCGTTTTCTGTCGGCGTCACCTGTGCTCCCCATTCCAAACAACAGAAGGAAAGAGAAAAAACCCTTTACAAATTAAAAAGCTCAAACCACCATAAAAGTTCCTCTTTCCCACCTAAGATACAATTGAATTAGAAGATTTAACAAAACCCGAGAAAAAAATATACAAACTCAAATCCTATAATATATCAAAGTTCCACACACCGCTAAATACACACCAACAAAGTACCAGATAAATTATTCTACCAACCCAAATCCCTAAATCAATAAAAAGAAAAAAAACCCAGGTCCAGAAAGAAACTAAGGATCAAACTGCGAACAATAGTAACTTCTGGGAAATTAATTCTCCCCGCTCTGGAACTCTTTTCTCTTTTCTGCTTGGCCGTTGGTGCCCGAGGAAAGAGAAAGTTAAAGAATTCGACATTAGAAGAGTTTTTTGAGGTAGTAGTTCTCGAACAAAATGACAAGTCAGCAGCGAAGGGAGGGTTAATTTGGACATTCCAAGGTTTGGAGAATTCTTTTGTTAGGTAAATTTGAATACGCAGATCAGTTAACAGAAAAGTCTGATGATGTCTAAAAAAACGTGTGACACTACAATTTAAATATCTTATAGGTGTATAAGGCATAATTTAGTAGTAAAATTCATTTACATCTATTTGTTTAGGTTGACACTTACTTTGAAACCTTTTTTCAGAATATGTTTGGTTGGGGGTATGGGCATTAAAGGTATGAGTTTGGAGGGATCCAAACTCATAAAAGTTGTTTGTTTGAGAAAATGGGAAACATGTGTTTCGGTTTGATATCTAATTATTTGATAATGGATATCGTTTTTTGATATATTAGATCATTGTCTATCAATATAGGGGAATGAGGGGCATGACCAGCCACTGCCGCTGGCCGGTCACTATTTCAGCCGATCAAATTTTTCCGTCCGCCTACATTGGGTACTTATTTCAATTCTGATACGTTCCAAACATCATCAATGTCTATCATATCCATTCTCACTTCAATATCAAACAACTATCACTTTTAGACCTAAACTCATATACTCCAAACTCATACCCTGTCATACTCATTTCGATTCTGACTCCGATACATAGTGCGAACCAAACGCCACCTTAGTAGTTTCTTTTATTTGAGTTGGGTAAGATTACTGGTTTTTGTTTTTGTTTTAGTTACTTCAAAACATATTAGTTATCTTGGATAGTTTCATCTCTTGCAATTAATATAATCACGTCGAAGAAGCATTTAAAGATGTCTACGCCGAACTTTGTCAAGTGTTTGTGGTTCCTTGAAACACAATTTTATTGACTCTTGACAAAAAGTTTCTATTTAAACAGACATATTTTGTCCTATGATAATGGTCAAACTTTATTGTTACCTGTGTGTACAAACCTTTATTGTTATCAGTGTGTGTATATATGTATATGTATATATATATGTATATGTATATGTATATGTATATATATAGACACCGGTAACAATAAAGTTTTTAACCATTGTGAACTCCTTCACCAGCGTTAAGACTTACTTTAGTAATTCATATCTCGTTAAAATAATTCTCTCTTTTTCTTCAAACCTTCTGAAATTAGCCCATTTGGTAGAACAAATTAGAGTGCTAGATGATGCTTTTAAATGTGTAAAATTTCAATTTATGCGGCGTCAAGGCAACGAGCAACAACAACAACACAACAATAACATTACTCCATTCTGTTAGAGGCTACCGCTATGACGAAATATAACAGTCGGATGTACGCAACCATACTCATGTGTTAGAAACACACAGAGGTTGTTTTCCGGTAACCGATAATGAAAATTACGTCAAGCTGTATCGATCAACTGTTACTTCACAATATAAAAAACGCAGTCGATTTAGTGAGTCATTTTGATTTATTCCATCATATTCTAAAATTATGAGAGAGAGTGTTTTGACTCCCTTCTAAATAGACCACGTCAAGGCAACGAGCCTGCACATAAAATTACCACAACTTGGTTTGTCTATTCTAGGGTGTAGGAAGTGGGGCTGTAAGCCACCGTCGTCTGTAACTAATGCTGTCCTATGAGACATTGAAGTTATCAATGAATAAATTCCCTTTATATATATATATATATATATATATATATATATATATATATATACATATATATATGTATATGTATATGTATATGTGTGCGCGCGCACGTAAACTCCTTAGATTAGTATGCTAGTTTGACGTAATATCCAGCCATTAATTGTTTGTTGCTATGTGCCTGCGTTTGCTTAAAAAAGTTGTGTAATAGCGTGTGTGTATGTATGCACGTAGATATGTATACATTGACACATACAAACACTATACAGGCAGAAGCAACGTTTGTCTTGTCATCTTGCTGCTTAAACGCGATACATGTGACACCTTCGTGTGTATGAAGTAAAATGGCCTAAATGACTTCACAGTACACATTTTGCTCTAGAACTCCAACATTTCGTTGCAAATGTGGTTCTATCTTTCTGCCAATTTCCAAAACCGCACCCCCCTCGCCCCCACCCCGACCCACAGCCCACACCCTTCCGGTTAACAAAGTGAGTATTTATAAGCAAGTTATGTTGGAGAAATTGAAATGGGTGACTGAGAAATTAATGCAGTAGGGATAAAATAATTTAAAAGTCGGTTACTTAACCGTAATTCAAATTAGATAATCAGTTACTTAACCGTAATTTAAATTTAAAAAATCAGTTACTATTATGTCATTTATGCAGGTACATATAGAGCCGGGGGTCTCACTGGAAGCAGACTCTCTATCCCTTGGGACAGAGGTATTGTCTGCCTACCACTTACCCTCCCCAGACCCTAACGATAGCTTTTGCTGTCGTTGGGATATACTGGGTAAGGATGATGATGATGATGATGAGTTACTTAACATAATTTAATTTTGAAAAATGGTTGCTTAACCGTAATTCAAATTTGAAAAGCGGTTGTCTGTTATCTGATCTAACGGTAGCAATCTGATCCGACAGTCGTGGTTAAACTGTCAATTAACCACCCTAATCAAATTTTTACCTATAAATAGTGGCTTAGCGTATCTCCGTGATCACACTCATTCAGAATACGATTTTCTTCTCCTCTCCTCCTCTGCATACACGTGTTATTCTCCTCTCGTATTCTACATTTTGCATCAAGTCCGAGAAGTTCAGGACATCTTACAAGTTCGTAGAGTTGATACGCTGCAAGGCCGCTCGTCTGAACTGACTTCCATTGTATACTGGAAAACTATTGCTCCATCCGGTTGGGCACAATATACCGGAGCAATACATCTTAAGGACAGAGTCATGGACTCACCTCGGATCTCTGCTCAGTTGAGTGGTAAAGGTTATTGCCGTGCTGAGCTCTGCTTTGTGCTGAGCCCAGGTGATCATGGGATATCGCAGCACTATTCTTGTACAGTGTTGTTGTGTTAAGCTCTGCTTTATGCTGAGCTCTGCTGTTGGCTGAGAACGTTCGTTGTTCTGCAGCATTGCGTGCTGAGCTTTGCTCGGCTGAAGCGGTTGAAAGCTAAACTTTCGTAGTTGTGCTGAAGTGCCGAGGTCGACAGATCGGTGATCAGACCAGAACGCAAACACAATTGTGTTTACTAGATTGATCTGATGTGTCTGATCATACTGATTTAGTTTAGCTCAGCTGAAAGGCTGATAGCATAGAACTACTGTTCTGAAGTGTTGTTTAGTTCAGGTCGACAGGCCGGCTGACTTTTCAGGACGTAAACTCAATTATGCTATCTGAACTGTCTTGACTCTGCAGATCAGTCCAGCCTACCCTGAGCTCGGCAGGTCGGCCATTACTGTACATAAGTCAATTTTGTTTGACTTGAATTATTCCCAGCAATTCTTAAGACGTATTTGTTTTGATTCTGTACTGATTCCTGTTTGTTTCTGATCTTATAGAAACCTGATGGAGAACGCAAGCTCTAACTCCGTTCAAGACGCAGACGCACACAGTTCTGTCCCAATGGCACCAAATGTTGGGGTGCCGAGACATGCTCCTCTTGCACAGGGTCCTGCAGTGGCCCAAGTGGAGAAATCTGAGAAGTTCAGTGGGAGCTTCTTCAAGCGTTGGCAGCAGAAGATGCTGTTCTTCTTGACTGCCATGGGGTTGGCTTCGTTCCTGATCGAAGAACCACCTGTGGTGGATCCTGAGGAGCACCAAACCCAGAATATGCAAAACAAACTTTCTGTTGAAGCATGGAACTTCAACAATTATGTTTTTTTGAGCCATATTCTGAGTTGTTTGGACAACTCCTTGTATGGTTTGTACTGCACGTACAAAATCGCAAAGTCTTTATGGCAGGCTTTGGAATAGAAATACCGTACGGAAGATGCCGACACTAAGAAATTTATTGTCGTCAAACTCCTTGATTTCAAAATGTCTGATTCTCGCACTGTTGTTTCTCAAGTTGAGGAACTTCAGACGTTGGTAGCCGAGATGGAAGAGGAGGGCATGTTGCTCAGTGAATCTTTCGTTGTGGTTGCATTGATTGAGAAGTTACCTCTTTCGTGGAGGGAATTCAGAAGCTATCTCAAGCATAAGAGAAAGGAGATGACATTGGAAGATCTGATTGTCCGACTCCGCATAGAAAAAGACAATCACAGATCTGAGAGAAAGCCGCAATCAAGTTCTAGTCAGGCCAAAGCCCATTTTGCAGAGGCCAAGAAAAAGAAGGGCCAACTCGGGGTAAACAAGAAAGGCAAACAGATAACCAAGAAGTTCACCGGAAAATGCTACAACTATGGCATTCAGGACATGTCAGCAATGAGTGGAGAAAGCCCAAGAAGAAACAGACCAAGGCAAAGGCGAACATCGTTGATGCCATGGACGATCTGAACCTCTGTGCCGTGGTCACAGAGTGCAACACTGTGAGGAACATGCGCGAATGGTGGATTGATACTGGCGCCACTAGACATGTCTGCTCCAGCAGAGAGATGTTCACAAAATACCAGTCTGGGAACAACAAACAACTTTACATGGGAAACTCGGCCTCATCGAAGATCGAAGGCGAGGACAAAGTTGTCTGAAGCTCACATCGGGGAAGCATCTGACTCTGCAGAATGTGCTGCATGTCCCCAACATTCGGAAGAATTAAGTATCTGGATCTCTTCTAGTCATGCATGGTTTTAGACTAGTGTTAGAATCCAATAAAGTTATTCTTTCAAAAAGCGGCATATATTTGGGGAAGGGGTACTTGTCGAATAGGATGTTTAAACTGAATGTCATCACTATTGTATCCAAAAGAGATTTGCCAACAGAGGCTAATGAGAATGTTTCATATCCTGCTTACTTGCTTGAGTCTTCTTGTTTATGGCATTTTCGTTTGAGACATGTTAATTATAAGTCAATACAACGAATGGTTAATCTTGACTTGTTGCCCAAATTAAATTTTGATAATAAAAAATGCCAAATATGTGTTGAAGCGAAGATGGAAAAGGCACCATTTCCTTCAATAGAAAGGAACACTGAACCTTTGAATTTAATTCATACCGATGTGTGTGATTTAAAATTTGTGCAAACAAGAGGTGGTAAAAAGTATTTCGTAACTTTTATTAACAATTGCACACGATACTGTTATGTCTATTTATTAAGTAGCAAATGCAAAGCCCTTGATGCTTTCAAGGACTATAAAAATGAAGTTGAAAATCAACTTAGCAAACGAATTAAAGCAATTCGTAGTGATAGAGGTGGCGAACATGATACACCGTTTAATGAATTCTGTTCAGAATATGTCATTATTCATCAAACGACTATACCATATTCACCTCAATCGAATGGTATTGTTGAACGCAAAAACCGTACTCTAAAAGAGTTGATGAATGCTATGTTGATATGTTCGGGTTTACCACAAAACTTGTGGGGGGAAGCCGTTCTCTCAGCTAACGTCATTTTGAATAGAATTCCATCCAAGCAGATGGATGAAACCCCATACGAACTATGGAAAGGCCACAAGTCTAGTTACAAATACTTGAAAGTGTGGGGGTGTCTGACAAATGTTGTTGTACCTAAAACAAGACAAGTTAAAATCGGGCCTAAAACGGTTGACTGCATATTTATAGGATACGCGACTAACAGTAGTGCATATCGGTTCTTGGTGCACAAATCAGATATTCATAACATACTGAAAACGTTGTTATGGAGTCAAAGAAAGCAGTGTTCTTCGAAGATGTCTTTCCGAGGACAGAAACAAATCAAGAAGAAATAAGATCTGGTAAGCGAATGCGTGAGGCGACTCCTCAAGGAATTGAGGAGCTTCGTCAAAGCAAGCGTGCCAGAATGCCAACTTCGTTTGGATCGGACTTTCTAACCTATATGGTAGAAAATGAGCCAAGGAACTTTTCCGAGGCAATGTCAACTGCAGAAGCTCCATTCTGGAAAGAAGCAATTAACAGTGAGATAGACTCAAATTTTCAAAATCATACTTGGGAGTTGGTTGACCTTCCACCTGGAAGTAAACCACTTGGTTGCAAGTGGATTTTCAAGAAGAAAATGAAAGTGGATGAGTCTATTGAAAAGTATAAAACCAGGTTGGTAGCTAAAGGCTATCGATAAAAGGAAGGCTTTGACTTATTCGACACCTATTCACCAATAACTAGGATCACTTCTATAAGGGCGCTAGTTGCTATTGTTGTAGTCTACAACTTGGAAATCCATCAGATGGATGTGAAGACTGCTTTTCTGAATGGTGAGTTAGATGAAGAAATCTATATGGAACAACCCGATGGGTTTATGGTTCCAGGACAAGAGTCGAAAGTCAGTAGACTTGTTAAGTCGTTGCACGGGCTTAAGCAAGCGCCTAAACAGTGGCACTTGAAATTTGATCATGCTATGCTAGCTAATGGTTTCAAGATCAATGAGTTTGACAAGTGTATCTACATTAAGAACACATATAATGCATATTTGATAGTATGTCTCTACGTAGACGACATGCTAATCATGGGGAGTATTCGGGACATCATCTTAAACACAAAGAAGATGTTGACGAGAAACTTCGATATGAAGGATATGGGAGTTGCCAATGTTATTCTAGGATAACCGAGAGACTCGTATTGTCACAAACTCACTATATTGAATCTGTTCTAAAACGTTTCAATATGTTTTATGTGAAACTGGTGAAGACTCCACTCGACTTAAGTATACACTTAAGGAAGAATCGAGGCGAGCCAGTAGCTCAATTGGAGTATTCGCAAGTAATTGGAAGTCTGATGTACATAACAAACTGTACAAGGTCAGACTTAACATGCTCAGTAAGCAAATTGAGTAAGTATACCAGTAATCCAAGTGATGAACATTGGAATGCTCTGAATAGAGTAATGAGATACTTGAAGTGTACAATGAATCTTGGATTACATTACTCAAGATATCCACCAATATTGGAAGGCTATTGTGATGCCAACTGGATATCTGATAGTAAAGATTCTAAGTCCACTAGTGGATATATATTCACTGTTGGTGGATGTGCTGTGTCATGGAAATTCACGAAGCAAACGTGCATAGCTCGTTCCATGATGGAAGCAGAGTTTATAGCACTAGATAAAGCCGGGAAAGAAGCTGAATGGTTTCGGAATTTCTTGGAAGATGTGCACTACTGGCCTAAGCTAATTTCTCCTATCAGCATACACTGTGATAGTCAGTCGGCTATAGGACGAGCACAAAGCATCATCTATAATGATAAGTCTCGACACATGCGTCGGAGACACAATATCATTAAGCAGTTGATCTCTAATGGCGTGATTTCCATTGATTATACAAAATAAAAGGAGAATCTTTTGGATCCGCTTACAAAAGGCTTGCCTAGAGATCGGATGTCAATTTTGACAAACAAAATGGGACTAAAACCTATAATGATGAATCCTTGTAACGGTAACCCAAATTTGTTGACTGAAAATCCCATAATCTTGGTTCAGTGAGACAACTAAGTTATGGAGTTCAGTGAGCACTTATCCATTCTGTTAAATAAAATGTTGTCTGCAGAGGAATGAGGGTAAACTGAGGCTTTTGATGGATCCTATATCTTGATATGTTAAGTGGGGTATGACAGAATACTCTTGATAGAAAACACATACGTAAGTGTGAAGTGTGTCCGCTTCTATGAGAATTTTGTAAGACCAAAGTTCTCTAGCACACTTTCTGAAATCAGGCGGTTCATGGCCAAAGCGAACACAATCATGAGAACCAAAAAAGATGTTAAAGGAAATGTTGTGTGAGTATTATTCTCTAGGTTCACACTAAAGGCCGGTTAGTTCAGGACATTAAGTTCACTAATTAGCCGAGTGGATCCGATAGTATATCACTAAGAAAGGTTCAAAGCCAGAAGCTACCTCTTCTGATGCAACATTTTCTTGTCAGACTTCTTGGTAGAGTCTGCATAAACACTTACATTAATTCCCATTCATGTGGGGGATTGTTGGAGAAATTGAAATGGGTGAATGAGAAATTAATGCTCAAAGTAGGGATAAAATATTTGAAAGTCGGTTACTTAACCGTAATTCAAATTTGAGAATCAGTTACTTAACTGTAATTCAAATTTGGAAAATCAGTTACTTAACCGTAATTTAATTTTGAAAAAAGGTTACTTAACCGTAATTCAAATTTGAAAAGCGGTTGTCTGTTATCTGATCTAACGGTGGCAATCTGATTCGACGGTTATGGTTAAACTATCAATTAACCACCATAATCAAAATTTTCCCTATAAATAGTGGCTTAGCTAACCTCTCTGGTCACACTCATTCAGAATCTGATTTTCTCCTCCTCTCATCCTCTTCATACTCGTGCTCTTCTCCTCTCTTCTTCTTCTACATTTTGCATCAAGTCCGAGAAGTTCAGGACATCTTACAGGTTTGTAGAGTTCATACACTGCTGTACCGCTCGTCTGAACTGACTTCCGTTGTATCCTAGGAGACGATACTCCATCTGGTTGGACACAGTATACCAGAGCAATATGTCTTAAGGACAGAGTCCTGGACTCACCTCGGATCTCTGCTCAGTTGAGCTGTAAAGGTTATTGTCATGCTGAGCTCTGCTTTGTGCTGAGCCCAACTGATCGTGGGATATCGCAGCACTGTTGTTGTACAGTGTTATTGTGTTGAGCTCTGCTGTTGGCTGAGAATGTTCGTTGTTCTGCAGCATTGCCGTGCTGAGCTCTGCTCGGCTGAAGCGGTTGAAAGCTCAACTTTCGTAGTTGTGCTAAAGTGCCAAGGTCGGCAGATCGGTAATCAGACCAGAGCACAAATACAATTGTGCTGACTGGACTGATCTGATCTGTTTGATCATACTGATTTAGTTCAGCTCGCCTGGAAGGTTGATAGCAAAGAACTATTGTTCTGAAGTGCTGTTCGATTCAGATTGGCAGGTCGACTGACTGTTCAGGATGCAAACTCAATTGCGCTATCTGAAGTGTCTTGACTATTCAGATCAATCCAGCCTACCCTGAGCTCGACAGGTCTGCCATTACTGTATAAAAGTCAATTTTGTCTGACTTGAATTATTCTCATCAAGTTAAACTTTAAAGGCAACTGTTAACAATTCATTCATCTTTATTTGCATGGTCATGCCTATTCTCGTGTCCCACTTCTACAAGCAAAGCCAGAAGAGCCTCAAACACTTGGGAAGCATCAGGTTCTGATGGATCATCATTCAAGGACGAATATACCATCCAAGCGTGATCTAGTTTCCGTTTTGGGCGTACTACAACAGAGCCCGGTACCTCGCATCGCGACAGGTAACAAGTTCATCATCTAATCTGAAGAAGCTGGGCACAGGGAGACATCACAGCACCAAGAGGCATTATTACCGGTAAGGTTGTACGCTCGCCAATGTTTACATTTCCAATTTAGAATATGATGGAATAAAGCAAAATGACTCACTAAATTAGTTGCGCTTCTTATATTGTGAAGTAGCAGTTGATCGACACAGCTTGACGCAATTTTATGGGTCATCGAGAAACAACTCTGTGTATTTCTAACACATATGGATGGTTGCGTATATCGATCCCATACCCGCCATAGGCAGGAGCTCTAAAGGAATAGGATAATGTTGTTGTACGCTGGCCAGTAGATAAAGGAGCAAAAGTCGGTTGTTCTGCGTGAACAACTTGGTATAGCGTGGCCAGAACTGCAGGGGAAATGCTAGCTTCCCTGCGGAAAGAAACAAGAGGGAGTTCTTTTGGCAAATAGTATTTCCGTAGCAACTCCTTCCTCCTATCATAGGTTGAATCTTCAAGCCATAGCATGTCACACTTCAAAACAGCTGGACAAATAAGAACCCTGGTGTCCCAAATGATTTACTTGAATGATTCAGCATATGCATAAGATAAAAACATGAGTTAAGAAAACAAAGCATGGATTAAGAACTCCCAAGAAGTCAGGTGCCTTGAGCACTTTACATGTTAGGATATCCATAAGCTTGCGGATGTTTACATAATCACCAAGCTGTCCCTCCCTTAAGATATCAGTGGCAATTGGACCATCCCTGTATGGACTCTCTGCTAATGCCATCCCTGCAACTTTGTCTTTCAAATCCCTCCAATATATGGACAAAGCAGCTGCTAAATCAATTCCACCTTTGCTATGTCCCAGAAGCAAAACACGCTGCCCCGAACCCTAGTAAAGTTCAATATAATTACTAATCTCCTGCATTTTTTTTTCCATTGAGGCCTGAAGATCTCATGTTTATTACTGAAATCCAAGGCTTTCCTAGTAGATAGGTCTATATCCAACAGGTACCTCACTGTAGATTTTGGCAATATGACAGGTGAGCCCCATCTTAGAGAAACTTGTTTTCGTACTGACAAAATATAGCGGACCATGGTTGCTAAAAAGACCTGCATCTGAAGCAAAGTTTGATAAAATCTCCAAAATGCATCAAGATTTCAACACACCATCAAAAATAACATCAATCACAATGAACTACAAACGAAAGAAACAGCAATTCAACAAATCAAAGTACCAGAAGTTCGAATTTGCAGAAATGGCGCCAATGACTTGCGCCAGAAAGAACAACGAGGAAGAAACAGTTTTCGTAAACGAATTGATATTCTGAAAAAACTGTCTAACCGTCTACTACACCTTTAGTATATATATTACATCAATAGAATCTACCAGAGCTGAATCACACACGTGATACGAATACAATTGAACTAATCATCTAGTCTCCTACGCAACTACTAAGTAACTGTCATTAATCCAACATGGCACTGCGTCTTTCTCCAGCTAAAGATGATTGTCTACATCTCCTCTGTTACACACAAAAGCTACTACCTTTGTATATTGTTGGAAACAATCAATCCTGTACTAAGACACAGTCGTTCGGTGTGTGCATATGGAAATAGTAAAATAAACCAAACCCGGGGCGAGTTGAGGACTCTGTCCTTAAGACGTATTGCTAGTATACCGTGCCCAACCGGCGTTAGCAACCGTCTCCAAGGATACAACGGGTACCTGTTCAGTTGAGCGGCACTGCTGAACTTGAACTACAACGAACCTTCAAGTGTCCTGACTTCTCTTGGACATGATGCAGAAAGTATGAAGACGAATGCAGAAAGCGACGAATGCAGAGGATCAGTGTGTTTTCTGATCGCACACCCTGTCTCTGTTTATATAGGGGAGTCGGTTGGAGAATCGGTTACGCAGATGAATCTGTGACTGTCGGATCAAAACTGTACATGAGCAAGAGCGTCGGATGAAAACCGACGCGTCATCTTTTGGCGATTTGAACCGTTCAAATGTCAGCCGTTAGATGGAAACAGAACTACACGAAGTGTCGGATGAAAACCACATACGGTTGGGCGGTTAGGTCAGTTTGAATTTCAGCCGTTAGATCAAAGCTACCTTTTCCGCCACCGTTAGATCAAAACCATTTGATCTTATCGATTTAGAAGAAGACTTTTTAAATCATAACTACCGTTCGATTTAAACCACAACCAATCGTTTGATTTAAATGCTTAATCTTCGGTTACAACCGTGATTTGATTTAAACTCAACCGCGGTTAACGCTCGCACTGGACCTGACACCTGAAACGGAGAGTATTTAGGCCGCTGTGCAGCTAGGCCTGAAGCCTTTAATTATTTACAAAAAATATTTAATCCAAAAGCCCAAATAAATTTTCTCCAAAAAGATAGGAACCAGCCCAGCCCACGAGCCCGAGCCGGCCGGCCGGACGGGAGGGCGGCGCGCGCGCGTGTGGCACTTTCTAGGTCTTCCCTCCGGTCAAAAACTTCTTATGCCCCAAGGACACATCTAAAGTGTCCATTCTAGCCATTTATAAGGTGGCTAAATATGTCCAAATGCCCAATGTGGTATTCCTCCATAAGGGTGATGTGGTCTCCTAAGAATAGGACACATCACCCATTAAACCATGTTTTTCATCTACTTTGAGTATTAATTTCTCATTCACTCGGTATCGTAATTGAGTGATTCCAAAGCCTAAAATTAACTACTCGTTACGTAGATAATTAAGGATCCATTAGTTTTCGATTTTCATTATCGGAAACTAATCATAATTAAGCTCAAAATATGTTGCTAAACCAAGTTTTGCAACATTCCTTAATGGGCCAAAGCCCAAACTTCCAATTCCTCCAACAATCCCCCACATGGATGGAAATTAATGCAAATGCAGATGCAGACTCTAAGGAGAAGTCAGACAAGAAAATGTTGCATCAGAAGAGGTAGCTTCTGGTTTTGAACCTTTCATAGTGATGTACCATCGGATTCACTCGGCTAATTAGTGACTTGATGTCTTGAACCAGTCAGCCTATGTTGTGAACCTAGACAACGATACTCACACAACATTTTCTTTAACACCCTTTTGGTTCTCATGGTTGTGTTCGTTTTGGCCATGAACAACCTGGTTTCAGAAAATATTTTAGAAAAATCTTGCCTCCCAGACTTCTCATAGAAGCGGCCCCACTTCACACTTACATAGGTGATTCCTATCAAGAGTATTCTGCCGTACTCCATTTGATGTATCAAGATATAGGATATCATTGAAAGCTTTAGCTTACCCTAAATATTCTCTGCAGACAGCACTTTTATGTAACGGAACGAGTAAGTGCTAAACTGAAACTTCATAACTTAATTGTCCCATTGAACCAAGATTCTGGGATCTCCAGTCAACAAGGTTGGGTTACTATTACAAAGATTTTTGCATTATAGGCTTTAGTCCCATTCCGTTTGTCAAAACTGACATCCGATCTCTAGGCAAGTCTTTTGTAAGCGGATCCGAAAGATTCTCCATTGATTTTATGTAATCAATGGAAATCACGCCATTAGAGATCAACTGTTTAATGGTGTTATGTCTCCGACGTATGTGTCGAGACTTACCATTGTAGATGCTGCTTTGAGCACGTCCTATAGCTGACTGACTATCACAGTGTATGCTAATAGGAGCGATTGGCTTAGGCCAGCATGGAACATCTTCTAGGAAATTTTGAAGCCATTCAGCCTCTTTCCCAGCTTTATCCAGTGCTATAAACTCAGCTTCCGTTGTGGACCGAGCTAAGCATGTTTGTTTCGTGGATTTCCACGACATAGCACCACCACCAACAGTGAATAAGTATCCACTTGTGGACTTCGAGTCCTTACTATCTGATATCTAATTTGCATCGCAATATCCTTCTAATACTACTGGATATCGTGTATAATGTAACCCAAGGTTCATTATGTATTTCAAGTACCTCATCACTTTATTTAGAGCTTTCCAATGATCATCACTTGGATTATTGGTAAACCTGCTCAATTTGTTTACTGAACAAGCTAAGTCTGGTCTTGTACAACTTGTTATGTACATCAGACTCCCGATTACCTGCGAGTATTTTAATTGAGCTACAGGTTCGCCTCGGTTTTTCCTTAAGTGTATACTTAAGTCAAGTGGGGTCTTTATTGGTTTTGTTTCAAACATATTGAATCGTTTGAGAACAGATTCAATATAATGAGTTTGCGATATAACAAGACCATCAGCTATCCGAAAAATTTTAATTCCTAGAATAATATTGGCAACCCCCATGTCATTCATATCGAAATTCCGTGTTAACATCTTCTTTGTATTCAAGATGATGTCACGAGTACTGCCCATGATTAGCATGTCGTCTACATAGAGACATATTATCACATAGGCATTTGATGTGCTCTTGATGTACACACACTTGTCACACTCGTTGATCCTGAAGCCATTTGACATCATTACCTGATCAAACTTTAAATGCCATTGCTTGGGTGCTTGTTTAAGTCCGTACAGAGACTTAACAAGTCTACACACTTTCCTTTCCTGTCCTGGGACGACGAACCCTTCGGGTTGTTCTATATAAATTTCTTCCTCTAACTCACCATTCAGAAAGACAGTCTTTACATCCATTTGATGGATTTCTAAATCATAGACTGCAACAATAGCCACTAGCATCCTTATGGAAGTGATCCTAGTCACTGGTGAGTAGGTGTCAAAGAAGTCAAATCCTTCTTTCTGTCTGTAGCCCTTGGCTACCAACCTGGCCTTGTACTTGTCAATAGATCCATCTTCTTTCAGTTTTTTCCTAAAAATCCACTTGCATCCGAGTGGTTTACTTCCTGGAGGAAGATCTACCAACTCCTAACTGTGATTTTGAAGAATAGAATCTATCTCACTATTTACTGCCTCTTTCCAGAAAGGAGCTTCTGGAGTTGTTTTTGCCTCAGAAAAAGATCTCGGCTCGTTTTCTACCATGTAGGTTAGAAAATCTGGTCCAAAAGACGTTGGTATTTTGGCTCGTTTGCTTTGATGAGGTTCCTCAGTCTCTTGAGGAGTCGTCTCACGCACTTGCTTACTAGTGCTAGCTTCTTCATTATTTTTGTCTTTCTTCGGAAAGACATTTTCAAAGAACACTGCATTCCTCGACTCCATGACAACATTTTCATGTACCTCGGGAATGTCCGATTTGTGCACTAAGAAACGATATGCACTACTGTTCGTTGCATAGCCGATGAATATGCAATCAATTGTTTTAGGCTCGATTTTCGCTTGTCTTGGTTTAGGTACAACAACCTTCGCCAGACACCCCCACACTTTCAAGTATTTGTAACTAGACTTATAGCCTTTTCAAAGTTCATATGGGGCTTTATCCGTCTTCTTGGACGGAATTCTATTTAAAATGACGTTGGCGGAGAGAATTGCTTCTCCCCACAAGTTCTAGGGTAAACCCGAACTTATCAACATAGCATTCATCATTTCCTTTAGAGTACAGTTTTTGCGTTCTGCAATACCATTAGATTGAGGTGAATATGGTGCAGTCGTTTGATGAATAATGCAATGTTCTGAACAGAATTCATTAAACGATGCGTCATATTCCCCGCCTCTATCACTTCGAATTGTTTTAATTCGTTTACTAAGTTGATTCTCGACTTCATTCTTATAATCTTTAAAAGCATCAATGGCCTCATCTTTGCTACTTAGCAAATAAACATAACAGTATCTAGTGCAATCGTCGATAAAAGTTACAAAATACTTTTTACCTCCTCTTGTTTGCACAAACTTTAAATCACACAAGTCTGTATGAATTAAATCCAATGATTCAATGTTTCGTTCTGTTGAAGGAAATGGCGCTTTTGTCAATTTTGCTTCAACATATATTTGTCATTTTTCTTTATTATTAAAGTCCAGTTTGGGTAATAAGTCAAGATTAATCATTCGTTGAATTGACTTGTAATTAACATGTCCCAAACGAAAATGCCATAAACAAGATGACTCAAGCATGTAAGCAGAAGAGGAAACAATTTTATTAGCCTCAGTGGGCGTAACTTTCTTTGGTACAATCGTCATAACATTCAATTTAAACATGTTATCCGTAAGGTACCCCTTTCCTAAAAATAAACCATTCTTAGAAAGCGTAAATTTGTTTGCCTAAAAAAAGTCTGAAACCATGACTAACTAGTAGTGCGCCAGATACCAAGTTCTTCCTGATGTCAAAAACATGCAACACATTTTGCAGGGTCAGCTCCCTTCTTGAGGTCAGTTTCAGGATCACCTTCCCCGATCCTTCAATCTTTGAGCTATCGGAGTTTTCCATGAAAAGTTGTTCATTGTTTGTCGTGGGTACATAGTCACTGAACATTGCCCTGTTGGCACATACATGTCGAGTGGCCCCTGTGTCGACCCACCACTCACGCGGATTCCCCATTGCGTTGCATTCAATCACCACTGCGCAGAGATTTAAATCTTCCATTGCGCCGACCAGATCGCTTTTGCTTTGGTTTGATTCTGATTCTTTTTGGGCTTACGGCAGTCACTGCTACGGTGCCCTGGTTTTCCACAGTTATAACACTTACCTGTGAACTTCTTTGCAATCTCCTTGCCCTTGAAGTTCACACCCAAAGTGTTATTCCTCTTTTTGTTCTTTGCCTTAGCAACATGAGCCTTGGCTTGACCAGACTGCGTGGTTGGCTTCCTATCAGCACGACGATTGTCCTCCTCTATTCAAAGCCGGACAATCAAATCCTCCATCTTCATTTCCTTTCGTTTGTGCTTGAGATAGCTCTTAAATTCCCTCCACGAAGGAGGTAGCTTCTCAATCACAGCCGCAACTTGGAAAGATTCACTGAGCGTCATGCCCCCCTCTTCTATTTCAGATACCAACATTTGAATTTCCTCAACCTGCAAAATGACAGTTTTGGAATCTAGCATTTTATAGTCGAGAAATCTACCAATTATCAACTTTTTCGTGCCAGCATCTTCTGTACGATACTTTTTATCTAAAGCAGACCACAAAGCTTTTGCAGTTTTATAAGTACAAAACACGCCATAGATAGTATTATCCAGGCAACTCAGAATCAGATTCAAACAACAAAAATTAGTATACGCCCATGCTTCAGCACCCAAGGCATTCTGCATGTTTTGATGTTGATCCTCCACAGGTTCTACCACTAGTGGATCCTCGCTCAGCATCTTGGCCAATCCCAGCGCTGTGAGATAGAACAACATCTTTTGCTGCCATCTCTTGAAGAAACTGCCAGCAAATTTTTTCCGGCTTCTCCACGTGTGCAGCTGTGGCAGCGGGATTCATCTGAGGCCCTCCGCTTGGGGCCAGAGGAACTGTGTTGTACGACACACTAGCAGCAACATTGTTGGTCCCATCAGGTGTAGACACGGAGTGTGCACCGTTAAAGCCTTGAACAGAGTTTGAGCTTTCGTTTTCCATTCCTGTTCAGTTCAATCAAAACGTATAGATCAGAACAGAGTCGGATATAAGAAATGGGTAGAAACAGACTGCAAATCAATATGAACACTTCTTTGCGTACAGAATTCAGAAACAGTACAGAAATTAATTGAATCAATTACGTCTTAAGCTTGTTGGAAACAATCAATCCTGTACTAAGACACAGTCGTTTGGTGTGTGCGTATTGAAATAGTAAAATAAACCAAAACTAGGGCGAGTCGAGCACTCTGTCCTTAAGATGTATGGCTCCGGTATACCATGCCCAATCGGCGTTAGCAAACGTCTCCCATGATACAACGGGTACCTGTTCAGTTGAGCGGCACCGCTGAACTTGAACTACAGCGAACCTTCGAGTGTCCTGACTTCTCTTGGACGTGATGCAGAAAGTATGAAGACGAATGCAGAAAGCGACGAATGCAGAGGATTAGTGTGTGTTCTGATCGCACACCATGCCTCTGTTTATATAGGGGAGTCGGTTGGAGAATCGGTTACGCAGATGAATCTGTGATCGTCGGATCAAAACCGTAGATGAGCCAGAGCCGTCGGATGAAAACCGACGTGTCATCTGTTGGCGATTTGAACCGTTCAAATCTCAGCCGTTAGATGGAAACAGAAGTACATGAAGCGTCGGATGAAAACCAAATTCAGTTGGGCGGTTAGGTCAGTTTGAATTTCAGCCGTTAGATTAAAGCTACCTTTTTCGCCACCGTTAGATCAAAACCATTTGATCTTATCGATTTTGAAGAAGACTGTTTAAATCATAACCACCGTTCGATTTAAACCACAACCGATCGTTTGATTTAAATGCTTAATCTTCGGTTACAACCGTGATTTGATTTAAACTCAACCGCGGTTAACGCTCGCACTGGACCGGACCCTGAAACGGCTACGCAGCTAGGCCTGAAGCCTTTAATTATTTACAAAAAATAATTAATCCAAAAGCCCAAATAAATATTTTAATTAATCCAAAATCCCAAATAAATTTTCTCCAAAAAGATAGGAACCAGCCCGGCCCACGTGCACACGAGACACGAGCCCCGAGCCGAGCCGGCCGGCCAGCCGGGCGACGGCATGCGTGCGTGTGGCACTTTCTAGGTCTTCTCTCCGGTCAAAAACTTCTCATGCCCCAAAGGCACATCTAAAGTGTCCATTCTAGTCATTTATAAGGTGGCTAAATATGTCCAAATCTCCAATGTGGTATTCCTCCATAAGGGTGATGTGGCTTCATAAGACTAGGACACATGGTTTTCCATCTACTTTGAGCATTAATTTCTCATTCACCCAGTATCGTAATTGAGTGATTCCAAAGCCTAAAATTAACTACTCGTTACGTAGATAATTAAGGACCCATTAGTTTTCGATTTTCATTATCGGAAACTAATCATAATTAAGCTCAAAGTATGATGCTAAACTAAGTTTTGCAACCTTCCTTAATGGGCCAAAGCCCAAACTTCCAATTCCTCCAATATATATCACCTGCCGTCACCAATTGATCCCACCTATACTTCATTTCAGCAATGTCCCGTCTGATGGCACGCTGGTCTTGGCACGCTGCTGATCTTGGCATGCCAGCTCTGGCACATTGGTTCCATGCTAGGGCATGAGCCTTCCTCCACCTTCTTTGCTCTATCTTCAACCAAGTTCGTTGACGCATTACACTTTCCAATGCACCTAAAAAAGCCATCCACAAAAGAAAAACAAAATGTTGAGGGACGCATGGTGGGGTAGATTATAGCGCCCCGCTCTCGAGCCCTAACATCGGGAACAGTGCAACCGCCGTATCTCACTAAGGAGAACACAAAGTGTCGAATCAATCGCTTACTTGTCAAAAATGACATAGAAATTTTTTCGCGAAAACGTAAATCATAACTTAAATTAAACTCGAATAATTGTTGTTACATCACTGAATAAAAGAAATCTGACAATAAAACACTAAAGAAGTCCGTGAAAATCCCCAAAAGATAACTAAGAACAATCAGCTGCAGAGTCCCATCCTATCCTAGAAGCAGCTCTCAACCGGCCCATTCTGCTATGTCCGACCCGTCCTCAACAAAAATGTACTCGTAGTCCTCATCCGGCTCCCCTGGGAAGTAGGGGTGAGTGACAGAAATCACCCAGTAGATGCCCGCCTCAAACGAATACAAAACGTACATACCGAAATGATATAACCACATAACACATAAACATGCTATAACATGCATAAGATAAAATAAATACGGTAAGTAAAACACTCCACATAAAATGCGCAAGTACGTGATGCATGCTGAATCAACGTGTCACACGCAACAAGAATCATGTCATGTAATATGCCCCTAGACCTATATGCAATGCATGATCCCGGGATTGACTGGATGCCTGTAGCCCGTACACTACAATCCACCCTGACCGATGCCCGTGACCCGTACACCACGATCCACCACAACCGATGCCCATGGCCCGTACACCATGATCCACCATGACCGAGTACCCATGGCCCGTACACCATGATCCACTCCACTCGAGCGTCTGAGACCCGTACATCTCAACCCACTACAAATGCAAATGCACGTGCCATGAATGCAACAACAAAGTCGCCTGGGACCCGTACGCCCATCCTCACCAACTTCGGCACTCAATATTTGGTTTCGTAAATTTTTACAATATTGGAAAGTTGTTATTTAGCATTACCCTTATTTTTCCTTAGCTTGTATTAATTTTCTAGAATTTTCTACTAATTTTCCCTATTTTTCTCTATTTAATTCTATTTATGACTAATTATTTTTAATTATTTATATTTACCAAATTTCAGAAATTAAGTGTAATTAATTAAATTTTAACCTTTTATATTTTCTGGGGTTTATTTAGAATTTTCTGATAATTAAATATATTTTTCTGGAATTTAAAATCATTTTTTTACCCTTTTCTAATCTCCAGAATTTTAAATAATTAATTAAATCTCATTTTCCCCTTTTTTCCTGGCGGGCCGGCTCTACTATTTCTCCAGCCCGGCCCACGTTTGCAGTTCCAGCCAAGTCTTTTTTTATATTCTGGATTAATTTGGGCCGACCAGCCACGGCCCGGTCCGCTGGCCATCTGGCCCAGTCCAATAACCAGCCAGCCCCCCCTTTTTTTTTACATTTGGGCCTGGCCCTGCAGCCCCCAGCACCGGCCCGTTAAGGGTTCGGTCCGCTGGCGCACACCGCAGGCCGGCCCTATTATAATAATTTTTTTAATTCTCAGATTTCACCAGGAAGGCGCGTGCTGTGCCACACGCGGCCCTTTCGGCGGCGCGTGAAGCACACGCGCTGCCTTCCCGACCCGTTTTTCGAAGCAGAACCGGATTTCTTCCTATTTCCAACCTATATGAACCTATACTAATGCCACAACACAATTATTTTTATGACTTCTAGAATAAAAGTCCCACTTTTTCGATCCTTTTATGGGTATTCTTGATTCAATTCAATGCCACCACCAATTCCATACACATACATGCACTTAACAACCATAAATAGGCCAAAAACAATCCTTTCATGCTTCTTCCAATATAAAACGAATATAAACCAATATATTAAACACATACAAATCTATATTTTAAACAAATAAAAACAAGGAATCACATAAAATATATTATCAAAGCATGCATGGATCGTACCCATTTGAGGGAGGAAAGAGACACCTACCTCGATTGACGATAACACCAATAAATTCGACGGACTAAAACTTAGATTTGGGGCCTCGCCTTCCTTCTTCTTCTCTCTTTTTCTCTCTTCTCTCTCTTTTTTTCCTCCCTAGCCGTGCGTGTGTGTGTGTGGCGGCTGGGTGGAGGTTTTTGGTTGTAGTATTACGCGTGTATGTGTATATATGGTTGGGGAGTTAGGGTAGATTTAGGTTTTTCTATTTGATTTTGGTTTAGGTTTCCTAATGTGACTCTAATCATTATTAGTTTATACTTATCTTTATTATCATTATCATTTTTTTATTATATATATATATATATATATATATATATATATATATATATATATATTTTCGGCCCTAACATCCTACCCACCTTACAAGAAGTTTCGTCCTCGAAACTTGACGTACCTTATTCGAAAAGCTGTGGATATCTCTCTCGTATTTGCTCCTCAAGCTCCCAAGTTGCCTCGCACTCAGTGTGATTGGTCCACTGCACTTTGACATAGGGGATGACTCGGTGCCTCAACACTTGGTCTTTGCGATCCACTATCCTGATAAGAGTCTCCTCATATGTAATGTCCGGTCGGATCCTCAACGGTGGCGCATCTAGAACATGGCTTGGGTCTAGGATATATTTCCTCAGCTGAGACACGTGAAATATGCTGTGAACCTGAGCCAAGGCAGGAGGTAATGCTAATCGGTAAGCCAGCGTACCGACCCTCTCGAGTACCTCATAGGGACCAATGTAGCGAGACTTCAGCTTACCCTTCATACCGAATCGTGAAACCCCCTTCGTAGGTGACACTCTCAAGTAAACCTTCTCGCCCACATCAAACTCTAGGGGACGTCGTTTCGAATCGGCCCAGCTCTTGCTTCTGTCTTGAGCAACCTTGAGTCTATCTCATATCAACTTCACTTTCTCTCTAGTCTGCTCAACCAACCCAGGGCCGGTAATAACGCGCTCACCGACCTCATCCCAATGAACAGGGGACCTGCACTTACGTCCATAGAGCGCCTTAAAGGGTGCCATGCCGATGGCACTGTGGTGACTGTTGTTGTAGGAGAACTCGATTAGCTTGATCATACCGTCCCAGTTCCCCTTGAAGTCCAATGCGCACGCTCTCAACATGTCCTCTAAAGTCTGAATGGTCCTCTCAGACTGCCCGTCTGTCTGTGGATGAAAAGCGGTACTCAATCGCAGCTCCGTCCCCAACCTTCTCTGACAAGCTGACCACAATCGAGAGGTGAACTTCGAATCACGGTCTGAGACGATACTGGCTGGGACTCCATGAAGGCTAACAATATCATCAATATACAGCGTCACCAATCTCTCCAAGGTCACATCACTAGGCACGGGTAGGAAGTGAGCAGTCTTTGTCAATCGATCAACAATCACCCAGATCATGTCGTTGCCGTTTCTTGTTTTAGGGAGCCCTACAACAAAGTCCATCGTCACATGCTCCCACTTCCACTTTGGTATCTCCAATGGCAACATCAAACCTCCCGACCTCTGATGCTCTGCCTTAACCTGCTGACAAACGAGGCATCTCTCAATGAACTCGGCGATGTGTCTCTTCATACCAACCCACCAGTAGTGCTTCTTCAGGTCACTATACATTTTCGTAGCACCTGGATGGATCGGCAATTTCGAATTATGGGCCTCCTTCAGCAATTCCTTCCTTAGATTCTCATTATCATGGACGCACAACCTCCCTTGGTACCAAATACTGCCACCATCATGTATCTGGAAGCCCTCAATCAGACTGGTCAACATCATCTCTCGGATATCTCTAAGTATCACATCCTCCTTCTGCGCCTCCTTAATCCGCTCAATCAGAGAGGGTGTAATAACTAAGGCTGCTAGAATATTAGCAGTGGAATCAACGATGTCAAGATCAAACTCTGCCATCTCTTTCTCCAATGGTGTCTGTCTGGCGTGATTAGACTTCCTACTCAAGGCATTTGCAACTCTGTTAGCCTTTCCCGGGTGGTAACTGATGGTCAGGTCATAATCTTTTAGTAGCTCAAGCCATCTCATTTGACGCATATTCAACTCTTTCTGTGTGAATAGATATTTCAAGCTCTTATGATCGGTGAAGACTTCGCACTTTACACCGTATAGATAATGACGCCAGATCTTTAATGCAAACACCACCGCTGCTAACTCTAGATCATGGGTCGGGTAATTTTGCTCATATTGCTTCAACAGTCTCGATGCGTATGCGATAACCCTACCTCCCTGCATTAACACGCATCCTGTGACGAAAGTGTTAGGCTAAAGTTAATATGTACATAATGGTAATTTAAAATTTATATACATATACCTAGCCCATTCTTTGAGGCGTCGCTGTAGATGACAAATTCTTCAGTGCCGGAGGGTTGCGCCAACACTGGTGCAGTCGTCAATTTCTGCTTCAACTCCGCAAAGCTTTTCTCACACTCGGAGGTCCATACAAACTTAGTCTTTTTCTGAGTCAATCGACTCAGTGGTGCTGCGATCCTCGAAAATCCCTCCACAAACTTACGATAATAACCGGCAAGGCCAAGAAAGCTGCGTACCTCAGTGACGTTAGTAGGTCGTGGCCATTCTGTGATCGCCTCTATCTTCTTTGGGTCAACCAAAATACCTTCCTCAGAAATTACATGGCCCAAGAAGGTCAAACTCTTCAACCAGAATTCGCACTTACTGAACTTAGCGTACAACTTCTTCTTTCTGAGAGTCTCCAATACCTCCCGCAAGTGTTCAGCATGAGTCTCCTCATTAGGTGAATACACCAAGATGTCATCAATGAACACCACCACAAAATGGTCCAACTGCTCCCTGAATACTGTGTTCATCAGATCCATGAAAGCCGCAGGTGCATTCGTCAGTCCAAAGGGCATTACAAGAAACTCGTAGTGTCCATATCGAGTGCGGAATGCGGTCTTTGCTATGTCTTCTGCCTTAATCCTTAGCTGGTGGTAGCCTGATCGCAGATCAATCTTCGAGAATACCCTGGCACCCTGCACGCAATTTTTTTTATTGTTGTACACCAGTTGATATATAAAGTAACCGAATTCACAATGATTTATTAAAGACATTACCTTCAATTGATCAAATAGGTCGTCGATCCTTGGTAGTGGGTATTTATTCTTTATCGTGATCTTATTCAGCTCACGATAATCGATACATAGCCTCATAGTACCGTCTTTCTTCTTCACAAATAATACTGGTGCTCCCCAGGGTTAAACACTAAGCCTGATAAATTTTCTGTCCAGCAGCTCTTGCAACTGCTCCTTAAGCTCTTTTAACTCTGCTGGGGCCATCCTATATGGTGCCTTCGAGATCGGCTCGGCTCCAGGTACGAGATCAATCTCGAACTCCACTTCTCTGCTCGGTGGTAAACCTGGTAACTTGTCGGGAAAGACATCCTTAAAATCTCGTACCACTGGAATGTCCTCAATCGATGGCGTCTCAGCCCTGGCATTTAGAGCATACACAAGAAAACCTTCGGCTCCTTTCTTCAACGCCCGTGAAGCTTGTGCTGCAGTAATATAGATTTTCCTAGAGGACGTCTTCAATTTGACATCCCCCTGGAAGATGGTCTCTTTTTTATCCAGTGTCTGCATATTGACCTGTCTCTGGCGGCAGTCGATGGTAGCACTGTATCTCGCCATGAAATCCATGCCCAGAATAATGTCAAAATCCTGCATCTGGATGGGGATCAGGGTTGTATAGAATTCCAACTCATTAATATCCAACTGACAGTCCTTGTACTGATAATGGGAGACTAGCACCTGATCGCCGGCAGCTTGAACACAATAAGGGATCTCGAGTCGTTCTGGTAGAATACCTAGATTCTTGACGAATCTCCTGGCAACGAATGAGTGGCTTGCACCACTATCGAATAGAACGTATGCTGGGACTTGGTTAACTAATATCTCCCCTAACAGGTTCATAGTTATACACGTAGCACAATCATCAAAACAAAGAGAAAACATATGTTTAAGATTTTAAAATAGTAATTGCTTAAATTTAAAAGTACCTGTGACTATGTCTCCGACCTCCTGTAGCTCAGCGTCTGTCATGACATGCACTCGGCGTTGGTCTTCCCCTTTCCTCTCTGCTGCGTCTGACTCTGTGGCGGAGGGGCTTGTGCTGGTGTAGGGCACTCTATGGCGAAATGTCCCTGTTTGTCACAATTGTAGCAACCTTGCTGAGCTCTCCAACATGGTCCTGTATGAGAACGACCACACTGTGCACATACCGGAGGTGGCGGTCCAACCGCCCTGAGTGGCTGCGCTGCCGTCGCTGTAGGACCCTCGATCATCAGTGGTCGAGTCGCCGATCCCTGCCCCTACTGTGGTGGTCCGGAGAATCGTCCGGTCGGGTGTCGGCGTGGAATTTTTAACCATCTCCCTGATCTCCCTGAACGGAACTCTTCTCGCGGTCTCTTGGCCCTGTCGGCCGCTGCAACCCTCACGAGGTCACCCTCGACCTTACGACACACCTCCAACAATCCCTCAAAAGTGATAGGCTGGGCGCATATGATCAATGACTGAATGCGTGAGCTCAAACCCGTCTCGAACTTTAACATCATTGTCCTCTCGTCGTCCATGACGGCGGGCATGTATCTCCCGAGTACATGAAATTTCTCAGAATATTGATTAACAGTCATGGAACCCTGTGTCAGGAGCTGAAACTCTGTCATCCTCCTCTGAATCGCACTCTCAGGAACGTAGTGCCTCTGGTACTCCTGCCTAAACTGGGTCCATGTCGGCGGTGTAGTGCGTCTGCGTACCACACCCTGCCACCATCGCTCTGCATCATCCTCCAAGAATGGTACCACCATATCCACCTTCAGGCTATCCGGAACCTCTAACAATCTCAATTGCTCGGATACATTATTGAGCCAAATCTCTGCCTCCTCTGGTCGGGTGGTACCCCTAAACATCGGTACCTGGGAGTGCTGCATCTCCCGGTAAAAGAAGCGAAGCCCCTGGGGTGGTGGTGGTGGTGGTGGTGGTTGCTGCTGCTGTTGCTGCAGTTGCTCCTGCTGTTGTTACAGGTGAGCCATCTGCACCTGCTGTTGGGCCACCAAGGCAGTCAGAGTGGCCAGCGTATCTGCCAGTACCTGGGGAATGACCCCCTGACCCTGCTGATCATCACCATTATTACCAGCTGGATCACGTCGCGGAGACATTTTCTGAAATCCAAGTTCATGAGACGAAATCGGATTAGTCAATAATAAGTTGAAAGATGGAACGCGGATAAATCGAATATTTAGACAAGAAAAGCTCACCATCAGCACACACCTCTTATTACCCGATCATAACTTAGGTCTAAGATCATTGCTTAAGTCTACTTTGTTTATTAGGGGTAAAATCGTAACTTATGTCTAAGTGTCCTAATTAATCCTACGTTTCCGAGGCAGATCTGAAGCTTGGTCTCTGATACCATCTGTAGCGCCCCGCTCCCGAGCCCTAACATCGGGAACAGTGCACCCGCCGTATCTCACTAAGGAGAACACAAAGCGTCGAATATATCTCTTACTTGTCAAAAATGACGTAGAAATTTTTTCGCGAAAACGTAAATCATAACTTAAATTAAACTCGAATAATTGTCGTTACATCACTGAATAAAAGAAATCTGACAATAAAGCACTAAAGAAGTGTGTGAAAATCCCCAAAAGATAACTAAGAACAATCAGCTGCACAGTCCCTCCTATCCTAGCTGCAGCTCTCAACCGGCCCATTCTGCTATGTCCGACCCGTCCTCAACAAAAATGTGCTCGTAGTCCTCATCCGGCTCACTTGGGAAGTAGGGGTGAGTGACAGAAATCACCCAGTAGATGCCCGCCTCAAACGAATACAAAACGTACATACCGAAATGATATAACCACATAACACATAAACATGCTATAACATGCATAAGATAAAATAAATACGGTAAGTAAAACACTCCACATAAAATGCGCAAGAACGTGATGCATGCTCAATCAACGTGTCACACGCAACAAGAATCATGTAATGCAATATGCCCCTAGACCTATATGCAATGCATGATCCCGGGATTGACTGGATGCCTGTAGCCCGTACACTACAATCCACCCTGACCGATGCCCGTGGCCCATACACCACGATCCACCACAACCGATGCCCATGGCCCGTACACCATGATCCACCATGACCGAGTACCCATGGCCCGTACACCATGATCCACTCCACTCGAGCGTCTGAGACCCGTACATCTCAACCCACTCCAAATGCAAATGCACGTGCCATGAATGCAACAGCAAAGTCGCCTGGGCCCGTACGCCCATCCTCACCAACTCCGGCACTCAATATTTGGTTTTGTAAATTTTTACAATATTGGAAAGTTGTTATTTAGCATTACCCTTATTTTTCCTTAGCTTGTATTAATTTTCTAGAATTTTCTACTAATTTTCCCTATTTTTCTCTATTTAATTCTATTTATGACTAATTATTTTTAATTATTTATATTTACCAAATTTCAGAAAGTAAGTGTAAATAATTAAATTTTAACCTTTTATATTTTCTGGGGTTTATTTAGAATTTTCTGATAATTAAATATATTTTTTTGGAATTTAAAATCATTTATTTACCCTTTTCTAATTTCAAGAATTTTAAATAATTAATTAAATCCCATTTTCCCCTTTTTTCCTGGCGAGCCGGCTCTACTTGTAGCGCCCCGGCCCGATACTGTCATCGGAACCAGTGCACCCGCCGTAGTCTACTATGAGAACTACGAAGCGTCAAAGCAGATCAAGCATACTTCATTCATGACGTAAGATGAATCAGCGGAAACGTCACAAAATTTAAAACTTCATCATCATTAATACAACCAGACAGTACAGCGGAAATAAAAGATGTTTGTTCTTCTAGCTAACATGAGTTCCAGTACAACATAATAAGCATTGAGTTTCCAGACTTAAAGAGAGTAATCAAACGTCTATCTATTTTCATGCCCGTCATCCCATTGAGCCCACTCGCCATCGTCTTCGATAAATATCATCTCATAATCCGGCTCACCTGAAAAGGAATACAGTATCTGTTCTTAGCGAAAATATCACCAGCAAGTAACCCGTCTATACACCTTACGGGATCACACACGACGAGTTACTAGTGTACAAGTCATTGCCCAAAATAAGGTGCTCGGGTTAGCAAATAGCATCTTTATAAGGATTCCTCAAACGGATAAGTCACATAAAGGACATGCGGATACGAGAACAAACATGTACTAAACAACATATCATCATAAGCAAGTTATAAGCTAGTCACATCTCTTGCATATCAAATCTTATGCTTCATGTATCATGATGCATGTACTTTAAAATCACACACAACACCCATGCATATGTCTTCTTTCATGAACATGTCATGCGAGTCATTTCACAGAACATTTCATAACTCTTCTTATCATATTCTTCGCGTAGCAGAACTTTATACCCTGTGGGTGATCAGTCCACAGCAAACAGAACTTTATACCCCGTGCTGAAAGGTCCACGGCCTCATTACATACATCATATATCCATGCTGATAGGTCCACGACCCCATAAAATACTTTATTTTCCGTGCTGATAGGTCCACGGCCCCATAACATATTTTATACCCTGCTGTTGATTCACAGGTCACACTTTTATGTCATGCTTTCGCAGGTGTGACTTTTATACCCTGCGATCAACCAGCAGCCATTTTGTCTTTCGAAAACTTTAAACTTCTCTTGTACACACATGTTCTTTCGCAAAGCAATTCTCAAATCAAATGCAAGTGCCCATGCCATGATGCAGGATGCATATGTAACTTCATATCAAACATGTAACACACACACACACACACATCTTACATATCAAGTATACGGTCTTGCACCTCAAACACTCCATGTTCGTATCTTTCCAAGTCTGTTTGCCTCACTAATTCACTTGGGATTCAATCTTATTCTTACTTAATCAAACTTACCATCTACACCTTAATTAAACCTCAAATACCCTTGCATTTTATGTTCATAAGAAGTGTATAAAGTTACTACACATACATAGGGCGCCTAAAGGGTCAAAAAACTTCCAGTATACATCGAACGCTACATAGAGCGCCTAATGTGGACATGGAGCGCCTATACTGGGCGTTCGAAGTGTTCGGGGATGTGCCGTATACATCGAACGCCTACATGAAGCGCCTAATGTGACATAGAGCGCCTAATGTAGGTGTTCGAAGTGTACGGGGATGCTCTGGGACACATTGAACGCCTACATTAGGCGCCCAATGTGACTTGAAGCGCCTAATGTAGGTGTTCAAAGTGTTATGACGGTTCTAAACTGCAGTTTTTCTACAGTAACTTCCTCCCATCTCCTTCCTCCTTCAACCCTTTCATGCTAAACCTCTCAAGATCCATCTTACCATCTATATTTATCATACTTAACACACATCTAACATGGATTGATGCTTAGTTATGTCTAATAATATCCACTCTTAACCTTCAATCATTCACAACCTTCAAAAGATATCATCAACATTCCTAACACAACAAGTCTACAACAATGCCATCATTCATCCTTCAATTCCCTGCACTTACTCTCACACATCTAGGTGTAGACAACCAACACGAGAATAGGACAAGACAATAAACACATCAAGAATACACTTTCATGGGCATGCTTGACAAACAACAAAGCACCACATAACTATTTTCAGAAATATGGCCCAAAGAACAAGACTTTACGCAACTAGCAACAAAACTTACATATAGTAAAGCATTTAACATAGACAAGTCAAGATTACTAACGTGTGATCCAAGTTTTCTCTTTGTAAGAACATAGGGCCTAAAGTATCAAAATTTGCATAAAGCGTATAGAAAGGTTACTTGCCTTGGAATCTAGATAAGCTTACGAGTGTTTGACAGAATTTCTGTAAAGATTGAGCCTAGATTGGACGCTCTTCCTTCCCTTTTCTTCTTCCTTTCTTCTTCTTCTTTCCTCTTTCTCCTTCCTTTTTCTCTCTGGCTGTTTTCCGCTCTTGTTTTGGTGTTATAACCGATGGCTAGACAATGGGGAGTTATACCCCTTTGTGTAACTTCCCCTTCATTTAAGTGGGGAGGGGTATTTTGGGTAATTTACCCTGATTTCTTAATTCTCACTTTTAACCCTTTATTTTTTTTCCTATATTTGATTTAACTTAGCTTCCTAACCTATACCATTAATTAAATTGTGTCTAAGGTTGACCTTTAAATATTGAGAGTCGTGCTTAAAAGTTACGGGGTATGACATTCCACCCCCCTTACAAAAAGTTTCGTCCTCGAAACTTACGTACCTTAGTCAAAGAGTTGAGGATACTTCTCCTGCATTTGTTCTTCGAGCTCTCAAGTGGCTTCACGTTCTGTGTGATTGCTCCACTGGACCTTTACATAAGGAATCACTCGCTTCCTCAACACTTGATCCTTTCGGTCCACAATTTTCACGGGTATCTCTTCGTAGGTAACATCGTCCTTGAGTTCCAAAGGTTGAGCTTCAAGTACATGACTTGGATCCGTCACGTACTTCCTTAATTGTGACACATGGAATACGTTGTGAACTTGCGCCAACACCGGAGGTAACGCTAACCTATATGCCAAGGCTCCCACCTTCTCAAGTATTTCGTAAGGTCCAATAAAACGAGGGCTTAACTTGCCTTTTACTCCAAACCTCATGACACCCTTTGTAGGTGATACCCTCAAATAAACTTTTTCACCCACATCAAATTCCAATGGTCGTCGTTTGGAATCTGCCCAACTCTTGTTGCGATCCTTAGCTACCTTGAGTCTTTCCCGGATGACTTTCACCTTTTTTAGCATTTTCTCCAATATCTCAGGTCCGGTGATGGTCCTCACACCTACTTCGTCCCAATAAACCGGGGACCTACATTTCCTTCCATACAAAGCTTCAAAAGGAGCCATGTCAATTGCGCTGTGGTAACTGTTGTTATAAGAAAATTCCATTAGCTTTACCATACCATCCCAACTCCCTTTAAAATCCAACACGCAAGCCCTTAGCATATCTTCCAAAGTTTGAATAGTCCGCTCGGATTTTCCATCAGTTTGGGGATGATACGCCGTGCTCAACCTTAATTCCGTACTCATGGCTTTCTGGAATGCTGTCCAAAACTTAGATGTAAACCGTGAATCTCG
Organism: Eustoma russellianum; assembly: GCA_036186865.1. Taxonomy (NCBI): domain Eukaryota; kingdom Viridiplantae; phylum Streptophyta; class Magnoliopsida; order Gentianales; family Gentianaceae; genus Eustoma; species Eustoma russellianum. The sequence continues at coordinate 24,670,055 of AP025073.1, read as the reverse complement.
ATCGGACACTATACTTACTGGAACACCATGCAAGCTAACGATATTCTCCATATACAAATTCACTAACTTTTCAAGAGGTGCTTCACTTGAAACGGGTAGGAAATGGGCAGACTTTGTTAAACGATCCACGATGACCCAAATCATGTCATATCCACTTCTTGTCTTTGGTAAACCAGCTACGAAATCCATCGTGACATGTTCCCATTTCCATTCTGGAATTTCTAATGTCATCAATAATCCTCCCGGCCTTTGGTGTTCCGCCTTGACTTGTTGGCAAACCAAACATCTCTCTATAAACTCCGCAATATGTCTTTTCATCCCGGACCACCAATAATATTGCTTAAGGTCTCTGTACATCTTGGTACTACCGGGATGAATGGATAGTCTTGAGTTGTGGGCTTCTTGCAAAATGTCTTTTCTAAGTTCATCAACATCAGGCACACACAATCTTCTTCGGAACCATAGGCTCCCATCCTCTTTGACCTGAAATCCCTCAACTTGACTCTGTTTCACCTTTTCCGTTATTTCACTGAGGGTCTTATCATTCTTCTGAGCCTCTTTTACTCGATCAATCAAACTCGGTGTGATGGTCAATGCTGTCAGAACGTTCACGGTGGAATCCACCACCTCCAAACCAAATTCCTCTATCTCCCTTTCCAAAGGCGATTGTCGCGCATGGCTAGACTTCCTACTTAACGCATCTGCCACTTTATTAGCCTTTCCTGGATGGTAATGGATTGTCAAATCGTAGTCTTTTAGCAACTCCAACCATCTCCGCTGCCTCATGTTTAATTCTTTCTAAGAGAATAAATACTTTAAACTCTTGTGGTCCGTGAATACCACGCACTTTTCTCCATACAAATAGTGCCGCCAAATCTTTAAGGCGAACACCACTGCGGCAAGCTCAAGATCGTGTGTTGGATAATTTTGCTCATAAGGCTTAAGCTGTCTTGAGGCATATGCGATGACTCGTTCGTTTTGCATCAAAACACAACCTACAAACAAGGTATTAGTCTAAACTTAATTGGTATACAAGATCATAACCTTATACTACAGTTTACGTACCTAATCCGTTCTTCGACGCATCACTATAAATCACAAACCCATCAGTTCCGGAGGGTTGAGCCAATACTGGAGCTGTTGTTAACCTCTTCTTAAGCTCCGTGAAGCTTTGTTCGCATTCCGCCGTCCACTCGAACTTGGACTTCTTTTGAGTAAGGCGACTGAGAGGTACGGCTATTCTTGAAAATCCCTCAACAAACTTTCTGTAATAACCCGCTAGAACCAAGAAACTTCGCACTTCGGTGACATTGGTAGGTCTAGGCCATTCAGTTATAGCTTCCACCTTCTTCGGGTCAACATCAATCCCCTCCTCCGATATCACGTGGCCCAGAAAAGCCACACTTCTTAACCAAAACTCACACTTACTAAACTTAGCGTATAGTTGTTTCTGCCTCAAAATGCCTAGAACGGTTCTCAAATGCTCAGCGTGAGTTTGTTCGTCAAGAGAATACACCAGAATATCATCTATTTATACCACTACAAACTTGTCCAACTGTTCTCGAAAGATGGTATTCATAAGGTCCATAAAAGCTGCGGGGGCATTTGTCAATCCAAATGGCATCACTAAAAACTCATAATGGCCATATCTTGTGTGGAAGGCTGTCTTCGCGATGTCCTCGGCCTTCACTCGCAACTGATGATACCCTGATCAGAGATCAATTTTAGAGAAAATTTTAGCACCCTTAAGCTGGTCAAATAAATCCTCAATTTGTGGGAGGGGATACTTATATTTGATGGTAACTTTATTCAACTCTCTATAATCGATACAAAGCCTCATGCTACCATCTTTCTTCTTTACAAACAAAACAGGTGCTCCCCAGGGCGATACACTAGGGCGGATAAACTTCTTGTCTAATAACTCCTGTAGTTGTTCCTTCAACTCTCTCAATTCTGCCGGAGCCATTCTATAAGGAGCTTTAGAAATAGGTTTTGTTCCTGGAATCAAATTGATCTCGAACTCAACCTCTCTTGGGGGTGGTACTCCTGGTAAATCTTCCGGAAACACATCAAGAAATTCATTGACCACTGGAATTTGCTCCATGGACGGTACCTCCCGAGTAACATCCATTGCATACACTAGGAATCCTTCAGCACCTCTCCTTAAGGCTTTGCACGCTTGTGCAACCGACACATACACCTTCTTGGGAACTTTCTTTCGTTCCGGTTCCCCTTGAAACGTTACCTCTTCCATCTTAGCGTTCTTGATTGTCACTTGTTTCAATCGACAATCAATATTGGCGTGATGCTTGGCCAACCAGTCCATTCCCAATATAACATCAAAGTCGTACATCTGAATAGGGATCAGTGTAGCGGAGAGCGTTTGGCCTTCAAACTCTAACTCGCATCTCGATACTACTGATACGAAACCATAACCTGATCTCCGGCCGCTTGAACACGATACGGAGTTTTTAACCATTCAGGCAAACTACCAAGGTGCTTAGTGAATCTTTTCGCTACAAAGGAGTGGCTTGTGCCGCTATCGAAAAGTACATTGGCAGGCATCTTATTTACTAAAACCGCACCTAAGGCCATATAAAGTTTTACACAAAAAGTTACACACGTAAACACTTAATTCAATAATGATTTAAACTTAATTCAAATGGTACCTGCTACTACATCGGTAGCCTCCTGCACCTCAGTGTCCGTCATAAGATGTACACGAGCATTTGCTCGTGGCTTTGCTCTCGGCTACTGAGCCGCTTCTCTCAGATTATTTTTCTTCATCTCCGGACAGTCTCTAATCATGTGACCCACTTGACCGCATCGAAAACATGCTCCAGCCACTTTCCTACACTCTCCGACGTGATTCTTGTTGCAGTGGGGACAAACTCCTATAGCCTGCTGAACTACTGGATTCTGGGGTGGGGGTCTCTGAAAATTTCCAACCGGACCTCTTTTCGGAATCTTGACCCAACGTACGGGTCTTCCACCAACTCTCACATCATCTCTTGGCCTTTTGCCTCTATCAGACCCTCCTGCACTAGCTGCTTTTGCCGCTACTCGGCGAAAATCACTCTCGACACGGAAACACGCATCTAGCATATCCTCATAAGTTTTCGTCCCCGCATTCACTATTGCCGACTGTATCCTCGAGTCCAAACCCCTCTCGAACTTTGTCATCTTAAGACGATTATCAGACATAATCGCAGGGGCAAACTTACCCAAGGCATGAAATCGATCCGCATACTCCGACACCGTCATCCTTCCTTGCTCCAATCTGTCAAACGCTCTTATCTTGTCCAATATCGCAGTCTCCGGTACGTAGTACTTCAGGAAAACATCACAAAACTGTGTCCAAGAGATCGGTGGGGTCATTCTCAACACCATTCCGTCCCACCATTCGCCAGCCTTGCCACTTAGAAGGGGTGTGGCCACCTCAACCTTTATCTCATTCGGTACTTGCACTAGCCGAAAACATTTCTCCACCTCAGCCAACCAGTGCTGAGCCTCCTCAGGATCAGTACATCCTCCAAACTCCAGCACCCTCATCTTTCTCATCTCTCCATAGAAGAACCGGATGTTATGTTGTGGCGGTGGAGGAGGCGGAGGCTGATGCTGCTGAGCAAACCCTTGTGCAATCACAGTTAATGCGTCAGTGAGCACCTGGGGTAAAGCCACTTGTGGTGGCTGGTTCTCCTGTCCATTGCCCGAGTTGCCCGTGTTATCTCTTCTTGGAGGCATATTTCTCTGAAAGGTTAACATTGCATTAGCAATCAGTAAATACAAGAGGTTACTGAAAGCTTGAACGCGTACGAATGGGTGAGGTATGTAGTACAACTACTAATACGAAATTAGATGATAAATGCGCTCGCACACACCCAATCCAGATCATACTTAAACACTAAAGAAATCAGTACTTATAACTAAGGATCAACCTTAAGGGAGAATCATAACTTAGGTGTCTAAAAGATCATGAACCTAAGTTTTCGAGATAGATCTGAAGCCTAGGCTCTGATACCACCTGTAGCGCCCCGGCCCGATACTGTCATTGGAACCAGTCCACCCTCCATAGTCTACTATGAGAACTACGAAGCGTCAAAGCAGATCAAGCGTACTTCATTCATGACGTAAAATGAATCAGCGGAAACGTCATAAAATTTAAAACTTCATCATCATTAATACAACCAGACAGTACATCGGAAATAAAAGATGTTTGTTCTTCTAGCTAACATGAGTTCCAGTACAACATAATAAGCATTGAGTTTCCAAACTTAAAGAGAGTAATCAAACGTCTATCTATTTTCATGCCCGTCATCCCATTGAGCCCACTCGCCATCGTCTTCGATAAATATCATCTCATAATCCGGCTTACCTGAAAAGGAATACAGTATCTGTTCTTAGCGAAAATATCGCCAGCAAGTAACCCGTCTATACACCTTACGGGATCACACACGACGAGTCACCAGTGTACAAGTCATTGCCCAAAATAAGGTGCTCGGGTTAGCAAATAGCATCTTTATAAGGATTCCTCAAACGGATAAATCACATAAAGGACATGCGGATACCAGAACAAACATGTACTAAACAACATATCATCATAAGCAAGTTATAAGCTAGTCACATCTCTTGCATATCAAATCTTATGCTTCATGTATCATGATGCATGTACTTTAAAATCACACACAACACCCATGCATATGTCTTCTTTCATGAACATGTCATGCGAGTCATTTCACAAAACATTTCATAACTCTTCTTATCATATTCTTCGCGTAGCAGAACTTTATACCCTGTGGGTGATCAGTCCACAGCAAACAGAACTTTATACCCCGTGCTAAAAGGTCCACGGCCACATAACATATAACTTTATACCCCGTGCTGAAAGGTCCACGGCCTCATTACATACATCATATATCCATGCTGATAGGTCCACGACCCCATAAAATACTTTATTTTCCGTGCTGATAGGTCCACGGCCCCATAACATATTTTATACCCTGCTGTTGATTCACAGGTCACACTTTTATGTCATGCTTTCGCAGGTGTGACTTTTATACCCTGCGATCAACCAGCAGCCATTTTGTCTTTCGAAAACTTTAAACTTCTCTTGTACACACATGTTCTTTCGCAAAGCAATTCTCAAATCAAATGCAAGTGCCCATGCCATGATGCAGGATGCATATGTAACTTCATATCAAACATGTAACACACACACACACACATCTTACATATCAAGTATACGGTCTTGCACTTCAAACACTCCATGTTCGTATCTTTCCAAGTCTGTTTGCCTCACTAATTCACTTGGGATTCAATCTTATTCTTACTTAATCAAACTTACCATCTACACCTTAATTAAACCTCAAATACCCTTGCATTTTATGTTCATAAGAAGTGTATAAAGTTACTACACATACATAGGGCGCCTAAAGGGTCAAAAAACTTCCAGTATACATCGAACGCTACATAGAGCGCCTAATGTGGACATGGAGCGCCTATACTGGGCGTTCGAAGTGTTCGGGGATGTGCCGTATACATCGAACGCCTACATGAAGCGCCTAATGTGACATAGAGCGCCTAATGTAGGTGTTCGAAGTGTACGGGGATGCTCTGGGACACATTGAACGCCTACATTAGGCGCCTAATGTGACTTGAAACGCCTAATGTAGGTGTTCGAAGTGTTATGACGGTTCTAAACTGCAGTTTTTCTGCAGTAACTTCCTCCCATCTCCTTCCTCCTTCAACCCTTTCATGCTAAACCTCTCAAGATCCATCTTACCATCTATATTTATCATACTTAACACACATCTAACATGGATTGATGCTTAGTTATGTCTAATAATATCCACTCTTAACCTTCAATCATTCACAACCTTCAAAAGATATCATCAACATTCCCAACACAACAAGTCTACAACAATGCCATCATTCATCCTTCAATTCCCTGCACTTACTCTCACACATCTAGGTGTAGACAACCAACACGAGAATAGAACAAGACAATAAACACATCAAGAATACACTTTCATGGGCATGCTTGACAAACAACAAAGCACCACATAACTATTTTCAGAAATATGGCCCAAAGAACAAGACTTTACGCAACTAGCAACAAAACTTACATATAGTAAAGCATTTAACATAGACAAGTCAAGATTACTAACGTGTGATCCGAGTTTTCTCTTTGTAAGAACATAGGGCCTAAAGTATCAAAATTTGCATAAAGCGTATAGAAAGGTTACTTGCCTTGGAATCTAGATAAGCTTACGAGTGTTTGACAGAATTTCTGTAAAGATTGAGCCTAGATTGGACGCTCTTCCTTCCCTTTTCTTCTTCCTTTCTTCTTCTTCTTTCCTCTTTCTCCTTCCTTTTTCTCTCTGGCGGTTTTCCCCTCTCCTTTTGGTGTTATAACCGATGGCTAGACAATGGGGAGTTATACCCATTTGTGTAACTCCCCCTTCATTTAAGTGGGGAGGGGTATTTTGGGTAATTTACCCTGATTTCTTAATTCTCACTTTTAACCCTTTATTTTTTTTCCTATATTTGATTTAACTCAGCTTCCTAACCTATACCATTAATTAAATTGTGTCTAAGGTTGACCTTTAAATATTGACAGTCGTGCTTAGAAGTTACGGGGTATGACACTACTATTTCTCCAGCCCGGCCCGCGTTTGCAGTTCCAGCCAAGTCTTTTTTTATATTCTGGATTAATTTGGGCCGACCAACCATGGCTCGGTCCGCTGGCCATCCGGCCCAGTCCAGTAACCAGCCAGCCCTTTTTTTTTACATTTGGGCCTGGCCCTGCAGCCCCCAGCACCGGCCCGTTAAGGGTCCGGTCCGCTGGCGCGCGCCGTAGGCCGACCTTATTATAATAATTTTTTTTAATTCTCAGATTTCACCAGGAAGGCGCGTGCTGTGCCACGCGCGCGCGTGGGGCCACGTGTGGCCCTTTCGGCGGCGCGTGAAGCACACGCGCTGCCTTCCCGACCCGTTTTTCGAAGCAGAACCGAATTTCTTCCTATTTCCAACCTATATGAACCTATACTAAGGCCACAACACAATTATTTTTATGACTTCTAGAATAAAAGTCCCACTTTTTCGATTATTTTAAGGGTATTCTTGATTCAATTCAATGCCACCACCAATTCCATACACATACATGCACTTAACAACCATAAATAGGCCAAAAACAATCCTTTCATGCTTCTTCCAATATAAAACGAATATAAACCAATATATTAAACACATACAAATCTATATTTTAAACAAATAAAAACAAGGAATCACATAAAATATATCATCAAAGCATGCATGGATCGTACCCATTTGAGGGGGGAAGAGGCACCTACCTCGATTGACGATAACACCAATAAATTCGACGGACTAAAACTTGGATTCGGGGCCTCGCCTTCCTTCTTCTTCTCTCTTCTCTCTCTTCTCTCTCTTTTTTTTCCTCCTAATGTGACTCTAATCATTATTAGTTTATACTTATCTTTATTATCATTATCATTTTTTTATTTATTATATATATATATATATATATATATATATATATATATATATATATATATATTTTCGGCCCTAACATAGATATTCACATCTAGAAACAAACACTTCCACCAAAAATCAGATGAATGTCCAAAAGAGTCTAATTGTCCAGGAAAGAAGTTTTAATTAACAAAAATACTAGAGTGGATGCTAAGACGCCTGAAACAACTTATATTCACCAACTGTAGTAAGTTCAGTTGTAACATTCACTGTACGTGTCACTGCAGTTAAACATGAGTCATCCCCCCACAACAGACTCGACTGACTAGACATGGTCACTACCAACCCGCTAAAAATTTCAGTACTTGTCCCTACACAAGTTTATCATACAAGACACTGCCCAGTTTTTTATCACGCCCTGGCACTCTTTATTGTACTGTCTCTGAGATTGCCTACAGTTCTCCTAAACTGGGGCGGCAGCAGAAAAATAATTTACTTAAAGAGGCAATTATCTAGCATGACAGCCCAACAAATGCATACACATATGTAAGTGTTCTTGAAGAACTCTCAACATCTACAACCACAAATTCAGTTGACGTGAGTTCACATTTTTCAAGAATCATTCCAGCAGCTTGTTATTTTGTTACCTGGAACCAGCAAGTACACCACTGAATTTGGCAACCGGTGTAAACCATGCCTTTAAAAGAGGAAAATCAAAATCACTGAATCAATTGGTATACAAACAGGAACTGCCACCAGAAATTATAGCAATTTCACCGAAATATCATCCAAAAGTTCTGTAAACCTTTCAGTCCTGTCCATTACAGCAGGCACGTCCAATGTGCATTGCATCCAACCAATGTCATCAGCAGATCCACGTAATTTTTTTTAACTCGGTCGATTATGCTGAAATCAAATACATATCATGGTTATACTAAAGTTTCCAGGACCGCAATGCATAAGTATTATGCAAACTATGTAAGCCAAATCTGCTATCCAACAAAAGTTGAATCTTCATTATTACAATCCCAGAAATCTTGGTTGAGAAGTACATATTCTTGTCAAATATTGAATAATATTTGGATGAAGGAAAACTCTTTCATTCATACTTGACAAACGGGATATACAACCTTTCTTATAGCTACTCCTACTACTCTTACATGGTAAGTACATCAATGTCAAAAAATCACACAATCATGATCTCCTACAATTACTCTCAATCACATATACAAGAAATCTTCTAATATTCGGTATATTCTATTTATGGGTATGATAAATATTCTGCATTATTCAACACTCCCCCTCAAGTTGAGTGGTGGGATCTCCAATGCTTAACTTGGACAATACGCTGAAGAAACTCCTTCCATCGACTGCCTTTGTGAGGATGTCCGCCAACTGGTCTTCAGATCGTACATGGGGTATTTCAATTACTCCTCCCTCTAGTTTTTCTTTTATAAAATGTCTATCTACCTCCACGAGTTTGGTTCGATCATGCTGTACTGGATTTTCTGAAATACTTATTGCCGCAGTGTTATCACAGTACACTTTTGCAGGTTTTTTATCCGCGAAACCCAACTCATGTAACAACTTCTTGAGCCATAATACTTCCATAACTCCCTTAGCAATTCCACTGAATTCTGCTTCAGCACTGGACAACACAACAACATTCTGTTTCTTGCTTCGCCATGTTACAAGATTTCCTCCACATGATGCAAAGTATCCTGATGTAGACCTCCTATCATTAGGATTACTAGCTCAGTCTACATCCGTGAATACTTCAACATTTAAATGGTTGTTGTTTTTGAACAAGATTCCATGTCTCAGAGTTCCCTTTAGATATCGTAGAATTTGAATAACTGTATCCATGTGCTGTTTTGGGGGTTATGCATGAATTGACTTACTACCCCAACTGCGTATGCAATGTCAGGACGAGTATGAGAAAGATAAATCAGTCGGCCAACCAAACTTTGATACTGACTTCGATCTGCTGACGGAGCACCATCCATGTACTGAAGTTTGTGATTTACTGCTATAGGAGTATCACTGGGTTTGCATTCCAACATTCCGACTTCTGTTAGAAGGTCCAACACATACTTCCTCTGAGATATAAAGATTCCATGTTTCGATCGCAATACCTTGATTCCAAGAAAATAGTTAAGACCGCCGAGATCCTTTATCTCAAATTCGGTGAACATATTCTGTCAAAGCCAATCCATCTCCTCAGTATCGTTTTCTGTAATAATCATATCATCAACATAAATAATCAAACATTTCATCATCGTACCTCTCTTCTTGATAAACAGAGTATGATTTGAATTACTCTGTTTGTACCCATGTTTTTTCATTACTATCGTAAATCGTCCAAACCACGTCCTTGGAGACTGCTTCAGCCCATATAGTGCCTTCCGTATCTACATACCTCCCCCTGTCTGAATTCCTGAGTGAACCCTGGTGGTGGATCCATATATACTTCCTCTCGTAATTCTCTATGAAGGAAGACATTCTTTATGTCAAACTGTCGTAGGGGTCACCCTTTGGTAGCAGCAACAGAGAACAACACCTGAATAGTATCAATCTTTGCCACTGGTGAGAACATCTCAAAATAATCAATGCCATGGGTCTGAGTGTACCCTTTGGAAACGAGTCTCGCCTTATACCTTTCCATACTCCCATCAACTTTATACTTGATGGTGAATATCCATCGACATCCAACAGTGTTTTTCGCGTTGGCAAGCTAATATTTTCCCACGTGTTGTTTATTACTAATGCGTTCATCTCAGTCTCCATTGCTTGTCTCCACTCGGGTGAGTTCCAAGCTTCCTCCACATTTCTTGGAATTCTCTCGGAGCATAAGGTGGTTAGAAACGTCCGGGCATATTCTGCAAGGTTTCCTTTTGATTCATCCACTGGGTATCTTGTTCTTGTTGAAATCTTCTCCGGGGAGTACCTGCGAGGTGGCACTCTTCTGTTTTTCCGAGGAGGTAGAATTCTAACTTGATGCTCCTCTACCTGTGGCTCAACATATAGGTTAGTGTAATCAAAGGGCAACTCAGGTGAATCAGATGAAACAGGTGAATCGGGAATTGTAACAGGATGTTCATGCGACTTTTGGACTTCTACACTTACCTCGGGTGGGACATCCGCACTTGGATAAGCATTCTCAGGTACTGGAGCGGTGTCTTGTACTATGTGAGGAACAGTGCAGGCGGCGCCATCTACTGGTCTTGTTGGATCATATTAAGATCCACTATGGTTATGACACCAATCGATGGTCTCTTGTATACTCTCCCCCTAAGACCGAGAATGGTAGTAGTATTCCTGTTCAATGAAAGTGCAGTTCATAGTAATGTAAAGTTGACGGGTTTTTGGATTGAAACATCGGTAGCCTTTTTGATGAGTAGCATAGTTGACAAAGACATACTTCTCGGCACAGAGGTCAAGTTTAGTTCGGGCATTTTTACTGATATGAACAAACAAGATGCTTCTAAACACTCGGGGAGGAAGGTTTAAGATGGACAGGATGGTAGTTTGGGTAGACAGGGTATCAATTGGGGTTTTATGGTTAAGGATAGAACTGGTGGACGATTGATCAGATAGGTTACCGTAGCAGCAACTTCAGGCCAATAACTAGAAGGTACTTTAGACTCGATGATCAAGGCACGAGCCATTTCTAGTAGGACACGATTTTTACGCTCGGCTACCTCATTTTGTTGTGGTGTATTGGAGCAAGATATTTGATAGAGCAACCCGTTGGTGATGAAGAATGACCGAAATTCAGAAGATTGATACTCACCTCCATTATCTGATCGTAGAATTTTGATCTGAGCACCAAATTGTGTTTTGACCATATGATAGAATTCGATGAATTTGGAGTAAAATTCAGACTTATGTTTTAAGAAATACACCCATGTCATGCGTTTAAAATCATCAATAAATAAGACGAAATATCTAAACCCAGGGATAGTGGAACAAGGTGACGGCCCCCAGACATCAGAGTGAACTAAGGCAAACATATGACTGACTCGAGTATTATTGGAAGAAAACGATGACCGAGTCTGTTTAGCTCAAATACAAGTCTCACACTGTAAGTTATTGGAACTAGAAGTAAACAAGTTTGGAAATAAATGTCTAACATAGTTGACAGATGGATGACCTAGCTGACGATGCCATAACCACAGCTTTTCTTGGGACATTCCGGTGGCCAGATTAGACTGTCACTGTTGCTCCGTCCGGCTCACATAATACAGTCCACCCTACTCAGTACCATAACCAATGATTCTCCTTGTGCGAAGGTCCTGTAAGAGACAGTGAGTGGGATATATCAGTACACGACAATTTAATTCACGTGTTGCTTGACTAATAGACAATAATTTTGATGAGAGAGATGGGACATATAAACATTTGGACAAATGTAAATCCGGAGTGATTTGTATGTTGCCCCCATTATCTACCGGAATCATAGTTCCATTAGCAGTGCATACATGGATATTTTTTGTGGTCTTTCAAGTGTAGTGAAGTCACGGATGTCATTAGTCGTGGTATCTGTGGCTCCACTATCAAGAATCCAAGTAGTTGTGTTTGAGTGTGTTTTGGACTGAACCGAGTTTATGAGTGCGGGGTTGGTCTGAGGTTTACGGTTTAACTGACTCGGGTTTGGGTTGACTTATTAATTTCAGGTGGCTCTGTGCTGGTTTATCCGGTTCATATGGTTCACCTTTATTAACCCAATTATTACACAAACCTGCAGGGGTACAATGGGAAATAAAAGGGGGAGAAGAGTTTTCATTTGCCTTCTCCACCCTAATACCTACCGCGGGTTGGACTGCTTCTTGCTCCTCTGTTTTTTCGCTGCTTTCTCCAACTGCTGCAGCTGCGGCTACACCTCCTTGTCTATGTCCCTTATTTCTCCTTTCTTTCCACCAATCTTGGAATCCAATAAGTTCAAAGCAGGTCTCTTGAGAGTGGCCTCGTCTGCAACATTGAGAGCACCTGATGGTCTGATGCGCGATGAGGAAGCTGAGCACGTGGAGGGAGATGAAGTGGGATGTGGCTGCTGCTCGGTGGTGGATGAACCGCGACCTTGAGGAGGCACCCGTCATCTTCCTCTGCCTCGGTTTGACTGTGCCCGTCCGCCACCTCTGCCAGAGGCAGTCAATCCAATCCCTAGTGATGATTCTCCATGGACTGAGGGGGCCTTTTCCAGGTAAGAGAGTCAGACTTCCTCTCTCTTTATCTCTCCGAAGGTAGCTTCGGCTATAGGTAACGAATCCCTTTTCAAGAGGTCCTTCTTGATACCCTCAAATCTGCTGTCTATTGCATCCATGAGTTGAAAGAGCCCGTGTTCCTGCACTTTTCTGCGATATACTTCAATATCCTTTGCACATGTCATAGGATTTGGGTCTCTCTCATCTATAATCATCCAGATTCCTACTAACTTGTCCCAGCAGGCTTCCAGCGAGCCTCCTCCTTGTCTGACCGAAGTAGCTCGTTTGTGTAGGGTGTATGTGTGCAGGGAGTCCACACTTGAACCATATATTGTGGCAAGTACATCTCACAGAACCTTTGCTATGGGATACCGGCTAACGTTCCCAATCAAACTTGATTCGATGTTTTGAATTATCCACATGAAGACTGTCTAATCTTCTTGCTTCCATTTCGCATATCCTGCGTCACTTGGTTGGGGGGGGGGGTTGAGGAACCCCTTTAATGTGGGAGCTCCTCCCCTTTCGCCCTATGGTTGTTTCCATGAGATTAGCCCAAAGGAGATAATTGTCTCCATTGAGTTTAATCCCCACATGGACATTGTCTGGAATTGACTGAGGTTGAAATTTCTGAAACAGTTTCATGAACTGCAGAAATTCGATTGAAAAGTTGGTGAATTGGGAGCCACTTTGACTACTTTCGGCTCCTCTGTGACTTTCTACTATTTTGCCGCCATCCATGGTGGTTGTAAACAGATACTGCACCTGTGAGCGGATGCTGCAGCTTTGGTCTGGTTAAACTGGTTGAGAGAGTTTTTTGGACAATGATGACAGTGTTTCTGAGTACGCAGGATTACTTTCCCGCTCTGATACCATGTCAAATATTGAATAATATTTGGATGAAGGAATACTCTTTCAATCATACTTGACAAACGGGATACACAATCTTTCTTATAGCTACTCCTACTATTCTTACATGGTAAGTACATCAATATCAATTAATCACACAATCATGATCTCCTACAATTACTCTCAATCGCATATACAAGAAATCTTCTAATATTCGGTATATTCTATTTATGGTATGATAAATATTCTACACTATTCAACAATTCTATCATACAAATCTACATGATGATGAAAATCGCCAATGTAAACTGATCATGATTCTTCTATATGAAGAAAACGGATAAATTCTTCAAGTAATCTCACTATAGTATTGTATTGTATGTTATGCCTCCAAGAAAAGAAAAAACAAAGAACCGGCAGGAAATAACAGCAGAATATGGAAGGGAAGAAATTCACGGGGAAGGTAAATTTTCAGCCATGCTTTAGAATTTCTCAAAATAAAGGGTGGAGATATATAAGAGCGAAATAGAAGATATACATCTCAATTGGAAGTTTAAATCATAAAACCAATACAAGAAATATGAAGTTATACTTCCAACCTGGAGTCCGCTGGCCTCCTGATTTATATCCTACATGATGCTTTTTAGGGATGAGACGTAGATCCCGATGTGGATTTCACCTTTACTCCGAGTTATACTCAAATTATTCATCTCCACCCTGACAAACATGGCAACACTAACAGGACCATGATTACGTTTTAGCCATTGACAGAATTCAAGATCCAACAGCATCCAGGAGTAGGAAGCACTTTTTGAATATTGGAATCCCATTTTGGCTTGTGTTGGTAATGTTGACAATCGGTCCAGTTCTTTGAGATGAGCTGCCATATTTTCCCCGGCATAGAAATAAATAAGAAATGAATATTATTCCAGTACATGTAGAGGCCTTTATATAAAATCAAATGGCAAAGGTTTCTAAAACAGCTAGTTTACAAGTGGCTACAACAGCTATTTTCTGTAAACTAATATTATAATATACATAGTTACATTTATATATTAATAGTATAAATATACATGTATGTATACTTGATTCATATACTATTATACATGTACTTTGTGTGCATACAATGTATATTATAGTGGTATAATGTGTGTATTCCTGCACTTTTGTTTTTATAACCAAGTTTGGACAATAAATACTGACAAACTTTAGTTGAGACAGGTTTAGTCAGAATATCAACTAGCTGATCCTTTGAATTTATATGCTTAAGGCTGATAGTCACATCTTCAATCTTCTTCCTAAAAAAATATTTGTCTATCTCCATATATTTGGACTTGCCATGTTGCACATGATTTTCTGTCATATTTATAGTAGAGTTGTGTCACAATATACTCTAATTGGCATCAGACAAATCTGTTCAATGTCTTGTAATACCTTCGTGAGTCACAATCCTTCACATGACCCTAGTGTCAAAGCTCTTAACTCTACTTCTACATTGTTGCTAATACTACAGGCACCTTTTGCTCCTCAAGTGACTAAGTTCCCCACAAATATGTTCCATACCCAGTGGTTGACCTCATATCAGTCTTAGATCCATCTTGATTAGCATCAGTAAAAATCTATATAGTTCAGTCTCAAATTTTTCTTGAAATATGAGCATTGACCTGAAGCGTTCTTTAAGTACCTAAGAATTCTCAAAAGCAAAACATATGTAAGGTTTGGTGTGGGATAAATAAATTAGCTTCCTTACTAGCTTTTGATATCTCAATCTATCAACAAGTGCATTCCCATAATCTTTTTGGTTTATGTCCAGGCTAAACTGTAGTGGCTAGCTCACACTCTAGCATTCCAGTTTCTATTTAACAAATCCAAGACATATTTTTTTTTTGAGAAATACACATTTTCATCTTTATTTCTAGTTGTTTATATGTCTAGGAAATATCTCAGATTTCTTGGATCCTTTATTTCAAAACTGTATGGACATTTGAAACTTAATAAATTTGATTCCTTGAAGATTACTTCCCGTGACGATAATATCATCAATACATACAATCAAGTAGTAACCATTATATCTCCTGAAATCCTAGTAAACAATGTGAGATCACTATGACTTTGAACAACCTGATGTTCATTTACCATCTTAGAAAACTTCTTAAACCAAACCCTTGATGATTGCTTCAATCCATATAAAGATTGTTGAAGTTTACAAAGCTGATTACAGTTTGTATGATCATCAAAACCTAGTGGAATGCTCATATACACTTCCTATTGCAATTCTCTATTTAGGAAAGTATTTTTACCATCAAGTTGATATAACTCTCAGTTAAGATTAACAACTATAGAAACAATTACTCTAACTTAATTAAGCTTTGCCACAAGTATAAATATTTCGAGATAATCAGTTGTATAGGTTTGTGTAAACCATTTAACTACTAAACTTGTCTTATATCTATTTATAGTGTCATGAGTATTGTACTTAATTATAAATATCTATATGCACCCTACTGGTACAACTTCCCACGTTTCATTATGAACTAAATCTCTTATTTCCTCGCAAACAACATCTCTCCATACTGGTATGCTCGTGACTTCTTGTGTATCATTAAGAAGAATATTAGAGTCTATGCACATGTGAAAGCCTTAAGATGTGGATTCAAACTGTCATATGATAGAAAGTTATACGAAGGATGTTTAATACATGCTCTTGTCCCTTTTTTTTAACACCAATAGGCCTATTATCTATTTTAGGTTCAATCCTATAGGTGATATATGATCCTTCTAATTGATCTCTAGAGAATATGTCAGGCTGTTGGTTTCTTCTTGTGTATACTTGGGGAATGGGTGGTCTATTACATTTTGGCATGCATATTTTATTAGAATGTTCTTTTATAGGAGATTCATTCTTATTATTAGAATCTGCTGGCTCTAGAGAAGTAGTCCTAATATATATATATATATATATATATATATATATATATATATATATATATATGTATGTATGTATGTATGTATGTATGTATGTATGTATGTATGTATGTATGTATGTATGTATGTATGTATGTATGTATGTATGTATGTATATATATAATAGTCTATAAGTTATCCTATGTTTTTCCTCGTTAAATGCACAATGATCATAAAATGCATGTTGTTCATCAAAACTTACATCGAGAGTGACATATATCTACCTTGTATTAGCACAACAACACCTATAGCCCTTTTGTGACCTTGAGTATCCAAGAAAAATACACTTAACTAACCTAGGATCTAATTTTCAAGAGTAACATACATCTCCCTAGTATAAGGAGTAACACATGTAGTCAGTAATGAGAGGTCGATGTATATATATATATATTGATCCATGCCGAGATCAACATATATATTGGTCTTTTTTAAAGAGAGACGTAACATCTCTACTTTTTAACCTTTGTCATTCCCAAGGTGTAAATTAACTTTTCAATTTTTTTCAATCATTTTTTAAATTTCATCAAAGCCTTCATACTCCAACATGACATTTGTTTATTTTAACCATTTTGAAGTAACCATAAATATAATCTTTTGTACGGATGGGTCATTATCGACACACAATCATCTATTCATCACTCATGGACGAGACACATCTCTGATACATTCTTGTCCTGCCAGTTTCTATGGATGGGTTGCGAAGTGACATACTCTCAACTGTTTGTTTTACAAAGTTTTCAAAGCGATATACTCTCATACGTTACATTTACACAGACCGGTCACTAAAGTAACATACTCTCATCCAATATCTTTACACGGAAAGTTCACTGAAGTGACATACATATTCTCATCTGTTTACAACATACACAATAATAATCAATTCGTTTACACATTCATTTCAGTCATATTCACACTAACTTTCAGTTTACTTACTCATTCAATTCAATTACTTTTGTCATTATTGACATTGTTTGACCAGGGTTTGACCATACATTGACCACACATATATGTATGCACATCCCACATGCTTACACTCGCATACACATATTTAAATACAACATCTTTATTAGTTCATGTGGTTGTCGACTAGTCGACATTGCACATTGATCAGTCAACGGACACAATCTAATTACAATTTCGAAAACCACTTTATAGACATAACTTTTCTGCTGATCAGAGTCGGTTAGAGTTAGACTTTTCATACCCGATTTAAAATACATCGTTTGAACATTTGAATCGTTAACATTCGTAACCTCTTTCCGAATGTAAACTACTAAGTTCCATTAACATTTTGTGTCCTGAAACACATATATACACTACAGAGTGACAACCTTAGCACAGAAGCTAAAACCGGATGAGTCGCCGACGTCACGACCATCGACTAGTCAGTAAAAACTGTCGGTTGGTCGACAGTATTGATTTTGCCGCCGGCCGATGACGACTTCTGCCATGTCCCCTGTACCCTGTTCCACTGTTTTTCAAATTCGAATCACCAACAATCAATTTGTAAGAAACATAAAATATATAATTCATATCATAGACTTACAAAATCAGATAAACAAAATACGTAATCATACTATTGGCCAATCAGTAGTATAATTTCCTTATCTTAACTCAGTTGTGACTGAAATTCACTGAAGTTTTACGCCTAAATCAATTAGCTAATTCATACTAATCGATTCCTCGATCCCAAATTAATAAATTTCTAAATGACTATAAATCCTCAAACTGCAATCCTAATATCACCCTACTAAAAAGAGAGGAAAAATCATCACTTCTGACAACTCTCCGATTCTTTTACATACATGGTGCAGCTATGATGGCATAGGGGGATAAAAGAATAGGGTGGCTGACAATCAATATCCCTCTTTTTTCTCTGTTCAAGTTATTTTTATCATAAATTTATTTATTTACTTAATTTTATTTTTTTCTTTTTTGCCCTTGATTTTTGAAATTTAAAATCTTGAGTCACCACATTAAGTTACAACTGAATTATTTTTTAATTGTAATCACAAAGTCAACGAATTCAAAACAATAGCTTAACCAAGATGCTATTAGCCTAACAAGCAAGAGGTTGGGTCCAAGCAATGCTTTGGATATGCCTTTGAATAAACAGCTTCATTCCATTGTCATTTGGTTTACGGATTTGTCCAAATGGTATAATATATTGTTCTTAAATTCATTAACCTTTGAAAATGATTACAGATGACATCTTTATTGTTACGCCAATTATTAAAGACGTCATAATAGATAAATTTACACCCTGACGTAATACTGATTCTGTAGCGCCCCGCTTCCGAGCGCTAGCATCGGTAGCAGTGCACCCGCCGTATCTCACTAAGGAGAATATAAAGCGTCGCATCAACCTCTTACACGTCAGTGTTGACATAGAATTTTTTTTTCTTTTTGCGGAAACGATTAAACACAATACTAGTTTGGATTTAATGAACCTCAAATAAATAAAGACATCATTATTAGGCTGACCAGACTCTACAAGTCAAAGTCAAATGTCTGAATCAAAAGTTTAAAATAAATGTCTTAATGTAATATTGAAAAAAATAGAAATGTCAATGTTACCCCAAGAATATCATAAACAGCCCGCTTCTGCCCTCGCTGCAATCGTATCTAGAAATGTCAATGTCACCCCAAGAATATCATAAACAGCCCGCTTCTGCCCTCGCTGCAATCGTATCTACTGGTCACTCAGCCCACTCCACGACATCGGCCCCGTCCTCAAGAAAGATATAATCATAGACAGTATCGGTCTCACCTGGAATGGTAGGGGGTGAGTGACGGTAATCACCCAGTAGGTGCCTCTCAAAACAATACGAAGCGTACATACCCAAAAAGATATCAACACATAACACATAAAACAAGATAGCATGGTTTATACGGAAAGGTAAAACACTCCACGTAAAAATGCGTAACTAAGTGATGCATGCTCACGTCCTCATGTCACACGCAACGAGATTATGCCAGGCGATATGTCCAAACCTCTACCGTGCAATGCATGTCCCGGGTCCTGATACCAGTGTCGTGGTCTCTAGCCACCACTTGCAGTTTGGACACCCCCGCCCTATAGACGCAGTATGTCTCATGACACCTATGCCCTATAGACACAGTATATCATCCCGGTACCCACGTCCTATAGACGCAGTATACCTCATGCAAATGCACGTGCCATGAATGCAAGAGGAAACAAAAAAACAACAGTTGGACGTCATACCCTGACGTCGATCGATCGACGTCCAACTGAGGCACGTCGATTTCTCACTCAGCTTACGTCGATCGATCGATGTCCATCTGGGATACATCGATCTCTCACCCTCTGTACATCGATCGATCGATGTACGTCATCCTCTAACATCGATCGATCGATGTCACCGTTTTCCTAGGATTTTCATCCTGCGATTTCTGCAGAAAACTGCAGATCTAAATGCAGTCCATTTCTTCAACACCATTCTGCAATTTACACTCACACATAACTCCATACACATATAAGCTTCATATCACTACGAGGAGAATACATCAATAAGATCATGACCGAATCAAGAATAAAAGAATCGAATCAAGAATAAAAGAATCGAATCAGGAATAGAAGAACCACCATAAACG
>AP025073.1:24635513-24649925 GCA_036186865.1 Eustoma russellianum | reverse complement strand
CAGGAATAGAAGAACCACCATAAACACTTTGTGATACATCAATAGGATCATGATTGAATCAAGAATAAAAGAACAACAATAAACACATCAAATACCGTTTTGAGCATGCAATCTTCATACCATTTTGAGGGAATAAATAGTATGCACCTACCTTTTTGACGAATTAACTTCCTACGTGAATCTCTTCTTCCCAACCCCGCTGACCTCTATGCTTGGTGTTGGGCAAATCCTTCCTTTCTTCCTGAAGGCCTCGGATGGTTGCTTTGGAAAAGGACAAAACTTTAACTTCCACACTTAATCCAGGAAGTTGACAAGTACAACTTTAAACACCTTTTCATTTACCGTTATACTTATTCGTTTACCATGTTATTACCGTTTCAATTCTAATTTTTTTCTCCTACATATAAGTATACTCACGTATATGCCCGCGCTCATACACGTGCATATACGCGCTTATACTTACACATTTCACCCTCAACCCATTTTTTCTCCTAAAATCGATATCGATACACCAATTTATTTCATGTAAAGTCATCAGAATATCATTCATATTCTTACGCAAATTACATCATATCTTAGGTCAAAATCCACTTCTTAGAAAATTCATATATTTAAAATTATACCCTTCGGCCCATTTCAACAACTTTACCGAAATTCACATTAAATCAACATACATACATGGCAGCCAAAATATAAATATATAAATATATATACATACCTATTTAAACAATGTTCCTACAGTTTCTAACCCTGCTGGCAAATTCTTTCAAAATCTTACAAACTTTCGGCCATTAACACTTTCATAGCATATACATACTTGCACTCACACACAAACGATTAAGATTATTTAGTATATAATATGTATAAAGATTATTTAATATATAATATGTATAATGAAAAGGCTTGCATGGACAGCACCCCTCCCTGAATTCGAAATCAGCCTCAGTTTACATATTTTAACTTTCGCATATGTATATTTATATCCTGGCGAAATTCCATCATGCACAACTTTTGATTCCTCAACATATTAATAGATTTAATCCATACACACATCGACTTCATATATATATATATATATATATATATATATATATATATATTCGCATATAATTCAACCAACTATGCAACCAATTATATTTGTGTATGATCCATATTTGATATGAAAATAACGTATAAAACATAGCAAATATAGTAAGGATACTTGCTTCGTATCTCGATTACGCGTAATACGCGAAGAAGAGGTAGAAGACACACAATTTCGGCTCTCTTCCTTTCCTACTGCCGGCGGCAGGCTCGATGATTTTGGGAGGGTGGTTGGCTGCTTTTGACGTTTGGAGGTAGGGTTAAAATATGTGTATGTATGTAGATATATATACATATAGAGAATTGTTGTCAAAATAATAAAATAATAAAAATTGCTTTCTTACCTAAGGATGGCTGCCGCTGGATGCCTCAGTTTTGGGAGGAAGAATTCGGCTGAGTGATTAGTGAGGGAGAGTAGGGTTTAGTTTGGGCTATGGGTAGATATGTATATATAGATAATTTGGTTTAAGTAAATTTCTTAATAGGTTTAGGATATTAAAGTTAATGTAAATCCTCTAACTTTCATCTCCATCATGTATTTTCTATCTCTATCCCATAACATAACATACTATTTCATATTCTAATTCATATATCCCTTATATCAATCTTATAACTTGAAGATAATTATTATCACTATTTAGAATATTTCCTTTTTTAATTATACTATTTTCCTTTTTATTTTATTTTTTTATATCCCGGTCACGGGCATAACAGATTCAGTCTATAAAATATGGCGTCCATTCAACCACCGGTTAAAAAAAAACCTATCACCTTTGACTATTAAACTACACTGGGAAGGGATATCCTTGATCTTTGCTTATGCGGAGCTTAGATGTTTTCCCCCCTTCCTTTTAATAGTTTAGATAAGTTACAAACGTTATCTTTATTTTTCCTGATTTATTCGTTTCATAAGTGGTAATCCTTGATCTTTCTGATTCAGTTCTCATTGACAGCTGCTCTTCATTATTGTTACAAAAATCAGTACGTCGTTACAATGTCACTGTCATACTTCATCATTGTTACGAAAATCTAACAAACTGCTGCTGTCAACAGGATGGCCATGTATGGCTTTATCTTCTCATCTGCTATGCTAAGATATGGTTGTATTTCCGTATGTGTGTGTGTATATATATTTTAAAATAATAATAAACTGTGTATGTAAAAATAAAGTAAAACAATTAGATGTTTGTGTGCTAAAAAAACATAAACAACTAACGGTTTACGTTTTGTCATACGGGGGACAATCACATCTTTGAATTAACAGTACTCTGCTTTATATATGTTTATTTTCTTTTTCTTTTAAGGTTGAGTGGTTAGAAGTTTGACATTTCAGTAACAACCAGAGAAGTTCAACATGGTGATTTATGTGTAATATATGCAATTTGATGTTATCCGGTACACAAATTCATGTATCCTTCTTGATTTATCCCATAACGCGGTGATCTCCATATGCAGTGATGTACTTGTAACACGCCAAACAAGGTTTCCGAAGTCTTACAAAGTAAATAATTTTTTTTATTACAAAGTAACTTACACAAGAATCAACAATTCTGATATGTACATATACGAGTTGTTACAGGATTCATTGGATATGCGTTCTCGCACACGTACACATACACACATTTATAATTTTTCAGGACCATAAGGTCTTGGTTTTACATGCTACTAATTGCACTACTACTTGCATCGCCTCATAAGAAGAGAAAAAAAATGGTAACTCCTAAAATAAGTTCTTGATCTGAAGGCATCTAAACTAGCTGCTCAAAACCCCCTATATGTTATACAAACTATATGCAATCAGCAAGAGAACATAACTTCTGAGTAAAAGAATAAAAATATATAAACGGTGAGAAACGTGACCCTAAATTAGCGGAGGAAATTTGATTGTAATTGATTGTAACGTAATCAATCAAATTAACTGTGATTGATTACTTTCCTTTTGTGTGTTGATCATGAGTGCATAAATTGTAACCTCAGACTCTCAATCAACTCAATGAAAATACATTATTTCCAAAATTGTGTTTTGTTTAGCAAACATGGTATCAGAGCTATGTTTGGCAAGTGTGTCAATAGGAGTCTGGAGATTGAGAATTTTTGTAGGAAGTCTATTGATAAGGTAGGCTGCAGTGGCTACTGCTTCAGGCCAAAAATATTTAGGGACTTTGGATTCGAGCATGATAGCACGGGTAATTTCTAGGAGGATTCTGTTTTTCCGTTCTGCCACACCGTTTTGTTGTGGTATGTCAGGACAAGAGGTCTGATGTATAAGGCCTTTTTCTTGGAAGAAACGATTCATGGCATTGTTGACATATTCGCGGCCATTGTCGGTGCAAAGGATCTGGATTGTGGTTTGGTATTGGGTCTGTACATGTGCATAAAACGAGACAAAACGTTCAAAAACATCAGATTTATTTTTGATAAGAAATACCCAAGTCATGCGTGTGCAATCATCAACAAAAACAAGAATATAAGAGACACTAGTCCGGCTAGGTTCTGGAGATGGTCCCCAAAGATCTGAATGAACTGGTGCAAATGGTTTATTACGGCGAGTGTTATTTGCTGGAAAAGAGTGTCTGTGGCTTTTGGCCAAAATACAAGTATCACATGATAACTGAGAATCTTTATGAACTAATGAAGGAAAAAGAAGTTTTAAATAACCATGAGATGGATGGCCCAACCGACGATGCCAAAGCCATAGCTGACTGTCACCAACCCGTTGAGAATGAAGTGCAGTACCTGGCTGGTCTACCTCGTCAACATAGTATAACCCGTCCTGTTCAGAGCCACGCCCAATGATCCTCCCCGTCCGAATATCCTGCAGTACACAAAAAGTAGGATGGATTAGAACAGTACAGTTTAGTTGCTTAGTGATATGGCTCAAGGATAATAATTTATGAGATAAAGATGGAACATAAAGACAATTGCGGAGTTGAACGGATGGAGATAGGGTTATGGTGCCCATGCCCTTTACTGGAGATAGTCCATTGTTGGCTATTTGGATAAATGATTTGTGCGGTGTACAGAGGGTGGAAAAATCGGAGATATCATGGGACATGGTGTCGGTGGCTCCGCAATCGAATACCCACCTAGAGGTTGTTTTTGGGTTTGTTTTGTGAGTGAGGTAGGTTCGGGGGTTATTTTTGGGTTTATATAGAAAAGAGAGTTCAATATGCCATTTAGTGGAAGCATAGGGGTCCGAATGATATTTGTTGGGAAGCTGAGGACAGGTATGATTTTTCAGAAAAGTGGAGGGGCTGGTTGGCAATAAGCTGGGGGCAGTAATGTCCATTCGCAGGTCAGTAGGGTTACATAAGGGGGAAAAAACTTTCCCCCTTTTACCTGGCAGCCGAAAGGCATCCTTTTTCCCATTTCCTTCGCTGGTTCCTGTACCCTCCTTCTCCATAAGTCCGGCGAAGCCTCCGGCAGGAATATCCTTTGCGCTACTTGTGGTGGCGATGGCAGTCTTCGGATTGCCCGCCATCCCGCTGGTGGCACCACCTCTCCGTCCTCGCTTCCTTGTGTCCGGCCACCATTCCGGATACCCAATGATTTTGAAACATCCGGAGGCAGTATGTCGGGTTCCTCCGCAGTGAGTGCATTTGAGGTTAGTTTTGTCATCCTTCTTGCGGGATGAGGAGTTCATCCATGGCTCTGACCGCTCCTTCTTCGCTGGTCCTTTCATTTTTGCGGCTAGGCCACTACCTAGCCCTTCTTCTCCTGAGGGAAAAACTCCCGATGATGGCCCCCCTGCATTATCATCCTTCTGGTCATTTCCCTGTGTATTGCACCGTAGGCCTCTTCGACAGTGGGTAGTGGATCTCTTTTTAGAAGATCCCGTTTGTCTTGGTCAAAGTCATCACTTATGGCTTGAAGTAGTTGGTATAGTCTGGTGGTTTGTTGTATTTGAGTGTACCTGGTCATATCTTCAGCACAACTCATTGGGTTTGGACTTCTTTGATCTATTTCTTTCCATATGGCCTGCAGTTGGCCATACAGTTTTTCTAGCGGCAGATTGCCCTGTTTTAGGCTGTTGGCTTTGAAAAGAACAGAACTTGGGAAAGATGTAAGTTGCTCCCAGGAAAGAGACCAGTTGGATGCAAGTGGGTGTTTATGATCAAATACCTTGCAGATGGAACCATTGAAAGGTACAAAGTGCGCCTGGTAGCAAAAGGGTATACTCAGACCTACGGTATTGACTATTCAGAAACCTTCTCCCCGGTAGCCAAAATTGACACAATACGAGTATTATTCTCTGTAGCAGCTAATCTTGATTGGCCTCTATTTCAGTTCGATGTCAAGAATGCTTTCCTACATGGTGACCTAAAGGAGGAAGTCTATATGGAAGCCCCTCCAGGTTTTTCAGACGGATTTGGACCAGAAGAAGGATGTAGGCTTCGAAAGGCGTTATATGGACTAAAACAGTCCCCGAGAGCATGGTTTGGGAGGTTCTCTGTAGCAATGAAGAAGTATGGTTTTCAACAAAGCAACTCCAATCACACTCTGTTTCTGAAAAGAAGAGGAAACCTGGTAACATGTTTAATAATTTATGTGGATGATATGATTATCACTGGCAGTGACAGGGACGAAATAGCAGAGCTGAAGCAGAAGTTGTTTCGGAAGTTTGAGATAAAGGATCTAGGAAGGCTGAAGTATTTTCTCGGCATTGAGGTACTAAGGTCAGATATTGGTATCTTTATTTCTCAAAGAAAATATCTTCTAGATCTACTAGCAGAGACAGGTTTGGTAGATTGTAAACCAACATACACACCAATGGTGGTGAATCATGGTCTACAAATCACTGAGGAGGGGAGACTGGTGGACAAAGGTTAGTACCAAAGACTGGTAGGGAAACTTATTTATCTGTCACACACTCGGCCAGATATTGCATACGCAGTTGGAGTGGTAAGACAGTTTATGCACAAACCTCAAGAGGCACATTGAGAGGCTGCGTTAAGAATTGTGAGGTATCTAAAAGGGTCGGCAGGAAAAGGAGTTTTGTTTCGACGAAACGAGAACTTAGAGATTCAGGCGTATACAGATGCAGACTGGGCAGGCAATCCTAATGATCGGCGTTCGACTTCCGGATACTTTGCGTTAGTTGGAGGAAATTTAGTTACCTAAAAAAGCAAGAAGCAAAAGGTGGTCTCGTTATCAAGTGCCGAAGCAGAATTCAGAGGCATTGTTAAGGGAGTGGCGGAAGTTTTGTGGCTACGAAAACTCTTGACCGAGATGGGCTTCCCACCAAAAAAGGCATGCAGAATCTTGTGTGATAACAAGGCGGCGATTAGTATCTCAGAAAACCCAGTCCAGCACGACAGAACTAAGCATGTTGAAGTGGATCGACACTTCATCAAGGAAAAGTTGGAGGAGGAGATTATTTACTTACCGTACACTAGAAGTGAAGATCAGCTTGCTGACATCCTCACTAAAGCTGTACCTTGCCGAGTATATCATGACGTTCTACGCAAGCTAAGCATCGGAGATCTGACGACTCAGCTTGAGGGGGAGTGTGAGAAACGTGACCCTAAATTAGCGGAGGAAATTTGATTGTAATTGATTGTAACGTAATCAATCAAATTAACTGTGATTGATTACTTTCCTTTTGTGTGTTGATCATGAGTGCATAAATTGTAATCTCAGACTCTCAATCAACTCAATGAAAATACATTATTTCCAAAATTGTGTTTTGTTTAGCAAACATAAACAAAAGAGGTAAAAAGGCGTTCCCGATACACTAGGGTCCTATGTTTGTGCAGAGTCCGGAAAGAGTCTAGATCGCTTCACGATCTGATGTACGTAGCCTTACCTTACACTTTGTGTAAGAGGCTGTTTCCGCAGCTTGAATATGTGACCTCAAGGTCAAAAAACACCAACCTTACCAGTTGCTCTAAAGCCCGCCATCAATCAAAAGAGGTGATTCAATATAAATCACATGTCTAAGGCAAATCAATCTTGTACAAGTTCTGGTAAATACAAACGTGTAGTTCGAGGATTAAATATTCGGTTCACAAAACCTTTATCAGCCGTAATTAGTTTAATTTAGTAGATAGCTCTAACGCAGCTCCAGTGAACTCATGATCAATTTAATTTTCCAGGTCCAACCTGCTTGTCATATTCATCAAGAAAGTACGAATAATAATTGGATAAACCACCAGACAGCATATTTACTAGTTAGAATATTTACTAGTAAGAAATACGGTTGAGAATATTGTTCTATATTGACAATTTTGAAAATAAAATACATAGGTTATATGAGGATGATGTATCACCACATATTGTCTTAAAGTTTTGTATGGATATGAGCCTCACCTCATGTAAGCCTAATTTTCAACATGGTACCAGAGCAGGTTTAAAATGTGGACGCACTCTTTGCCTGACCCTTGGTTGGCCATATATTGTCTCCCGCACCCAAGTCCAAATGTTCATGTCTGGCTTGTGATTTGTGATTGAGGCTGGGTGCTAAGGCGCGTGTATGTCATGCCACGTTTCTATGTGAGGGCGAGTGTTGAGAATATTATCCCATATTGACCACTTTGAGAGAAAAAATACATGGATGATATGAGTATAAGGTATCACCAACTATTGTCTTAAGATTTTGAGTAGATATGGACCTATGTATGTAAGTTTAATTTTCAACAAATACAATTCAGAAAATGTTAATTGTTAAAACATGAAATATATGGCATTTACCATATACACTATATGGCATTTTGGTGGACAACTTGTTCGGCAACCAAGTCAACAGATTATGGGAATCCCAATCTGCTCCCCTTTTAATTAGTACCATGTTTTTGCTGGTGGGAATATGTGTGACAGAGTCGTAGAGATAAACAAACCAATTAGCAGAAGCAACGTAAGAGACAAGGAAGATAAAGGGCTGGGCAGTTCCTTTATTCCACACTGGAAAAATGTGATTTTTCATCTTCTCATATACAAAAAAAAAAAGGGTAATTAAAGGCCTCAATTGGAGGAATTGAGTCAAGAAGACTAACTATGTAAAAATAAAAGAAAATTGTTCCGCACTACAATTATGCGTTGAAAGTGCTTTTTTTTTTTTTTTTGGGAATTTTCGATCGTATATATTTCAAAAGCAAAGTGTTCTGTACAATGGACGATACATGGAAAGCTATTTATACGGCGTTATTATCTATATAAAAAAAGTAAGCTTTCAACAAAACAAAAACTCTTTGCTTTATAGACTGGATAAAATGACTAGGATGAATCTTCTGATGAACGCCCTCCTGTCTGGTTTTGAGCCAATGGTGCCAAATGCCATAAAGTATCTCACGAAATATATAACACCATTCGTCCGCCGGATCAGGGTCTCCCCAATTCTTTTGCACGTTCATCGCCACCCACTCGGCCTGTGACTGCAGTGCAACAAACGTCTGTCAATGCTGCGGATGTACCACCTCTTTCCAAACTTTTTGCGACCAAAAACATTCCCGGACCTCATGCAAGGGTCCAGTGTCCCCCCTCTCACACATCTCGCAGGACAGACAAGAAATGACCCGACGTCTAAAGAGGAGCTGCTGCATAGGAATTCCATCATTCATGAAGCGCCATAGAAATAAATTACTCCGTAAGGGTCCTTTCATCCCCAAATCAGTTCCCATTTTATTTGCCCACTCATCGCGTCCGTTGGAGGGAATTGCATCATATGCGCACTATGCACTGAAATACCAAGCCAGGTAACCACCGACTCCCCTGCGCCCATACCGTCACGAAGAAAATGGGAGCTTTCAAGCCCCGCTCTTAGTAGTTGTGCAGCATGCCGGATACCCCTCCAAGTTTTGGAAACATTCTGGTTCGGCTTGTCCACCAATGGTGATCCATATTTGGCCCACAATATCTTCACCCAAAGTTTTTCTTTGTCGACCAGCATCAACCAACCCAGCTTAACAAGAAATGCGAGATTTATCTTTCTAAGATTCTTGAAACCTAAACCTCCATCAGTCTTTGGTGTACAGATTTTCTCCCAGGAGAGGTAGTGCATCTTCCGAGAATCTTAAGTCTTATCCCACAAGAACTTCCTCATATCTTTTTTCATCCCCTCCAGAAATGACACAGGGATCTCCACAGTCTGCATAACATAGGAAGGTAAAGCACCGAGAACAGATTGAATTAGAACGCACCTCGAACCCTGAGATAAAATTTGCCCTTCCATCCATTAAGTCTGTTACGAGTAGAATCCAGTAGAAAATCATATGTTTTGGTGGTAGCTCGGCCATGAAGGAATCGGTACCCCAAGATACTTGCCAAGATCGTCAGTTTTGCGGATTTTGAGTCTGCTACAAATAGATGTTGTTTCTGCTGATGGAGTATTCTTAGACACAAACAAAACAGATTTAGCAAGGCTAATATTCTGACCCGATAACAAACAAAAATCCCCCAAGACTTGCTCCATGACATGAGCCTGATGATCAGAGGCCTCCCCAAATAGTAATAGGTCGTCAGCGAAAAAGATATGCGATATCTCCGGGCCACCCCTCGATGCTCTTATAGGCTTCCATCTCCCACTATGCACCGCCTCTTTTATAAATTGACTCAGGATGTCCATGCATAGGAGAAACAAGTAGGGTGCTAGGGGGTCACCCTGTCTAATACCACGAGAAGGTTGGAAAGCATCCAGTTTCTCTCCATTCCACAAGAGGGATAGAGCGGCCGAGCTTACACAGTACATAATCAGACTGACCAAGCTCTCATCTATACCCACCGCCTTCATAACATCACGCAAGAAAAACCATCTGACTCTATCATAAGCTTTCTCCAGGTCCACTTTAACCACCATCAATCGCCGTTTTCCACGCTTATTGCGCATGGTATGAATTATGTCCTGGGCAATAATAATATTCTCCGCCGACTGTCTTCCAGACCTAAAGGCGCATTGTGATGGATCAACTACTTTAGAGATAATTTGCTTCACTCTATTCACCACCACTTTAGTGATAAGCTTAGACACCACATTAGTTAGAGCAATGGGTCTAAACTGACTCACCGACTCAGGGGTCTTACCTTTAGGGATCAGGGATATCATCACTTCATTCATTTGAGCAGGAAAATTCTTATCCCGGAAAGCATTCATCACAAATTGACAGACTGAAGGACCAACAATATATGCCAATAGCGCAGATAAAAGCCTGGGGAGACCATCTGGACCCGGGGCCTTAAATGACCCCATCTGGAATAATGCAGACTCAATATCCATACAACTGACTGGTCGATTCAGGAAGCGAATATCATCCATGGACAGAGAGGGGGGGACTGTGCGTGCCAAGTCAGATAAGCAATCTGGGCTTCCTCTGAATATAACGAGATATAATACTCTTGGACCATCTGTCGAAGCTCCTTTTGATCAAACACCCACTCTCCACCACTGGATTTCAACCCTCGGATCTTTGGCTTCAATCGACAGGTTCGCAGCGGTTTATGAAAGTAGCTCGAATTCCTTTCCCTGTTGGCCAACCAATTCAACTGAGATCTCTGTTTCCGGAAGGTGTCTTCCTGCTTAAGTAATCTTCCATACTCAAAAAGGAGATCGGCTTCCAGTCTGGACAAAAAACAGGAGGGGTGAGTAGATAAGGCTTGCTGAACTCCTCCAATCCGTGCCTCACACCTCCGTTTCAAATGGAACAAATTACCATACACGTCCTTGCTCCACCTGTGCAATTGGCACCAAAACATCCGAATATCACCGCCCAGATCATTATGAGGACTCGGCCAAGCCTGAGAAACAAATTGTTCGAAATTTTTGTGCTCCATCCAGTTTGCTTGAAAACGCAAGATTGTAGGTCTAGTTTCCAAGCTGTGCACAGCCTCCAACGACAACAACAATGGATGATGATCGGAGTGCATTCGTGGAAGACGTTGGACATGCGCATTCGGAAACCATCCATGCCACTCAATATTGCCCCAGCACTGATCTAAACGCTGTAGGATCCACCGTCTCCCATCACTATTACTCGTCCAAGTGAAATGGGGCCCCCAAAAGTCAGCCTCCATAAGTCCACAAGAGTCCACCATCTGACGCATTCGCTCCACCGAATGACCACCTACAAGACGTCCACCTTTTTTATCTTCCTGTTTGATTACCTGATTCCAATCCCCAATTAGGCACCAGGGGAATTTAATATAAGCATGAAGAGCTTCAACATATTCGTGGAAAGCATCACGAAGAGTAGCTACCGGGGATGCATACACCAAGGATAGAAGTCATGATGTCTTCTTCTCTTTTAATATACCCACCGTTAACATTTGAGCTGTATGCCTCCAAATCTTAATATCAACAACATCTTCATTCTAAAAAAACCATAATCCATCCATAAAACCACATGCTTCAATAGCCGCAAAATGATTGAAGTCAAAACAATCCAGAATCCATTTCCCACGAGAGCTATGGACTCTAGTTTCCATCAGAAATAAAATCGTCGGTTTGTAATGCAACACCAATTCACACAATGCACAACGGAAATCCTGGAAGCCCGCCCCACGACAATTCCAGGATAATACTATAACCATAAAAGTAATCAGGAAGGATGGGAGGCATTGGCCCCAGCCCTCGGCACTACATCCATACCTTCCATTATCTCCGCGTCACCTGGGTCTGGTTGGTCTCTTAACTCATCAACCGGGTGCTCTTCTAGAATCATACCAGCGTTAGGAGGGTGTTGCTTGATGCTGCTATCAGTCGGTTGCACCGTATCCTTTATTTTATAGGTGGACAAAGAAGGTCATTGCTCGAAAAGGGGGATGTTACCTTTATTAAACCGAAAAGCAGGTGGGATTTCATTTGTAATTTCCCTCAAAAAGGAGGGTCTAGAGGATCCGCCCCGACCCCTGGTTGAGGTCCCTCCCCCCCGAAAAGAAGGGCCTCTACTTGCCCTACAGGCTGCCTATGTATTTGGTGAATTAACTAGGGGATTGGTTGCTGTCATATCTTCCACATTAGCATGGGTAGTTTTTTTCCCGATCCCTGAATTTTGTGTTTTCCCTTTAGCCTTCGACTGAAACATCACCGGCGGCCCTCGATCGATCACTTGTTGGATGCCACAGGATAAAACTGTTTCTGGGTTGATTGGAGCACCGTCCTCCATCTCTGCATTACTCAGGATACTGAATCGAGAGCCAGTAGCTGCTCCCTGCGATGTGCCGGCCGAGGTCATCTCCTAAACACCAACCCGAGATGTCCTGTTCACATCTGGTTCCCCTCTGGTCTGGAAATTGAATTGATCAGCAGCCATAGTTGGCCTTCGACGTCTAGGGTTGGAGGCTAACATCCAAGGCCTAAATGGCTTAGCAGAAATAGAACTATTTCGGACTGCCTGTCTAACTTGCTGCTGGGAAGCCGATTCGTCGACACCACATCCACAGGAATTAGTAGCATGCCCGTAGATACCACACTTAAAGCATATATTACCTAAACCCTCATACTCCACAACAAAAATCCTTCCACTAACAGTGACACGGGATAGTAAAGGCTTTGTAAGATCAATTTCCACACAAACACGGGCGTATTTCCCATGCTCCACCTTCATGGATGTGTTATCCACATTTACCGGTCTGTCCAAAGCGTGTCCAATGCGCATTAACATAACATTATTCAAGAATTCAAGGGGCAAATAGGGGACCCTGATCCAAGCAAGGGTTGTCGTTATTTTTTTTCATAGGGAGAACAGGGGTCTCCATTTCATTACTGTAATATAGTGGTCTTGGATCACCCAAGGGCCCTCATTCATGGTAGTGTGTTGCCGAGAAAAAAACGAACCACAAAATAGCCTTTCGGTAGGTCAATGATATCCAGATCTCCCCCTCAGCCCATAGTTCAGATAAACGACGTTGAAGGATCTTGAAAGAGAACGACTTACCCAGCGGTTTCACAATCAGGACACGACGCCATGGTTTTCAAAATTGCTTACACTCCTCAACTGAGACATCCACAGAGGCACGCCCAGTTACAGTACCGTCATCTTCGTCAGAACGAGCTTGTAGAAATAGTTCCAACAACTCCTCATCGGTGCCATCGTCGTCCTCTTTCCCAACATACACGGTCAGCGGAGGCACAAAGGACTGCTGGAGGATATCGGTCCACTTTACCTCAGCAGTTGCACCCTCAGTCCGGTGAAGATCATCAATGTCCATTTGTGGCTCTCCATAGGCTGGTCTTTTAAATTTTTTGACACTTCTCAACAACTGATCGGTCTCTTCTACCGATGGAGGAGAAAAGTAGGAGGTCATAGACGGCAGATTGGTGTTGTGGCCTGTCGTTGGCAGAAGGTAGCGCTAGGAATCGAGGGCGGAAAAGGGGCGGAGAAGAATCGCGTTCGGCAGAGAAGTCGCAGGAATTCTGTAGAAAGATTGTGTTTTCCTTGTTCTTTGCTGTTGGATTCTGTGGGTAAATCTTTGATTATTTGGGTCGGAAATATCCACTTTGTTCTTGGTCTTTCCGGGCAGAAAAGTCTTCTTGTTGAAATTGCTTTCAACTTGGTGTTTCTCCCCCGAAATGATTCCATTTTATATTGTTTTACCTTTTTTTTAAAGACATATCCTTATTTTTTTTATAATCGGGATTCTGATATGTTTCAAAAAATCCTTCTTCGTAGTTAGAGGTGTCAAACCGATCGTGTTTCGTATTTTTCGGGTTTCGTGCATCAAAATACCAGACCTATACCTTACCTGTTTGCTTCGCGTCTATGGATGTAGATATCCAAACCTGTACATGTCAGGTCTCATGTCGTGTATCAGGTATACCCACAAACTTGACAAGTACAAATAATTCAAGCCGTGTACGGGTCATTTCATGTGTTTTTTTAGGTATTTTCAGATTTCGTGTATTTTTCAGATTTCATGTATTTAAACGGCTACTGTTACAATGTATGAAACAACAATAGGTCCAGGACCAAAGGTTCAAGATTAAAAATGTCATAGAAATTAAATTGCACTGAAACCTGAATGAAAGCTTCTACAGTTCTCATTGAGCTTCGCACTTCACAGGCCCTCTGATGGGTTAACTTAGCCAAACTTGAATTCTATTGCGCAGAACTTTTGTCACTCTTATTATACAACATCAATCAACAAATAAAACGATAAAATCTTCTCTTTAAAGTGCATTTCCCCAGCAAAAAATTCAAACAGAGTGCAGTTACAATAACATACAAGAGTACTCACTTGGTAATAGTAGCAAGTCAACAGGATGATGAATTAACAGGGGCAGCGGCGGCGGAGGTCAGCGACCGGGATAGGGGATGGAAGAAGAAGAACTAAGAAGGAGGAAAGGGGCGGTGGGGCAAAAGGGAGGGAAATGGAAATGAGAATAGGGGATGTGGGGAAATT
>AP025073.1:24611994-24635503 GCA_036186865.1 Eustoma russellianum | reverse complement strand
GAAAGTTTTTTTTTTTACTTTCTTAATTTAATTTATTTAAAAGATTTATTCTAGATGAAAGTTTTTTTTTTACTTTCTTAATTTAATTTATTTAAAATATATTTTAAAAAACTCGGGTAATGCGGATATAAATGGGTAACCCGCAGATATACTCGGAAACGACCCACTCATAGCGGGTAACTTTCAGGTCTTACTCGATTTATACACAAAACCCGCCGAGACCATACCCATATCCGCGAAGAGCGTGTCAGATTCGATTCGTGTTTTCGTGTCGCGTATTGAGATTCTCATCCCTGCTAATAGTAGAGTCATTTGAACTATAATATCTTAGTTAAAAGTACTCTTGTTTATGTATAACTGAGATCTCAATCATGCTTTTTCAAATTTTTCCAGAAAATAGACCCGGTGGTCAAGTAATATAAACACCGTCAAAAAATCTTTTTCGATGGTAGACGAATGGTCACGTCATTTAAATAGAAAAATTCGGATAAAAATACCCTTGTTTTTTTATAACTGAAATGTCACTATACTATCAAAAACCTTTTCCGGTGATCATTTGAACACTCCAAAACTCTGGTAAGCATACACAAGATATACATCCAGAATTTTGATTCAGGGCCTGTCCGGGTTTTCTCCCAAGTATAACCTTAAAAACTAAAAATTTATATTTAGATTTTGGATCTTGACTGATATTTGGACACTCAGAGAAAAAAAAGTTATATTTTAGTTATTTTTTTAAATTTCTATAAAAAAAATTGAACATCACTTTAGAGCAAAATAATAGTTATGTATAAAAGTATAAAACTGATGTCTTTTCAATTACCTTTTGATATATTGAATAACTGAAAAATAAGATTGTTCAGGAATACACATTGAATGCGGAGGTTACGCATTAACTTTCGGGTAGTAGGTCCATAATCAAAAAAATATTTGTGATTGTTCCAAAAGAAATGAAACAAAAGATATAGTAGAGCTAGGACAATTATTATATGATGTTTATCCAATGGTCGATGCAGAGACGCATAATAGATCGATATGAACATCATGAGTTGCCGTAATAAAACCACTAGTTCGTGATACCTCTTTCTCGGTTCCTTCTTCCATAAACTGAGCTCGGAGAAGAAACAAATAAGAGGGTCCTATGGAGAATGTGGTCAGAAATCCATAATATAGTCCGGCTACAACAACCGAATTGATTATCATCATGCATAAATATACTAGATTACCTAGTAGAAAAGATTGAAAAATCATCACAAACCTCCCTTATTTCCTTTCTATTACAATTTCTGGATTATTATATGAATTTTTTTTTTTAAACTTTCCATATCATATACAGAAAAGAAATAGAAATAGATAGACTCGAAACATTGTTATGTCAATAACACAAAAAGGATATTAAATGAATGGAATTTAGATACGGATGGAATAAAATGGGATAGAACCACTTTGAAGTTCCCAATGAAATGGGGCATGGAAGGGAGCCACTACGACAACAACATCATATTTATTATATATTAAGTATCTTTAAAATCATTTCTAGGCTTGTGGAGTCCATGAATGAGCTATGTTTCTGAGCAAATATAAACACACGTCTGTGGCCATTTTTTAAACAATCTCGGTGTAATTTCAACACATAGATATAGTTGAGTACATTCGAGCTCTTGAGACGGGAGTCTCTAAGGGTTGATGTTGTTGTTGTCTGTGGCCATTTTTCTGTGATTCTACCTTTCCTATATAAGTGTGATCACAGGCAGCTCTCCTCCCATTTCTATCATCAGGATCCTCCTCCAGCTACCAATCAAGCCACATCTCCTTATCCCCAAGAAACTTAATTAAGCTGGCAAAATGGAATCAGAAAACAAGTGCCAGATTCCAATTATACCCTTAACCAGTGAAATCTTAAAGCCAGGGAGCAGTTCTTGGATCACTTCATGTAAGGATGTGCAGAAAGCGTTAGAAGAGTATGGATGTTTCATAGCAATTCATGATCAATTCTCTTCAGATGAAAGCAATGAAATGTTCAAAGGATTGAGGGAGTTGTTTAGCCTTCCTGTTGAGAACAAAGATCAGAGACTTGTGGATGGACCTTTCTCTACTTACTTAAGGCCTACACCCTCCAGGCCTCTATATGAGAGTTTGAGTATCACTGATTCTTCCGATGTATCGGCGATTCAGAGATTTTCAGACTGTATTTGGCCCTCAGGAAATTCAAAGTTCTGGTATTTTTCTATTTTGATTTATTTTTTTACTTTCTCGATTATGTTGATGGATTTTCTTCCACAAGTGAGATGGGCCATGAATTGATTGAAATTTTCTTGATTCAATGGTCACAAAATAGAAGAAGATCATCCGATCCATATTCTGCTGTTATATCTTCTGTCTCATGTAATTAGAATATGTCATGTGTCTTCTTGGTTGTAATTAAATGTTTACTTTTTAAGGTTTGGTTTTTTATTGTTAAGCTAAATTAATCCTAAATACTTGGGGATCTACAATTGATCATATGGGCTGTAATTAATTGATTGGATTGGAATATTTATTGCAGAGTACTTCATAGAATACTTTGGAGTTAATGGATTGTACTGATCAAATAGGAAACAGAAAATATGTATTTTATTTCTGGATCTTTCTTATTCCTAGGAATATTTCACTTATTATTAGCATCCATACAGAGAGCAGCTACCCATTAAAAATTTATTTTTTCCTTTCTGGGTTCTGTCAACTTGTTTCATTATATTGGTTCAATGGTCACCCAACATGTGGATTAGTTCCATTGTAGAGAAGTGCTGTAACGTTATTTACACTGTCCTACTTGGGCATACTAGTTGTCATCACTGCTAACTTTGGATACCGAAATGGACGTCAAAGTATAAACCTACGTAGTTATATCAAATAATACACTCATAGATCCGCACATAATACACATTTTTCTATGTGTCTTTTTAATAAGATTACATACTTTCCCATTTGAGCATCTACTTGGATATCCAAATTTGACAATAGATCGCATCTCTATTAGTTGGAGTTTAACCAATAAACAACAACAACATTACTCCATTGCTTTAGAAGTGACCGCCTATGGAGGGGTATGGAGGTCGGATGTACGCAACCGTACCCATGTGTTAGAAACACACAGAAGTTGTTTCTTGATGGCGCATAATGAAAAATGCGTCAAGCTGTATTGATCAATTGCTACTTTACAATATGAGAAGTGCAACAAATTTAGTGAGTCATTTTGATTTATTACATCATATGTTAAAGTCAAAGAAGAATGTGTCCTTAATTCCATTGGAAATAGAAAAAGAGCTTAACCAATAAAATACACTCAAATAACAACAAATGGCATGTCAATGAATATGAGTATGCTTACAATCTGCTTATCCCTTTTATCCCTTTTCTCCATGGGTTTGGATCTCCTCACCGCACCCTTTTTTACTGCGCTGCACTGCGCAACACGTAACAGGAGGGGGTGGTGAGACTAGATGCGGGTGACCCTCATCTAGTTTCAGCATCCCCTGATACCACGTGTCGCGCGGTGAACAGTGCGGTGAGGAAGATTGCGTTGAGGAGATCCGGTCTCTTTGTCCATGGCGTATTGGTTAAAGATCATATAATAAAATTTGCCAATGTACATACATTATTTTGTTCTGTGATCATGCCAGTAGACCTGAGTCCAATTTCTTGTACGTTGGCAAATACATAAAATCTTATTGGGATTTTGACATACATTTGGACAGTGAAAGGACACAAATCTATGCAAAGAAGTTTTCAACATTGGATCAACTTGTGGGCAGAATGTTGTTTGAAAGCTATGGAGCAGAGAAACATGTGGATGATTATGTGGGATCATTGACTTACCTCTTGACTTTCATAAAGTATAAAGTTTGTGAAGAGGATGAGATATATTTGGGTCTTAGTCCTCACACTGACAAAGGATTCATCACTATTCTTGAAGAAAATGGAGTGAATGGTTTACAGATAAAAACAAAGGAAGAAAATTGGATAACTGTTGATTTTCCTCCTTCATCTGTCATCGTCATTGCAGGGGATTCACTAAAGGTTTGTACTTTCTCCCTTTCCACCATCTCGTGTATCAAATGGTAATCTAACGGGATGAGATCTCGTCACCCTCAAATCATTCACTTCTGTTTTCACCACGCACCACGTGGTAGTAGAAGAGAATGGTGAGACTAGATGAGAGGTAGAGAGGAAGAGGCGTATGAGAGGGGGGGTGACTGCCATGTGGCAGGTGGTGAAAATGGAGATGAATGATTTGGGGGTGAAGAGATCTGATGCCTAATCTAAGATGGTAGATTGTAACATAAGATATATATACTTTACGAAACCAGAAACAAAATAACAAAGAAAGAACTATTTCTTCGGTTCTAAAAAGATTGTCTTAGTTTGACTTGAGTATAATTTAAGAAAGTCAAACAATTATGGTCATTATACCTATTCTATTCTTAGTTGGTTAATTAACGTAAATTAAAAAAATCATGTACATGTTAATTAAAGATGTGGTATGAAAACTTTAACTACTAATATATTCCTGTTTTTGAAAAGCAGGTAATCTTTTTGGACAAACTATTATAGTAATTAACATAATAGTTTTGGGAAGAGATTATTTTTGACCAAGGGTTTGAGAGATAAACCATTGCTTATATTGTCCGTATGTTAAAACAGGAATTGTCCGTATCCTAAACATGTTATTGAATGTAATTTCAGGCACATAAATGTTGTCTATGTGTTGCACCTCTCTGTTTAAGTTGGGTCTACTATTGAAGTTGATGTTAGGTTCAAAACCTTTTATGTGTAATGTAAAAGGCTATACCCTAACTTTGAGGGTTCCACTATTCCAGTCTTAAAGAGTATTGCAGAGAAGGTAAATCAGAAGTTCAGCGACCTACTAGGTTGGTGGAGGTCATACACTCACACAATGTGTCCACTGCAAACTGGTTCTTTGTGTTAGGTCCCTTCGAACACACTAGAAAGGGGGGTTGAATAGTGTGTTCACCAAGTATGGATATTTTGTGGCTATTTTTCGTTTTTGAGTGCAACCAATACTTGGATGTGTTCTTTAGAAGGAATAAAAATTTGAAAGGCAGTAAAGAACACAAGTATGTATAGAGGTTCAAGTCAAGAGACTCTACTCCTCTACCTTCTTGATGTTTCACAAGAAGGATTTTGAAATAGGGATTGTTATTTCTTTTGGGGGAAACAACAATCAAAACAAAATCAAGAAAATACAAAACTAGGCACCTTGCCTAGACCACAACCAAGAATTCTAACCCTTTGAAGTCTAGCCTCCAAAGATCTTCTTTGCCCTCAAAGAAATCTTGTAGGGAGAATAGTGCACCACACACTATCAACTAACCCTTCAAAGTCTAGAAAACTTAAACAAAGAGCACCCTTGCTCCTTGACCAACAATCTACCCAATCTCTCACAGAATAATCTCACCAAGAAGAAGACTCTTCTTCTTACAATAATCACTCTCAACAATAAAGTAAAGATGTACAAAGATTACAAATATTTTGAGAGCTTGAGCTTGAGAGAACTTGAGAGCTTGTAGTGTAGAAAGTTGTTGAAGAATGTGGAAGAAACCCTATGTTATCAACTTCAAAGTTTCTTCCCGTTTGAAACCCTCTGCACTGACATTAATGGGTTTTGGCATCATGTGTTGGTGAGTCCTCATCATTGGAGATCTCCCTTTGGCATGTAGCAACATTCTTGGAGAGATTTCAAATTGAATGCCAAGAAAGGAAACCTGAAAAACTTCAACAGAGAGGAGCCTGCAAAAAAGACACTAAAAAGAGAGGGTACAAAGAGTCAACTGATGTTAAAAAGTGAAGTTCAAGACCTTTGTAACGTTGGTCACATGAAGCGCCTAATGTGCAAAAGCACAGGCGTTCGATGTGACATTGAGCGCTTGATGTGAAAATGAACAGTCGTTCGAAGTCACATCAAGCGCCTAATGTGGGCTTCTTAAGGCGTTCGAAGTCACATGAAGCGCTTAATGTGGCACTTCATGCTTGTTCGAACCAACTCTGACTTTTACACAGAGAAAGTACTTAGGAGTACGTGCCCAGCCAGGGGAAAAGTACTTTTGGCATAGTGGACTGCATAAAGCGCCTAAAGAGGCGTTCAAAGTGTTCGCACTTTTCAACAGGTAACATAAAGCGCCTAATTAGGCGTTCAATGTGTCCTGTTTTACAAACACACACATGAAGCGCCTAATCTAGGCGTTCGAAGTGTTCGCAGATCCAGACACTTCACATAAGGTGCCTAATCTAGGCGTTCGAAGTGTACTGGACTCCACCAAGGTACATTAAGCGCCTAATGTAGGCGTTCGAAGTATTCTGACTTCAAACAACACACATGAAGCGCCTAATGGGTTGTTCAATGTGCCAAAATGTGCAAATCATCAAAACTCAACATGATCTAACATTCTCCCTCTTTTTGATGATTTCACAATATGCATAACTTATCAAAGCTCCCCCTTAATATATGCTCCCCCTCACTAAGTGCAATGAAAAAAAATATAACTTGAACACAATGAGATGATGAAACAATTTTAATGAACATCAACAATAAATTCAAGTTATAAAAATTTCATTCAATAATTGCAGAAAAACAATTAACACCAACAAAAAAAATTTACATAGCACCACCACTTGGTGGTGTAAACCCACTAAAGCCAAAACCTACACTAGCGGCAAAATCCGTGAATCCACCCATGGATCCACCAGCACCACCAGCAGCATCACCAGCACCTCCACCAGCAGCATCACCATCTCCACCAGTACCACCACCACCACCACCACTTTCTCCCCCTAAATCATCAAAATTAGGAGGAAGAGCTCATGGACTGATCTGCATGAATGCATTGCGAAATGCAGTCATGCGCAGTTCATTTCGCGCATGCCGAGCTTCATGCTCTGCATCATGAAGATGCAACTGCTGAACGGTTTGTTCAAGGGCAGCAATGCGTGATAGTAATTCCGAAGAATCACTACCACCGGTGGCATCATGAGGTCCTTCTTCGACCTCATCTTCGTCAGGAATAGTGGTGGCCTTCCTTTTCTGCGAGTCAACGGCCTGGGCGATGTTGTAGTGATCATAAAGATCGGATTTGGCAACTGGGGACAAATCATCATCATTAATAGCAATACCTTTTGATTTGAGCAAGATCGTGACGATGTTGGCAAAAGGCAGAGCTTTGGACCCCTTTCGAAGAGCCGCAAACATGACTTCGATGATGATCCAGGCCAGATTCAGCTGAGTAAGGTGCTTGAGGCGGTAAGAGACATAGAAATCCATGTTGCTGGGATTTCTAGTGGCCTTACCATTGATGCAGTAGGTGACAACCGCGAGCAGAATGCGATCCACCAACGGCATGTTCTGAGTCTTCTTAGAGGGGTAATACCCCAGATCAAATTAACGTCCTGCTCGGAGATGCCGTATTTGGAACTCCAGTCAAATACGGAGAAATCTGTCAAGCCCTCATTTCTGATACGCAAAACTTCACAGATTTCAGGGACAGTGAAGCTAAGAGGAGTACCATCGATGAAGGAGTTGAGAGAGAATGGTTGAGACTCAGATTGTGGGGTGACCCACAAGTTGGAGTAGAACATCCGGGTGTGCTCGCGGGAGAATTTTTTCATGTCAAGTCTGGACCAAAGGGATGTCCAGCCTTGATGTTCCAGGAAAGGAACAATTTCCAGTGCACTGCTCGTCTCAGGAACGTTGCTGAGGTTGAGCAGCTTCAGAGGGATGATCAGACGGTTGTTTGCTACCCACTCCTGGTATAGCATACATGAATGGTAGGAAACATGAACACCTTTATCAATGGAGCGTGGAGGTTTCTTGATGTCGGGCTCAAACTTCTTCAACCAAGGAAAGTTGTCCTTGGTGAGCCCTTCACGGATGGCGATGATTGCAGGAGGCTCGACAATGCCTTGTCCAGCCGTTGTTTTTCGCTTTTGGGTTCTTGGGCGTTTTGAAGGACCAGCGGAAGCCATTGTTGGAGGAGGGAGAGGTCTTGAAAATTTAAAAAAAACGATGGAGAAGATGAGTGATAGGAAAGAAAAGAGAAGGTTGGCTTTTAAAGGGTGAGGAGAGGAAGAGGATGAGTTGTAGGAGTAATGGTGGGAGAAGAAAATGAGGAGAAGTGGGAGAATGGGAGAGAGGATAGAGGAAGAAGATGAAGGGTTTGAGTGATGGGGAAGAGGAAGTGGCAGAACGTGGGAAAGAGGGAAGAGAAAGAGGCGGCTGGTGAATTGATGGTCCTTGAATGGCGCGAAAAACTGAAGAGGCGGCGAGAAGACAGGTGTAAGAATAGGGTTAAAGCGCCTAATGTGACATCAAACGACTTCACAAAAGAGGATGAAGCGCCTAATGCCACACTGAACGACTGTGGAAAGGAGGATTGAGCGCTTTATGATACTTCGAACGAGTGAACACACTCAGATCAAACGCTTAATCCTACATCGAACGACCCAATAAAGCGCCTGATGTCACTTCGAACGAGTGACATCCTTAGCATCAGGCGCTTGATGTGACATCAAACGCCTGAAAAATTTGAGATAAAGCGCTTTATGTGTACTGATCTTGAAAATTTTTGAAATTTTCGTGCTCAGAACTCAAAATGGTTTTATCAACCCATATTGAGCAACCCCAACCTACTTCTTATGGATAAAAAGACATCGCTAGGTAAGGGTTTCGTGAAAATGTCCGCAAGTTGGTCATGTGTAGGAACAAATTCTACACTTACCAAGTTCTTTTGTACACAATCACGGATGAAATGATAACTCACTTCAATGTGCTTGGTCCGACTATGTTGGACGGGATTTTGTGCAATATTTATGGCGGACGTGTTATCACACAAAATTGGCACCTTTGAGAAGTGAATGTTATAATCATTTAACGTGTTAGTCATCCATAACAATTGTGCACAACACGAGGCGGCCGACACATATTCGGATTCCGCCGTAGAGAGAGACACACTGTTTTGTTTCTTGGAGAACCAAGAAACGAGACAATCTCCAAGAAACTGACAAGTTCTGGAGGTGCTCTTTCTATCAACTAGACTCCCCGCATAATCGGAGTCACAATAACCTCTTAAATCAAAACATGCATTCTTAGGATAAAATAAACCAAATTTCAAAGTACTTCTAAGGTATCTAAGGATGCGTTTTACCGCAATAAAATGCATCTCCCTAGGATCACTTTGAAATCTAGCACATAAGCATACCGCATGTAAAATATCGGGTCTACTAGCCGTTAAGTAAAGTAGACTACCTATAATGCCACGATACAAGGTTACCTCGACATGTTTTCCCTTTTCATCCTTGTCAAGCTTTGCACTTGTGCTCATTGGAGTGTTCACCTCTCTTTCTTCACCAAAATTGTACTTTTTGAGCAAATCTCTTGTGTATTTGGCTTGAGAAATATACACCCCATCTTTGGTTTGCTTGATTTGCAATCCAAGGAAATAATTGAGCTCGCCCATCATGCTCATCTTGTATAAGACTAGCAAATTGCTCACAAAGACAATTGTTAGTAGCACCAAAAATAATATCATCAACATATACTTGAACAATCAAATGATTCTTACCTTGTTCTTTTATGAACAACGTAGTGTCAACTTTACCTCTTGAAAAACCATTATTAAGAAGAAAAGTACTTAACATCTCGTACCAAGCTCTTGGAGCTTGTTTCAGGCCGTAAAGTGCCTTTTTAAGTTTGAAGACATGATGTGGTGAATCATGACATTCAAACCCGGGAGGTTGTGCAACATACACTTCCTCTTGAATAACACCATTCAAGAACGCGGATTTAACATCCATTTGGTAAAGTGTAAAATCTCTATAACAAGCATATGCTAACAACATTCTAATAGCTTCAAGCCGTGCTACGGGTGCAAATGTCTCATCAAAATCAATACCTTCTTCTTGACGGTATCCTTGAGCAACTAACCTAGCCTTGTTTCTAGTGACATTACCTTGATCATCCATCTTGTTACGAAAAACCCATTTCGTACCAATA
This sequence comes from Eustoma russellianum, assembly GCA_036186865.1. Lineage (NCBI taxonomy): Eukaryota > Viridiplantae > Streptophyta > Magnoliopsida > Gentianales > Gentianaceae > Eustoma > Eustoma russellianum. The sequence continues at coordinate 24,625,458 of AP025073.1, read as the reverse complement.
ATAGGATGATCGTGTGGTTTGGGAACTAACTCCCAAACATCACTTCTTTCAAATTGGTTTAATTCTTCTTGCATAGCCAAGATCCAATTTTCATTAAGAAGTGCATCTTTAACATTTTTAGGCTCTATAAGAGAGACAAATGCATTCTCTCTATATTGTCTTCGTGTGGTGATACCTCTATTTAAATCACCTATGACTAACTCTTGAGGGTGAGAACTTTTGTGCTTAAATGATCTAGGAAGATTGGATACATTACCTCCAACTTCCACTTGATCATGTTCCTGAAGAGATGAACCTTCATCATTATTATGAACCTCGTGTTCCGGAATGTGTGATGCATTTTCTATATTTTGTGAATCAACATGAGTAGGAGAGACATTTTTACTTGACTCACTAAGTTCATTTATGCAAGGTGGAGGAGTACCTTCGAGAGGCTCAACTCTCAAGTCAACGAAGATGTTTCCATTTGGAGGATCATCAACGATCTCTCGTTGAGGAACAACCATAGGAACATCCTCAAGAATTTCTTCTTGAGGAGTCACATCTTCATCCTCTACACAATCCTCATTAAGTTTAGGTTCATCACTAAGTGACTCATTAAACTTAACATGGATTGATTCTTCCACCTTTTGACTCCTTTTGTTGAAAACACGAAATGCTTTACTATTTGAGGCATAACCTAAAAAGATACCTTCATCCGCTTTGAGGTCAAGTTTGTCCAAAGTATCTTTGGTATTAAGTATAAAACACTTGCAACCAAAGGACTTGAAATACCCAATGTTGGGAACTTTTCCATTCCAAAGCTCATAGGGTGCCACATTTAGGTATGGTCTCAAATAGACACGATTGATCACATGGCAAGCGGCATTTACCGCTTCGGCCCAAAAATACTTGGACAAACCGAACTCATTTAACATTGCTCTACACATTTCTGTAGAGTTCTATTCTTTCGTTCGGCCACACCATTTTGTTGAGGTAGTTCTAGGTGCCGAAAGGTCATGAGAGTATCCTTTGGATATACAAAACCTTTCGAAATCACCATCGAACTCACCACCACGATCACTACGGATGGTTTTGATGGTGTCACCCACGTGATTTTCCAATCGTTTACTTAGACTTATGAACTCACTACACGCATCACTTTTCTTAGCTAGAAACATCACCCACGTATAACGAGTATAGTCATCTACTACCACGAAGGTGTAATGTTTGCCACCCAAGCTTTTTGTTCCAACATCCCCATACAAAGTCCATATGAAGCAATTGTAGGGGCTTGGAGGTGGAAAAATTTGTCTTGGGTTTGAAACTTGTTTTCACAAGTTTCGCCTTTTGACAAGTGTCACATAAGTCATTGTTTTCGAAACTCATTTTGGAAGGCCTCGGACTTTATCATTTTCGCAAATAAATTTAAATGTTTTGAAACATACATGTCCGAGACGTCTATGCCATAGTTGCGTCAAATCATTCTTAGCAACTAGACACGATACATTTTGAAAAATCAAATCATTGATGCTAACCTTGTAATATTTTTGAAACGCAAAGCCTCAAATAAAAATCTTTTCTTCCTTTTCACAACACACTTTATTTCAAAAACGTTTACCTCATAGTTAGCATCACAAAGTTAACTAACACTTATCAAGTTAAACTTAATACCTACAACATATAAGACATCACTAAGAGAGAAGGAATCGTTACCCCACAATACCATGTCCTTTGATTTGGCCTTTGCTACACCGCCAAAGTGGACAACTCCTCCGTCTTGCATAGTGAGTCTATGGAAGAGACGTTTTGTCTCCCGCCATATGGTTGGAACAACCATTGTCCACGACCATTTGACCTGGTTGTCTTCGCTTTCTCCATTGAGTGCTAGGGCCTACAAAAGAACCATATGAAGTTGGTACCTTTTGTTTGGGTCCTTGAAGGTTAGTTACCTTCATCCTCGCCTTTCGGCACCCACACAAGATTCTTGTTATTTTAGCTCTACATACTCTTTCTACATGACCTTTCCTATTGCAATATAAAAACATGTAGGAGTATGCTTGTGGTGAAGGTGCATGCGTGTGCGAATGTTTGTGCACTGCATATGTCGTGTTTCCTTCTAGGAACCACCTTCTTTGGAATAGAGGAAGGTTTTGTTTCACAACATGAACCAAAGGTTGTGATGCCTTTGGTGCATTAGCCTTTGTTTAGGCATGTGCCTTTGCTTCTTCAAGGAGGTTTAGACTCCTTGACCACTTGTGCTTGTTCATTTTTATTTCCCTTCTTAGATGCATACATGGCACTAGGTTTGACTTTCATGCTTGGCCTAGATGCATCTTTGATCTCTACCTTTTTAGCACTTACACTTGATTCATTTTCTTATCCTCAAGGGCTTGAGCACATATTTCATCACATCATGTTTCTCTTCAAGTGCAATCACATGCATAGTTAAAAATATATCATGCTCAAGTTGCAATGCAATATGATTTTCTAACGTGTCATTTATACTCATTTATGCATGCTCTAAACTCTTTCTGGACCCGTTGATATTTTAAATCAAGAAGATCATTTTCTTGTATTAATCATCTCGTTCATCAAACTTTATAGTGAGATGAAATATTGCATACCTCCTTGTCATCGTTGATGGCCATTGTGCAAGAATTCTTTGTCAAGATCATCTTCCACCACCCCCCGTGAGTGCAAGATCATCTCTATCGCCATTGTCGCTTTCGGATCCGGAAAAAAAGCTCTCCCACTGGGCTAATACCTCCGCTTGCAAGGCCTTCTTCTTTTGGTAGATAGACTTCTTGTCTTTGAGTTGCGGCTCCTTCACCCGGACAATCCTTCATGAAAGTGACCAAGCTTCCCACATTTGAACATTTATTCTCTTGTCCTTCACCTTATCCTTGGGATATCTTCCTTGACGAATCTCCTTGCTTCGTCACCATTCTTCTCGCATATACGTCGGAATCTTTTGACAAGAAGTGTCGACTTCATCATCCGAGTCCTCCGACTCTACTACCAACGCCTTTGAAGATTGGCGAATAGGATCATTCTTCTCTTGTGCATCAAAATAAATCTCATAAGTGATGAGATTCCCATATAGCTCATCCAAGGTGATTGTTTCAAGATCCTTGGACTCCTCAATGGCCGTCACTTTTGCGTTCCATTCTCTTCTAAACTGTTTAGGAAGCAATGGTATTAATCCTCTTGTTCTATCTTCTGCCAACCCGCTTTGAGAAGGTTGACAAGCTTGTGAATCTTGGATGGACTCTTCAATCTTTTCACCTTTGGGACAGTGAAGTTGTAAATTGTTTTACAACTGTCTCCTTTTGGCCTTTTCTTTCTTAACGTGAGATGTTCCTTCGTGGATCATCTCAAGCTTTGTCCAAGCCTCGTTGCGGATTGGACACCTTTGAATCTGAGCTCTCTCATTGTGGAAAGAGAGCTCATTTAAAATAGCAAGAGCTTTGCTATTTATGGCCACTGGAACTCCTCCTCAGGAGTAGGATCATCAATATCAATGGGAATCATAGAGCCTCTTGAGACCTCAACCCATATTCTGTGAGCACAAGAACGGAAGGACGTTTCCATGTTTGACTTCCCACAGTGGGTAGTTTAAGGGGTCAAACATGGGAACTTTAAACGTGAACATTTGAGATAGAAGGGAATTGGGTTTCCTGCCTCCTTCTTCTGGAGGTTTTCGGCACTAGGAGAACCCAAGTCATCAAAAACAAAGGGATCCATACTAGAAATGATCAAATCTTGTATTTGGACTCAAATAAGCAAGATGAGGCTCTGATACCAATTGTTAGGTCCCTTCGAACACACTAGAAGGGGGGGGTTGAATAGTGTGTTCACCAAGTATGGATATTTTGTGGCTATTTTTCGTTTTTGAGTGGCAACCAATACTTGGATGTGTTCTTTAGAAGGTAATAAAAACTTGAAAGGCAGTAAAGAACACAAGTATGTATAGAGGTTCAAGTCAAGAGACCTACTACTCCTCTACCTTCTTGATGTTTCACAAGAAGGATTTTGAAATGGGGATTGTTATTTCTTTTGGGGGAAACAACAATCAAAACAAAATCAAGAAAACACAAAACTAGGCACCTTGCCTAGACCACAACCAAGAATTCTAACCCTTGAAGTCTAGCCTCCAAAGATCTTCTTTGTCCTCAAAGAATCTTGTAGGGAGAATAGTAGTGCACCACACACTATCAACTAACCCTTCAAAGTCTAGAAAACTTAAACAAGAGCACCCTTGCTCCTTGACCAACAATCTACCCAATCTCTCACAGAATAATCTCACCAAGAAGAAGACTCTTCTTCTTACAATAATCACTCTCAACAATAAAGTAAAGATGTACAAAGATTACAAATATTTTGAGAGCTTGAGCTTGAGAGAACTTGAGAGCTTGTAGAGTAGAAAGTTGTTGAAGAATGTGGAAGAAACCCTATTTTATCAACTTCAAAGTTTCTTCCCCGTTTGAAACCCTCTGCACTGACATTAATGGGTTTGGCATCATGTGTTGGTGAGTCCTCATCATTGGAGATCTCCCTTTGGCATGTAGCAACATTCTTGGAGAGATTTCAAATTGAATGCCAAAAAAGAAAACCTGAAAAACTTCAACAGAGAGGAGCCTGCAAAAAAGACACTAAAAAGAGAGGGTCAAAGAGTCAACTGATTTTAAAAAAGTGAAGTTCAAGACCTTTGTAACGTTGGTCACATGAAGCGCCTAATGTGCAAAAGCACAGGCGTTCGATGTGACATTGAGTGCTTGATGTAAAAATGAACAGTCGTTCGAAGTCACATCAAGCGCCTAATGTGGGGCTTCTTAAGGCGTTTGAAGTCACATGAAGCGCTTAATGTGACACTTCATGCTTGTTCGAACTAACTCTAACTTTTACACAGAGGAAAGTACTTAGGAGTACGTGCCCAGCCAGGGGAAAAGTACTTTTGGCATAGTGGACTGCATAAAGCGCCTAAAGAGGCGTTCAAAGTGTTCGCACTTTTCAACAGGTAACATAAAGCGCCTAATTAGGCGTTCAATGTGTCCCTTTTTACAAACACACACATGAAACGCCTAATCTAGGCGTTCGAAGTGTTCGCAGATCCAGACACTTCACATAAAGCGCCTAATCTAGGCGTTCGAAGTGTACTAGACTCCACCAAGGTACATTAAGCGCCTAATGTAGGCGTTCGAAGTATTCCTGACTTCAACAACCACATGAAGCGCCTAATGGGTTTGTTCAATGTGCCAAAATGTGCAAAATCATCAAAACTCATCATGATCTAACACTTTGGCCCAGACAGCAGTGAACACCTACATTGTGCCTGTCTTTGGAATTGAATATGTACCTTTTGAGCAACTACCAACCTCAATACCAATTAAGCTATACTTGAAGGGTGTTATTTCTTTTCATGTGGTGTTAATTCGGTATGTTGTTGAAGTTTGTATTAAGCCAGAAGTGATGGGGGTGTGCTTTTACATATTTATTTATTTATTTATTTTGAGATTGCATATTAAAATGTTTTAACATGTGATTAAAAAAATTTCCCATTACGTTTTCTTTTATGGTGCCTACATCTTAGCTCTTCCTATTCGTGTTGTGTATGCATGCATTTCCTATTAGAATTTGTTTTAGGTCCCATACATGGCATGCAGGAACCGAATCAAAACATTGATACTATGTAAGTTAGACCATCTCTCTTACAACCAATTCAGTTTTCAACGAATCATATATAGCGATAGACTCATTAAATTGGATACGCTTTTTATATTGTAAATTAGCAGTTGATCGATACAGCTTGACGCAAGTTTCATTATGGGTCATCGAAAACAACATCTTTGTGTTTCTAACACATGTGATAGTTGCGTACATCTAACTCTCCATACCCCGTCATAGGCGAAAACTTTTAAGACAATAGGGTAATGTTGTTGTTGTAGTAATTGAATATCCTCAACAACATTAAGATTCTTTAGTCTGCAAATCGGTTTGGTGTTTTAACTAATAGTAACTTATTAGAGTTGGGATGCAGGCATGGAGCAATGGAAGAATACATTCAGTATTACATAAAGTTACAATGAATGGGAAGGAAGAAAGGTACATTGTTGTGCAGTTTTCATACCTAAAAAGTTGGTATACGCACCTGAAGAGCTTGTTGATGATGAACACCCCTCGCCTCTATAAGCCACTAGATCCTTATGGATTGCGACGATTTGTCATGAGCTAGATGAAAAAGGGATCAAAAATCGATAGTGATGTACTCAAGGATTATTGCGGTGTTTAAGTCAAGTCAATATCTCAGGTGGGTAGTTTGTTAAGGGTTTTACATATTTGTATAACCTATTCAGTGAGCTGTATGAATGAAGTAATTGTCTTCATTGAATGACCCTTATTGCTTCCATAAATACTGGCACCTTATTGAGTTTTGTTCACTAAATAATGTGTTTGAACCTTGATCAAATGTTGCTTTTTTTCATTCTATATAGTTGCTTTGCTAATACGCATTGTTCCTTCTATTGGTTATTTATCAAAAGTTAGTGCTTCCTAGATTGGCTCATTTGGGTTGGTTATTTACTCAAAACATAGATTGACTCGAACTTGAATCTGATTCGCAAAAACATAGGTTGGATTCAAACCAACCCACGTGATGACACGCCGACCCGTCTGACCCGCATAGCAAAATAATTTAGTATAATAAAAAAATCAAACTCGAACAGTGAACAACTAATATATCCACCTGAAAAGTTAATATTTTGTAGGTTGGCTGGCCAACTGAACAGGATTTGCAAACCAGCATATTCAAGTTCTGAGTTAGAATTCTCCATCAAATAAACCGGTCATATTCGGGTTACCATTTACAAACTTACCGACCAACAAATCTACTAACACACACCAACCAGTAAACTTTCTAATTCTGTAATTCAAACACAACTCATTTATCACACATATTTCATTTTAAAAATGACAAATTTAATCCAACCTGGTGGATACTTGATCCTTTACAACCCATTTGGGTGGGTCGGATTTAATCTGGAGCTTGCTTGGTTTTATTAGTTTGGATGCGTTAGGCTTTTATCCTTAGTCTCTTGTTCTTCAATTTATTCGTTTCATTAGTTTAAACTACAACCGCTTGTAATTCATGTAGAAATAAGTCCAGCCGAAGGTGTGCCGAGCTAAACTGAGCCGTGCCGACCTAGACAAGATGGTCGTGATAGAAGAATGTGACCGAAGTCAGTCAGTTGAGCTGGCCTGGATGTAAGAATGGTTGAGCTGAGGAGGTATGGACAAAGTAAGGCTGGACTGGACTGAAGAAGACAAGCTGAAGTGAAGAAGAGCTAAGAAGTGAAACAGAACCAAGGTGAATTGCTGAGCCGAGGTGCCGAGGTGAAGCACAACCAGGCAGAAACGCCAAGGCTGAACTGACATACTTAGTCTTTGTAAATATTGTAATCTAGGACCTTCACTGTACATGAGGCAGCGCTGAGTAGGTAACTAGTCGTTACCTTATAGACGTTAGAAACACTATAGCACCACAGTAACCACTGCACAAGTAGAAAACTAAAGTCGTTAGGGTAGAAAGATCCCTATAAAAGGGAAAACCGTGTAAATTTAATTTTAACTTGAAATGAATTCTTGAAATTCTTAAATCTTGACATGGTATCAGAGCCCATCTGATTCTCTGTTGACTGCATTTGTACCTACTCTGTTTTTCTGCAAACTCTTAAAATCCATTCAAAATGAACTACCCTCCCTTCAGCCCTGCTGAATATACAGAGGCCATCTCCACTTCTGATCAAGCATCAGGCGTGATACGTGTTCCTCAAATCACTGATGATTCTTTACTGTCATCACCAGCCACGAAACTCAATGGAGATAACTACCTCTCGTGGTCTCGGAGGGTAGAGATGTCCGTAAACAAGGCAAAGACAAGAAAGAATACTTATATGGGACAATGCATGTTCCATCTTGAATCTGATGCAAACTTCCGACTATAGAAGTTAGAAAACAACATATTATGTCATGGTTGATACGTTCGTTGCAAACCTGACATTTCAGACGATTTCATGATGTACAATACTACAGCAGAAATCTGGGCTGCAGTCAAGGAGATGTATTCCAAGTGGGACAGCATCTCAAATATACGAAATCGAAGCTCATCTTCATGAGCTTAAACAAGGTAATCTGGCTGCACACACAAATACTATACACTACTGACTAAGGCGTGGCAGTAGATTGATTCTTTTGAAACACATCAGTGGTCTTGTGTCACTGATGCTGGACTTTATAAAGAGATAACAGAAAGGAATAGAGTTTTTCGCTTCCTGACTGGACTGAACCTAGAATTCGGTAGTGCCCGAAGTCGGATTCAGAGTACCAAACCACTACCGACCTTGAAGACTGCCTTCGCAGAAATCAAACACGAAGAAAGCCAGAAAAGGGTCATAATGGGAGACCTTCAACTTTGGAGTCCTCTGCTCTACACACCGAACCAGCGGAAGCATCCGTGCTGGTTGTTAAACGACACTTTACCTCTACTGGAGGTAAAGTGTGGCAAATATTGCAAGAAGGAGGGTCATACTGTAGATGACTGCTGGAAGTTGTAGGCTAAGCTGGTCTGAGAAGAATAACCACCTCTGAAGACTAGCAATGCACCCTGGAGGCCTCAACCAAAAACACATTCTGCTGGAGAAAGCACTGCTCATCAGGTCAGCAACAACAGTTCAACTTGGCGCAGCTCGGCAGAACACATTTCACCTCAGCTCAGTCCAAGTGGCTGAAACTAAGGCCCCTACAAAAGATCAGATTGCTACTCTGATCAATTTGCTGAGCAGACAAGGTGGCCGAGCTGAATCGCACCAAACAACAATGACAGGCTACTTCCAGCTGAGCTCCAACGGTTCGTGGGTCATTGACTCCAGAGCAACTGACCATATGACAAGTAATGGTAACCTTCTAAACTCTTATTCATTGTTTTCAATCCCAAAGAAGGTTAAGATTGCTAATTGAACCTTGTTAGAAGTAGTTGGAATATGCTCTACAATGATTAATAATAAGATTCTACTAAAAGATGTGTTGCATGTCCTTAGTTTAAGTTTCAATCTTTTATCAGTTGGAAAACTTGCTAGGGATAATAATTGCATAGTCTGCTTTTTATTCACAAAATGTTGTTTTCAGGAAAATAAAATGAAAGGGATGATCGGCAGTGCTAAAAACATAGCGGGTCTGTTCCTTCTGGAGTCAAAAAACCAAGCCTTAATTAGCGCATTCGAGCTGCCAAGAGATCCAAATACTGCTAGGATTTTGTACCCTAGAAGTTCTTGTATAAGGGATATTTTGTTATTGCATGACAGACTAGGTCATCCTAATTTTGTTTACCTTAAAACGATTAATGCCAAAGTTGTTTAGCTCGGCTAATCTTGAAGATCCTACTTGCGAAACTTGTCAGTTAGCTAAACACACTAAACACAATTATCCAGCAAAAACTATACAAGTCATCAACGCTTTTTAACCTTATTCACTCTGACATATGGGGTCCATCTAGAGTAGCTAATATCAACGGGGCTAGATGGTTCATCACATTTGTAGATGATCACACTAGCGTAACATGTGTTTACCTATTCAAAAATAAAAGTGATGTAGGACAAACTGTGATGAGATTCTTTTCACTTGTTAAAAATCAGTTCGACTGCACTCTTAAAACACTGAGGTCAGATAACGGAGGTGAATACTTAGATAAAAATACTCAAGACTTTATGATAAAAAAATGTCATATATCACCAAACTTCATTTATTTATATCCCCCAACAAACTGGTGTCGCTGAGAGAAAAAAACAGACACCTACTGGAAGTGACTAGATCCATTATGTTTAAAATGAACGTGCCCAAACAATACTGCGGTGAAGCCCTACTTACTGTCACCTATTTAATAAATAGAATGCCGTCCAGAACTCTTTCCTTTAGGGCTCCCAGAGAAACACTTCTTAAGCAATACACACTCACCAAATTACTCTCAGAGCTGCCACCCAGATAAAAGAATGTTTATAACTCTAAATGTTACTGTCCTGCAAATAAAAGAATGTTTATAACTCTAAATGTCACCTTCGATGAAAAACATGCATTTTATAAACCTCTTACTGAAGAAAGAGATTTAAGTATTAGCGAGTATTGAAAATTAATAGATTGTATTGACATAACCTAGCCTAGCTCAATCCAAGAGGCTCTGTTGAGCTCAAGAACTTAGCCGAGATGCACACAGCAGCTCGACAACTCAACATCTCAGGTTGAGACGACTATCTTTCAACCTGGAACTATTTTTTCATTCACACCCAATATTCAAGAAGCTCTAAGAGAAGATACCGACCTGATATATCAGAACATATACCAAAAACTTCAGAAGATAACAGTTCAGAAGAAATTACTGAATATGAGTCTGAAACTCACTTAGATGATAGACCAATAGCATTAAGAAAGGGAACAAGAGAATGTACAAAGAATCTCATATACACTAAATACCCCTATTGAAGAATACATATCATATAACAGGCTGAATCTCAATTTTAAAACATTTGTTTGCTCATTAGATAATATGTTCATACCCAATAATATAGAAGAAGCACTCAGCCGACCTGAATGGAGAAAGGTCGTGTATGAAGAAATGAATGCCTTAGAAAACATTCAAACTTGGGAGTTAACTCCCAGCTCGGCAACAATCAAACCAGTAGGATGTAGATGGATATTTACTGTGAAATACAATAATGATGTAACTGTGAATAAATATAAGACAAGATTAGTAGCTAAAGGATTCACACACAAATATGGAGTTGATTACTTAGAAACATTCGCACCAGTTGCTAAACTAAATACCATTAGAATCATTTTCTCTGTAGCAGTTAACCTTGACTGGAAGGTACACCAACTGGATGTAAAAAATGCATTTTTAAACATAGACTTGGCGGAAGATGTTTATATGTGTATACCACCAGGATTTAATAATGAAACTAATAAAGATCAGGTCTGCAAGCTAAGAAAGCCACTGTATGGACTAAAACAATCACCTCGTGCGTGGTTTGAAACCTTCACGAAAACAGTAACAGACCTAGAATTTAATCAAAACAATAGTGATCACACTTTATTCACTATAACTTCAGCTCAGGGGGGAGCTAACTGTCCTCATAGTATATGTAGACGATGTTATAATAACAGAGAATGATATTAATGGCATATATAGTATCAAAACAAAGCTATCCCAAAAATTTGAGATGAAGGACCTAGGTAAACTAAGATATTTTCTAGAAATGGAAATTGCTAGAAATAAAGATGAGATGTATACATTCCAAAGAAAATATATATTAGACCTCCTCAAGGAAACTAGTCTGCTCGGATGCAGACCAGCAAGCACACCAGTAGAGCCTGGACATAAGCCTATAGGACAGTGGGACACTACCCCAACTAATAAACTGAGTTATCAGAAGTTAGTTGGAAAATTAATATATCTGTCACATACTCGGCCTGACATCTGTTATACAGTAAGCTTTGTTTCACAATGTATGCACAGTCCTACTAACGAACACCACCAAGCCGTCTTAAGAATTCTCAAGTATCTAAAGAAGGCTCCAGGACAAGGACTATGTTTCAAAAGATTGAAGACCGAAGTATAAAGATCTGCACATATGCAGACTGGGTTGGATCCAAAGTGGACATGAGATCAACGACTGGCTACGGAACCTCCCTAGGGGGGAACTTAGTGACTTGGCGAAGCAAGAAAACAGCCGGTTGTGTCTATAAGCAGCGCAGAAACAGAGCTGATGGCCCTTGCACTGGGAATTTGTGAGGAAATTTAGATCAGAAGAGTACTCAAAGATCTCCATATAGAGGCATGATTACCCATCAACGTATTATGTGATATTATCTCTGCAATAAGTATGACAGAGAACCCAGTTCAGCATGATAGGTCAAGACACGTAGAAATTGATAGACATTTTATACGAGAAAAAATAGAAGGACATGAAGTCAGCCTGATTATATCTCTACCAAAGATCAAGTTGCAGACATCCATACAAAACCTGTTTCAACAAATGTTTTTCAGTATTTTAATGTCCAAGCTTGGTTGTATGACTATATACAACTAAGCTTGAGGGAGAGTGTAGAAATAAGTCCAACCGAGGTGTGTTGACGTGGACAAAGATGGTCGTGATAGAAAAAAGTGACCGAAGTCAGTCAGCCGAGCTGACCTGGATATAAGAATGGCTGAGCTGAAGAGGTATTGACAAAGTAAGGCCGGACCGAGCTGAAAAAGACAAGCTGAAGTGAATAAGTGCTAAAGAAGTGAAGCAGAACCAAAGTGAAGTGCTGAGCCAAGATGTCGAGGTGAAGCACAAACCAGGTAGCAACGCTAAGGCTAAGCTGCCATACTTATTTTTGTAAATATTGTAATCTAGGACGTTTACTGTACATAAGACAGAGACGAACAGGTAACTAGTTGTTACCTTATAAACGTTAGAAAACGCTGTAGCATAACAGTAACCACTACACAAGTAAAAAAATAAAGCCGTTAGGAGTAGAAAGATCTCTATAAAAGAGAAAAAACCATGTAAATTTAATTTTAACTTGAATGAAATTTTGAAATTCTTCAATTTCGACAGTTCAATTCTATGATTAACAGCCCAAGGCTCTATATTTATCTGTTACTACCATTATTGTTACAAAAATCAGTTGTTACAATCGTCACTGTCATCCTCATCATCGTCACGTATATTTTCGTTTTTTGTGCAAAAAAATAACGTAAATCTAACAAACTGCTGCTGTCAACAAGATGGCATGAATGCTCACAGTTGGACATCTTTGTTTTTAGTATACCTTATCTCTTGTATTCTTTTCTGGTTGATTTTCCGTTTATTTTTGAAGTACAACGTGTGGTCCACGTCGAAAGCTCAAACAGCGGGATAGGATCCTCTCACTGCAAAGGGGGGCGGTGACGCGTGACCGTGCTACACGTGGCAGCAAGGGGGATAGTGAGGTAAGATACAGGTGACTCTCATCTAGCCTCACCACCCTCCATTGCTGCCACATGTCGCGCTGTCACAAAGGAAGTGAAGAAAGTGGGGGTGAGGAGATCCTAACCCTCAAACAGCACCCTGCCTTATGTTTATTTACCTTTTTGTCCCTCCCCTAGAAGCTTGGCAAATTAGAAATTTCACATTTCAGTAGCCATAGTTTAACAAGGTCATTTATGTGGAATATATACATTTGAGACTCTCTACTACAAAGATTTATACACTATTCTTGATCTCTTTACAATGTCACCGTCTCCATATGCAGCCAACACAGGACTCATATGTGTTTCGGGTTAGGATCTCCTCACCGTAAACTCCTCACCCCACGCATCACCGTACGACATGTGGCAGCAGGGGTGGGTGGTGAGGCTAGATGCGTGTGACCCTCATCTAGCCTCACCACCTACCCCTGCTGCCACGTGTC
>AP025073.1:24539803-24611984 GCA_036186865.1 Eustoma russellianum | reverse complement strand
TTGTGAAAGGAAACATGAATGGTTTATGGTTTTCCAGGACAATAACATTTCTTTACATGCTAACAATTGCGGCTTTGCACTATTACCACCAGCTTCTCAAGGATAGTAAAAAAGGCAACATTTCTTTTTCTTTGGTAAGTCCCATGAAGGTTCGTAAGCTAAAGGCATCAAAACTAGCTCTGAGCCTGTTAAAGTGATGATGGAATCGCAGCAGAAGGAAGAGATGTTGAATGCAACGAGCAAAGAAGCTGAAGGATACAAATTGATGACAAACGAAGATGATGCCAAGAAGAGAAGAAGGTGTCAGTCAATCACAAGAAAGGATATGGATTGCCATGCTGGCTAATTGGTTGAAGTTGATTGGATGGATTGTGTTTCTTGATGTGATGAGTTGGTGAGGTTGGTTGCAGCAGTTGGGCTGCAACAGACGAAACAGTGGAGAAGAAGGCACAAGGCGGGAGATTTAATTGAAGGGCGAAAAGACCAAAATAACCCGGAATAAGTGAAGAGTAGGCGGTTATAAGAAAGGGCATTTTTGTAATTTCATTTTTTGTCTTCTTTGTAATTAGAATAAAAGGCCAGACGGTTGCAGGAAGTAGTTGAGTTGGTTACATTTTTCCATTTCTTACTTTGACTTTAGCTTGAGAATTCTCTCTCTCAAAACGATTTCTTCATGCTTTTGAATGGAAGTAGCGTGATTCCTCTTCCTCATTCCTTTGTTCCTCTTGATTGATTTCATTTTCTTAATTGCTTGTTTTTGATCATGGTATCAGAGGGATTATGTTTGGCTGCCATTACCTCTTCAATTCTTTGAAGTACTCGGTTGTTTTTTGAGAAAATGTCAACTAGTGGAAACAATGTGCCTCCCGCTGAAATTACCCCTTCAAATCCGTTATACATTCACCCAAACGAAAGTCCAGCAGCAGTTTTGGTGCAACCCCCGCTCAATGGAAGCAATTTTCATTCGTAGAGCAGGACCTTCAAAATGGCGCTCACTGTGAAGAACAAATTGTGTTTTATTGGCGGAACTATGGTTAAGCCCGCAGTTACAGATCCTAAGTTTCAGGCCTGGAATCAAGCGAATGTGATGGTCCAGGCGTGGATTCAGAATTGCGTGATACCTTCGATCGGCGCAGAGTATTATTTGGTATGATACGGCGTACGAGGCGTGTCGTGATCTCATATTAAGGTACGCTAGCGGAGATCCTTTTCGGTTATCAGAATTAATTGAAGAATTTTATGCAATAAAGTAAGAAAACTTGACGGTTAACGAGTATTACACAAAACTGAAAATGTTGTGGGAAGAAATCTTAGCGTTAAGACCAGTGCCTGTGTGTGATTGTGGAGGATGCACATGTGATGTTAGCAGTAAGATGAGGAAATTTGTTGAAGGAGATCACGTGATAAAATTTATTAAAGGTCTTGGTAATGAATATGATGCCGTAAAGTCACAAGTATTTGTCACTTCACCCTTACCAAGTGTATCTACAGCCTTCTCTTTAGCACTACAGTATGAAAGAAAGGTTAATGGTGCTGTAACTCAGTTTAACAATAATGCTTCTGTATTGATGACAAATGGTGAATTAAGATCAGAGTCTGTAGATAATCAAGGTGTTGATGGGGAAGGAGTTAAAAGTTTTGTTGCCAACGTGTATAATGTAAGACCCCAGGGAGGGGGTTTTAGAAGAGGAGGAGGCATAGGCTTCATTAATTCATCCCAGAGACCTATTTGTACTTATTGCGGGATGAGTGAGCATACAGTGGACAAATGTTATCGCAAACATGGCTATCCACCAGGCTGGAAGCCAAGAGCGCAAGTTAATTTGGTGGAGTCTGATCATGGCAGCCAAACACAGCAAGTTGTCTCGCAGGGTGTGTGTCCACCAACCTTAACAGTTGAGCAGTATGACAAGTTGATGAATCTGTTAAGTGAGAAGAATGTTGCTGGTAGCAGTACAGGTACTTCAGGACCCTTGGGATCATAGCATGTTGTTATGTCTTGTCAGTCTTCGATGCCTAATGATAAGAATGCAGGTAAGTATGCTTCTGATTGTTTAGTTACTTGGGTACTGGATTCAGGTGCTTCAGACCACATAATCTGTTCGTTTCCTTTGTTCATTTCTTGTTGCCCCGTTGATAATATCTTTGTTAAAATGCCAAATAACATCTCAGCCAAGGCCACTCACATTGGCACAGTGAGTGTAAATGACAATCTGCAGCTTGGTCAAGTGCTTTACGTCCCTTCCTTCTCTTTTAATCTGATTTCACTCAGTAAATTGGTCACCTCTTCTAACATCTGTGTTTCTTTCTATTCTCATCATTGTACTTTGCAGGACCAATTCTCCAAGAGGATGATTGGTTCAGCTAAACTCTGCAATGGACTATATGTACTGCGTAGTTCATCTGCTTCTTCAGTTGGATCCTCCCATTCTCATAACATTGTTCCTGCTGCTTCTTTACCGCATAAATCTGCTTCTTGTAATTCATTTTCTGCAAACTGTCCTAGTATATTGTGGCATGCCAGACTTGGGCATGCCTCTGTCTCAAGAATGAAGGAAATAAACAAATGTGACTCAAATGTTTCTGTACCTTTTGATGATTTTGTATGTGATGTATGTCCAAGAGCTAAGCAAAAACGATTACCATTTCCATTGTCTTTGTCTACTTCTTCTGATCCTTTTGAACTTCTTCACATTGACATTTGGGGACCTTACAAATTTCCCACACTATACAACCAAAAATTTTTCTTGACGCTGGTTGATGACTGCAGTCGACATACTTGGACATACCTTCTTAAGGCAAAGTCTGATGCCAACCAAGTAATCCAAAGCTTCTATTACTATGTTGAAACCCAATTCAATAGAAGCATTAAGATCATACGTTCAGATAATTCTTTGGAACTGGCCCTCAATTCCTTTTATTCCAGCAAAGGGATCGTTCACCACACTAGTTGCACTTACACACCTCAACAAAACGGGGTGGTGGAGAGGAAACAGCAACATATATTAAATGTAGCCAGAGCTTTAAGATTTCATGGCAATCTGCCAATCAAATACTGGGGGTTTTGCATTCAACACGTCACCTATCTCATCAATCTAATTCCTACTCCTCTTCTACATCATAAAAGTCCACATAAAGCATTGCTTGGCACAACCCCGTCTTACACACATCTTAGAGTATTTGGGTGCCTAGCTTATGCAGTCAATTTATCCCCTCAAAAACTGAAGTTTGACTCCAGAAGTAGAAGGTGTGTATTTCTGGGCATGTCTCATTTTACAAAGGGCTACATAGTGCAAGATCTTAATTCTGAAGAGGTTTTTGTTTCCAGAGATGTGATTTTTCATGAGTCATATTTCCCTTTCCAGACCTCTAACCACTCTGAAAATGCACCTTCTATCTCATCTGAGGTTCAATTTGCTCCCCATTCAGACATGCCAGACGCTGACATTCAGTTTTCATCACCTCACTCTCATGCTTCAACACCACAAGAACATCTTCCTGCTGCTCATCATCAATATGAATCTTCACCTTCACTTTCTCCTATTCCTTCTCACAATTTGCATTCTCCATCTTCATCTACTGTTCCCATCAGATCTCTTAGAGCTAGACATCCCCTCAGTATCTCAAAGACTACTACTGTCATCAAGCATCATCTCAACACATATTGTACAGCAATAATTTTCCAGGATATTCTTCACCTCACTCTCTATCGCATTACATCACCTTTGATTCATTTTCACCTGCTTATAAGACCTATGCACTAAACATCAGTATGCACAAAGAACCTGCTAATTATCATGAAGCTTCTAAGTCTGCAGACTGGCAACAGGCTATGAACAAGGAACTGGAGGCTCTGTCTGCCACCAACACATGGTCTTTAGTGCCATTGCCAGAAGGAAAGATCCCTATTGGTTGTAAATGGGTAGATAAGGTGAAATACAAGTCTGATGGATCTCTAGATAAATATAAAGCTAGGCTAGTTGCGAAGGGGTATACTCAACAACTTGGCATCGATTACATTGTCACTTTTTCTCCGGTGGCCAAAATGACCACAGTACGTTTGGTCCTAGCCTTAGCTTATGCCAAGGGATGGTTCCTTCACCAATTAGATGTTGACAACGCTTTCCTCCATGGTGACTTGACTGACGATATTTACATGGAGTTACCGTTGGGAGTTTCATCACCTGCCCCTAATACCGTGTGCAAGCTGAATAAATCACTGTATGGCTTAAAGCAGGCAAGCTGGAAATGGAATGAAAAATTCACTCAAGCACTCATTAGTCAGGGATTTATTCAATCTCAGAATGATCACACCCTTTTTATTAAAGCTAACTCAGATTCCATCCTCATTTTACTAGTGTATGTTGATGATGTTGTGCTAGCAGGGAATGATCTTGCAGGCATCCAGGCTATTAAGAGTTTTTTACACACCACCTTCAAAATAAAGGACATTGGTGACCTCAAATACTTTCTTGGCATTGAGGTGGCTCGGTCACAGGGGGGCCTTATGTTATGTCAAAGAAAATATGCGTTAGAACTGCTTGAGTGCACTGGGTTTTTGGATGCTAAGCCTGCTGCTAGTCCTATGGAGAAGAATCTGAGACTGCAACATAATGACTCACCTTTGATTGATGATGTATCTGGATATCGAAGCTTAATTGGAAAACTATTATATCTTACAATTACTAGACCGGACATCACATATACCGTCCAACAACTTAGTCAATTTCTTGACTGCCCCACTGAGCTGCACTTAAAAGCGTTACATAGACTTCTCAGGTACATCAAAGGTACACCAGGGCAGGGCTTGATGTTTCCAAAAGGAGGAAATATGAGACTTAAGGCTTTCACAGATTCAGACTGGGCAGGATGTAACTAAAGCAGAAAATGTATTACTGGATTTTGTATATTCCTGGGGGAAGCCTTAGTGTCTTGGAAGGCAAAGAAGCAATCAACTGTTTCAAGGTCGTCTTCAGAGGCTGAGTACAGGGCTATGGCAGCCACATCTTGTGAAGTTCAATGGTTGGTTTATTTGTTGAATGATGTGACGGAAACACAGGTGAATCCAGTTGCCATGTTTTGTGACAGCAATACTGCTGTATATATAGTTGAAAATCCTGTTTTCCATGAAAGAACGAAACATATTGAAGTTGACTGTCATTTTGTAAGGCAAAAATATCAAGAAGGGGTCATCAAACCGACGCCAGTTAGAAGTGAGTATCAATTGGCAGATATGTTTACTAAGGCGCTTGATGCTCATAGACTGTCCAAGCTGACTGTCTCTCTTGGAGTGTGCAATTTGTATCAACAGTCAGCATTGGGGGGGGGGGGGGTTAAAGTGATGATGGAATCGCAGCAGAAGGAAGAGATGTTGAATGCAACGAGCAAAGAGCTGAAGGATACAAATTGATGACAAATGAAGATGATGCCAAGAAGAGAAGAAGGTGTCAGTCAATCACAAGAAAGGATATGGATTGCCATGCTGGCTAATTGGTTGAAGTTGATTGGATGGATTGTGTTTCTTGATGTGATGAGTTGGTGAGGTTGGTTGCAGCAGTTGGGCTGCAACAGACGAAACAGTGGAGAAGAAGGCACAAGGCGGGATATTTAATTGAAGGGCGAAAAGACCAAAATAACCCGGAATAAGTGAAGAGTAGGCGGTTATAAGAAAGGGCATTTTTGTAATTTCATTTTTTGTCTTCTTTGTAATTAGAATAAAAGGCCAGGCGGTTGCAGGAAGTAGTTGAGTTGGTTACATTTTTCCATTTCTTCCTTTGACTTTAGCTTGAGAATTCTCTCTCTCAAAACGATTTCTTCATGCTTTTGAATGGAAGTAGCGTGATTCCTCTTCCTCATTCTTTTGTTCCTCTTGATTGATTTCATTTTCTTAATTGCTTGTTTTTTATCAGAGCCACCAACAGTTCCTGTATATTATACAGACTCTAAAAAGTCAGCAGGAAAACAGATTTTTTTTGTATAGTAAAATAATTAATAATAACATATCGAAAAAGAGGTAATTCCGTGTAAAAGCACATGTCGAAGACAAAGAAATCTCTGACAAGATCGGTGGTAAATACATACATGTAGTTCTAGGATAAAATATTATGGGCACAGTTGGATTTTCAGAGTTACAGAGTTCAGAAGTGGAAGCATGATTTTAAAGCATTTGGATAGCAAACATTGTAATGGAAGCATAAATTGTAGAATAGAAGAGTAGAATTTGAAGGCTAAATAGTATAACATTTTATTCAGACTTTAAGTTCTTCTACAGAACTTCTACTTAAAACTCTCCTGAAACTGTATGTGTTTGCCCTTTTATACGGCTTGTAAGAGGTAAGAAACCTCAAGCCACCAACAGCTATATTCTATTTACATTTGTTTGATCCACTGAACTAGTGGATGTATAGTATATTCGTATAAATACACAAGCTCTGCTTTTCTTGTATTTTCTGGATTGCGCCTTTGCTTTGTTCGTCTCTTTAGTGATGCCTATGAGATTCTTGTATTTTGCTAAGTATTTTAGCTCGCAAGTGCATTCTATTTGTTGTTGTTGTCTCTCCTTGTTTTGTTCTGTTGTGCTCAGTACAGCTTGGCACATCTGCTTAGTTCATTTGCCTTTACTTCGTCTCCTCAGCTCGGTATCTCATCGTTGATGTGTGCCTTTACTTCGTCACCTCGACTTGGCATTCTTTCCCTCAGCTCCGCCACTTTATAACCTCGGCCCTCCTCATTTTAGTTCACCTCGGCACTTCTTATTTTGGCTTGGTACTGCATCCTAATTCTAACACTTTTCACCGTGGTGCTTTATCTCATCACCTCGGCATTGCATCGTTTTACCTTGGCACTGCATCCTGTCACCACGACATTTCATCTCCTTAGCTCGAGTACTTTTACTTCTGTCATCACCTAGGCTTGGCACCTTGGTTTGGCACATCTTTCACTTCTGCCTCACTTCAGCTTAACACCTCAGCTCGGTGCTTCTTTGATCTTTATCTGTACTTCTTATCTTTGATCATCACCTTGATATGGTACCTCGGCTCAGTACTTCTTTTATTTCTTTTCATCTAGATACCTCAGCTCGGTATGGCACCTCGACATGTTTCATTCGTTTATTTCTGCAAACTTATTCTTGCACAAAACTTTAGCAAGTCGTAACCAAAAAGTTGGTTTAATTTACTGGATGGCTCTAACACAAGGGTTGAGATCAGATGAGGTAAAAAGTGAGGTAAAATATGAGGTCTCCAATCACGCGTCGCCACGTGTACAAAAGAGTAGAGAGGTTTAAATTTTTTCTATTTTTGAAAAAAGCAATTTGTACACGTGGCGACTCGTGATTGGAAACCTCATATTTTACCTCACTTTTTACCTGCTGTGATCTCAACCGCTAACACAACTGCAGTGAAGATCAACCTTGCCATTTTCATCAACAACGTAGCAATAATAATGGATAAATTAGCAAAGTATATATTTTACTAGTAAAAAAATACAGAAAATGTTAAGAAGTTGTTAAAGCATGACGCTGTATAGCATTTTCTTGAACAACTTTTCTTCATCCACCAAGTCAACAGATTCTGGGAATCCCATTCCGCTCTCCCTTTTAATTTAATTAGGACATGGAATTTGTGTGCCAGTGGGAATATGTTCTTTCTGCCCATATCTGTGGTTGGCAAATAAAGGAAGCAATTAGCCGGGGAGGGGGGGAGGGGGGGAGGGGGAGGTGGGAGGATTACTCCTGTCGTGTAGTTTGTAAAGGAAAATGACTTTAAAGGAAAATGACTGGTTGGGGTTCTAACCTTTAAAGGCAAATTACTTTATTGCACATTGGAGAAGTGCGATGTTTTGTCTAAGGATGTTAACGAACCGAGTCAAACAAAATACTAGGTTTTTAAATTCGGATTCGTTTAGCTAAACGAATTGTTTGGTTCGGTTCGTTTAACTAAACGAACTTTAAAATTGGTTCGAATTCGACTCGATAACACTATACATGTTTAAGCGAGCCAAACAGTTCGCCAATAGTTCGGTTCGTTTTAGTAAACGAACCCAAACAGCTGTTCGAATTCAGCTCGTTTACAAATAATTACCGAACGAATACGAACTGAACACAAACCAAACTCGTTTAGAAACATAGTTAAGAAACTTATTGAGGAGTTTGGTTAAGACTATGGGCTAACTATGTAAATTAGACTCTAGAGGCAATAATAAATTATATTTAAATCTTGAATAGTACTTTATTTCCTTTTTCTTTTTGTTTCTGAATCTGAAAAAAGAAATGGAATATCAATTTAACTCAAAAAAGGTGTGCCTCTTTGAAGAGTTATGTCCAAAATTCCAAAGCTGATATCTTTTTATTTATGCTTTAATATAGTAACAAGCACATCATATTTATATTTATTACGAGAATTCCTCGACTTGTTATATTCATAAACCCATAATCTAATATAATAAAATTCATTTAAAAACAAATATACACGCATGTTTCATGCCAATATTTGTTTTTCTCTGCTTCCATTTTCCTATTAAGGGCGTTTTCGGCATACTAAGATTCCATATTTGCAAAGGGTTCAAAGAGGTGTTTGAACCGGATCGTTTTGCGATCTAATATACGCAGTCTTACTTTACACTTTGTGCAAAAAACTGTTTCCGCGGCTCGAATCCGTAACCTCAAAGTGACAAATAAGCAACCTTACCAGTTGCTTCCATTTTCCTATAAGTTTGACAAATCCAATCATAGCAGCAGCAACCTTTGCATTTCCATCGCCAGGTTAAGCCCAAAAGAATTAAAGCAGAACACCACAAGCTGAAAAAATGGAATCAGAAAACAAGTCCCAGATTCCAATTATACCATTAACCAGCGAAATCTTAAAGCCAGGGAGCAGTTCTTGGAGTACTTCATGTAAAGATGTGCAGAAAGCGTTGGAAGAGTATGGATGTTTCATAGCAATTCATGATCAATTTTCTTCAGATGATAGCAACGAAATGTTCAAAGGATTAAGGGATTTGTTTAGCCTTCCTCTTGAGAACAAAGATCAGAGACTTGTGGATGGACCTTTCTCTACTTACCTAGGGCCTAAGCCCTCCATGCCCCTGTATGAAAGTTTGAGTATCACTGATTCAACCAATCTACAATCAGTTGAAAGATTTTCAGACTGTATTTGGCCTTCAGGAAATCCAATCTTCTGGTAATTTTTCATTTGAACTTTTTAAATTTGTTATTAACTTTGTTGATTATGTGATGGATTCTCTTCTACACGTAAGATTATCATTGAATTGATGACCAGAATTTTCTTGATTCAATGGTTGTTCAGCCTGCAACTACTCGCGACTTGAATATGATGATGCTATTATGAGTTTAACGATATTAAATGTCAATATTTTTAAGACTTCTTTTTATTTGTTTATCTATAAATTAAATGGTGTGATAGTGTAGTAGTGAAAGAATTTAGTAAATACAAATAGAAAGCTTCTGAGATTAAGATAGTTATAACCGTGTATATGCACAAATAATGGAAGATAAAGATAAAAACAAAAAAAACAAAAAGGAAAAAAGAAGGCTTTGTCCTTTGGAATGAATGTATTGTTTGGTTTCCTCCCATCCTCCTCAAATTCTATCGATAACTTTTGACGTCGTGTGAATATATTGGGTATGGTTGTTGTTATCTATAAATTAAATGATTGATCTAAATTACCTTTGAATGCTTAAGACAGAAATCTCAACTAATCTAACAAGAAAGGTTAATACTCAATGTTAAACATCTTATCTTCTTTCCATATTCTTGCTTATGTAAAATAAATAAATAAAAACTTTAAATACAAAAGGCCTATACTCGATTATTTGTATACTGATCGCATGGGAAGAGATTAGGCCAATCATTGACCTACACTCCATTATTTGGGGACTGATTCAATTGAAAGAGATTAGGCCAATCATTGCAAAGTTACTGCAGAGTAGTTCAGAAACGATAGATCCCCTCATAGACGAATAAATGGATTATATTAATCGAATGATCGAAGAAAATAGAAAACGTCTTCTTTTATTTTTATTACATCTTTCTTATTCATACGAAAGCTTTACTTATTGGTTATCTGAAGACTTTATTAAATATATAGTATATAATACAAGCCATCCATAGAGAGAACACCTATCCGGTATATGTCAGTTTTTGTTTTCTTGGGCTTGTCAACTTTTTTTTTTTTTTTAATTGGTTCAATGGCCCCTCAAGATGTACACTAGTCCCACTTGGGGAAAATATAGGCAAGATGATCATCAATTAACATTTGTTTTCTTGATTCCATCTACACTCCATCTATAGAATAATCATAAATTTCAGAAGTCACGGATATACTGTTGATGATATGTACCATATCGGCCATGGATATGGTCAGAAAGTAATTCTTTAGTACAATAGTTTTTTTTTTTTGACAAAAAAAATGCAAATATCATAAATCTAGAAATGGTCATGTTCATCAAAAGATGCATCTAAATGGGGTGCCACCCGTACATTAGTCCTATTCGGCATCACAACATGCTGTGATGCAAATGCGCGCTAATGCAAAATTTACAAGTAAAAGTTTGCAAGCAACAGGCTGCTATCCATAGGATAAAGGCGTGTTTTGGTGTGAGGACAGGTCCGAGATTAATCTTGTCAAGGTACACTTTCCCCTTTGGATCTCAGAACCTCATAAGATCTTTTAGGTAGGAGATTATCATCCACCACCCATTCATTAATCAAGTTCTGTGCCTCCATAACAGATCCTTTAATTTGGACTAATTGGTCTGCTATTTGAAAAATTTTCTTCATCAAAGGTGAAATAGATTTCTTAACCAATCAGGTCCAAAGTGTGTGGTAAGTCTTGTACTTATGATTGATTCATTGAATCCATAAGGAATCCTTTTTACGATGTAAATTCCATAGATGTTTGGCCAAAAGTACAGAATTCCAAGATCTTAGTTCAAAAATACCTAGACCACCTTCATTTTTGGGTTTACAGATGTGTGTCCAACCAACCAAAGCTCTCCTATTTCCTTGTTCTGTTTTACCCCAAAGGAAGTGCAAGCAGATACGGTTAATTTGATCAATGACCGTGTAAGAAACTACAAGTGCACTTAACAAAAGCAATGTATTCCCTGAAAAACAGATCTTATAAGTTCTAGTTTGCCGGCATAGGAGAGGTTTGATGTTTTCCAAAGGTTAATTTTTTTCAGCATGCTTGAAATACACGGAGAATAATGGCATACTTGGAGCTTATATCCAGCAATTGGAATTCCTAGATATCGGAAGGGTATTGATCTAATCGAAAATCCAGTAATAGTTAGTAAGGAACTGAAGTCTTGGACAGCGACTACAAAAAAACTCAGAATTCTGGATATTGGCAATTAGACCCGAGCAATTTCCATTCCATGATTTTAGTTAATGAGAAGGGATCCGCTTTAGAGAAAAGGACAAGATCGTCAGCAAAGCACAGATGGGTGATTAGGCTTTCCTTGCATTTTGGGTGAAAAGAGAAACCAAGATCCCAATGGAGTTGTTTCATGGAGCGGGAGAGGTATTCCATGTATAAGACAAAAAGAAATGGAGATAGTGGATCACTTTGCCTTAAACCTCTCATTCCTTTAAAATGACCATGTGGGGTTCCATTGACGAAGATTGAATAGGATGTCGTCGTGAGACATTGCATAATCCAACCAATAAATGTAGGAGGGAAACCTAGGCCATTGAGGGCGGACTCCAGAAACTTCCAATTAAGTGTGTCATAGGCCTTCCTAATATCTACGTTAAGCACACTTAGGTGCAGTTCTTTTTCGGTCATATTCTCTTACAAGTTCCTGGACCAAAAATATATGTTCTATCATCGATCTTCCTTTGAGAAAACCTGCTTGGGCTTTATCAATAATCTGGCCCATTACTGGGATAAGTCTATTAGACAGGATTTTGGAAATACCTTTGTACACCACATTACAACAGGAGATGAGCCTAAAGTTTTCAACCCTAGAAATATTATCAGTCTTGGGTATGAGGGTAATCAAGGCGTGGTTCAGTTGTTTGAGGAGCTGACCATTGGAAAAGAATTCGTGAATGGCTTTTAATGTATCACTCCCAAAAATGTCCCAAGCCTTAATAAAGAAATCAGAAGTGTACCTATCGGGCCCTTGAGCTTTGTTTTTCCCATTTGAAAAAATGGCCTTTTTAATTTCCTCATCATTTATTGGTCTAAGAAGGTCAGCAGCAGACCTAGCATCTATCTTAAGTCCTAGATCAAGAACTATTGGTGAAATTGGAGTGGCCTCCGGGGACGAACCAAGAAGATTTTGATAATAGCCCACAAATTGCTTTCCCACTTGGTCAATGGAATCCGTTAATAATCCATCAGGTTTCAGAATAGAGGGAATGAAAGATATGGCTTTTTTCCTTTTGAGGATAGAATGGAAGAAAGATGAGTTTGTGTCACTAAGGTGAATATAATTGCCTTTGGCTAGCTGGACAAAATATTTCCTCTCACACTCCATCAGATTCCTAGTGAATTTTTTCTGTTCTTTATTCTTCTGATCCCAAAATACTGAATTTTCAGAGCTACTAGCAGAAATCTGGAAATCCTCAAGATCCTTAACAGCCTTTTCAACTCTAGATGAGATATGTGAGAAGCTTTTTTGGTTTAGGATACGTAAAGGATGCTTAAGAGATTTCAATTTTTTGCATAGCTGGAATATCTGAGTTCCACTCTAGGTTTCTTTCCAAAGATTAACAATAATGGGCAGAAAATCCGGGCTAGTAGACCACGTTTTGAAATACTAAAGGAAAAGGATCTAGTTGGGGGCTGTGGTTGCAAATCTAAGGTTTCAGGGGAATGATCAGATAAACACTCAGATGCATGAAAATGAGCAGTGGCATCGGGAAACATTTCGAGAAACACACCATTACCCATAATCCTGTCCAACTTAGATTTCACCCCTTGTGCCTCCCAGGTGAACTTGGGCCTAGTGTAACTTAAATCTATCAACCCTGATTGGGATAAACAGTTTAATTGGTCCATAAGCTGGTAGTAAGTAACATTTTTGCCCCTAATTCTTTCATTTTCATCCAAGATACAGTTGAAATCCCCCAAAACAATCCAAGGTTCAAGTGTAACAATGGATTGCTGCAACAGGCTATTCCATAAAGGCCTTCTATCTACAATTGAATTGTAGGCATAGACAAAAGTAGCAAAAAATGATTTTGAAGATACTAGGCAAGTAATTTTAAAAAACATCATTTGTGCGTCTAGTGCTACCAAGTGGACATTTGCTTTCATCGGATTCCATAAAATGAGAATCCTCTTGCCGGGATGGGACTCAAAATTATGTACGAAGTCCCAGTGTCTAAATGTAGTACCAACTAGTCTACGAAGCATTGTATTATTTAGCTTTGTTTCCAACACTGCCACGATATCAGTATTAGTTTTCTGGACAAAATTCAGTAATCCCTTGTGCTTAAGAGGAGCATTACACCCCCTTAAATTCCAAAATGACACAATCATTAATATTTAGGGGTAGAGGCTGCAGACCTCTTTTTCTTTTTCTTTTTCTTCGAATGTTCCACCCATTCATGTTCCAACTGTGGAACATAAGGTGTTACATCTTTAGAACCCTTTGTGGGTTCTTGCTTTGAGAGAATGATCTCTTTGAGGAAACCAAACTCATAAAACTTAGGCAGCATTTGAACATGTATTCTATCAAAAAACTGTGATTGTACCTGCCTCAAGGTATCATGAAGATCGGAACTGGACAGTTCCTCTGAAATTCTCATATCTGGTATTGCTGATGCCCCAACTTCCCTTACTGGGACTGCCTCCTTGAAATGCTTGTGGGTACATGTTTTATACACATCTTCTAACAGGCTAGGGTCCTGACATCCAGGCCCTTTAAAATTTATAGACGGGGATACATCAGATGCTGTGGGGGGGGGGATACAATAGTTACTAACATAACCAACAAAATATCCACAGTTGATAATAAATGACATGCCAACAGGCACATAGTATGTTCCAAATGAGCCTTCAGAGCAGTCCAGTTGATATTTGAGATTGAGATTTACTCCAAGATATTAAGAGTTCGAATCTAGGGACACACAGTGTGGGTGTTCCACTGCTGCTAGGCCAAAGACCTAGTTTGCAGGGGGTACCTTGTGTGCGTCATTGCGTAAGTCCTCATCCAACCTGGGTGGCCGCTGGGCTCCTGATTTACATCCTTCACAATGCTCCTTAGGGGTGAGGCGGTGGGCCCTCCAGAGAGAGGGATTTCACCTTTTACTCTAAATATGTTCCAAATGAGTTTATCTTTTTTTTTTCTTTTCCATTTCTCATTAGTTAAAGACCAAACAAAGCCAAAAACACACTCTTCCTTAGCTTTGAAATATGATGGAATAAAGCAAAATGACTTACATAATTGGCTGCGCTTTTTATATTGTGAAGTAGCAATTGATGGACATAACTTGACGCAATTTTCATTATGGGTAATCGGAAAACAACCTCTGTGTGTTTCTAACACATGAGTATAGTTGTGTACATCTGATCCCCCTATACCTCGCCATAGACAGTAGCTTCTAAGGCAATAGAATAATGTTGTTGTTGTATCCTTTTGTTTCAATGCTCATGCCAGTAATTCTGACTCCAATTTCTTCCATGTTGGCAATACATATACAAAAATCTTATTGGGATTTTGACATGCATTTGGACAGTGAAAGGACAAAACTTTATGCAAAGAAATATTCAACATTGGATCAACTTGTGGGGAGAATGCTGTTTGAAAGCTATGGAGTAGAGAAGCACCTACATGATTATGTGGAAATGCTGACTTACCTCCTTGTGTTCATAAAGTATAGAGCTGCTGAAGAGGATGAGATAGATTTGGGCCTTATTCCTCACACTGACAAAGGATTCATCACTATCCTTGAAGAAAATGGAGTAAATGGCTTACAGATGAAAACAAAGGAAGGAAATTGGATAACTGTTGATTTTCCTCCTTCATCTGTCATCGTCATTGCAGGGGATTCACTAAAGGTTTGTACTTTTTCCCTTCCCACCATATCTTGTATCAAAGTGTTCATAATTTTTTTTACACTTTGAATCTATTTAAATGAAATGATAACTTAACATGGCATATTGTAACATTAGACATATTAATTTCATTGCTTGTATTTTCTGTTGAAACTTGGGCTTACATGAGATGAGGCTTATATCCATTCAAAACTTGCAATGGGTGGTAGTACGTCATTCTCATATAACCCATATATTTTTCTCAAAGTGGGCGATGTCAGAGTATATTTTCAATACGCTCTCTCACATAGCAAAGTGGCTTGACATACACACGCGCCTTAGAATCCGCTCTCAATCACAAACCACAAGTCAGACATGAACATCTGGATTTAGATAAGGGGAGACAATAAATTGCCAACCCTAGACCTGGCAAGGTGTGAAACATATCATTCAATGAAGTTTTAGGCACACAAAATGTAGCCCGCGCGTGTCTATGTCTATATGTCGGGTCTATTATTAGAGTCGTGTTATATCTTTTCATGTGTGTGTGGTTCATGTATTTGGCCAATAAGTGATGGAGGCGTGCTTTTATATTTATATATCTTGCGACTGCATATTGAAGTGTTAAAATGTTTGAAATTAAAAATCTCCTTATTACGTTTTCTTAATGTTGTCTAAATGTTAGTTCTCATGATTGACTATTCTATATGTCTGTGTCTCCTATTAGAATCTGTCCTAGGTCCAAATATGGCATGAAAATCTTTATGAAATCAATTACAAATGTCTGTGTGCCCAATTCAAGTTCTCAACTAACACAGTAATTTAAGATATTCAAAACAAAATCAAGATTGTTTTAGGCTGCATATCTGTTTGGTCTATTTACTAGTAATAACTTGTTGGAGCTTTGGATTCAGGCGTGGAGCAATGGAAGAATACATTCAGTATTACATAAAGTTACAATGAGTGCAAAGGCAGAAAGGTATAGTGTTGCACAGTTTTCATACCCTAAAAGATTGGTGTCTGCACCAGAAGAGCTGATTGATGATGAACACCCTCGCCTCTATAAGCCATTAGATGCTTATGGATTGCGGCGTTTTTACCACCAGATAGATGAAAAAGGGATCAAAATCGATGATGTACTCAAGGCCTATTGCGGTGTTTGAGTCTAGCCAATTTGAACAGTTAGATCTTGCAAATATGTATGATCTAACGGGTTAAGAAAACAACTGAATTATTCAGTCGGCTGAATGAAAGAAATGAGCTTATTGCTTTCCTAAATACCGGTCACCTTAATGGGCTCGACCCTGATCTCATGTTGCTTTTTCTCGGTCTATATAGTTACTTATATTATGCTAATATACAGTGTTCCTTTATTTGTTATTTACTCAGAAATTATTGTTATCTAGAACTACTTTAAAGTTTATATTTGAATCGCTTGTTTTGGATACTTTCACTTGCTTTAGGTGTAGCGACCCGTCCCGAGCCTTAGTACTCGAAATGGCTCACCCGCCGTATCTCACTAATGAGAATACAAGGCGTCGATACAAATCAACTACACGTCATCATAATAACGCAAATCGATGTCAGCAGAAGTCATTAATAAAATCCTGAATAAAATAATAATCATCATCAATACAATGTCTAAGAATTTCTAAATCAATACAATAGTCAAATGTATGTAAACACTAATCTCGAAAATACATTAACCTAGAATATCAAAATAACTGTCTCAACCAACCCTCGAAAGTCTCGTCTGAATATCCTTAGTCTCGAAATCTCTAGTCTCGATCTTCCATGGTATACCGACTCATGTGTAAGCATATCCTAACTTCTCCTACCTGCAAAACTGGTGAGTGGTGGTTTGAGCCAAATCAACGGGCTCAGTAAGCAACCTACATATACCTGTTATAGAAATTATACATGCAGAAGCAAATACAAATAACCTTTATAGTTAATATATATGTCCTTAGTTCACAAATAATTTCACTTAATTATCTTTAACAATTAACACTTCAAAAAAAACATAAAATAAATAATCCATCAGCTCAATCTATGTTACCATGATGCATGCTCTTCTCAAATATGAGATACAGAACAAACAAAGAATCCCATAAGCAAAGAAAAGAACAATACATACCAATGGAGCAAATCAACTGCTAAAAGTAAGTCACTCTACATAATAATGCGCAACTTCATGATGCATGCCTTCATCCACGTGTCACACGCTACAAGAATCATGTCACGCAATATGTTCCTTAGACCTATATGCAATGCATGATCTTATAATTGACTGGATGCATGTAGCCCATACACTACAATCCACCCTGACCGATGCCCGTGGCCTGTACACCACGATCCACCATAACCGAGTGCTCATGGCCCGTACATCATAACCCACTCCACTCCAGTGTCTGAGACCTGTACATCTCAGTCCACTCCAAATGCAATGCATGTGCCATGAATGCAATGTAAATTCCACTTTAATATATATATTATGTTCTGAGCCGAGGCCTGCCACCTCAACCGGCCCGCTGGCCATCCGTGTTGGGCTCGGCGGCCTGCCTGGCGTGGTTCTCTTCTCCTTCATCTCATTTTCGTTTTTGTTCATCTCATCTTTTCGTTAAGCCTGTACATCCACGCTCATTCATACACATCATTCACATGTACATACATACATCTAATTTACATATGTAATCATATATCTCACATAATACACACAACTCGCATATACACAAATACAAATATATAACAAATAACACACTGAGGCATGATAAATATAACAAGCACAGATAGACCACCTACCTCTGATGCATGACAACATAACGAGCACAAATAGACCAATTACCTCTGATGCATGACAGTATAACGAGCACAGATAGACCACTTATCTCTGATGCATGACAGTATAACGAGCACAGATAGACCATTTACCTTGAATCTGGTACTCACTTCCTTCTCTTCTAGGCTCGAATCTAAACAATTGTAGTATAAAAATCAATACCTACTAATAAAGGTTAATTTGAATTACTTAAAATAATTAGTTCATAGCTTTCTATTTTTTTCCTATTTGTCATACCAATATATATATATATATATATATATATATATATATATATATATATCTTATACTTGCAATTGATCTAATGAAATTCTGCATAATATGTGTGCGCTACCTACTGTGGCTGAAATTTACATTGCCTAAGAATTCTATTTACTTTCCATCCGTCACATCCATACCTCCAATATTTCACATCACATTTTTTCCCGAATCTTTTCTTTTCTTTTTTTTCACATAGACCCACTATTCAAAATATACATATTTAGCTTTGGCCATTTGCAACAGAATCGAGATTGCAAATTTCATAACAATGTAAGGATTACATTTTGCAACGTACACACATGTGCACTTTTGATTTTACATATGCATCCGATATAGAATATATTTTGCCATGTACTTATAATAATCACTACTTCAACTATATTTTGTAAACTTTCGGCAACTCAATTTTTAATATAAATCCATGTCATATATCCTATACAAAAATATATTTATAAACCGTTGCATGAATTTAAACCCGGATTATGCAATGTTAGCTTTCCTCCAATAAACAATTAACACATTCAAGTATTTAGGATTTGTCAATATACTATTATATTAAAGAAGACTTTGCTTTTGCCACTGTCCTCCACCTCGGCAGCAACAAGCAATAATAAGAATCTTAACCCATGAAATAAACTTAACATATAATACATACTTATATCTTATATAATAAAATACCGTTTTTTTAAGGAAAACACAAAAACTTTCTTTTGGCTGAATCACAGCACCTGTGAGCATCATAATTTCATCTCGGCCCTTTTTGCAAATATTAACCAAAAGTTTACAACTTTATGTGTACCCACGTTATGTACTCATATATATACATATATAATACATCAAACTGTGCACTCACATATACGTATGCATGATCTGATTTGATACAAAAATAACATTATGACGTTGGAAATCATAGCAAATTTAACAAAGGTACTTGCCTCATATTTCGATTAAACGTGCTAAAGATGCTGTTTTTTTGACAACGATGGGTTTGGCTAAAATGCTGACTGAGGATCCTCCGGAGGTGGTTCCGGTTGAAGATCAATATCAGAATATGCGAAACAGTTTGATGGCTGAAGCATGGAATTATAGTAATTATGTTTGCTTGAGTCATATTTTAAGTTGTTTAGACAATTCGTTGTACGGACTGTATTGTACCTGTAAAACTGCAAAGTCACTGTGGATGGCCTTAGATAAGAAGTACCGCACGGAGGATGTCGGTACAAAGAAGTTTGTCGTTGGCAAATTTCTTGATTTTAAAATGTCAGACTCCAAGACTGTTGTTTCTCAGATTGAGGAAATTCAGATGTTAGTGGTTAAAATGGAAGAAGAGTGCGTGTCGCTCAGTGAATCTTTCATAGTGGCATCTGTGATTGAGAAGCTACCTCTTTCGTGGAGGGAATTTAGAAGCTATCTCAAACACAAGCGAAAAGAAGATGACATTGGAGGATCTGATTGTTCGACTCCGTATAGAGGAGGACAATCGCTGATCTGAAAGAAAGCCAAGTTCGAGTTCTGGTCATGCAAAGGCGCATGTCGCAGAGGCGAAGAAAAAAAAGGTAAATCCTGTCGGAGTGAAATCTAAAGGCAAGGAAGTTGCCAAAAGTTTACTGGAAAATGTTATAACTGTGGAATTCAGAGGCATCGCATTGTTGACTACTGTAAGCCCAAGAAAAAGCAAGAAAAAGCGAAAGCCAACCTTATCAGCCAGATGGATGATCTAGATTTGTGCGCTGTTGTTTCTGAGTGCAACACAGTAGAAAATCCTCGTGAATGGTGGGTGGACAATGGAGCCACTCGACATGTCTGTGCAAACAGGGCGATGTTCAGAGGCTATTCTCCAGCCAAGAATGATGAAAAGCTGTACATGGAAAACTCTGATAGCTCAAAGATTTAAGGTTCGAGCAATGTGATTCTGAAGACGACTTCAGGAAAGGAATTGACTCTGCGAGATGTACTGCACGTTTCTGACATCCGCAAGAACTTAGTTTCTAGAGCTTTACTAGTCAGTCATGGATTTAGACTAGTATTTGACTGTAATAAATTTATTCTGAGTAATAATGGGGTGTTTCTGGGAAAGGGGTACTTAACTGATAACATGTTCAAATTAAGTGTAATGACAGTTGTACCCAAGAAAACTTTGCCCGAAGAGGCTAATAAGATTGCTTCTACTTCTGCTTATATGCTTGAGTTTTCTTGTTTATGGCATTTTTGTTTGGGACATGTTAATTATAAGTCAATACAAAGAATGATTAATCTTGACTTATTACCCAAACTGAACATTAATAAAGAAAAATGCCAAGTCTTTGTTGAAGCAAAAATGACAAAGATGCCATTTCCTTCAATAGAAAGGAACACTGAACCTTTGGATTTAATTCATACGGATGTGTGTGATTTAAAAATTGTGCAAACAAGAGGTGGTAAAAAGTATTTCACAACTTTTATCGACGATTGCACATGATACTGTTATGTTTATTTGCTAAATAGCAAAGACGAGGCCATTTATGCTTTCAAGGACTTTAAAAATGAAGTTGAGAATCAACTTAGCAAACGAATTAAGACAATTCGTAGTGATAGAGGTGGCGAATATGTCACACCGTTTAATGAATTCTATTCTAAACATGGCATTATTCATCAAACTACTGCACCATATTCACCTCAATCGAATGGTATTGCTGAACGCAAAAACTGTACTCTAAAAGAGATGATGAATGCTATGTTGATAAGTTCAGATTTACCACAGAACTTATGGGGGGAAGCAGTTCTCTCAGCCAACGTCATTTTAAATAGAATTCCACCTAAGAAGATGGATGAAACCCCGTACGAGCTTTGGAAAGGACATAAGCCTAGTTACAAATACTTGAAAGTGTGGGGGTGTCTGGCGAAGGTTGCAGTACCCAAACCAAGACTAGTTAGAATTGAGCCTAAAACAATTGATTGCATATTTATAGGATATGCAAGTAACAGTAGTGCATATCGATTCTTGATGCACAAGTCGGACATTCCTGACATGCATGAGAATGATGTCATGAATCAAGAAATGCAGTGTTCTTTGAAGATGTCTTTCCAAAGAAAGACAAAAACAACGAAGAAACAAGTACTAGTAAGCGAGTGCGCGAGACGACCTCTCAAGAAATTGAGGAACCACGTTAAAGCAAACGAGCCAGAATACCAACATCTTTTGGACCAGATTATCTTACGTACTTGGTAGAAAACGATTCAAGAACCTTTTCTGAGGCTATGTCAACTCCAGAAGCTCCCTTCTAGAAAGAGGCAGTAAAAATGAAATAGAATCGATTCTTCAAAATCACACTTGGGAGCTGGTTGATCTTCCATCAGGAAGTAAACCACTCGAATGGAAGTGGATCTTTAAGAAAAAGCTAAAAGAGGATGGGTCTATTGACAAGTACAAGGCCCGGTTGGTAGCTAAAGGCTATCGACAAAAGGAAAGCTTTGACTTTTTTGATACCTACTCACCGGTAACTAGGATCACTTCGATAAGGATGCTAGTTGCTATCGCTGCAGTCTACGACTTAGAAATCCATCAGATGGATGTGAAGACTGCCTTCCTAAACGGTGAGTTAGAAGAAGAAATTTATATGGAGCAACCTGAAGGGTTTGCCGTACCAGGGCAAGAGAAAAAGGTGTGTAAACTTGTTAAGTCTTTGTACGACTTAAACAAGCACCCAAACAGAGGCATTTGAAGTTTGATGAGGCAATGTTGTTAAATGGCTTCAGGATCAACGAGTGTGACAAGTGTGTGTACAGCAAGAACACACCAGACGCTTATGTGATAGTATGTCTATATATAGACGATATGCTTATCATCGGCAGTACTCATGACATCATCTTGAATACCAAGAAGATGTTAACACGAAATTTTGACATGAAAGATATGGGGGTTGCCAATGTTATTCTAGGGATTAAAATTTCTCGAATAACTGAAGGCCTTGCTATATCGCAAACTCATTATATTGAATTTGTTCTTAAACGATTCAATATGTTTGATACAAAACCAATAAAGACCCCATTAGGCTCAAGTATACACTTAAGAAAGAATCGAGGTGAATCTGTAGCTCAATTGAAATACTCACTGGTAATTGGAAGTCTGATGTACATAACGAACTATACAAGACCAGACTTAACTTGTTCAGTAAACAAATTGAGCAGGTTTACCAGTAATCCAAGTGAAGATCATTGGAAAGCTCTAAATAGAGTGATGAGGTACCTGAAGTACACAATGAACTTTGGATTACACTATACAAGATATCCGGCAGTATTGGAAGGATATTGTGATGCGAATTGAATATCAGATAGCAAGGAATCTAAGTCCACTAGTGGATGCCTATTCACTATTGGTGGTGGTGCTGTGTCATGGAAGTCTACAAAACAAACGTGCATAGCTCGGTCTACTATGGAAGCCGAGTTTATAGCACTAGATAAAGCTGGAGAAGAGGATGAATGGCTTCGAAATTTCATAGAAGATGTTCCATGTTGGCCTAAGCCAATCGCTCCTATCATCATACACTGTGATAGTCAGTCTGCTATAGGACGAGCATAAAGCAGCATCTACAATGTTAAGTCACGACATATACATCAGAGGCATAATACCATTAAGCAATTGATCTCTAATGATGTGATTTCCATTGATTACATAAAATCAAAAGAGAATCTTGCGGATCCGCTTACAAAAGGCTTGCCTAGAGATCAGATGTCAAAATTGACAAACGGAATGGGACTTAAGCCTACTACGTAAGAATCTTTGTAATGGTAACCCAACCTTATTGACTGGAGATCCCAGAATCTTGGTTCAATGGGACAACTAAGTTATGAAGTTTCAATTTAGCACTTACTCATTCCGTTACATAAAAGTGATGTCTGCAGAGAATATTTAGGATACGCTAAATCTTTTAATGATGTCCTATATCTTGATACATCAAATGGGGTATGGTAGAATGCTCCTGATAGGAATCACCTATGTAAGTGTGAAGTGGGGCCGCTTCTATGAGAATTCTATGAGGCAAGAAATATCTAAAACACTTTCTGAAACCAGGTTGTTCGTGGCCAAAACAAACACAACCATGAGAACAAAAAGGATATTAAAGAAAATGTTGTGTGAGTATTGTTGTCTAGGTTCACAGCAAAGGCTGACTAGTTCAAGACATCAAGTCACTACTTAGCCGAGTGAATCCGATGGTACATCACTACGAAAGGTTCAAAGCCAGAAGCTACCTCTTCTAATGCAACATTTTCTTTTTTGACTTCTCGTTAGAGTCTGCATCGGCATTTGCATTAATTTTCATTAATGTGGGAGATTGTTGGAGAAAAATTAGTAAATGCGTTTGTCCAAAGTTGGTGAGCAACATACTTTGAGCTTAATTAAGATTAGTTTTCGTTAATCAAAAAACTAATGAATCCTAAATTATCTAGGTAATGAGTAGATGATTTTAGGCTTTTGAATCACTCAATTTCGATACCGGGTGAATGAGAAATTAATGCTTAAAGTAGGTTTAAAAATTGGTTGCAAATTAGAAAATTAGTGATGTGGCTTCATGAGAAGAAGACACATCACCTTTTTGCAAACATACCACATTGGCAAATTGAAGGGAAAATGCCACCAAATATAGTGCTACGAGAGGCACTTTAGATGTGTCCTAAGGGCATGAGAAGTTTTTGACCAGAGGGAAGACCTAGAAAGTGCCACACGCGCGCGCGCCACCGCCTGCCTGTGCGGCTGGCTCGGCTCGGCTCGTGCTCAGGCTCGTGGCTCGTGGCACGTGGCTCGTCCGCCCGGTTCTTATCTTTTTGGATAAATTTTGTTTTAAATTTTTCCAGAAAATAATTTACTTGATCCTACGATTATGATTTAATCCTACGATCTAACGGCTTAGATTAAGCTGACAGTTTTAGCTAACTGATTCTTAGCGGTCGTGGGTTAATGGCCGATCAGAGGCAGTCGTGGGGTGCGTGGTGAACGTGGGGGTTATTGGCCGATCAATGCGGTCGTGGGTTGCCGTAACCTCCAAGATTTTCTTCTATAAATGGAGGCAGTGCACTGCTTCTGAAAAACACAGAAATGTTCTTTCTCTTCTCTTACTGCATACGAGCATTACTCATAGGTTCAATCAATTGTCAGCAGCATTAGATTTGCAGAATTTGTATGCCAAACATAGCTTGAGGGGAGGGGGTGTTGAAGGCAGTTGTATGCTGGATGGTGCTGTAGGTGAAGGTGAAGAGCATACGTGATGTGATCATTGAGTGGGGACGAATGATCACCTTGAAATAAAGAAGGAAAATACATATGAGGAGGTTAGTTGTTCAGAAGTTGAATGGGTAATGATGTAGGAGGTGTAAGCAGTGAGCACATGTGGTTACCGTGTGAAGTGGCTGAGTGTTCGACGAAAGGAGAATAAGGCAGTTGAAGAAGAAGGAAGAGGAAGTCCTTGAAATGACCAAAAGTCATCGGTGCAATAGCAACCTCCTTGAGGTGGACACCAGGTGTCATCCCAGCAAATAATGTCGGGACATGGTACATCATAGTCTGCGCAGTAGCCATTCTCTCCACAATAACAACCTTTAGGACAAGTGTAATGATTGACGCACCCAATTTCTGGACATGAATCTCCTTCTACTATCTTTCTGGACATAAAGACGTTGGAAAAACCCGCGCTTTTGCCAGCTTCATTTGCTCTTCCACCCCCGACATGGGACGCAGCTGCATAAACAAGTATTATCAATCATTCATATCAATTTAAAACACAACTACCTTTTACGATGCAATGTTTATCAAGTGTAATGAAGCAGAGACTAGAGTAGAGAGTAACCTGAGGTGATGAGAGGAAATAGCAAGAAGATGATCAAATTAGGCATTTTCTTTTGCATTGTCAGAGAAAATGGAAGTGGTCACACAATTTGGAGGCCAATTCTCATATAAAAAGAGCGGAGTCATGAAGACCGATTCCTCTTATTGTTGCAGGCATCCCTATTGTGTTATCTTGAATAATCAAGGCAGGCGTCTATATTGTCTGGCAAATTCTATCGTTTTGATTGTATCATTGAATTTTTCTTGCATATTATACGTAAAATTTGTTGGAAAATTTCAAAACCGATCTGCGCTTGTAAATAAAGCAATGACCGAACTACGGAGCTCACGCCAGGTTGGATCGGTCTGCCAGGTCAAGACAATCTAAGGAGCTCACGCCAGGTTGGATAGTCAGCACTTCAGAACAATAGTTCTGTGTTATCGCCGTCCAGCTGAGCTCAGCACAGCAGCAGAGTCAGCACAGTAGTGCTATAGAACAACAGATGCTCTAACAGCCAAGCTCAGCACACAGAAAAGCTCACTCGGCAGCACTGCAGAACAACAGTGCTGCACTATTAACCGATTAGCCGAGCTCAGCACACAGTGGAGCTCAGGTCGGCAACAGCTCAGCACGACAGTGCTAGCAACTCAGCAGTTTAGAAAATCCGAGGTGAGTCCAGGACTCTGTCCTTAAGACGTATTGCTCTGGTATACTGTGCCCAACCAGAGGAAGCAATCGTCTCCCAGGATACAACAGAATCAATTCAGACGAGCGGCACTGCAGCGCATGAACTCAACGAACCTGTAAGATGTCCTTGCTTCTCTGATGGCTTGAAAAATGCAGAGGATGTTGTGTATGCGGGAGAAGATGAATATGTAGAAAGGGAGATTTCAGAGAGAAACGAAGAAGACGATTGATTTTAAGTTTTTCCTGAGTGACCACAAAGGTCAGCTCGGCCTCTACTTATAGGAGAAAAAATGAGGTCAGTTTGTTACATCCAATTCAACCACAACCGTAGGATCAGATGCCTGCTCTGCCTGAACCGTTGAATTAGATAATCGCATCAGGCCTGTCCACAGCCGTTGGATTCGATAACTGTTCAATCTGAGCCTTCAGATTATAACAATTTTAGGTCAGCTCAGCACCATTAAAGCTCAACAACTTTTCAAACTTAAATCTTAGCCAATCCCAACAACCTGGAGAAGTTTAAATTTAAACAAACTTCTCCCCAGCTGATAAGTTAAGGCCCGCTGCCTGCTGGATCCGGCCTGCAGCCCACGCACTCAGCCCACAACTCAAGTCCAAGCATGAGCCCATCAGGCCCGCAGCTAGCGCGTGGGCTCTCTTGCCGAGCTAAACTGATTTCTATTTCATTTCCCCTTACTTTGAGCGTTAATTTCTCATTCACCCGATATCGTAATTGAGTGATTCAAAAGCCTAAAATTATCTACTCATTACGCAGATAATTAAGGACTTATTAGGTTCCGCTTATCTTTAATGAAAACTAATCATAATAAGCTCAAAATCCGTTGCTAACCACAATTTGCAACTTGTCCGAAGGACAAAACTTTCAATATCAGTTGACTAAGCTTTGAACCTTATTTCACGACTAGAATTTGTCGGGTTTCCACTTGTCTTTTTCTTTTAAAGAAAGACAGACTTACCCACTTGGCATTATTTTATTTCGTGATATTTATCATTTTAAAAAAAAACATTTCATGTTGATTTTGTTTTTGACAATGGTAAATGGGGAAGAAGACTCGACTTTGCCGTCCCGTCCCATGATGGTCAATTTATGCAACGATAAAAAAC
Source organism: Eustoma russellianum (assembly GCA_036186865.1). NCBI lineage: Eukaryota > Viridiplantae > Streptophyta > Magnoliopsida > Gentianales > Gentianaceae > Eustoma > Eustoma russellianum. Next base: position 24,585,263 of record AP025073.1, on the reverse strand, counting down.
GACTCTGGTAATTAAAGCGTCTGGAAGATAACCAATGCTGTCATGGAGGGGTATCCTTGTGTGTTAGGTACTCAGCTAATATGGCCAAGGGAAATTAATCATAAAACTATAGCTATATATGATTATTGAGGATGCATGTGTACGGAGAAAATTGGTTAAATAACTATTAAACATTTATGAACCAACAAGATATAAAGTAACTACCATAAAATTGATGGTCAATTAGTAACTACTAAACACTTATGAATCAGTAAGATAAAAAATAATTGACACGTGACACTGATAAAAAATGCGTCCATATTTTATGTGTATAAATAAAAGAGGAGAACTTTAAATAAGTATTCAAGATGACATTTATTATTAAGTATGATATAATATATACTATATGGTATTTATTTTTGCATTGTCAGGGAAAATGGGAGTGGTCACACAATATGGAGGCCAATTCCTATATAAAAACAGTGGAGGCATGAAGACCAATTCCGCTTATGGTTGCAGGCATTCCAATTTCTTATCTTGAATAATCAGAGTGTATGCCTGCAAGGAAGACATGCTGTTTCTATATTGTCTGGCAAATTCTATCGTTTTGATTGTAATATGTTATTATATCTTTAATATAATAAACATGCTGTGAGGAAATGAAAATGAGTTAAGACATAGGTTCATCCCTATCAACTATGAAAGTTCCATTTTCTCAACTTTGCATAACTTAAGACAAGGAACTAAGAGTGTGGATGAATAATATAAAGAACTAGAGATTTTGTTGAAAAGATCTTACTTCCGGAACCTGAGAAATCAACTAAAATACATTTTCTACATGGTTTGAACACAGAAAATGATATAACCTGGGCCCGAAAAAGAAAAGGAAAAAAAAAGAAGACAAAGCCTATACTTGCAATCCTAAGTAAATTAGAATAAGTAAAGTGATAGAATTATTACTACACTACAAAGTCGTAAATATACTAGGATTACTCAACCTACATCTATATATACACAGACATATATCACTCAAAACCACCCCTATCTTCATTAATTAAACCTGCAGCCTACCCTCCCCATAAATTCTCCCAAATTCCCAGCAAGCTTGGCAGCCATGCTATGCTGCCTTTGTTTTTCTCCACCAATAGTGCCGCCCAGAAATAAGAAAAAAAGAAAAGGGAAGATTCAATTTCTTTATATATATACATACATATACACATACCACACAAAATAAACCCATTCCCCCTCATTTTTCAACCCACCCGAAATTTCCCCCACCCCACTTGAAGAATCAGCGGCATCAATTCCAGGAGGAATGAAAGAATCCAATCCTTTTATATTTTTTTAATAAAAGGCGGGAGGTACGATCCGGTGATTTTATTAATACAATACCTTCACTTGTGGTGGAGGAATACCGTGGTTACATATGTTGTAGGAGACTCTCCTACGAAAAATAAATGTAATGCCAGAAAATATACATGTAATCCTGCATAACGTAAACGTCTAATATTATTTAGATGACTAAAGGAATACAAACTGTACAAATCCAATGTTAAAGCTAATGTTGCATCCGATAGAAATCCATCGTCCAATTCCGCCATGCCTGCCATAAATTCATTGCTCCAGCAATCGCTCGCCAATAGAAATTGCCAAATGATGAGCCATATTAATAAAACAAGATAAATATTCATGTTAAGAATATGAATGTAACAACAATCATACTGACGTTGCCTTCATTCATAACAAATACAGGCAAACCATTAGTAATCATAGCCATGGAGTATTCCACAGTGGATCTATCTATGCCCGCTTCATTCATTCCATGAAGTCTCGGTCACATTCAATGGAAAGAAAAAATGATTAATGAGAAGAATAATGTATGATGAGCCATATATGTTTGAAAAACAAGTAAAATTTGTGATAAAAGGATGTACCCATGTTTCCTGTACCAACCAATGATACAGACAACTGTGTAAGAATAATGCAAATCCAAGGTTAAGAGAATCATATCTATGTAAGAGATGATGCGGTGCGAGTGTGAGAGAAGAACCCAGTAGATTTTGCCTCACAAAACACATGAAATGAAACATGATTAACCAACAAAAAGCATACATGCGGCTATTAACCAAATGTAGAGGATGTAGACAATACCAATGTTGCCTGTGCCAAAGGTGACATAGACAACTATTTGATAGATGCTCCAACCCAATGGGAGACATGATCTTATTATCGTAGATTTGGTGTAGTATCCAATCAAATTGCTCCACGCACCTCACATGAAAAATCATTGAGATATGTATATAATGTCAAACCTGCTGATTGATAATCATATCTAGATAATGCATGTGCAGCTGTGTTGGCGTCTCGTGGACAATAAGATATGGTAGCCGCATTAAGACTCAGAAATTGTATTGTGCGATGCAAACCCGCCGCCAATGAGCCTGTATAGCGATCGGGCGTAGAGAGATAACGTAGCAATAGTCAACAATCTGTTTCAATGAGCAGTTGGTCATGGTCGCGAGCATTGTAAATGAGGGCGTTTTGAACACATGCAACTCAGCCCGTAGAGGCGAAGATGCTGGCAAGGTAAAGGGAATAGCAGAAACTAAATAACCTTGAGAATTCCACAGCACTGGCCCAGCTGCCTCCGTAGTATAGCCAACCGAGGCATCCACATTTAGCTTTAATTTTCATGACGGCGGCAGAAACCATCGAATTATCCTAGGACGAAGTGGACGCAATGATGGCGAAAAATGTCTTGCAACCAGATGAGGTATAGTTTGCGAGAACTTATACCCATGTGTGGACGCACACCATGTAAAAATATGATCACATACGCGTTCCAACAATCGCCATTCATCATCATCATACCAGTATATCCCAACGAGAAGCAATTATCCCCAAAATGTATACCTGTACACTTCTTCCATATAACCCACGTCACCAAAGAAGGAACCACCGCTCTTAATTAGCCAAGCATATGATGTTTTGAATAAGTTCGCCACCATAGAAATAAATATGCTTTTATAGTCGTATTACCTGGCATCGGACACCAGAGAAGAGGATGGATATCTCTTACCATAAGGGCTGTATTAAAGGACAACCCAGAAAAATATGATATTGTAAATCCGAATTTATTTTACAAAAGACACATTGTGTTGGGAAAATTATCTGCCATGTCCAAAAATTGTCAGCTAAAGGTAATGATTTCATCCAAAGTTTCCAAAGAAAAATACGAGAACCCGCAAGAGTTCGTGACCACCATATAAAGCGAGTGTAGTCCAGAGTAGCAGCTTCCGTAACAAGCAAGTTGTAAACCAACTTCAAGGAGAATTGGCCATGCAGATCTGCAAGCCAAAAAAGACCATCCGATTCCTCCTGCACTCCCAAAGACATATACTGATGTATACGGTTAATACATTTCCATATAGGAGAATCATAAATATGTGAGTAGAGTGTTGCCCGCTGGCCATACTTATTACGACTATATTTCGCCCACAAAGTGTTTGCATTATGATATTTCCACCAAAGTAAACAATCATATGATTGTTGAACCATGCTTAAACTTCTAATTCCCAATCCTCCATATTGCGTGGGTCTACAAATATTCTCTCATTTATGCCAATGATGACGATCATTCCAAAAGAAACGTGACATCTTTCAGTTAAGGGCTACAATTACACTTTGTGGTAATTTCGAACTAGCGATTATATGTGTAGGCATGGAACATAGAACATGTCTAATTAGTGTCAATCGGCCCGCCGTAGAAAGTAATTTTGTAGACCAAGAATTTAACTTTGCATCAAAATATGCAAGAATAGAAGCACAGTATTCAGCGCGATTAATACCCTTGTATAAATAAGACCCAAGATACTTGGTGGGTAGGCTAGCTAGTCGCATACCCAACACTTGAGATACTCCTGATCCTGAGACTCCGGAACCCACCACTACTTGACTCTTATGGAGATTAACAAGTTTCCCAGAAGCCTACTGATAACCCTCCAAGAAAGGCCGAAATATATTTAAATTCCGAATAGAGCCATTAAGGAAAATAATCATGTCATCAGCAAATCCCAAATGTGAAACTCACGGTACCCAGCCTGCCTGAAAGCCGATAATATATCCCATCCACATAAGAGCATTTAAGCATCGAGAGAATCCCTCAGATGCTAAGATAAAGAGAAGTGGGGACAACAGGTCACTTGTTTCACTCCTCGCGATACTAAAAAGAAACTAGCCGGTTTCCATTGATTAGAATCGAGCATCTCGTAGCTGCTAAATTATTCATTAGAATGCGTACAAAACGCAAATGAAAGCTCATTTTTAGCAAAAGCTGCTGAAGATAAGACCAACAAACTCTATCAAATGCCTTTACCATATCAAGATTGATAATAACATGTCCACCTCGTGCAGGTCTGTCTAATACATGCATCATTTCCTGAGCCAACAAAATCTGCTCAGTAATATCTCTGCCCTTCATAAAGGCCGCCTGCTCCTGCGAAATTAACTAGGGCAATAAATATGCTAATCGTGTGCAAATCAGTCGTGTAATTAACTTTGCAAGAAAATTAGTGAGACAGATGGGTCGAAACTCAAAAAATGTTTGTGGATTGGTTGTCTTCGGAATGAGAGTAATTAAGGTTGCTGCTAAGTGGCTCGGAGGACGAATACCCAAGAAGAATTCTTAAACTGCCTTATACACATCCATATGTATGACATTCCAAAATAGTCGATAAAATGATCCAGGAAATCTGTCCGGACCCGCAGCACTAGTGGGGCTAAGATCCCAGACTGCCTGTTTTACTTCAAATAAGGTAGGCATTGGTAGAAGTTGCTCATTGTCCGCGTCTGATACCATAGATGGGATATACTGCAATATTGAGTCATACTGAGAGGTGACATCAGACTTAAATAAATTCTCATAATATTGAACTGCTGCAAGCTCTATTCTGGAAGGTTATCATAGCAAACACCATCTTCACGGACTATCCGGTGAATGGCTTGTTTACGGCGGCGCTCCTTAACCAGCTGGTGGAAATATTTGGTGTTAGAATCTCCATCACGAACCCATTTAACATTTGCTTTCTGTTTCTAAAATAATATCTCCCACGATTGTGCAAGTTTTAACAAAGAAAAACTGCGATGGTATTCCTGGCGTGATGTGTCTGTGGATGAGGAATCATATACTCTTTCACACCTTGTCACTACAGACTTTGCTACAGCAAGTGCATCAAAAATGTTACCAAAAACCTCCTTATTCCATTGGCGCAGCCGATGCTTCAGCCTCCTTAATTTTGAATAAAAGCCCCACATTCCTCCCACGGTTGGAAAGGATTGCCAATGATGAGTAACATAATCAATAAAATCCGGATGAGCAGTCCAAGCCTCAAGATATCTGAACAAAGAAGCACTGATGGCCGCATGCTCACGACATTCTAAATAAATCGGCGCATGGTCTTAACCATTTTGATCTCGAATCTTCGTATTGTATCGTATAATCGAGGCTAAAGGCACTACCCTTGCTATATTTGCTATGTTTTTACAACGTTATTATGCTATTTTTGTATCAAATCGGATCATGCATAAGTATATGTGAGTTCATAGCTTGATGTATTATATATGTATATATTTGAGTAGATAACCATGGGTGCATATAAAGTTGTTAACCTTTGGTTGAAATTTGCAAAAAGAGTTGAGATGAATTATGAATGCACGGATGCTGAGGTTCGGCCAAAAGAAAGGTTTTGTATTTTCCTATACCAAAAAATGGTATTTTATTATATATATATTTTTTTTGGTGAAGGACGAGCAGTACCGTCCCAGATTTTATTGATAATAAACCCTTACTTGTGGCAGAGGAATACCGTGGTTATCTTTATTGCAGGAGACCCTCCCATATAAGAAAGCGAATAAATGAATATAATTGTTCAAATGCAAAATTATGAAATGAGTAAAGTAAATGAAACAACAATGTAAATGAATAATCAAAACAGCAGCAACGTGAAGCCATCTTGGGTCTTGATCGTCTACAGATTATTCCTTGGAGAAAGCTGCGTGAAGAAACCCGCCATGTGAAGCTATCATCCTCCAAAATCCTCCACCATTGTGCTCCATCAGAAACGCATATGTCACATGAGTGAGATAAAATGTATGCTATATACTGGATAACTGAAAAGATATATAATGAAACTCCTATACATACCGTCGTTCCCTGCATTCAAGAGGAACACAGGCAAAAATGAAATGAATGAGGAATCATATACACTTTCACACCACGTCACTGCAGACTCCGCTACAGCAAGTGCATCGAAAATGTTACCAAAAACCTCCTTATTCCATTGGCGCAGCCGATGCTTCAACCTCCTTAATTTTGAATAAAAGCCCCACATTCCTCCCACAGTTGGAAAGGATTGCCAATGATGAGTAACATAATCAATAAAATCCTAATGAGCAGTCCAAGCCTCAAGATATCTGAACAAAGCAGCACTGATGGCCTCATGCTCACGGCATTCTAAATAAAGGGGCATGGTCTTAACCATTTTGATCTCGAATCTTCGTATTGTATCGTATAATTGAGGCTAAAGGTAAGTACCCTTGCTATATTTGCTATGTTTTTACAACGTTATTAAGCTATTTTTGTATCAAATCGGATCATGCATAAGTATATGTGAGTGCATAGCTTGATGTATTATATATGTATATATTTGAGTAGATAACCGTGGGTGCATATAAAGTTGTTAACCTTTGGTTTATATTTGCAAAAAGAGCTGAGATGAATTATGAATGCACGGATGCTGAGGTTCGGCCAAAAGAAAGGTTTTGTATTTTCCTATACCAAAAAATGGTATTTTATTATATATATTTTTTTGGTGAAGGACGAGCAGTACCGTCCGAGATTTTATTGATAATAAGCCCTTACTTATGGCGGAGGAATACCGTGGTTACATTTATTGCAGGAGACTCTCCCATATAAGAAAGCGAATAAATGAATATAAATGTTCAAAGGAAAAATTATGAAATGAGTAAAGTAAATGAAACAACAATGTAAATGAATAATAAAAACAGCAGCAACTTGAAGCCATCTCGGGTCTTGACCGTCTACAGATTATTCCTTGGAGAAAGCTGCGTGAAGAAACCCGCCATGTGAAGCTATCATCCTCCAGAATCCTCCACCATTGTGCTCCATTAGAAACGCACATGTCATATGAGTGAGATAAAATGTAAGTTATATACTGGATAACTGAAAAGATATATAATGAAACTCCTATACATACTATCGTTCCCTGCATTCAGGAGGAACACAGGCAAAAATGAAATGAATGAATCGGCGGTCCATCCTTCCACATGCCAATGTGTATTGCATCATCCAAAGAGCATCTGAAAGGTGTCCTCAGCATTATTGTAAAAAGGATTAGCATGTATATACTATATCCGAAATTATGCGCAGCCGAAATAATTGAAAGGCAAAAAACATACCCAAGTTGCCTATGTCCAGAAAAAGACACAGGCAACACTTGAAGATTATCACCATCCCTTTTGGATTTATAAGTTGCAGCATGAACATGGCAAGCATGCAACGGACCAAGACAAACATGTATATTCCTCAGCATGTGCAAAAAGTTAAGCCAGATTATATCGAGCAAAAGTAAGATAGTGATACTGAAAATTATGAGAATGCCAAAGAGAACATACCAACGTTGCCTATGCCAGTACGACATAGGCAACCCTTGATAGCATTCGCCAACCCTTCGGGAGACTTGCAGATCAGAGTCGTAAGTTGGGGACTGAAGCATCCAAGCGAACAACACTGCAAACTTTAGAGGGTAAGGAGGATAGAGTGGGGTATATCGTTTCTCCAGACGTTCGCAACCCATGCCGTGATAATAAATGTGCCGCCGCATTTACTTCCCGAGGACAGTATTGCAAAGATGATTCATTTAAAATCAAAAACTAGATAGTTCTCTATAGCGCTGCTCCATATACTCTTGTGAATTGGGATGGGCCGGATAAATGCTGTAGTAACAAACGACAATCCGTCGCAATGATCAATTTGTCATATTCCCTGGAATAATAAATGAGTGCATATTGAAGAGCCATAAGCTCGGCTCTGAGTGGTGAAGCCGATGGTAAATAAAAACATAGAGCTGAGACGAATTCGCCTAGATGATTCCTTAACACCGCCCTGCAGCTAAATTGTGACGTCCAACTGCTGCATCAACATTCAATTTGAGTTTGCCTGTGGGAGGTAGAATCCAATGTACAACCCGCGGCCTGCAGGATGGGAGGAAAGAAACACCGCACTATCAAATGAGGTATTAGCTGTGAGAATTTCCATCCCTGTGTGGCTGCACACCAAGAATGTATATGATCTCTGATCCTCTCATATAGTCGAGTATGTGAGAAAGTGCTATCACCAAATCTTATTGATGAATACTCTTTCCAAATAACCCATGTGACCAAAGAGGGCACCACTTAGTGCAATTGTCCGAGCATATCTTTTAACGATGAATTTCTCCACCATCTTAGAATGTATGAGCGAATGGTGGAATGTCGTGGCATTGGACCATAAAACACAATAGATATTTCCTGCCAGATCGATTGTATCGCAGGACAATGTAGGAAAATATGGTCTTGAACATCCGAATACATCCTGTAGAAGACACATTGTGTTGGAAATATAGATTGCCAGCTGCACAAATTGTCTGGCAAAGGCAATGAATGCATCCATAATTTCCAAAGGAATACCCTTGCTCCTAATGGTAATGTCGGCCACCAGGTGTGTTTAGAGAAATCCAAGGGAGTGTTATTAAGGACAAACTGACTGTAAGATGATTTGAGTGTGAATTGGCCCGATGCTTCAACTGACCAGTTTGGGCCGTCCGGGGTAAGCTCCACGCGAAGGAGCATCTGAGGATGAATGCGACATATTCTCTTCTATGTAGCAGAATCATAAACATGTGCGTATACTATAGAGCGACGCCCATACTTAGCCCACATGTATATTGCCCACAAGGATTGAGAATGATTATGTTTCCACCACAATAAGTAGTCATAATCTTGTTGGGCTAAGCAGAGATTTCTAATGTCCAAACCTTCCTTCACTTTTTGTTTACAAATTGAATCCCAAGATTTCCAATGATGGCGTCCATTCCATAAAACATTTGACATTTTGCGGTTCAAGATATCCAACACACTTTTTGGCAATCTAGAACTAGCGATAAAATGGATGGGCATACTGCATAATACATGTCGAATTAATATAACTCGGCCAGCCATGGAAAGCATCTTAGAAGACTAGGAGTTATGAGTGGCATCAACATGATCAATCAATGATGTACAGTAGGCTGCAAGATTTATACCTTTGTATATAAATGAACCCAAATATTTTACCAGCAGAGAATTCAAGCGCATACCAAAATTTTGTGAGACTCGCATCCCTCGAATGCCCTCACCAACAACCACCTGGATTTTGTGAAGATTTACTAGTTGTCCCGAGGCTAGCTGATAAGCATCCAAAAAATGTCTGAATTGTTGCAAATTACGAACCGAGCCATTGAGAAATATTACCAAATCATCCGCAAAGTCCAAATTGGAGACAGCTGCAACCCGTCCTGCGTTAAACCCTCGAATAACACCGTCTCTCATTAGAGAATTAGGACCACATAAAAATCCTTCTGAGGCTAAAATAAATAATAGAGGTGAGAGAGGATCACCTTGTTTTACCCCACGAGATACCGAAAAATAGCCATCTAGCTTGCCATTTATGAGTACCAAATATCTTGTAGTAGACAGATTATTTAAGAGGATACGTACTAAGCGTGAGTGAAAGCCCATTTTCTTGAGAAGCTACTCCAGATAAGTCCAACAAACTCGGTCAAAAGCCTTTGCCATATCTAATTTTATAATAACATGACCCCCTTGCACAGGACTATCTAATAAATGCACCATTTCTTGTGCCAAAAGAATTTGATCCGTTATATCTTGGCCCTTCATAAACTTTGTCTGCTCTGGTGATATTAAGTGTGGTAAGAACGCCGATAGTCTTGTGGCGAATAGGCATGTGATAACCTTGGCCATAAAATTGGTTAAGCAAATGGGTCTAAATTCAGCGAACATAGTTGGAGATGTCACTTTACGAATAAAAGTGATCAAGGCCTCTGCCACTCTCAAAGGCGGTATAATCCCAAGGAAAAATTCTTGAACTGCTTTATGTAAATCTAGAGATATTACCTGCCAAAAATGTAAATAGAAATATCATGGAAATCCATCAGCACCGGCCGCACTTTTCGGACTTAAGTCCCAAATGGCGGCACAAACTACAATCCTTTTCTTTTAAAACATGCATAAAGAAAGCTATGGACTATCAATTGAACATGGGCATCAATTACATTTATTTACAATTGGTTTTTTTGTTGCTGTGGGAGGACAGACGACTCACTAGTCACGTGGGCAGCGACCCCAAAACTGTGTACATGGGTGTATGTAATATGTTTCACAAATTAAAGGGTTATTGAAAGTATAAAGTGATGATGTATGAAAATTGAGTTGAGACGAAATTAATGGGGGGCTATGGCCGGATTACTAAGGTGCTGAGATTTTAGGGTTGCATGAATTAATTAGGATGGATATGTAGGGTGTTATTGTGCGATTATCGATATTATCGAATTAGGGTTTTTATCATTGAAATTTGAGAAAATAAATTTTTAAAAGCGGAGATTTTCACTTCTTGAGGGTGAGAAATGGCGACATAGACCGAAGTGGTTGGTGAGCGAGAGAGAGGAATTAGGGTTTTGGAGTGGGTTGGGGTGCTGGGCTGAGGGTGCTGGGGCTGGGGCTATAGTGCTGAGGGACAGTAGGAAGGTGTGTGAGGTTTAGGGGTTAGGTGAGGTGAGTTGGTTAGGAGGTAGGGGGAAAAGTGGGTCGAAGGCAAAACCTGTAAGTATAATCACGTATATGCACGTGCTTAGGAGCGGCATATATGTGGGTATACTTATACGTAGGAGATAAAACAGAATTAGAAGAAATAATATGTTAAACAGGAAAGTATAACAACAATAAATGGAAAAGTGTTACGAAAATTCATGTTTTGGAAAAGTCACTCTTACAAAAGAAATATATTGCGTAGTTGGGTTTGGTTCTAGAAAAACGGGCCGTCCAGACACATATTGAATATGCTGTAAGGAGCTAGGCTGCTGGAACACATAGTGATCGCCAATTGGGTCATCCAAGCACATATTGACTATATAGTAAGGAGCTAGGCCGCATGGCCACATTCGACCATTGGAGAACCAAAACTGTAAATCTTCCAATATAAGTTACTTGTAAGATAAACGCCATGTCCATTGCATTGCATCGGTAAGAATAGATATTGCATATGGATGACGTAAGGGGTAACCGCACATAGATATCAAAAATGGATATCGATAGTGATACCGTAAGGGGTAATCGCCTATGATATCGAAAAATAAAAATGAAATTAAATGGAAATAGATATCGATAGGGGTACCGTAAGAAGTAATTGCCTATGATATGAGAAATAGGAAATGAAATATGAAAAATAGAAAATGGAATATGAAATGGAAAGGATTAAAGGATAAACGGTTGTTGAGTCATTGCATTCATGATTTTGAAAAGCTGCATGACAGTTTTTGATTGTACAGACTCTTGTATGTGATGACTAAGTTGCGTGTGCTTTACTTGCTTGATTGAACATGAAGGCAAAAAGATAAGTTTTATTTGCGAAGAAAAGCATGTTATTTTCTGTGTCGTTATTTATTTATTTTATTTGCCCTTGCTTCTTCGTGTATGATCCAATGGTAAATATAGTCAGGTTACTTGCAAGGCGATGTATGTCTCTCACCCTCCATTATCAGAGATTTTTGCAGACAGACAGGTAAATGAGTTAGTATACCGTGGATGATTAGGAATGGAGATTTTGAGATTGAGAATATTCGGATGAGACTTTCGAGGATTTAGCGGAGGCAGTTATTTTGATATTCGAGATTTATGTATTTTGGAGATTAGGTTTTATCTACATTTGACTAGTGTATCGATTTAGATTCGCCTCGATATTGTATTAATGATGATGATTATTTTATCGAGGGTTTTGGTTTATGACTTCCGTTGACATGTATTTATGTTATTTTGGTGACGTGTAATCGAATGTATCAACGCCTTGTACTTTCCTCAGCGAAATACGACGAGTAAGTTGTTTTGAGTACTAGGGCTCAGGATGGGTTGCTACATGGGGTATCAGAGCATGGCTTTAGATCCATGGCAGAAACATAGGTTTACGCTATGATCTTATAAATTATGTTACGATTTTGCTCCTAAGTCACAATCTTAGACATTAGTACTGATTTTTAGTCGTAAGTAATGATTATATAAGCATGTTATTGGAATGAAGACATGACCTTAGAGGTTAAGTAATGAGCTTGCCAGTAAGTTATGATTTTAGACTTGAGGAATGACGATAAGAAATAAGGCTATAGAAATTAAGTGGTGATCTGAGCATTAGGTGATGATTTGAACATAAGTACTGATCTGAGTCATAAGCTATGTTATATTCTAATCATAAACTTAGAAACAAGTAACGATTTTAGACGTAAGAAATAATGATACCAAGTACGATTCTAGAAATAAGTGATGACATTAGACCTAAGTGATGACCGGATAATGGATATGCCCACGTATATATAGGGAACTCCATACCTCTGAATTATATGTCTTATCTAAGTGCTGATTATAACCATTTATATAATTCCTTAGATCCGACCCTGCAAACCTGGTACCATTATGATAAATGAAGCGGGTTCACGCTTCTACCTCGATAGTAGTGTCAGAACGCGACTACGTCTAAGTGGGGATTGTAGGTAATAAGAAAGAATTTATTAGCGTTATGATCCGTAAAGTGTAGCAAAGAATCTCTTACAAAGGAGATTATAGTTATGATTAAGACGTTGAATTTTAAAGTATCAAATAAGCGGAAGATATTAGTCCGATTAGTGATATTTATTGATAGTGACAAGCGAGCATTACTAAAATAAGTACAGTGGAATAACAAAGTATTAAGTGTTGATCCCTATGAACATGTAAGTACTGATGTATCGAGTAGGCTTGAATTGAAATAGAGCAAGCATGAACAAGTAGTGGCTGCATTTCAGGCAAGATGTAACTAAATTAGAATTAGCGGTTGAAATAACCAAGTAAATAAGTAGAGTGGAACAGTGTGACGCGTGGAAGCATGGTGCATTTGAGTGCCCTAAGTCGATCAATATTTAGTTTCTATTTCCAATGGAGTCAAGGACATATTCTTCTTTGACTTTGGCATGTGATGGAATAAAGCAAAATGACTCACTAAATCAGCTACGCTTCTTATATTGTGAAGTAGCAGTTGATCGACATAGCTTAACGCATCATTATGGGTCATCGGGAAACAACCTCTGTGTGTTTCTAACACATGGGTATGGTTGCGTACATCCGACCCCCTACCTCGCCATAGATGGGAGGCTCTAAAGCTATGTGATAATGTTGTTGCTGTTGTTATTGTAAGTCGATGAATATTTAGCGTGCCATGCTACGATTGAACACCTAAGTTAAAGATTTTTAAAAAACGGTACATATGTTGATTTTTCATTCACATTAAGCGGTGATTCAGAAAAGCATTATACGAAGTATTGGACTATTACTTTTCAAGTAGTTAGACGTTTTCTTATAAGCATGTACACCAAGATACATTCTATATTTCAAAAGTATTTCAAAGATTTTTGCTACTAAACATTTCAACTAGTTCCAATTTTTACTATATTACCTTACAAGGCTATATTCCTTTCCAAATTTATATATCAACATAATGAAATTTCAACGACTAAGACAACTCTGGAAAAATAAATATATTTTTAAACGTCGATGTTTTCCATGAACGATATGTTTATATATTTCTTATATTTCTCAAATTTCATTTAGCCATATTGATTTTGCTAAAATAATTTTATTTGTCAACTATCACTATTGCAAGCATTTTACCCATTAGATGCTTCTAAAGTTATTTATCTTCTTGTAATGAACTTATTTAATTTTGTGAAGTAGAAATAGTTTTAAAATATATATACTTCTTTCTAGAAAAGAGAGGTCCTTTATTCCAATTGTTTTACGAAACTTAATATTTGCTGACTTTTCAATTGTTGTATTTTGCGAAACATAGCTTTCAAAAATATATGTTCTTTTGGAAAGAAAAAGACATCGTGTTCAATTTGTTTTGTAAATTTTTTTTTGTTGTCTCTCAATTGTTTTTAATATGGTTTTAACCGTAATACTTTTGTGAACAAGTTATATAATTATTCTATAAATGGTCATTTGAGACACCGTGTTGCGAAAACAAATATGCGATACCTGGGTTTTGTGTTTACAGAAAAATTAGAAAGTATATTATTTTAAACAGTTAAAGCTATATTCCAAATTATAGTTACATAAGCTACTTTTCTTTTAAATTGAAGAATCGTATACTAGGTTGTTGATAATATCTCTGAAAACTCAGGGCATGAGCATAGATCTAGTTCGTAAGTACATAAGAATTGATGTTGACGACTTGATTCTATATTTATATAATATAATGATTAATACATTGGAGGACTTGATGGATATTTTGGACGGTCATCTAATGAGGAGATGAAGCATAGATGATGGGATAAGAGATTGTAGATTACGTGTATATCAGTGGAATTATACACGTCAAGTGGTATAGTGCAGGTTTATAAGTTGTAATTATAGAGAATAAAGTTAAAGGTTGTAGTACACCTAAGAACTGATTTTAGAGGACTGCTGATGACCGCGGATATAAATACGTTATAAACCGAAGATTAGGATATGGAACCCCTGGTATGATGACAGCACCCCTATGTTTGATCTTAGAGTTTTAAGAAGATAGGTTATGATCTTAAATAAGCAAAGAGAATTGGATTTGGAAATTACTTATATGTACACAGGGAATGATTTTAAGGATTTAGTCATATGTCAAGAAAGTGTAATTTTAACATATCAACAATACAATGGGTATTTAGTTTGATCATTGTCTTGGTGGATGAATTAAGTAGAACAATACTAAGTCATTGATACACCATACGCAAGTTTTAAGGACAAAACTTATTATAAGGGGGGAGGTATGTCATAACCCGTGCCCCAAAAAGGAAAGGAAAAAGAGAGATAAAGCATAAGTTACAATCCTAAATAAACTAGAATAAGTAAAGTGATAGAATTATACTACACTACAAAGTCCTAAATATACTAGGATTATTCAACCTACTTCTATATATTCACACATATATCACTCAAAACCAGCCATATCTTCATTAAATAAACCGGCAGCCTGCCCTCCCCAGAAATTCTCCCAAATTCTCGGCAAGCTCTGCCTTTGTTTTTCTCCAGCAATAGTGCCACCCAGAAATAAGAAAAAAAGAAAAAGGAAGATTCAAGTACACGACCATAAGGGCCAAAAGGTAAAAGAATTAGTCTTTCATAAAGGAGATGAGAGTATGAATCTTCTAAGATTCAGTCTTAGAGGAACCTTACCTTGAAAGTCTTGAAGATTCTTAATTGTATAGCTAAAAGAGCTCCTCCTACCTCCTTGTTGCAGCTTATAGTTTGGGGCCTGAAATGGGGTAGTGTGAGTGTTTTTGTGGAAATACAAAGTGAGGAAGATGTTAAAGAGGATGATATGATGTTTACCTTGAAAATTAAGCTGTATGCACTCTTGATTTTTTTTTTACTTCGAAAAGAAACAAGTTCTTGTACTCTTCGTCTTGTGGTTCACGGATTGGAGAGGATAGGGGAAGGAAGACTTGAATTTTCCTTGTAGAGAGAAGGAAGAGAAAAGAGGGTGATAGGAAGAACTTGTGATGTGTGAGAGTGATGGGTGTAGAATGAAGAAAAACCAAGATGAAATGTATTTTACGGCTTGGAGGGAGCCTTGGCTGGATGGAGTAGTGGAGAAGCAATGATGAGAATTTCTTGGATGATGAAGATAGTGGAAGGAAAAGCATTTTGCATGAAATATGTGTGGGGAAATGTCTTATTTGTGTAAGACAAGCAAATAATGAAGGATAAAATAGAAAATGGGAGGAAAATTTAAAAAAAGAAGAAGAGAGGCCGGGAAGGGGGTGATGCAAGTGGGTAGTGAGAAATTATTATTTCATCCTTTCTCTTATGTGGTATTTTCTTTTTTCCTTTATTTAATTATTCGATAAACTTTGTACCATTTCTTTATATGGATTATTACTTAGTCTTGCTCCTATTAGGTAATTTAGTAGTTCTAAAATTTATCTAAGGTAATGCACACGCACATTATACTAGGCTACGATATCACGACGGAATTGATTCTAGGCACATACAGGGGTTGGGATGTAACATTTTCTCCCCCCGTATAAAAAGTTTCGGCCTTGAAACTTACATACCTCAGTCGAAGAGCTGAGGATATTTCTCTCTCATTGTCGTTCTGATTCCCATGTCGCTTTTCGTTTTGTGTGATTACTCCACTAAACCTTAACAAACGATGTTCTTTCCAATCCAAAATACGCACTGGCTCCTCTTCATAAGAAACGTCACCCCAAATTTCCAGTTGCTGATGTTCTAATACATGACTCGAGTCATGTATGTATCTCCGCAACTATGATACGTGGAACACATCATGTATTTGTGACAACAAAGGTGTTAAGGCTAACCGATACGCCACTAATCCCAATCTTTTCAAAAATTTCATATGGCCCGATGAAACAAGGACTCAGCTTTCCTTTCATACCGAAACGTTTAACTCCTTTCACTGGCGAGATCTTCAAATATACCTTTTCGCCGACCTCAAGCTCAATAGGTTGACATTTTGAGTCTGCCCAGCTCTTGCTACGGTCTTGAGCTATCTTCAACCTCTCACATATAATCCGGACTTTATCCTTAGTTTGTTCCACCAATTTCGGTCATGTGATTGCCTTCTCTGCTACTTCATCCCAATATATTGGTGATTGGCACTTCCGCCCATACAACGCTTTAAAAGGTGTCATTCCAATAGAGTTGTGATAGTTATTGTTATACAAAATTCCATCAGCTTCACAGATATATCTCAGCTACCACGAAGATCTAATACACACGCACGTAACATATCATCCAACGTTTGTATTGTTCTCTTGGTTTGTCCTTCGGTTTGTGGATGGAATGAGGTACTCATTCGAATCTCCATGCCCATTGTGTGCTGAAACGCGGTCCAAAACCTTGAGGTGAAGCAGGGATCCCTATCACAAACTATGCTCACTGGAACTACATTCAAACTCACAACGTCATCCATATACATCTGGACCAGCTTCTCCATCGATGCCTGAATTGTCATGGGTAAGAAATGTGCGGATTTGGTAAGTCTCTCCACAATTATTATAATCAATTTCAATGCATTTTGTCCTTTCATAAAATATTGGATTCTCAGCAATATACATTGCACTCTTGCAATCGCAAAACACTTCAACCGGCTTCTGATCAGTCACTCCTAAATCATTTAACATAAATAGCAACCACTAGATTTCACATGTCACCTATGACATTGCCCTGTACTCAGCCTCAGCTAAGGATCTTGACACAGTGGTCTGCTTCTTGGCTTTCCAAGACACCAATACATCACCTAAAAACACTGCATATCATGTGATAGATCTCCTAGTATCAGCACGTCCTCCCCAATCTGCATCTACAAATGCTTTCAACTTGAATATGTCACTTCTAGGAAATACCAGCCCTTGGCCTACTGCTGCATACTGCATATATTGCTGCTGCATTTCATCAATCCGAGAAGTCAGAACATTTGTCAGGTTTGTGGAGTTCTTACGTAGTAGTGCCACTCGTTCGAACCACTAGTCGTTGCATCTTGGGAGATGTTTGCAATTTCTGGTTGGGCACAGTATTTTAGAGCAATTCATCTTAAGTAAAGAGTCCTGGACTCGCCTCGGTTTGCATCTTGAGCTCTTCTCTGTGTTGAGCTCTTCCCGTGTTGAGCTCATCTCTGTGCTGAGTTATTGAGCTCTTCTCTGTGTTGAGCTCTATCTTGTGTTGAGCTCATCTCTGTGCTGAGTTCTTGAGCTCTTCTCTGTGTTGAGCTCTTCCCTATGTTGAGCTCATTTTTGTGCTAAATTCTTGAGCTCATCTCTGTGGTAAGCTCTTTCTGTGATGAGTTGTTCATCCTATGTTTAGCTCAGCTCATCCTGCGTTGAGCTCAGCTCTTTTTGCATTGAGCTCAGCTCTTTCTGCGTTCAGCTGAGCTCTTCCAGTGTTGAGCTCAGCTCTTCCAGTGTTGAGCTCATCTCATCCCTGTGCTGTACAGAATGTCAGTTTTGTTCTCCAATAAATCTAAGTTTGTATATGAGACAACAGCACCCAGGCTACGACAGACTTTCTTAGAGAAATAAGGGTTTTCTTTTGAAATTTGAAGAATGCAATAGATTGAATAAGGGTGGCTTTCCTTCCAAATTGCTGGTGGCAGAATGCTTGAGCATTTGGGAGGATTTTAGGGCCGGCAGCTTGGGAGAATTATGGTGGGATAATTGGGCATATATAAGTATTTAGGTAGGTGTTGTGTTAGGAGGTTTCCTAGTAGATGAAGTTCAATTTAGGTAATCTTAATCTCTTTTGAAAGTTGATTATCAACTTACTCTTTTAATTCTAATATAGTTAGGATAAGTATATATCTACACACATAAATGTTTCACATTCTTTTTTTTCTTTCAAAAGTAGCGGCCATAACATTAGGAGAATATAATTAATGTCCACGTTAGTTTTATGGTAGTTAATGAGTAGATATAAGGCACTTATAAACCAATAAGTTAAAGTTTCATTGACATATGACACTGATGAAATATAAAGAGCGAAGGTCCGTCCCCCAATTATATTGGAAAGTGTATAGAAAAGTGATATCGGAAATTGTATTGGAAAGTGTATAGAAAAGTGATATCGTATCGTTGTGTCGCATTGATTCAAAAAGTGCATCACGCATTTTTGATTGTACTAACACTTGTGTGATACTGACTTAGTTGCATGTGCTTTTGTTGCTTGATTGGTAAAAAGGTACAAAGGTAAACTTTATTTGCAAAGAGAAACATGTTATTTTCTATTTCGTTATTTATTTGCTTTATTACACTTACTTCTCCGTATATGATCTTATGGTAAATACAGTCAGGTTACTTGTTGGACGACATGTTGCTCATACTACGTTATCACATATTTTTGTAGATCTCCAGGATTTTGAGCTAGTTTACGTTGAAGACGAGCATGAGTGAGAATGTTGTGCTTTTGGCTTGTGGATTTATTCGACGATTCTTAGTAGAGATTTTTATTCAGACGCGATAGTTCGTTTTTCTATTTTGACTTTGTAATACATTGATTTTCGAGACCTTGATTTTTCATTAGTGATATTTATTTCGAGATTTGATTTTTAAAACTTCCGCTGACATCGATTTACGTTATTATGCCAACGTATAATTGATCGTATCGACGCCTTTTATCTTCCTTAGCGAAACACAGCGGGTAAATCGTTTCGAATATTAAGGCTCAGAACATGTCGCTACAGATAGAGTTGGAGGTTTTTGTTGGTGGCAGTTGGCGACAACAGTGGTGTTTACAGGAGTAGTGGTTCTGTTAAAGGTTTACGGATTCTGTCAACCGGAGTAAAAACCAAACATATTTAACAGTTTTAGTGTGCACAATAAAAATTGAATAGTTATAGTACAATTTTAACAAACCATATAAAGTTAAGGTGCAAAATGTGAGTCTCCTTGTTGTACCTTACATGTATATAATATAACAATCACAAATTTCAAAGACAAAATCAATATTTCCGTTTTTGCTCCATCTTGCAAGCCAAAAGTGCTTAAAAACATGGCCATGAAACAGCGTGGTATCAGATTGCTAGAGAAAACTGGAAAGGAAGTTGCCAATGAAGTCTGCCGTAATTATGTATATGTATATGCATGTATGTATACACACAACAAAATAGATCAATCAAACCTCTGATTCATTAGCTGCTAACTAGATCCACATCTATTGTAGCGCCCAGGCCCGATACTGGACATCGAAATCAGTACACCCGCCATAGTCTACTACGAGAGCTACGAAGCGTCAAGCAGATCAAGCACACGTCATCCATGACATAAAATAAATCAGCGGAAACGTCGTAAAATTTAAAACTCTTATAACAATAATGTAACCAAATGGAACATAGCGGAAACGAAACGTGTTCATGGAAATGTCTAAAATATCCTCCAATACAAAGTAATAAACACAAGCCTTTCAGCTAAAAAGGTAATGTACGTAAATCTGCCCACTTCAGTGACCATCATCCCAATGAGCCCACTCCTCGTTGTCTTCTACAAAAATCATTTCGTACTCTAGCTCACCTGAAAAGAAGATGAAGTATCTATGCTTAGGGAACATTGCTAATAAGTAACCCGTCTATACACCTTATGAAATCACACACGATGAGTCGCCAGTACATAAATCAATGCCCAAAATAAGGTGCTCGGGTTAGCAATTAACATCTTTATAAAAACTCATCAAAGCCAAGTAAGTCACATAAAAGATACACAAATACGGAACCAACACAGCATGTCACATCTTATGCTTCGTGTTACATGATGCATGTACTTCTTTAAAACCACACACTGAACTAAACAAAACCCATACATATGCCTTCTTTCGTAAACATGTCATGCGTGTCCTTTCACAAAACTTTTCATAATTCTTCTTATTCATTATTCACGTAGCTGAACTTTATACCCTGTTGGTGATCAATCCACAGCAAACATAACTTTATACCCCATGCTGAAAGGTCCACGACCCCATAACATATAAACTTTATACCCTGCTGTTGATTCACAGGTCACGCTTTTATACCCTGCCAATGTAGACGTGACTTTTATACCCTGCGATCAACCAGCAGCCATAGTCTTGTCTTCTTTTATGTACACGTGTCTTTTCGCAAAGCAAAACTCATGTCAGAATGCTAAATGCTTATGTCGTGATGCAAATGCTCATTTCATGTCATATCAATATCCTAAACATGTACATGCACACTTTACGTATTGATTGCAGGGTTACGAACCTCAAAGTTCCTCAAGCATAGCTTACTCGTACAACTTAGCACCCTCTCATATTACAAAATCACCTCGAGATCATACTTAGCCTCACTCATTCACACTTAACATTTACAGCTTATTACAAACTCACCTCGAGTTCATACTTAGCCTTACTCATTCACATTTAACATTTACAACTCAAGTACACCTCAAAACACTCGTATTTTATGAACAATGAAGTGGAATAAAGGTACCTCAATTACGTGGGGTGCTTAATGTGTCGAAACAGGCTTCCCGAACACTTAGAACGCCTTGTAAAGGGGCCTAATATGACATAAAGCGCCTATACTGGGCGTTCGAAGTGTTCTGGAATGTGCTGGTACACGTCGAACGCCTACATAAGGCGCTTCAAGTGACATCAAACTCCTTATGAGGTATTCGAAGTGTTTTGGAATATGCTGGTACACTTTGAATGCCTACATAAGGCGCTTCAAGTGACATCGAACGCCTTATAAGGGTTCAAAGTGTTCTGGAACTCACTGGAACACATCAAACGACAACTTTAGGTGCCTAATGTGACATTGAGAGCCTAAACTGGTGTTCGAAGTGTTCTGACGACTCCTAAAACCTGCTATTTTGCAGTAACTTCTTCTCTTCCTTTTCTCCTTTCACCCCTTTCACGTTAACCACCCCGGATTCAACTTATCATCTAAATCCATCAGGCATAGCACAAAACTAACATGGATTGGTTCTTAAACATATCAAATCACATCAACTCTAAGCCTTCTATCACCCACATCTTCTGATATATCATCAAATTTCCCAACACAACAAACCTACAACAACCCATCATTCACCCTTCAAACCTTCTGCAAATCCTCTCAAATCATCCAAGGCACAGTTAATAAACATAATAACTTATAACAAGACAATAATCACATCACGGTTGACACTTTTAGGTCATATTTAACAACAACCAAGCACAACATAAATATTCTCAGAATTTGGCCCAAAGAATATGACTTTACTCAATCAACAACAACAAATACATATAGTAGAGCATTTAACATAAAAGCATCAATATTACCAATGTGTGATCCAAATTTCTCTTTATAAGAACATAGGGCATGTTGAATCAAAATTTGCATAAAGCGTATAGAAAGATCACTTGTGTTTTTGTCTAGGTAATCTTACGGTGTTTTAGGTTGGATTCCGGAATGGATTGCACCTAGAATTTGACAGGGTTTCTTCCTTTCTCTTCCTTCTTCTTTCTTTCTTCTCTTCTTTTCCCCTCTTCTTTCTTTCAGCCGTTGTAGGACTGAAACAAAAGTGCAAATTCAATCTGGAAAGGTACTTTTCCCTCAAACAAAACGTGAAAAACAGAAAAGGAAAAGGAAAACAAAAAGATAAAACAAAAATCTTGCAAAATACTCAATAGCGTAAAACTCCAGCGAATTTGATGCCAATTGCCACCCCGAGCACGCCACACGACCACACACTCCGCTTCCCCCTCCACCGTAACTGCGCCACCGCCACCCTTCTCCTCCGGTGTTGACCTTTATTCATTATACCCACTTAGTATACACTTCAATTACTAAAGCATGAGCTCTCCTTTCACCCCTTTTCTTTTGCCTTCTAACCGCTGCCTCCCTCTCTCCTGGAGAGTTATATTAAATTTTATAACTCCTCCATCATTTAAGTGGGGAAGGCATTTTCGGTGTTTTAGCCTAATTTTTTTATTTTCGACTTTTTGATTATTTTTTCAACTACAATTCATTTAGCTAAGCCTCATTGACATATATAATTAATAAAATTGTATTTTAAGTTGTTCTTAATTATTTAACGTCGGACTCGGGAAATACGGGGTATGACATCTATGTTCTGCTAAACTTAGTTGCTTGCTGAACTTGAGACTCAGGAATGTTGGAGAAAAGTTAGTTGTGGGAGTCGGAAAATTTTGGATGGCAAGTGGATTTTGTCAAACACCATACTTTGGGCTTAATTACGATTAGTATTCGTTAATCAAAAACGAAAACTAAAAAATTCCTAAATTATCTATGTAACGCGTAGATGAATTTAGGTTGTTGAATCACTCGATTCTGATACCGGGTGAATGAAAAATTAACGCTCAAATTTGGAGTAACATTGGAAGTTATTTGGCGGTTTCTTCCACTACCAATAACTACTTGGTGGTTATTGTAGTAGTGGGGCGGTTTCTTCCACTACCAATAACTACTCGGTGGTTATTGCAGTAGTGGGGCGGTTTCTTCCAATCTAACGGTACAGATCAAAACTGATTGATCTAACGGTACACATCCAATCATCTGATAACTTCCAGTAACTTCTTCCTCTCTATAAATTCCTTTCATGTTGAAACGTTTTAGATAGAGATTTCGAAAATCTAAAGGCGTACGCAGCTTCTTCTTCTTCTACTTCTGTTTTTCATAAAACGTTTTCTTGCATTCATTGCGTTCGAGAAATCAGAGCACCTTACAGGTTCGTCGAGTTCTTACGTTGCAGTGCCGTTCGTATGAACAGAAGCCGTTGTATCCTGGGAGACGTTTGCTACTACCGGTTGGGCACAGAATACCGGAGCAATTTGTCTTAAGGACAGAGTCCTAGACTCGCCTCGGTTTGCATTTTCTTTATGCGTTGTTGAACAGCATGTTTATGCATTTTGGGTAAATTGTTCACTCCTTTTATGTTGAAACATTACTGTTTCAACCATATTCTTAATTGCCATGCTCAGTGCTTCACTAATTAAATGATTATTGGGATATATACATCCATTGGAAATTAAAAGAGGTTATTTGCAATCCATTTCTTCATTACAGTATACGTATATATGCTCGAGTGCATTCGGATATATATATATATATATATGTGTGTGTATGTATATATATATATATATTTATATATATATATATATATATATATATTTATATATATATATTTATTTGTCAAACTTACCTATCGCATATATGTATGTATAAATAAACAAAGGCCTGGTTTAATTCATGCTTACGCGTTGGTTTACATTGTTTCATTATACCGCATATCATTTTTGTACATATTGATAATATTGTTAATTATTAATTTCGGATCTAACAAGGAACACATTAGAGTAATGGTCTGAAGAAAATTTTAAAAAAAAAGTATTTGAGAAAGCATAAAATTTTGTTTCTATCAGTTGTTGCCTGATAATGTTAATCAACAAACGATCAAAGCCATCGATTTAAAAATGGATTACTAATTATGGTGATATCATCAAAAGAAATTTAAGTGATCAAACTACACATGCCACCAATGCATATAAAAGACAAGTCACCAATTTAAACATTTCCAAAAATTACTGTCATGCAAATTAATGAACATCTAGTGATTGACACAATTATGTGTGGTTTGACACTCCACAAATCTTCATCGAAGGTAACTAGATGATTATGTACCGGTCTAAATTTCTCCTTTGAGCTCAAATACTTGTCTCGTTGTTTCTCTTTAAATTTTCGTTAAACTTTGTGAACATTTGGCATGGATCTTGGAGCTTGCCAACAGCTTTCTTTTAAGCCATGGACAATTATTCCCTTTTTTCTTGGATTAATTAATTAGTGGCTTGATTCACCAGTGAAAAAGGTGACGAGTTCATGCATGAAAATGTTCATGTCTCTGTAACGGTCTGTCATGTTTTTAGAAAAAGAACACTAAAAGTTGCTTGCAAAAAATATTTCCAGGTTATGATTATTTTTGCATATAAACGCTGGTGTAAGCCAATAAACAATAGGACGGTAACTAACACTTGTGCATGTTGCAACTAAGAATGATGAAAGTAATACTTTTTGACAAATTCTCTGCCCTTTATATATAAAAACTAGAAAAAGGAATAAACCCTTTAATTGTCTTATCCAACTTTGCCATCCTCATCAATTCTGCAGCCCCCCTCTTCCCCTACCACCTCCATCCAGCTGTCGTCACCCCTCTCCCTCCGAGGTTCCTTTATCCTGCCCCTCGAAACCTAAAACACTATCACTGTCTTTATTATGTCCCCTCATTTCTGTTTTACTCATTTATATATATATATATATATATATATATATATATATATATATACATATATATATATATATATATATAGACACACATATATATATATATATATCATGCATATATATACGGCTATTACAAAAAAGATGAAGCCTAAATTAAGATCCTAATTAGAATAGGAAAAGGAAAGGAAATTAGGATAAAAATCAAATTAAATGGAAAAACCTAAAATACCTAGGAATATGCCATATTATACCCCAAGCTACATCTATATAAACAACACAACCCACCCTAAATACACAACCCAAATCGACAGCACCCCCTCCCTTCTCAACCTATTCGGCCGCCACTAGTAAGGAGAAAAAGAGGCCAATTCTTGTCCGTTTTCAACCCGGTTTCTTGTACGGTATAGTATAATCGAGGCTAAGACAAGTACCCTTACTATATTTGCTATGTTTTGCATAACTCATGGCTTTATGTTCGTATTAAAACTGGATCATGAATGATATATTTGTGGTCACATAGATTGTTGATTATATGTACGTATATGTTGTAATTATGTATCGAATATATGTATATAAGCATGATGATGTAGTCTTGATTATTTCTCCATGTATGGGCTGCAGGTTGGGGTAGGTGCTGCTGACTAGGGCAGCGACCATGTATGTTTGTGTGTGTATATGGTTGATTATATGTGGGCGGACTTAGGGGTGGGTAATGAACCCATTGATGATGGATAAACATGAGTTGAATCGTAAGAATATCGGATTAATCGAATTAGGGTTTTTGTCGCGAGAAGGGGGAAAACCAATTTTGAAAAATGAGAATTTTCGTAGTTTAAGGGTAGAATATAGTAGGAACTGAGGAGAGGAGAATTCTGGTGGTCGGAGTCGACGGGCCGAGGTGGTGCATGGGGCTCACACGCCGGCCAAAGATGGCGCGTGGCCAACTTTTTAGCGGTACGTGAGGGCACGTCCAGGGGTTTTTGGCCGTGGTTTTTATGGTAGTATGTTAGGCGTGAATTGTACTTGCTGTCTATGGGGTTAAATGTGAGAAAATGTGAGTGATGCAAAATGAGGGTCAGGGCCGAGGGTTAGTGTGCAGGGGAAGAGAAAATTAGGGTTTTTGGTGAGGGCTGGGGGATGGGCCGAGGGAGTTGGTCTAGCTATCTTTCCCTAGCCCTAATACTCGAAACGACTCACCCGCCATATTTCGCTAAGAAAAATACAAGGCGTCCAGACAATCAATTACACGTCATCATAATAACGTAAATCGATGTCAGTGGAAGTCATAACTAAAAACCCTCGATAAAATAATCATCATTATTAATACAATGTCTAGGCAAATCTAAATCAATACGCTGGTCAAATATAAATAAATACTAATCTCCATAATACATAAACCTCGAATATCAAAATAACTGCGTCAATTAAGTCCTCGAATGTCTCATCCGAATACACTCAGTCTCAAAATCTCCACTCTTGATCATCCTCGGTACACTAACTCGATTACCTGTCTCTCTGTAAATATAATTGATAACATGGGGTGAGCGACATACATCGTCCAGCAAATAACCTGACTATATTGACTATGAGATCATGCACGGAGAAGCAAGTATAAATAAAATAAATAGATGGCGTAATATAAAATAGCATGCTTCTCTT
The DNA here is from genome assembly GCA_036186865.1 of Eustoma russellianum. Classification (NCBI taxonomy): domain Eukaryota; kingdom Viridiplantae; phylum Streptophyta; class Magnoliopsida; order Gentianales; family Gentianaceae; genus Eustoma; species Eustoma russellianum. The sequence continues at coordinate 24,558,484 of AP025073.1, read as the reverse complement.
TGCAAATAAAATTTACCTCTTTGCCCTTCTGACCAATTAAGCAAGTAAAACACACGCAACTTAGTCATCGTACATAAGTGTCAATGCAATCAAAAACCGTGATGCAACTTTTTAAAACAATGAACGCAATGACTCAATAACCATTTATCCTTTATTCGTTTCTCTTTCATATTCCATTTTCCATTTTCTATTTTCCGATATCATAGGTGATTACCCCTTCCGGTATCCCTGTTGATATTCCATTTCCATTTTCTTTTCATTTCTATTTTCCGATATCATAAGCGATTACCCCTTTTAGTATCCCTATTGATATCCATTTCTGATATCCATATGCGATTACTCATTCCGGTATCCATATGCGATATCTATTTCTCACTAATGCAATGCAATGGCTTTGGCGCTTACCTTACAAGTGACTTATATTGCAAGATTTACAATTTTGGTTCCCTAATGGTCGAATGTGTCCAGGCGACCTAGCTCCTTACAGCATAGTCAATATGTGCCTGGATGGCTCAATTGGCGGTCATATGTGTCCGAGCAGCATATCTCCTTTCAGCATAGTCATATGTGCACAGACGGCCCATTTGTTCGGAACCAAACCCAACTATGCATATATCTCCTTTGTAATGGTGAATTTTCCAAAAACATGCAATTTTGCAAACACTTTTATAATTACCGTTACACTTTTTGCTTATCATTTTAATTCCGTTTCAATTCTGTTTCACCACCCACGTATAAGTATACCAGCATATATGCCCGCGCTTATACACGTGAATATACGTATTTATACTTACATGTTTCTCCTTCGGCCCACTTTTCCCTATATCCCCTAACCAACTTACCAGCACCCCCAACCCCACCAAAGACCCTAATTCCTCTACCCCCGCACTAACCACTCTGGCCTATGTTGCCATTTCTCACCATTGACTATTTCTCACATCTAACTCTATAGGTACCTAGTACGGTTCACGATTAACACATTTCTGTAAAAATCACAGGGAAACTCCCCCAGACGCATCCTCATGCGCCGCCAGAAGGTTGGCCACGCGCCACATGTACTCCGGCACTTGGAACACCAGAATTCTCTTCTCCTCATTTTCTACAATATCCTGCCCTCGAATCACCAAAAATCCCAATTTTTAAAATTGATTTTCCCCTCTTTCGGTGACAAAAACCTTACTTTTTGTTTTCTTTCGATTCAATTCATGTTCTTCCATCATAATTCATCAACTTTCATGCTCACTGGTTAGACTCATAACATACGGCCATAACATATAATTTGCATGAAAACATAATCCAAATAGCACGTAAATTCGTCACACAATCATCATGCATATACAACTAATAATCATGCATCATAAATAAATATATATATATATATATATATATATATATATATATATATATATATAAATGTGTATATGTACACACACACCCCATGGCCGACGACCCCCATGCCCAAAACACCATCTTCATAGCATCTTCAAACATATACACATAATCGTTACATAATTACAACAATTACATATGTATATGCAACAATCTATGCAAATCAAAAGTACGTATGCATGATCCGGATTTGATACAAAAATAGCATAATGATGTTGGAAAAACATAGTAAATATAGTAAAGGCACTTGCCTTAGTCTCGATTATACGATACCATATAAGAAATTGGGATAACAACGAACAAGATTTGGCTACTTTTCCTCTCTTTTTGGAGCAGCGGCAAATGTGTGATTTTGTAGTGCCCCGCTCCCGAGCTCCATCTTCGGTAACGGTGCACCCGCCGTATCTCACTAAGGAGAATACAAAGTGTCACATCAACCTATTACACGTCAGTGCTGACATAGAAAAATTTTCATTTTCTTTCTGCGGAAACGATAAATCACAACACTAATTTGAATTTAACGAACCTCAAGAAAATAACGACATTATTACTAGGCTGACCAGGCCCTAAAAGTCAAGGTCAAATGTCTAAGTTTAAAAGTCTGAAATTGTTTCCAAAGTAATGTTGAAAATAAAATGTCTGTGTCACCCCAAGAACATCATAAAAAGCCCGTCTCCATCCTCGCTGCATACATATCTACGAGTCATCAGCCCATTCCATGGTATTGGACCCATCCTCAACGAAGATATAGTCACACTCCGTCTCGGCTTCACCTGGAATAGTAGGGGGTGAGTGATGGTAATCACCCAGTAGGTGCCTCTCAAAACAATACAAAACTTACATACCCAAAAAGATATTGACACATAATCACATAAGACAAGATAGTATGGCTTATACGGAAAAGTAAGACACTTCACATAAAAATGCACAAGTATGTGATGCATGCTCAAATAACATGTCACACGCAACTAGAAATATGTCAGGCAATATGCGCCTAGACCTATATGCAATGCATGCTCCCGGGTCCTAAATCCAGCGTCATGGTCTCTAGCCACCACTTGTTGTTTGGACACCCACGCCCTATAGACGCTGTATGTTGCATGACATCCACGCCCTATAGACGCTGTATGTCGCATGGCACCCATGTCCTATAGACATTGTATGTCATCCCGGTACCCACGCCCTATAGAAGCAGTATACCTCCAGAGAACCCCGACATCATGGTCACTAACCACCACTTACCATTCAGACACCCACGCCTAGGCCTGTAAACGAACCGATCGAGCCGAGTTTTGCTCAGCTCGAACTCGGTTCGTTTATATAGTCGAACAAGCCGAGCTGTTCGGTAAGATAAACGAACAGATCTTACCCGATCATACTCGGCTCGTGATGGTGCACGGCAGCTCGGTGTCGGCTCGGTAGGCTCGATAAGATACCTGCTACTCGAGTCGAACTTGATTCAAACGAGCCGAACAACTCGAGCGGCTCGGTTAGCATACAGCTATTTCTGCAAGCAGGTGATGCAATTACCAGAAAATTGTGTGTGATAACTCTGAAATTGAATACAACCATCACAAAGGAAGAAATGATCTAGCACACCTACAAACTTCTGTTTTACCGCAAGCATTATACCAATATACTAAATATCTATCCTCACTTTGTACTTAACATTTACTCAAAAACTCAAAACACTTCAGTGGACTCAACTCCACGCTTTAGCCGTGGCAATGTTTCTTTCTTTCCACTCCATCCATCCCCAAACCTAGATTAGCACGTGCAAATATTTGAACAACCTCAATCAACAAACCTGCAAATATCCAAATGCCAAAGGAGATTGATAGCTTAATGTAGTGCACAGAACACGTAAAAAGGTCTAAACAAATGTGCCCGTTCTAATGCAACACAAAAATTAAGAAAAACAAATTAAAATTTGATCAACCAAACCAGGTAAAAACCAAATCAAACAAAGTATTTACTACAACTTTGAACTTTCCAATCAGAAATACACACATCAAGATATGACTTACTTGAAAAAACGCAGGAGATATCTTCCAATTCCATTGCCCACAGCACAACACTAAAATAACAAAAACAGTTTATGACTTACTTGAAAAAATGAGAAACAATAAAGCATACATGATACATGCAACAGAAGAAAGTGCTTACATTGCATTTACATATTCATTCTCAATCCGGTAATATAATCTCGCATGTATACTGATCATCCATGTCCGCCTAAAAAAATAATGAATAGTTACAACAAGTATTATAACATATTAAGTAAACAAAATATTACAAATAATAGTATAATTTACCTTCTTTGCATTCCTCGCTTGTAGTACCCAATCGCCGGCACACAAGAGCATCTCCACTGTCTCCACTGATAGACTGGATCGGTAATCATCTATGATGCGTCCACCAGCGCTGAAGGTAGACTCTGAGGCGACAGTACTAACCGGAATAGACAAAAGATCACTAGCAACCTTAGAAAGAATACTAAATCGACCACTGTTCATTCTCCACCACAACAGCACATCTAAATCTTGTTCGCCCTTTAATCTCTTCTCGTTCAGATAGATGTCCACCTCAGAAATAGTACCACATGAATCATCATCGCTTAGATCATCGATCTCCCTAAGCCCTTCCCAACACATTCCGGATTTACGTACGCCACTGGATGAAGCAACACTCAAACCTCTTTCTAACGACGAAAGTGTTGTCGCACTTACACTTGCATCTGTAACCCTGTACTCTTCAAACAATTCCTTCAGCAGTGCAACCATGTCATCCACATGCTTTTGATATGAATTTTCCCTGAAAATAATTTTGAAACAATGCGTGACAATATCCTTCTTTAGCCTAGGATCAAGAAGAGCAGCCAAAGAAAGCAAGACATTGCATTCCCCCCAGTATTTATCAAACTTCATTAACATCGCATTAGCTATTTCCTTGATACTATCAGAGCCATCATGCTTCTTCTCATCCAACAACCTTTTAATCCGAGCCAACTCTATAAGAAACATATTTGAGGTAGGATATGCAACAGCAGAAATAGTATTGGTTATGGAATAGAAAAGCTTCAGAAATTCACAGACCTCGCCGACTTTATCCCACTCGCACATAGATGGTGAAAACTTCTCAAACCCTTTATCAACACCAGCATATCTCCCAAAGGCAGCTTTAACAGGTAAAGCAGCAGCCAACATCATGTATGTGCTGTTCCATCGGGTGGGACAATCCAAAATAAGTTTTCTATTAGCAACATTGTATTGCTTCACAATGTTGCCAAAACCTCTAAGACGAGACTCTGATGCATTCAGATATTTCACTGCATCTCTAATTGTGTCAATTATGTCCTTGATCTCCTCCAATCCATCTTGGACCAACAAATTGAGTATGTGCACACAACAATGCATATGGAACAATTTACCACTAATGGGAAGGGCTTTCTGCAACATGAAATCTCTTTTCAAATTTCTTATGCATTTGTCATTATAGGAAGCATTATCCACCGTAATGCTAGAAAGCTTGTCATTAAGATCCCAATCGCTTAAACACTTTGCCAATGCTTCAGCAATTAACTCTCCAGTGTGCGGTGGTGGCACATTGCAAAAGTTCAAATCCTTCTTTTGCAACTTCCAATCCAAATCTATAAAATGTGCCGTTACCACCATGTATTGTGTCTTCTGGCATGACTTTCACAAGTCAGTGATGATGCCAACTCTACCAACCTGTTTTAATGTATCCATCATCTTCTTCTTCTCCATATTGTAAACCGTAAAACAATCTTCCCTCGCCGAATTTCTACTAATCTTTATGTACCATGGACAAGCAGTCTTCATGACATCGTTGAACTCCACATGCTCAACTAAGTTGAATGGATACTCATGCATAAGAATCATACGAGCTACAGCCTCTCGTACCTTAGAATGATCATACTTGAAATTGCTAACTTCATTCTCCTCACTCCTCCCTCCCTCTTTAAATTGCAAAATTTGTTGCATACTTCCGGAAGAGCCCGCATCCTTCTTTCCAACACCGAGACACCTATTCAAATGCCGACTAAATTGTGTAGTAGTCCCGTCCTTATTCTTCCTAAGGTTTCTCTTGCAATGCTTGCATTGCACCATATCAACGCCATTAACCACAACCTCTGTCATGGCTCCCACACTTTAGATGTTTTCTTTCTCTTCTTCTTTTCAAATCCTTCCTCACACTCAACATCAACAGCTTCTTCCGACATAACATCAGTGTTGTCAATTTCTCGTTCAATACTATCAACACTTTGTGCTTCATGTGATGCCATGATTAAATAATCTATAAAAACATAGCAAAACCGATTCAACTTAAAGAAAATAAGCCACTGGAATAATGCATCCAGACCACACAACCACCATTAACCAGAACAAAATACATCTCCCACAAATACATCTCTCAGTGACTCAAGCAGTAACCTATAATACATCTCCCACAAATACTGGAACAAAATATTCTACTGATGTAAGCCTATTCTTACATAATCAACACAAGGAACATTTACTTCATTTCAGATAAAAAACATTTCATATACATCAACATCTTTCAATTTCTCCTTATCTGGAAACATGCTACATAATTTTGTTGTTTAAAAATAGAGTTTTTGATAACCATAAGCGAGTTTTCAGCAGCTTTCAACACAGTTGGTACAGTTTAGTGTTCATAAAATTTTGAGTAGAGCTCAGTAATGTTGGAACATATAACTTTGTGCAGGCATAGGAAAGAGAACAAACACAAATAACATAAGAAAACTACTAATTATAAGGTTACAGTTGATCTATTCTCAGCCAATCGAAGGAAAAAAACAACTGATTCTTCTTTCTATCACATACCAACACTTTGAAATTACTGATTATACATAACATTGAAACTACACAAACAAGAGCTTAGCGGCACTAAAATATCACTTCTACTGGCATAAGAAACAGATTACAAGTACAAAAGCACCAACGATTATTACTAAGCCGCCTTAACCCTATCTCCAACAACGTTCAGTTCTTGGCTGGACGATTGAGATGGCAAGAATATCGGGCAGATTCAATAGACAAAAGAAAAAAGCTAAAACTTTACAAAAGCTACTGCAGAAAAACAGGTTTCGCATGAATCTCATTCCGCGTACAATGGAGAAATTACCTATATACGGCTATACCTAGAAATGAAAGAGTCGATACTCGATACAATGGAGTCAAGGCCGCAAACTGGCAATTCGTGCTTCTGCGACTGTATGATGTGTCTATGTGCGACGCCGGCAACGATGCCCTAGTTCCAGCAGCGGCAGCGATGCAGATTTCGTTCAGGTTCAGGCGTTCAGCGAAGAGAGAGACTGAGAATGAGAGGACGAAGAATGAAAGAGGGAAGAGAGAGAGGGGCTAATTTTTCCGTTATATACCCATTTCAACCGAGCCGAGCTCTACGTTCACGAACATAGCTCGAGCTTGCTTGGTTTATAAACGAACACAGATCATTGTTTGAACTCGGTTTCGTTAACTACTACTCGAGTCGACCTCGAGCCGAGCTCGACTCAAACGAGCCAAACATCTCGAGCCGCTCGGTTCGTTTACAGGCTGCCCTATAGATGCTGTATGTCGCATGACACCCATGCCCTATAGACACAGTATGTCATCCCGGTACCCACGCCCTATAGACGCAGTATACCTTATGCAAATGCACGTGCCATGAATGCAAGAGAAAGGGAGAGAAAAACGGTTGGATGTCATCCCCTGACGTCGATCGATCGACGTCCAACTGAGACACATCGAACCCTCACTCAGTGGACGTCGATCGATCGATGTACATCTGAGGCAAATCGATCCCTCATCTGCTGACGTCGATCGATCAATGTCCATCTGAGGCACATCCATCCCTCACCTGCTAGACATCGATCGATCGATGTCCCCGTATTTCAGAATTTTCGTTCTGCAATTCCTGCAGTCCATTCATCATTACCATTCCAAAATTCCACCCGCACATACTTCCATACACACATATCGACATCATATCACCACAAAGAAAAATGCATCAGCAAGATCACGTTGAAATCAAGAATCATATAACGAAGAATAGACACGTTGGAGCACATAATTAAGAACACAATTGAATCAAGAATTAAAAGCAACAACACATAAAAAAATACACTTTTGCCTATGCAAATCTTCATACCGTTTTGAGAGAATAAATAGTATGCACCTACCTCGATCCTAGCAAGAATTGATATATACAAGAAACGTTGGTGATCTTGTTAGGGTTGTGAATTTCCTCCCTTTGAATCCTTGGATCAAAGATCCCTCCTTTTTCCTTTTACTTCTTATGGCCGAAATTGATAGGGGAAGAAGGGGAGGGAGGCTGCCATGACAGAGAGAGAGGGGGAGGGGATTAGGGTTAATGAGAGGTTAAAATGAGAGAGAGATTTAGGGAAATTAAAAGGGTTGATTAGGATAGAATTTAGTAAATTCAAACACTTTATTTATTTATTTCTTAATTATCTTTATCTCTTTTTTTAACGCGTATATAACATCCTACCCCCCTTACAAATAGTTTCGACTCTGAAACTTGTCGTACCTTACTCAAATAGGTGGGGATAGCGGTCACGCATTTGCTCTTCTGGTTCCCACGTTGCCTCATTCTCCCGATGGTTGCTCCACTGAACCTTTATGTAGGAGATGATTCTCCCTATGAGTTCTTGGTCCTTGCGATCCAGGATTCGTATCGGAACCTCTTGATATGATGCATCGGGTCTAATCTTAAGAGGTTGCGCATCCAGAACGTGACTAGGGTCAGGAACATACTTCTTCAACTGGGAGACGTGGAATACGTTGTGCACCTGAGCCAACATCGGGGGTAGTGCCAGTTTGTAAGCTAAATCTCCAACTCTTTCAAGTATCTCATACGGTCCAATATAACGCGGCTTCAACTTCCCTTTAACTCCAAACCATGTCACACCCTTCATGGGTGATACCTTAAAATAGACCTTTTCTCCTTCCGCGGACTCCAAAGGTCGTCTCTTCATGTCGGTCCAACTCTTTCTTCTATCCTGAGATGTCTTAAGACGTTCACGAATCAATTTCACCTGCTCTTTAGTTTGCTCAATAATCTCTGGAGCCGTCAACACACGCTCGCCCACCTCGTCCCAATGAATAGGTGACCTACACTTACGTCCATACAAAGCTCGAATCGTGCCATGCCTATGGCACTGTGATGGCTGTTGTTATAGGAGAACTCAATCAACTTTAGCATGCTATCCCAGTTCCCCTTGAAATCTAACGTGCACGTCTTCAACATGTCCTCCAGGGTCTGAATGGTCCTTTCAGATTGACCATCGATCTGAGGGTGAAAAGCAGTGCTCAACCGTAACTCAGTCCCCATTTTCTTCTGACAGACTGCCTAGAACTGAGATGTAAACTTCGGATCACGATCAGATACTATGCTGACTGGCACTCCATGAAGGCAAACAATATTATCGATGTATATAGTTACCAGCCTCTCCATAGTAAGTCCGGTGGGGATAGGTAAGAAATGAGCAGACTTAGTCAGTCGATCCACAATTACCCATATCACATCATTCCCATTTCTTGTCTTTGGAAGCCCAACCACAAAGTCCATTGTCACATGCTCCCACTTCCATTCGGGTATTTCTAGTGGTCACATCAGTCCACTCGGTCTCTGATGTTCTGCCTTAACTTGCTGGCAAACAAGGCACCTTTCCACAAATTCAGCGATGTGTCTCTTTATGCCATTCCACCAATAATGTCTCTTCAGATCATTGTACATTTTCGTAGCACCAGGGCGAATAGACAGTCTCGAATTATGTGCTTCCTTCAACAACTCCCTCCTGAGTTCCTCAACATCCGGTACGCACAACCTTCCTTGATACCACATACTGCCGTCATCATGAACCTGAAATCCATCTACCTGGCTGGTTAGCATTCTTTCTCGTGTTTCTCTAAGTGCTGCATCGTTCTTTTGGGCTTCTTTAATCTGATCTACCAAGGTTAGAGTGATAATTAGCGCTGCCAAGATATCTGCAGTAGAATCCACAAGATCCAAATCAAATTCTGCCATTTCCTTTTCTAGAGTGGCATGTCGTGCATGGCTCAATTTCCTACTTAAGGCATCAGCAACTCGATTGGCCTTTCCTGGATCATAGCGGATGGTTAATCATAGTCTTTCAATAACTCTAACCATCTCCTTTGGCGCATGTTCAACTCCTTTTACGTGAACAGATACTTAAGGTTTTTATGATCAGTGAACACCTCGCACTTCACTCCATATAAATGGTGGTGCCAGATTTTTAGTGCGAACATCACCGCTGCTATCTCCAGATCATGAGTCGGATAGTTCTGCTCATAGGGCTTAAGCTGTCGTGAAGCATACGCAATGACCTTTCTGTTTTGCATCAACACGCATCCTGAAACACAAAAGTTAGACCACATCTTTAATTGTATACAAAATCAATTGAAATTATATACATTTATCTAGCCCGTTCTTAGAAGCGTCACTGTAAATGATAAACCCTTCTGACGCAGAGGGTTGAGCAAGAACAGGGTTGTGGTCAGTCTCCTTTTTAATTCAGTGAAGCTCTGCTCGCACTCGGTGGTCCATTCAAACTTCGACTTCTTCTGCGTCAATCGGCTCAAAGGCAATGCAATAGATGAGAAGCCCTCGACAAACTTCCTGTAGTATCCAGCCAGACCGAGAAAACTCCTTACCTCAGTAACATTAGTGGGCCTAGGCCACTCGGTGATCGCCTCTACCTTCTTTGGGTCCACCGAAATTCCCTCTTCAGAGACCACATGGCCCAAAAAGGTTACGCTTTTCAACCAAAACTCACATTTACTGAACTTGGCGTACAATTTGCTTCTCCAAAGGGTCTATAAGACCTCCCTCAAATGCTCAGCGTGAGTCTCTTCATCAGGAGAGTATATCAGGATATCATCAATGAACGTTACAACGAACTTATCCAGCTGTTTTTGAAACACTATGTTTATTAGATCTATAAAGGCGGCTGGGGCGTTGGTTAGTCTAAAAGGCATAACCAAGAATTCATTGTGGCTATAACATGTTCGGAAGGCGGTCTTGGTGGTATCCCCTGATTTGATCCTTAACTGGTGATAACCGGATCACAAATCGATTTTGGAAAATACTCTAGCCCCCTGGAAGAAATTTCGTTAGTGGTGTAAATTAACGAGTAACCGAAAGTTTAAATTATAACTCTAACTTATCATTACTCGTAGCTGATCAAAGAGATCCTCGATTCGAGGTAATGGATACTTGTTTTTGATAGTGATCTTGTTGAGCTCCCGGTAATCTATACATAATCTCATGCTCCCATCCTTCTTTTTCACGAACAGGATTGGAGCACCCCAGGGTGATACACTGGGTCGGATAAACTTACAATCCAGCAGTTCTTGTAACTGCTCCTTCAACTCCTTGAGCTCTGCTGGAGCCATGCGGTAGGGTGCCCTGGTTATGGGTTTAGCACCGGGTACAAGATTGATCTCGAACTCTACCTCTCTTTCTGGTGGTAGTCCTGGTAACTTCTCAGGAAAGACGTCTGTAAATTCCTTTACTATAGGGATTTGGTCGATCTGCGGAACCTCCTGTTTGGCACCCATTAAGAAGAGCAAAAATCCTTCTCTTCCTTTCTTTAGTGCTCGAAACGCGTGAGCCGCAGTCAAATAAAGCTTCTGGGGTGCCTTCTTCAATTTAGGGTTCCTTGAAAAATAGTTTCCCCCAGTTCAGGTGTCTTCATGCTGACATAGAGTTGCCGGCAATCAATATTTGCATGATACTTTGCCAAGAAGTCCATGCCTAGAATAACGTCAAAGTCGTACATTTGAATCGGTATCAAGGTCGCAGAGAACTGCAGATCATTAATCTCCAATTCACATCCCTTGTAACGATGATGGGACACAAGTACTTGGCCGCCAGCAGCTTGTATACGGTATGGAGTCTCAATCCATTCGGGGAGAACATCCAGATTCTTGGCAAGTCTATTTGCCATAAACGAGTGACTCGCCCCACTATCGAACAGAACATTGGCTGGCACTTTGTTAATTAAAATCACACCTACCACATTCAAGGTTTAGTACTCAACATGCAATAATAACAACTAGAATTTAATCCAACTTCTAAATTAAATGCTTAAATAAACATACCCGTAACCATGTCGCCCGACTCCTCGACCTCTGCGTCCGTCATAGCGTGAACCCGAGCATTGGTCTGGCCTCGTCCTCCCTGCTGTGCTTGAGGCTGCGGGTTCACCTGAGCCAGTGTAGAGCATTCCTTAGCTATATGTCCCTGCTTCCCACAATTATAGCACAACCTCTGCTCCTTCCAACATTGGCCCCGGATGAAAACGTCCGCACAGTGTACACCGTGAGGCAGGTGCCACAGCCCTTACTAGCTGCGCATCAGTCGGTGCCGGACCCTCAATCATCGGGGTCTGACTCACTGCCCTCTGCTGTCGTTCTGGTCGGAATGGTTGCCCAGACTGAGGGCGCCGAGGCACATTCAGCCATCTCCCTGATTTGCCCGCCTGCAACTCCTCACGGGGTCTCTTCAGTCTCTCCAGTGCAGCAGCCCTATCCAAGTTTCTCTCCACACGTCTACATACCTCCAGTAATCCCTCAAATGTGGTGGCCTCTGCACAAACAATCGCCTGCTGGATGCGAAAACTCAAACTTGTATGGAACTTTAGCATCTTGGCCTCCTCATTGTCCATGATGCATGACATATACTGGCCCAGCTCGTGAAATTTCTCAGAGTACTGATCAACTGTCATGGATCCTTGTGTCAACATCTGGAATTCTGCCATCCTTCACTGAATAGCAATACCCGGAACATAGTGCTTCTTATACTCCTCCACAAACTGCTCCCAAGTCACCGGTGGAGTCAACCTGCGTTTCACCCCATTCCACCATCTCTCAGCTTCCCCTTCCAAGAACGGGGTCGTCATCTCCACTTTCAGATTCGCAGGTACCTGTATCAATCTTATCTGTTCGGATATACTTTTGAGCCAAATCTCGGCTTCCTCAGGCCGAGTGGTACCCCTGAACATCGGTATTCAGGAGTTTTGCATCTCCCTGTAATAGAATCGTAAACCCTGCTGCGGTGGTGATGGTGGTGGTGGTGGTTGTTGTTGCTGTTGCTACTGGGTGTGCTGAAGTATCTGGGCGATCTGCGCCTGTTGCTGTGCCATTTGAGTATATTGTTGCTCCATCTGCGTCTACTGATGGGCTGTTAAGGCCGTCAGATTGGCCAGTGTATCTGCAAGGTTTTGGGGAATCGCCCCTTGCCCCTGACGCTCATCTCCGTCTTGTCCACCGCTCCCTGTTGGTTCACATCGCGGAAGCATTGTTTGTAGACGATTAGAACATGTTAGACAAAATTTGACTTAAGAGTATCGTAAAGAGGTACAAGAATGGAGGGCAAAAGGGGTAACACATCCCGTCTACTTACTAGCGGCACTCACCAACCAAAACTCTAGTCATAGCTTACGTCTACTTCGTTTTATTTGAGTTAAAAGAAATCATTTGAAAACAGATCATCACTTAACCTAGGGGTGATTAATTAATTTCACGTTCCCGAGGCGTATCTGAAGCCTGGGCTCTGATACCACCTGTAGCGCTCCGCTCCCGAGCTCCATCCTTGGTAATCATGCACCCGCCGTATCTCACTAAGGAGAATACAAAGCGTCACATCAACATATTACACGTCAGGGCTGACATAGAAAAATTTTCCTTTTCTTTTGTGCGAAAACGATAAATCACAACACTAATTTGAATTTAACGAACCTCAAGAACATAAAATGTCTAAGTTTAAAAGTCTGAAATTGTTTCCAAAGTAATGCAGAAAATAAAATGTCTGTGTCACCCCAAGAACATCATAAAAAGCCCGTCTCCATCCTCGCTGCAGACATATCTACGAGTCACTCAGCCCATTCCACGGTATCAGACTCATCCTCAATGAAGATATAGTCATACTCCGTCTCGGCTTCACCTGGAATAGTAGGGGGTGAGTGATGATAATCACCTAGTAGGTGCCTCTCAAAACAATACAAAGCTTACATACCCAAAAAGATATTGACACATAATCACATAAGACAAGATAGCATGGCTTATACGGAAAAGTAAGACACTCCACATAAAAATGCACAAGTATATGATGCATGCTCAAATAACGTGTCACACACAACTAGAAATATGTCAGGCAATATGCACCTAGACCTATATGCAATGCATGCTCCCGGGTCCTAAATCCAGTGTCATGGTCTCTAGCCACCACTTGCTGTTTGGACACCCACGCCCTATACACGATGTATGTCGCATGACACCCACGCCCTATAGACGTTGTATGTCGCATGGCACCCATGCCCTATAGACACTATATGCCATCCCGGTACCCACGCCCTATAGACGATGTATACCTCCAGAGAACCCCGGCATCATGGTCACTAACCACCACTTACCGTTCGGACACCCACGCCCTATAGACGCTGTATGTCGCATGACACCCATACTCTATAGACACAGTATGTCATCCCGGTACCCACGCCCTATAGACGCACGTGCCATGAATGCAAGAGAAAGGGAAAGAAAAACAGTTGGATGTCATCCCCTGACGTCGATCGATCGACGTCCAACTGAGACAGGTCGAACCCTCACTCAGTGGACGTCGATCGATCGATGTACATCTGAGGTACATCGATCCCTCACCTGCTAACGTCGATCGATTGATGTCCATCTGAGGCACATCGATCCCTCACCTGCTGGACATCGATCGATCGATGTCCCCGTATTTCAGAATTTTCATTCTGCAATTCCTGCAGTCCATTCATCATTACCATTCCAAAATTCCACCCGCACATACTTCCATACACACATATCGACATCATATCACCACAAAGAAAAATGCATCAACAAGATCACGTTGAAATCAAGAATCATATAACGGAGAATAGACACGTTGGAGCACATCATTAAGATCACAATTGAATCAAGAATTAAAAGCAACAACACATAAAAAATACACTTTTGCCTATGCAAATCTTCATACCGTTTTGAGGGAATAAATAGTATGCACCTACCTCGATCCTAGCAAGAATTGATATATACGAGAAACGTTGGTGATCTTGTTAGAGTTTTGAATTTTCTCCTCTTGAATCTTTGGATCAAAGAACCCTCCTTTTTCCTTTTTCTTCTTATGGCCGAAATTGATAGGGGAAGAAGGGGAGGGAGGCTGCCGAAATGAGAGAGAGAGAGGGGGAAGGGATTAGGGTTAATGAGAGGTTAAAATGAGAGAGAGATTTAGGGAAATTAAAAGGGTTGATTAGGATAGAATTTAGTAAATTCAAACACTATATTTATTTATTTCTTAATTATCTTTATCTCCTTTTCCTTTTTTCAAGGCGTATATAACATATTTGGCTGCCAATACTGCCGCAATGTTTAGGAAGTTTAGGAGAGAAAAGGCTGTCGAGTATTGGGGTGAATTTTGGGCATAAATTGTGTAATAGGTTTGTATATAAAAGAGAGTTGGATCTTGGTCTTTTTTTGTGCTGACATCCAACTGTGGGGAAGAAGGCAGCCATGTTGCCTTATATTTGCTGAGCTTTGGGGTTGCTGCCGATTTGAGATAAGAGAGGGAGATGGTTGCCGTTATTTTTTGAAGAATAGGAATGATAGGATTTGGGTTATGTGTGTATAGATATAGATGTATGTTAGGTAGAGTTCTAGTGTAGTTAGAACTTTAGGTTGTATAGAATTCTATCTTAATTCTTGCCTAGTCACACTAGGATACTAGGCTTTATTTATTTATTTTCTTTTTCCTTTTCTTTTGTCCAGCCGTGTGTGTACATAGAATATATATATCTATATTTTTATGTTGTTGTCATGTATCTATGTATAATATATGTGTACACATATATGTTAGAAGGCAAAGGACACGGGATGTAACAAACCTTCCCTCTTACAATAAGTTTCGTCCTCGAAACTTGTGTATGGCGTGATCAATGACTTAGTATGGTTCTGCTTAGTCGTTCCCTTAGACAATGACCATGCTAAATATCCATTACATGTGTTGATATGTTAACATTACACTTCCTCGACATAGGAGTAAATCATCAAAATCGTTCCTTGTATACGTACAATAATGTCTAAATCCATTTCTCTTTCCTTACTAAAATCATAACCTAATCTTTTTATAATTCTAGAATCAAGCTTAGGGTATTGTCACCATACTGGGGGTTCCATATCCCTGTCGTCAGTCGATATCGTACTTATATCTGCAATTATCAGCAGTCCTCTAAAATCAGTTCTTAGGTATACTACAATCTTTAACTTAACGACTTGTTGGCCAGACTCATTCCTCAACCATATATATTTTCAGAACATGTTTATTCTAGTAGACTTCCATTCAATCATCACTAGCATCTCATAAGATAATCCAATCCTTATAGAGTTTAATCATTAACTTACTTCTCTATAACTAGAACTTATAAACTTCCACTTTTACCTCTAGGCATGTATCATTCCATTTATATACATGTAATCTACAATTCCAAATTCTCAACTCATCATATATGATTCATTTCCTAATTACATAACCCTCCAAAATATCCATCGAGTCCTCCAATATGCGAACCATCATTCTCTCTTATCATAGAATCACATACTCGAAATCGATTCTTAATCCTATGAACTAGTTCAATAATCATGCTTTTATTTTTTCGGAGATATCATCATCCACCTAGTATACGAAGTATGTGCATGGACATATTTTCTTCAGCTTATAGAAAAGTAGCTTAAATAGTTTTAATTTAGAATATAGCTTTAACTGTATAAAATGATATACCTTCTATTTTTTTTGTAAACACAAAACCCAAAGTATCATATATTTGTTTTCGCAACGTGGTGTCTAAATTGACCATTTATAAGACAATTATATAACTTGTTCACAAAAGTATTACGGTTAAAACCACTTTAAAAAAATTGAGACACAAATAATCGTAAATTTTTTTTTACAAAACGATTTGAACACAATGTCTTTTTTTTTCCAAAGAAATATATGTTTTGAAAGCTATATTTTGTTTTGCAAAATGCAACACTTGAAAACTCAAAAAATGTGAAGTTTCATAAAACAATTTGAATAAGGTACCTTTCTTTTTCAAAAGAAAATATATATATTTTACAACTATTTCTGCTTAACAAAATTAAATAAGTTTATCGCAAGCAAATAAAATAACTTCAAAAGCATTTAATGGACGAAATGCTTGCAATATCGATAGTTGAAAAATAAAGTTGTTTTAGCAAAATTAATATGACTAAACGAAAATTGAGGAATAATATAGGAATTGTATTAACATATCGTTGTTTGAAAACATTATTATTTTAAAACATATTAGTTTTGTCAGTGGTAGTCGAAATTCCATTAGGTTGCTATACGAATTCGGAAAGGAATATGGCCTTGTAAGGTCAATAGACTGTATAAAAAAATGAAACTAGTTGAAATGTCTAATAGCAAAAATCTTTGAAATAGTTTTAAAATATAGAATATATCTTGGTATATATGCTTATAAGGAAAACGTATAACCATTTGGAAATTAATAGTCCAATACTTCATATAATTTCTATAAATCATCCTCCTTTGTAACTAAAGATTTCATGTGTACAGTTTCTTATAAATCTAGTATTCGTCTACTCATGATAAAATCTTTAACTTAAGTTGTCTAATCCTATCATAGCACACTAAATATTGATCGACTTAAGATGTTCTAATGCAACATGCTTCCGCACACCACACTGATGCATCGTGCTCCTTCACTTGGTTATTTCAACCGCTAATTCTAATTTAGTTAGATCTCACCTGAAAAGCGCCCACTACTTGTTCATGCTTACTCTATCTCAATTCAAGCCTACTCGATACATCAGTGCTTACGTTTTCTTAAGAATCAACATTTAACCCAATTTGTCATTCCACTGTACTTATTGTAGTAATGCTTGCTTATCACTATCAATCAATATACCTAATAAGACTGATATCTTTGGCCTATTTTGATAACCGTACATTCAAAATCTTAACTATAAACCCCTATGTACGATATTTGCTGATAAACTCTACTGATCATAATGCTTATAAATCATTACTTAGTAATTATCATTTCATTATGAATCATTTCTTAGGAGCTACGATCGCAACTTAGACCTAGTTGTATTCCGACGCTACTGACAAAGTAGAAGCATTTGAACCCACTTTATTTACCATAATGGTATCGGGTCCCATGTCGCTATTATGGGGAAGCAGGCTAGTAACTGTCGGGTCCATCTAGATTTATGCATCAACCAGCGCCCGCTGTAGGGTATCCTGGTTAACATTGCATTTTACATAATTTGATTGTATCCTATTCGAACGGTTCGGTTTTACAAGGTTCGGATCTAAGGGATTGCGCAAAGGGTTCTAATCAATACTTAAGTAAGGCAAATAATTCAAAATCGTATGGGGTGTCCTAGGTATACGTGGGTGTATCCCTTATACGAACATCTCTTAAGTTTAAAACCATTACTTATTTCTAAGTTCAATACTTAGATTATAACACCGCTTATGACTAGAATCAGTACTTATGTTCAAGTCATAACCTAAAGTTTAGCTAATCTCTTACGACTAAGATTATGACTTATGTTCGAGATCGTCTCTTATTTTTAAGATCGTGATTTAGGGTCAAAACCGTAACTTGATTTCTAAGATCATGGCCTAAATCTACGTTTCTGACATGGATCTAGAGCCATGCTCTGACACCACCTGTACTCCGGCACTCCGACCAACAGAATTCTCCTCTCCTCATTTCCTACCATATTCTGCCCTCGAATCACCAAAAATCCCAATTTTTAAAATTGATTTTCCCCTATTTGGTGACAAAAATCCTAATTTTTGTTTTCTTTTGATTCAATTCATGTTCTTCTATCATAATTCATCAACGCTCATGCTCACCGGTTAGATTCATAACACACGGCCATAACATGTAATTTGCACAAAAACGGAATCCAAATAGCACGTAAATTCTTCACATAATTATCATGCATATACAACTAATAATCATGCATCATACATATATATACACACACACCCCCTATGGCCGCTGCCCTAGGCAGCAGCACACACCTCATGGCCGACGGCCCCCCATGCCTAAAACACCATCTTTATACCATCTTCAAACATATACACATAATCGTTATATAAATACAACAATTACATATGCATATG
>AP025073.1:24317303-24537303 GCA_036186865.1 Eustoma russellianum | reverse complement strand
GTCGCATGGAACACTATTACTTCTCCAGTTGAAGAAGGGGGATTAGGGCTTTGCAGTCCTGGTGAGCTGCAACAGGCATATGTGTGTCGCATATGGTGGCAATATCAGCGCCATGATACATTGTGGAGTAAATATATGCATCTAAAGTATGGACGACGAGGTGACTATACTCCCAGGCTACCAGATTCAGCAGTTTGGAAGTCTATCTGTCGCATTCATCCCATATGTTTTTCTCACTCAACTGGCCTAGGCACATTTCTATCATGGACGGCCACGTCTTCTGGGGAGTTTACGCTTAAGTCGGCCTATGATATATGTCGCACGCCGCGCCCAACATTACTTTCGACAGCATTTATTTGGTTTAAACATCACGCTCCTGCCGTTCGGCTATTGTTATGGCGCTTTTTTCATTCAGCCATTCCTTTTGAAGATTACATAGGAAAATATCAGATGGTGCGTCCTACTCAATGTCCTTTTTGTAAATCACATTCAGCAACAGTGGACCATATATTCATTTACTGTTCTCGCATCCGCTATTTTTGGGGTTTTTTGCTGCTGAATTACACGGGGTCCCGCCGACATCTCTGTCTTTGCGGCAATATTTATTATCCTGGTGGTATCGGTCCAATTCTACATCACTAGCGGGAGTTTTGAAGATTGTCGTCCCTGCAATAATATCATCAAACATTTGGCGTCAATATGCACAACTCATCTATGGGGACACAACAATTTTCTCGACAGCGGCATTGCGAAATTCTATTCATTTTGATATGCATGTCTGGACGATGCGCCTCCATGGGACTAAGTTGGCAGCAGGCCCATTGCCCTCTCTCTCCTGGCTCCCTCGGATTCGTGCTCCTCGTCTTCGAGTTCTTCGGTGGCAAACCCCCCTTCTGGTCGTCTAAAGTTAAACGTGGATGCAGCAGTTGGCCAGCATTATGCTGCAGGTGGAGTGATAGTGCGTGATCATGATGGATGTTGCATCCAAGCCCTCTCTTTTCGTCTACCTCACGGTACACCGTTACAGGCTGAGATTCAGGCTACTCTTTTTGGCCTGCTTTATTTCCTTCCTTTATACCGTTCGATCATGGTAGAATCGGATTGTGCTCAAATGATCACATGTCTCGGTAAGCCTCGACAGCCAACAGGAAATTATCATCTTCGGCTGCTTCACAACCTGGTCAGCCATCATCAGCTCGTGCTACTTCATACGTACCGGGAGAATAATATGCCGGCTCATTATCTTGCCCAACATGCAATGATGCATCCTATCATGGGGTTTTATAACCGTCATACGCTTCCATCCATGGCCAAGGCTTACGTGGAACTGGATCTCACTTCGGCATCCTTGCGCACTGTCTAATGGATTCCTGTTATTTTACACATTCTGCCCGTGTCCTACCAGTCACGGGCAGCCCCGGTACGCATAATGTTTATATCATAAGCTGCTGCTACATCATTTTTTTTGCTCAGACATATTAATGTTGTTTCTATTACCATGTTCAATGGCGGTTGTGGTAACTGTGAGCGCAATTTGGCGTGCGGTTGCAACCCTACAAACCATGTAGTCTTCTATATGGATTGGCATCAACCCCTTCTTTCTGCCTGCACTGCATCTGGTGCAGGCAGGGCTGGTTCGTTTCCTTTTCTTTTGAATATCCGGTCTCGCACTAGCATTCCTTCTACACTGACAATGATGTTTTATTTGCACCATGTATATCGGGCGACAATACGTTTATCCACTTCACTTGGGGCTGTGAGCCAACTTGTTAATGCCCAGGTTTCCACTCGATATCGCATCTCTCGGATGACTGACGCATGTGGTGGTCCTTTTTTGCCTTCAGATTGCAGGAGTTGCCTCTTTACATGTCTATCTGCCGGCACTTTGTTTTGTGCCGGCAGCACAGGTTTGATCTATACCCAGAATTCTCCGATTTTTCTATGTTCCAGCGTTAAAATTTACTTGTCTCTTTCTTCTCTGGCTGCGTGGGAGCGAACCTGGATGGCACTTCATCTTGGCGACCTGGATGGCTGCGCTGTTGTTCTTTGGATACATTGGCACCAAACATACGTTGCGGATTACTTTCACCACATTGACGGCATTTGCGGCGCTTCAGAGATGCTCCTGATTGTTGGCTTATTTTATTATGTTTGTATACAACGCGGTTACGTTTCTCTCATTCATTACACAATAGCGAATATCAACCATCCAGGCATATAAATATGTACGCTTTTTCCTTAGCCGGGGTTTTATCCACAAGGGTGGTTTAACTCGGCAAGGTTTTAATACGGCATATCATATATTGCCGGGATGTTGATAATCAGTTGCTTTTCTATCTACTGATTCATTTGGATGTAATATGGTTTTCCTCCGCTACAAGTGAGGGATTTGTTCAATAAAATCCCACGTTTTATAAAAAAAATATGTATATATTATACATAGATACTCGACATGAACATACAATATACATATATATATATATATTTATTGTATGTTCATGTCGAGTATCTATGTATAATATATATATATATATATATATATATATATATATATATATATATATATATATATATATATATATCTGTGTGTGTGTGTGTGTTAGAAGGCAAAGGACACGGGATGTAACAGCTGAGGTGGGGATGGGTAGTGGGCTGAGGGCAGTGGGGGTGGCCGTGAGGTAGGGGGTTAGGGGTGTGGTGAGTTGGGTAGAGGGTAGGGGAAAAAGTGGGTCGAGGGTGATACGTGTAAGTATATACATGTACATGCACATGTATGGGTATAGACATGCACGTGTATATGCGTATACTTGGGTGATAGTTGGTCAAAGTTTGTAATGGTTAATCGTATACGAAATGGTAATTGATACGTGATCGGATTTGATTATCGGAAATCGTTTTTGATATTTGGAAATTGTTTTTGAAATTGCATATTTTGATATTTGGACACATATGACCGCCAATTGGGCAGTCCAAGCACATATGACTATGAGGAGATAGGCCGTCTGGACACACATGACCACTAGAGAACCAAGTCCGTAAGTCTTGCAATATAATCACTTGTAAGGTAAGAGTCATGGTCATTGCATTGCATTGAGATGAGTATTGAAATGAATATCAGCTATGGATATTGAAAAGTGGATATTGGAAATGGATATCGAAAAAAATGGAATTGAAATCTTTATCATATCATTGCATTGTTTTGAAAAGTTGCATCATGATTTGTGATTGTGCTAACACTTGTGAGCGATGACTAAATTGCGTGTGCTTTAGCTGCTCGATTGGTCAGAAGGATAAAGAGGTAAACTTTATTTGCAAAGAGAATCATGTTATTTTCTATTTCGTTGCTTATTTATCTTATTTACACTTGTTTCTCCGTGTATGATCCCATGGTAAATAAAGTCAGGTTACTAGCTGGGCGACGTGTCGCTCATACTACGTTATCATATATTTTTACAGATCCTTAGGATTTCGAGTTAGTGTACATTGAGGATGATCAGGAATGAGGATATTGAGACTTGTGGCTTGAGGATGCTTTTCGAGGATTTTAGTGGAGACTTTAGTTTACTCATACTTAGTAGTTCGTTTTTCTATTTGATTTTGTAATCTATTGGATACCGGTACTTTGACTTTTCCTAATGATTATTTATTTCGAGGTTTAATTTTTATAACTTTTGTTGATATCGATTTACGTTATTTTGCTGAGGTGTAATTGATCGTATCGACGCCTTGTATTTTCCTTAACGAAATATGGTGGGTGAGTCGTTTCAAGTACTAGGACTCGGAACGGGTCGCTACAGTCTCCCTCCCCTCCATCCATCATCTCCCTCCTTCCATAGACCCACATCCCATCACCCTTCACTTCCCCCTAGCCTATACAATTCCCTTTTTCGAATACTCATCTCACCTCTACCCTCTACCTTCAATGTCGTCCAAACCAAAACCTTTCCCAAACCAATACAGCCGAGATCAAGCCATACCCTTCTCAAATTTTCAACCAAAAACCAAATATAGCTCCCTTAAAACATCACAGAACCACCAAATATCCATCAATTATATCACTTCCACACAAGCAGACAAGTTACACAAACTACAAACCAACTTATGGGCGTATCTCATGAAAAACGCCTCGATTGGATTTAAACTTAACCATGAAAACTATCCATTATAGGTGTATCTCATGAAAAACGCCATTGGGGGCAGAGGCAAATCACAACACCTTAAAAGTGTGCCACCTGAAATCACAGCTGAATTTCGCGTGTTGGAAACGATGCGACCAGGCTGTGTTCAACTGGATCATACAGAACATTGAGCTGACTTTGGTTACCAACCTTGCTCAGTGCCCCACAGCCAAGGCCCTCTAGATTGGGCTGGATGCCACATACAATAGTGGTACGGATTCCTTCCAAACTTACGGATTGCACAGGCGAGCATGTATAATTAGACAAGGAGAGTAGATGTTGGAAAGCTTATGGAGCCATCTACTAACACTTAGATGGAGATCGATAGATGAACATCCAATCCTATGAGGGACTTTGAGGACATAGCCATCTTTAACAGAATCACTGTCGAACAGAGGGTGTTTCAATTTGTCACCGCCATTGACTATAAATAAGGAGTTCGAAGAGATATCTTGAAACAGGACCTTCTACTCTCAATAGAGTCGGCCCGATTTATTGATGAGGAGGGACGCCATTAGGCTTCAGATTCTGAAAGCGGCAACTGACCCAACTCATTGTTGAGATTCTTGAGGATAAGGAAACAATTAAGAGAGCGATAATTAGGGAAGAATTGATTTGTAATTAGCTGATTGATTTGTAACATAATTGTAATTGATTAGTTTCCTTAAATAGGTGTGTGAATGGTCCTATAAGAGGATGTGTAAAGGTGTATACAGAAATCAATGAAAAATACAAACAGTTTTGCATAGGCAGTGTACAGTTTCTACTTTCTCTACATGGTATCAGAGCAGGCTCCATCCAAAAAGGGCCTGATCTGCCATTGTTGAAGAATTTTTGGCTCAGAGGAATCTCTCATCATAGCCATAACCATCCTCTGACCAAGTACCTATCTGTTCTGTTTAATCTGTGCCATCCAGGCTCAGATTAGTATCCTCATTGCCCGTATACCCTACCTTGACCTTGCCTCAGATCAACTCAGTTCTGCCCAAATCAGCGTATCTGCAAAATACGAAAGCCAACATGTCACACACACCCGAAAGTTCAGAAATAAGACCAGAAAGCTCAGAGACAAAACCACACTTCCCTGCCAACTTTGACTTAACCGAACAGTTCGCAAAATTCCTTCAGCAGAGTATGAATTCCCAAACGACTGGTCCAACTCATTCATCAAATCTGGTACTGAAAGTTAAACTTACAAGCACCAATTACCCTCTTTGGTGTAGGCTAATGAAAATAGCTCTAGGAGGAAGGGGAGGAGACGCCACATTACTGGGGTTCCTCCACCCCCCTGCCAACTGACCCCAGCGTACTTAGCATGGGAACAAAATGACCAGCTAGTATTCACTTGGCTCATAGATAACATTGAATGACAGTTTAGTGAACAACGTCTCAAGATATTCAACTGCAAAAGCACTTTGGGACGGATTGGCAGTAACGTATGGATCAGGGGGAGATCCACTGCAAATATTCGATTTACATAAACAGTGTTATACCATTAAACAGGGAAATTGACCACTGGAAGTACTCTGGGACCAGTTTCAAGGCATATGGATGACTATAGATTCCATGGACCCAAATCCAATGGAATCTCCAAACGATATAGCCATCTATGCGAAGAAGATCCAGGAACAAAGATTATATCAACTGCTTTTGGCAGTTGATGAACGTTTTCAGATACAAAAAAGGAACTACCGAAATGTGAACCACGGCCTATGGTAGAGATGGCGTACAACGAGCTACGTCGTGCCAACATCCAAGAAGGAGTGTTGGCCATGACCCCATCAGACTCTCAGCCATCATTTAGGGTCGGACAGGGACTGGTAGCAAAGAACTCAGACCAGAGACAGCGCAAAGGAACCGAGGGTCCACCACCACGCTCAGGCCAAGCATCACGGCGTGGGATGGAAGATAAAACTCACCTAGAGTGTACTCATTGCAAAAGGAAGGGTCACACGAAAGACAAGTGCTTTAAAATACACGGGTACCCCGAATGGTGGGGTCAGTTTGCAAGAAAAGGAAAGGCTGCCGTAGCTCAATCTAGTGAAGGAGAACCAGGCAGCCATGAGCAAGATACAGGAGAAAATCCAGGCAAAAAGGGCGGAGCAGCCATGGCCATTGCAGGAGCAAACGAAGCGGGGAAGATGGAGATAGGGGATGCCGCCGCTGGAGGTAAAGGGGTTAGGGTATACCCTAACCTCAATTTCTGTTTAAATACCCTAGCCAATTCAGTTATTGCACCCCAGACCCCTGTTCTTAATTATAATGTTATCTCTGACTCAAATCTTTCTGGAGTACACAGGTTAGTCCCTCAGGCTGGCGAATTACACCCGAACCCCGCCAGTTTTCCCAATGCCCACCTGATGCCCAAGTGTTTCACTCCAGTACAGATAAACCCCCAAAAGTCTGACATAATAACAAAACTGCCCCCAAAGCTGTCTCATATTCCTAATCAGCCCCAGTCACACTGTTATACCACCCACAGCAAACCCTAGTGGATATTTGACTGTGGAGCCACAGACACCATGACTAATGACCCCCTCCGACCTAATCACTATTACTTCCCCAAATAAAACCATTGTTAAAACAGCCAATGGCGACACCATTCCAGTTGCTGGAGGTGGCTCCATCTCTATCACCCCCACCATCACCCTTAAAAATTGTCTTTATGTTCCTGCTTTATCCACTAAACTCCTGTCTGTTAGTCAAATTACCAAAGAGTTAGACTGTATTGTTATGTTGTATCCTAATTTTTTCCTGTTGCAGGACATTCGTACGGGGGCGATCATTGGGCGTGGTTTCGAGCGCCATGGGCTGTACTTTGTTGATGCAGTGGCGCAACAGGGACAGCCTAATCTTGCTACTGGAACGGTCGATCGTCAAGTATGGCTTGGCATCGCCGGTTAGGGCACCCTTCATTTGGTTATTACACCGCTTGTTTCCTAGCTTATTTACTTCACCCAAGAATAATTTTACCTGTGATACATGCCTCCGGGCGAAACAAACTCGGGCGTCTTATGTTGCTAATAATACTCGTGTTGATCATATGTTTGCTTTAATTCACTCTGACGTTTGGGGTCCATCTCCATATAATACACCCCTTGGTTTCCATTACTATGTTATCTTCGTTGATGATTTCTCTCGAATGACATGGTTATATATTATGAAACACAAATCCGAAGTCTATCAGAAATTTGTTCATTTTTATAATATGGTCCACACTCAGTTCGATACAAAAATCAGGATTCTTCGCTTTGACAATGGCGGAGAATCCTCAATACTCATTTACATCAGTTCTTTCTTGATAATGGCATTATCCATCAAACCACATGTCCATATACTCCTGAACAAACGGAGTTGCAGAACGAAAAAATCGTATCCTTCTTGAGATGACACGAGCAATGATGATTGACTCACACGTCCCGATAAGTTTCTGGCCGGAGGCTGTATCAACTGCTACCTACCTTCTTAATCGACTTCCAAGTAAGGCTCTCAACTACAAAACTCCGATTGAAACTCTCTCTACCCCAACATACTATTCCCTCCTTGTTTACCCTACCCCCGTGTGTGTTTGGGTGCACAGTTTTTATACATACTCCCAAACATGAGCGCACTAAACTCGACCCTTGTGCTGAAAAATGTGTTTTTGTTGGCTATGCTACCTCCCAAAAGGGCTACCGCAGCTATAATCCTCAGACCCACCGTATTCATGTCACCATGAATTGCATCTTTCTTGAGACAGAATATTCTTACCCTCACCCATCTCGGATTCAGGGGGAGTGTAAATACCCAAGTGATGGAATCCTCGATTGGTTGGTGGCCACAGCCTACTTGTCCGACAACTGTTCCAACACAGCAAGTAGATGGCGCCGACTGTGCTGCAGCTCCCAACAATGAACCACCTATGGCACCTGTACCACCTAATGATACTCCTCTGATGAATGAACTGACAGAGGTAAAACAATTTTGATACACGTAATGAACAGTTTGACTCTATAAATGTTGAAAATAGTCCTACTACACCCAGTAACACGTCCAGTACTAGCACACCCACTAATGTGTTCAGTGTTCCGTTGAGTACTCCAGAAGTGTGTGCAGAAGATAATATTACAATTGAGCAACAGCAGGTACGGGTCTTACCCCATAGGACAAAACGAGGAGTGCCTCCCCAGCGATACTCTCCAACTCAAGTACCAAAATCATCAAGGTATCCAGTGAATACATCCTTAGAAAATATATCTGATCTGTCTCGGAGTTTCTTTGTGTCTTTGTATTCAGAACAGGTACCGCGAACTGCTGAAGAAGCTCAGGGTCAACCAGAATGGAAATAAGTCATGATGACCGAAATGCGAGCCCTAGAAAGAAACGAAACATGGGAAAAGTTTATCCTTCCGGGTGGAAAAAGGACAGTAGGTTGTCGATGGGTGTTTACAGTCAAGCACAGAGCAGACGGAAGTATTGAGCGATACAAGGCCAGACTTGTGGCAAAGGTTACACCCAGACATATGGCATCGACTACTCAGAAACATTCTCGCCTGTAGCCCGTATTGATACCATTCGAGTACTATTTTCCATCGCAGCAACTCAGAATTGGCCGCTTCACCAATTTGATGTAAAGAATGCGTTTCTACACGGTAATTTAAAAGAAGAAGTATATATGGATCCTCCCCCAGGTTTTTCTGCAGGTTTCAAACCAAGGGAAGACTGTAGGTTGAAAAAGGCTCTGTATGGACTTAAACAGTCTCCCCAAGCATGGTTTGGAAAGATTCACTGGAGTGATGAAAAAGGATGGTTACCGGCAGAGCAATGCTGATCACACACTATTTGTCAAAAGGAGAAAAGGTATGGTAACATGCCTGATTATTTATGTTGATGATATGGTGACTACTGGGAATGACACTGAGGAGATGAATCGTCTCCGAACACACTTATTTACCGAGTTTGAAATGAAGGATCTCGGAAATCTGAAATAATTCCTTGGAATTGAAGTCCTAAGGTCAGAAACAGGGATTTATATATCACAGCGGAAGTATACCCTAGACCTACTTGCAAAAGTAGGAATGCTCGACTGCAAGCCATGTGACACACTAATGATCATGAATCATAAGTTGGAAATAATTGAAGGAGCACCGCTTACAGATAACGGAAGGTATCAGCGATTGGTCGGCAAACTAATCTACCTATCACATACACGACCGGATATTGCATTTGCAGTAGGTGTAGCAAGTCAGTTCATGCATAGCCCACAAAGAACACCATATGGATGCAGTACACACGTATTTTACGCTACCTAAAGGCACGCCAGGAAGGGGTATTGTGTTCCGAGATAATGGACATTTGAAGATTCAAGCATATACAGATGCTACTGGGCAGGAAGCTTGACAGAGCGTAAGTCCACATCAGGGTACTTTACACTTGTCGGGGGAATCTTGTAACGTGGAGAAGCAAAAAACAAAAGGTTGTTGCCCTGTCTAGTGCTGAGGCGGAATTTCGTGGAATTGTGAAAGGAATCACTGAGATATTATGGATACATAAACTGTTTAAAGACATTGGACTGCCAGTAAATGTTCCAACACCGTTATTCTGTGACAATAAGGCGTCTATCAGCATATCCGAAAACTCAGTGCAGCATGACCAGACTAAGCATATAGAGATAGATAGACACTTTATCAAGGAAAAATTAGAAGGTGGGTTAATTGAGTTGTCGTATGTACGTTCTGAAGACAAGTTGGCGGATGTGTTGACTAAAGCAGTTTAATAGAAGGTCACTTGAGGCTGTTCTTATCCAAGTAAACATTGTTGATCCCACCGTTCAACTTGAGGGGGAGTGTTGAGATTCTTGAGGATAAGGAAACAATTAAGAGAGCAATCCCGTAAATGGAGTAACGTGTACGATAATTAGGGAAGAATTGATTTGTAATTAGCTGATTGATTTGTAACATAATTGTAATTGATTAGTTTCCTTAAATAGGTGTGTGAATGGTCCTATAAGAGGATGTGTAAAGGTGTACACAGAATCAATGAAAAATACAAACAGTTTTGCATAGGCAGTGTATAGTTTCTACTTTCTCTACACTCATGAGGTGACCTCATCATAGGGTGAAATGGGATAGGGGCTGGTAACACAAACGAAAACCATAGAATAGCAGCGAGATCAAGACCATAACCGCCGCTAAAATTCCATTAGAAAGCAGTGGAATTCATCATCACAGGAGGACATATCGAAGTTGTAGTGCACCTATTACAAGATGCATAAGCATACCAGGGAGCAATGTTTCAAAATTATCTGATACCCGAACTGGTGAACCAAAAAACCAAGGAAAAGAAAAGGAAATTCTATGTCGCAGGCATCCGTGAGGATGCAAGAGGCAACAATGATGGTGGAGACATTGGGGGATAACGGCGAAACAGGTGGCAGAGAGACCAAGGGGCGCATGTTTGTTGGCATCAGCTAGGGAGGCAATAGAAGAACCATAAGCAAGGGTAAGCAAAGAGAGATGAGGGCCAAAAGGATAAGAGGCTGGCGTGTCAAACTTTAACAGCCTTTAAACTCCAGCGGGCTGGGTTATAAACCCAACCAGCCAAACCAAATCAAATAAAATAGTGGATTCTCAATTGTGGGATGAATTATCAATGACCCATGACTCATTTGATATTATTGATCTAATACAACCTTTTAAAGCCCTATCATGCGGTGAATGGGGTTTGAATCCACTTCAAGAAGCGGAGTCCAATTACGATTTTTCTAAAATTAACAATTAAATAGCTACCTTTATGTTCCCTTGTCGTCATACAAAATTTTATCTGGAGGCTATGTTACTCATGAGTTAAACTACGCGGTGTTAATATACCCTCATTTTTTCTTTTGCAAGACATCTACA
Source organism: Eustoma russellianum (assembly GCA_036186865.1). Lineage (NCBI taxonomy): Eukaryota > Viridiplantae > Streptophyta > Magnoliopsida > Gentianales > Gentianaceae > Eustoma > Eustoma russellianum. The sequence continues at coordinate 24,526,247 of AP025073.1, read as the reverse complement.
CGAAGATGATCGTTGGGCGTGGTACTAAGCGTGGAGGTCTCTATTATGTGATAAAGTGGCACATCAGGACACAACATTTCTCTCTCATGGGACATCTAATAGGCAAATCTGACTTTGGCATCAACGACTGGGGCATCCATCAAAAAGTTATCTTTGTCGTCTTTTTTATTCTTTATTTCGAATAATGATACTCAATTATCATGCGAAACGTGTTTTCTGGCGAAAAGCCATCGAACTACTTTCAGTCCAAATAATACTCGCGTGAAATCTATGTTTTCATTGATACGCTCAGATGTGTGGGGATCTTTTCCCTACCTTACTAGTAATGGATTTCAGTATTTTATGTTATTTATGATGATTTATCTCGTATGACTTAGGTGTATGTTTTTAAACACACGAATGAAGTGCATGCTAAGTTCGTGGATTTTTTTCGAATGATCGAGACCCTAGTTTAATACAAATATCCAAATTTCTATGATCTGATAATGGCATAAATAGGTCGAACGTGAACTAAAAACCTTTTTCCAAAAAATAGCCTTATTAACCAAACCTCTTGCCCAAATACACCACAGCAAAATGGAGCTGCGGAACAAAAAAATCGCATTCTCCTAAAAAAGAAAAAAGCAATCATGTTTTGAATCACGTGTTCTTAACACTTTTGGTTTGAAACTGTTGCAATTCCGCTTACCTTTTGAACCATCTACCTAACAAATACTTAACCAGCAAACCCCCATTCAAGTCCTAGGAACGCAATCACACATCCCATATATATTAACCCATCCACCATGAATATTTGGCTGCACTGTCATCGTTCATGTTCCCAAGTACGATGTGTTTTAAACTTGATCCATGGCTATTAAATGTGTTTTTTGGGCACGCCCTTGATCAAAAAAGGTATCAATGGTATAATCCAATTAATCGTCACATCTATGTTATTGTGGATTGAGATTATCTGGAAATAAAATTTATTATTCTATCCAACCTCTTGCTCTGGAGGAGAACAACTGGTGACTCACTTGGTTGGATAAATACCCTCCCGATCGTTCAAGCCAAATCAATTCCAAAATACCAAACCAAAACACAAAAAGAAACAGAATACACAGTAATCCACCAGCTGATCACCAAACAAGTTAAAACAGAATTCCTGGAACTCATAAGATCATCATCGTCATCATTATTCTGATTACCTTTTCCTGGAAACGTGACCAAGACACATATCACTTACCTAGTATTCACATCATAGCCAACAGCCGCCTACAACACACCCACAAATAGAACCATGCCAGAAATAAGCTTCTGATACCAAAAATAACAAATTGGTCATACAATTAGCGAATTTGTTGAAGAATGGCGTTGATACTCAATAAATGAACACAAGTTCAGAGGTTTTGTCACTTGGCTTCAAGCTCAACGCTGATAATTACTCACTTTAGGTCACACTTAACAAAAAGGCTGTTGGAGGCAGGGGAGGACCCCTCACGAGTGTACCTTTACCTTCGGCAATTACCGAACCCAAATTCCCACAATGGAAACAAAATGATCATCTTGTGGTTACTTGGCTTATTCAAATATTGAATAAAGTCTAGTAAGCAATGTCTCCCGGTATCCAACTATAAAACACTTTGGGACAGACTCACGCCTGCATATGGTTTAGAGATTGATGCACTTCAGGTGTTTGACCTTCACAAGAAGACAAAGAAGAGACTAGAGGGCCGAAGAGGATACCGGAGCGACGAGTTAGCTGAGCACCACCACAGTGGGCACTATCACTGACACCAGCATTGTCAGCAGCGACCTTCGGCAGGAAGATCATCAAGGGTAGTGGGTTAGATTGGTTCAATCACGGTGGAGGAGTCAAAGAAGCCAGAGCATCTTGATAAAAAAAGGCTAAAGGGAATGTATAAGAGTTAGGTGTCTCAACCCCAACCCTCCAAATAAATTCCTTAATTTTTCTGTTATACGCCCCGAAAATTCTTAAGTCTCCCACTATCATTTGATATCATAAAATTAGTCCCCAGAATCTCAGACGGCCTTACTTCCACCCCACTGTCCTCTCAAATATAGATTTCCACACTGAACGTTCCAGAGTTACAGAAATGACCCCCCGAATTCCATTATTTCCCAACGGCCCACAAAATTAATTCATCATCCCAGACTTTTCTACAAACATCCTACGTGGCTCCTTAACAGCTGAGTCACTAACTCTGTGACATATGATATCTGAGGCTTTACACAACTCTCTATCCCCATAAAAACCCATATCGAGACAACAAATGGAGAGTTAGCTCATGTTCAAGGAGGAAGAATGATTGTTTTTCACCATAATTAAAATCAACAATGTTTATGTGTCCCAACATTATCGTCAAGGTTATTATCCCTCATTCAAATAATAAAGGACCTTAATTAGGTGGTGCTAATGTATCCTGGTTTTTGTATCTTGTAGGATATTAATACAAAGGAGATAATTGACGTGGCACTGAGCGAGACGACCTATACTATGCTGACGGGGTAGCTCACCAGGGTCAATCTGATCTCGCTTACAGAAGGGTCCTACGACAACTGTAGTTATGGCATCACCGTCTATGTCATCTATATTTGGCTATCTAAAATTACTATTTCTCGGTTTATTTCCTAGTTCATTAATCATATGTCATGTGAAACTTGCATTCGTGCAAAGGATCATCGGTAACTTCCAAACCTAATAATAATCGGGTGGGTCGTATGTTTTCTCTGATGCACTCAGATGTCTGGAGGCATCACCCTTACGGCCTTACCCCACTTCGTCTTGTTTTCAATACTTTGTCATATTTGTAGACGCTTTTCTCGCACATGAAGTAGATGTATTTCTTTAAACATAAATATGAGGTTCATACTAAATTTATTGAATTCTTCAAAATGGTCAAAACCCAATTTAATACACATATTAAGATCCTTCGCTCTAACAATGCGGCGGATATGTGTATTGGGACATAAAATCTGGGACCATGGCCCTTATTCATCAGACCTTATGCCCTAACACACCCTAACAAATGGGATTACTGAGAGAAAAAAACCAAATTCTTCTTGAGATGACCCATGCCGTGCTGCTCGAGTCCTATGTCCCTAATCATTTTTGGCCTGAAACTGTTGCCACAAACGCTTATCTCTTAAATCGATTGTTAACAAAAAATCCTTCACCATAAAACCCCATTGTGGGTTCTTGCTTCCCAAACACAGCTTCCATCGGTCCTAACTCCATCTCCTTGCATCTTCGGCTGCTTAGTCTACATACATATCCCCAAAAATGACCGGAATAAACTTGATGGTTTTGCTGAGAAGTGCGTCCTCGTTGGGTATGCTATCCATCAGAAAAGGTATCGTTATTACAATCCCATCATTTGCTGCGTCCACATCACCATGGATTGCATGAAAATCAAATACTCACTCTAGGACTCAGGGGAGAACACATATGAGCCAATAGACTAGTTACTTAACTGTAGGAGTTTTGAGACTGTCCAAACCAAGCAAGTAGATAGCACAACCGAGCAGGCCTCTCCCAACGAAGGAAGGGCCGGTCAACCAGTACGGTGAATCTTCCTTGGTGAATGTCCACCAAGAGGTAAAGGAACTAAACCCTGATGATGTTTTTCTGCCTTCACATATACTAGACAATGCTAATGTTTTAGACGAGCCACTAGCCTCAAGGAATAATAGAGGTATTCCACCGTATCGTTACTCACCAGAACGGATATCTCATTCTTCTCAATATTCAGTAAATATGGCCAGGGAGAGAGTAGTTGATTGTGCATAAGTATCGTTCACCTCCCTGTTTTTAGAAAACATTCCACGAAATGTCCAAAAGGCAGAGGAAAAAAAAAGAATGGTGGGATGCGATGAAGGTGGAGATAGAGGCACATTACCCAGAGACAGAAAACCGATGAGATGCAGGTGGTTTTACACAGTCAAGTCCAAAGCGGATGGAACAGTGAGTGATATAAGGTGAGGCTCGTGGCTAAAGCGTACAACCAAACATATGGAGTTGATTATTCTGAAATATTCTCTCCGGCTGCAAAAATTGATACGATCAGATTGTTATTCTTAGTAGCAACAAATGAGGCCATTGCATTTGATGTAAAAAAAAGGCGTTTCTATATAGAGAATTGAAAGAGGAGGTGTACATGCAAGCTCCACCATGTTTTTCCAAAGAATTTGGACACAATAAAGTGTGCAGACTTAGGAAGGCTCTCTACAGACCGAAACAATCTCCATGTACATAGTTGGAAGATTTATGATAGTGATGAGACATAATGGATATAAAAGAGCAACGGTGATCACATCTTGTTCTTTAAAAGGAGGAAAAATCTTGTTGCATGTTTAATTATCTATGTTGACGATATGATTATCACTAGGAGTGATCATGAAGAAATGGTGCACCTCTGGAAGAGTTTGTTTACAGAATTTGAAATGAAAGATTTAGGAAGACTGAAGTACTTTCTCGGGATTAAAGTTCTCCAGTGAGACACAGGAATTTTCATATATCAGGGAAAGTATATTTTGGATTTCTAACTGAGGTCCGAATGTTAGATTGTAGGCCCATTAATACGCCACCGGTAGTAAATCATAAGCTTTTAAACATAGAAGGAGTTCAGGTGGAAAACCGGGAAAAATATCAAAGACTGGCTGGAAAACTTATCTATCTTTCTCATACCAGACTAGATGTTACTTATGTGGTTGGAATTGTAAGTCAATTCATCCATAAACCCTATGCAGAAAACTTGGAGGCAGTTATGTGAATTGTGAGGTATCTAAAGGGGACATTTCGGGGAGGTATCTTGTTTAGAAAGAATGGACATTTGGATGTGGAGGTCTACACCGATGCAGTATGTGTAGGAAATCAAAGTGACATACGATATACCTCATGATACTTTGCACTAGTTCGCAAAAATCTCGTTACTTGGAGAAGTAAAAAACAAAACGTTGCTGCATTGCTAAACACAGAAGCAGAGTTTAAGAAAATCGCAAAGGCATGATGGAGGTGTTATAGCTAAGAAAGATGATGTATGAAATTGGTTTCTACTACAACTTTTGGCTTAGTTAAGGCGTGACAATAAGGCGGCAATCAGTATCACAGAAAATCTGGTACAACACAATATAACTAAAAACGTTGAGGTAGATAGGCACTTTATCAAAAAGAAATTGGATGATGGAGTTATCGAGCTGTCATTCGTACGATCAGAAGATCAACTCGCAGATATATTCACAAAGACAGTGAAGGGTGTTTGAATCGGTTCTATTCGAGTTAGATATTGGTGATCTCACTACTCAACTTGAGGATGAGTGTTGGGAAAGTGCGAAATTGAGGATCAATCAAAGAGCTAATCAAGGAAGGATATCATGGTAGTATCAATCAGATCAATTAAAATATCTTTGTAATTATTGTATATCGTAATTACCATAGTTAGCTAGTTTGTACATTTATAGATATGACCAATTGTAAGCTTTAACACCTCTAAATATGGTTTTGTGGCGTAGAGTTTTCTTTTCCATTGTATTTCATAATCCGGTCTTATTGAAGACCAGCAACAAAAAATCTTATAATAAACTCAAAAACCAAATTTTAAGTTGATTCATTAGTGGAATCACTATCCGACTTATTTAAGAATAGCAGATAAATTCATATAAAGCGATCTATCCACATCTTCTAAATTGCTATTTGAATAAAATCATGTGTTATATTATAAGTTAACATGTACAAAATACACAGTGATAGCTTAGTACGAAACAAGACAAGTATCGAAATATTATTTTATTAATTAATATCTAGAAAAAATGCTTTTGAAATCTTGCACAAAGATTCTGGAGAAGAATAAGCTTAAAGAAGCAAAAGAACAATTAACACATAATAATGGATAAGAAGCCGAACGTATTAACCTTTCCTTGTACATGTATATATACCACAAGAATTTACATCAGCAAAAGAAAACAAAATTTTGTGTATGCTATTGCTACGACATAATTCCTACATGTTTCCAGAACATTTATTCTCCTTTCCTAATTAAATCTTCATTACAAGAACATATAAACACTGAATTAAAACAAAATTTGAGAAGGAAAAAGACAAAAATCATGGATCTGCTTCAACATCAGTGTTTGATGAACCAATTCCCACCTGTAACCATGGTGATGAGCTTCCTGTTGCATTTATCCCTTTGAGTTCACTTAGCTTTTCCATCTTCACTTTGCTATCTGTTTCATCATCTACACTTTGTTTTATGCCATCATTACTCGTAGTATTGTTGTTCTTCTCATCATCGTCGCCGGCAGTTTGTTTTGATTTTTTGTTGGCATGCTGAACATTCTTGTCATCATCTACTTCTGAGTCTACATTAGTCCAAATCTGTAGGCGAATATCAGTAAAGACTTCAAAGCTTAGTGGATTTGGAGGGTCCCTTTTAGTTCCTGAAGTTTCTTGATCAGCTTGAGCAGGGAGGTTAAGATCAAGTTCTTGAGATTTAGTTTCTACATTTGGTGTGGGATTATTGGTTTCTTGATAGTGGAAATGGTGAACCTTGGCTATTGAAGCTGTAGGTCCAGCTGCGGCGACGTCTGTGGCGGTTGACGTCATCCAATGGCACCTTTTATGGCCTCCTAGGGCTTGTCCTGTGGAAAAAATTCTGTGACAAATGGTGCATTCATGGACTTTGGATTTCTTTCTTGAAGCTGAGCCTGAGAGGTTGTGTCCATAATCCAATTGGCGGGAAGATGTTGATTTGAAAGGGAAGTATTCTTCATGTGTGATCACGTCTTCATCAGCCAAACTATCATCATGTTGATGATCTTGTCTAGCTGCAAAGCAGCCTTTTACCTTTTTGTGGCTAGCCCTATGTCCTCCTAAGGCTTGGTGCGAGTTGAACACTTTCTTGCATTCTTTGCATTCAAATAAGCCTTTAGATGAAGAGGTGGCTCTAGCCACAAAAGGGTTGAGAAAGGCGGCTGGATGCCGCCTTTCTTCATCCTTGCTAGCAGAGGCGCAGGACTCCTCCGGCTGGTCGGCCTCAAACCTTGCATTTGCCAAGTCCATCAAGCATTTTGCAAGGAAGAGGTCTTCCTCTTCGCTCGAAGGATAAGCTGAGTTAAAACTTCCTACTTTAGTCCTCACTGATCTCTTTCTTTTAGACCATTGATGACAAGCTCTCTGACCTTCTTCGTAGTCGCCATCATCTCCATCGCGTGCTGATTCAGGAGATGAAACCAATGACTCAGCATCCTGATAGCTGCACTTTCTATGCTCAAGAAATGATTTCCATGACAAGAACTCTTTCCCACAATTCTCACAAACCCTGCAACTCTTTAGCCTATTGGGATTTGTTCTTAGTTGATACATTCTTCTATTACTTGTTCCATCAAAACCCCCATGCTTATCCTCCCAGTCACTTGCTTGATCATCATCATCATCTATCCGTCCACTTTCATCTCCAATACCATGAGCTCTCATGTGCCCACCTAAAGCTCTTCCACACATGAAACCTTTCTACAAATCCTACAATAATGTTTGAAAGTAGGTTTCTCCTCTATACAAGCCATCATCATCAAAGATCAAGAAAAAATAACCAAAATGCCTAAAAATGCAAAAACACAAACACAGACTAAGTTTTCCTTATTCTAACATACTTCAAAAATATAAGCATAAACGGTTAGAAAAACAAATAAAGAAGCTTTTTTCTGCCTAATTTCTAGTTAGAGGAGAGTGTGTGGCTGATAGTTTTGAGGTAGGGAGTGTACATTGAGTGAGCATGCATGAAAACAGGAAGTAAACTGATGGTTGGGACTTTCCTTTTGACAAAGAAAACGGTACCGCCGCCTGTAGAACAACCGGAGGGGCGGCAGAAAATGATGCAAAAAAGCATTGAAAACATAGAGCAATGGTGAAAACTATTGAATTATGATGGCCAAGTGAGTGAAGATAAGAGTGTATTTTATTTATATTGAAGGGAGTGTGTGAGTGAGGGAGGAGTGGTTTCCTCTGGACCATCCAGTGGAGTAGACAAGAGAGTGGTTCTAGCAGCCAGTCTCTTCATATCCTCCCAATTTCAAGCCAAGAATTCCTTCTTTCTAGCTTGATGGATGTTCAACCTATTTTTTCGCTTACGTGAGTATTCTGTCAGTTTCAATTTCTTTCACTCTTATGTGTGGTAGTTGTCATGCTTTTCTAGTAACTAACTTACATGTATAGTGTCTACCATTAAGCTACCAAGGAGATGTTATCGATTACTATTTTTAGTTAATGATGTATACCACAACTTTGCATTATTATTTTCCCGGTGCACAATGTGACTGGTACATATAACAGCTAACACCATAAAAAACGTTTCTGGTGCGCTAGGTTTCCGGATTTATATAGGGTCCGAAGAGGAGATATACGTAGTCTTACCTTACACTTTATGGAAGAGTTTTTTTCTGCTGTTCGGATCCGTTACTTCAAAGTCATAAGCAACAACCTTATAGGTTGCTCCAAAATCCGTCCTCATAACAGCTAACACGATGAGGTTTATAAATATATGGACTAATCAAATACAACAATGACTTGATGATATGATATTAATGATGGTGTAACATTATTGTTCTATTATTTTTCATCCATTACTTTGATCGAACCCTATTTAACTGGTTTTTGGTTTACGTTATCCTTTCCTGAATTTCAGTTTTCAAAAGCAACTATCAAGATGTTCAAATATAGAAAAAGGGGGAGAAGGTGATTGTTAAGTGTAAATAGTTTTACTGCATAATTGTTGTCTTTATTTTGTAAAAATTTCATTTCATTCATTGTTGGCCCGAAGAAATTGACATTTATAACTAGCATCATAACCATACCCATAGTATCGTCTCAGACCCAAACATGTGCAAGGGTCATAAGTCTACTAAACGAATCTGAGTTTTTAAAATTATAGTACCGACGTCCACAACATGACAAGGGTCTGTCAGGGGGATTCAGGATAGACTCTTGACCTATTTTAAGGGGAGAGAAGTTTATAGACCTAAAATCTCACATTGTAAAAAGAGATGACGGTAACATTGTGCATAAAATAAACCTAAATAGTAAACAACAACAAGATTGATCTTTTTAGAAAAAAGAAATAAACAGTTAAGTAATGCTGTTGACCCATAATACAAACGCCGAACCTTAATAGGTCCAATGTTTTGAAGTCCGCTTGGACGAACTGTCACACTACAATTTTGGAGGAAAATCATAATTTATTTTCTAATGAACACAACGCATTGATTGTGTTTCAAGAACGACAAAGCTTCACCGAATATTGGTGCAATGACTACAATAATACTCTTTCTATTCTAAAATATGATATTATCATAGTTAGTCAAACATCATTAAGACTCGACACAGTAGTTTATCAAAATAGTGTTGACATCATTAATTGTTAGGTCCGAAATACACTCTAGAGGGGGTGAATAGAGTGTTTGGCACTTTTGCAGAATTTTCTTGTTTGGCTCAACTCAAAAGAAATTCAAAATCAAATCAAGAATGGAAGATGAGAAGCAATGAATGTGTACACCAGATATAGAGTTGTTCGAATCGTAAATGATTCTACTCCACTACCACTTTGTTGCCATAGTGGATTTTCAATAGCTACTCTTCTTATTGAAGCAATAAGAACAATCACAGCAACACTTACACTAACACCTTAGTGTAAGCAACAACAACAGCAACTTCTTGCACAAAACACACTTGTGCAACTACAACAACTACAGCTTTAGCAAGAGAAACTTCTCGCTACCTCACAACTTCAACAAAGTTTCCTCAAGAACTTTCTCACAGTGGGTTGAAGGAATATAGTAAGGTTCACACTTTCTCACTTGCCTAAGCACAAGCAAGAGATCAAATATTTATGGTTCCTCTTGTGCTAGACTCTCTATCTCTCAATTTACAACAATGAAGAGCAAAGAAAAGCTTAACAAGCTTTAGGCAATTTTACAAATGTGAGAGAACTATACAACAATGGATAATGAAGCTAGATGATGTTGAAAGTATGTCATTGCTTCATCCAAGCCTCTTCCTTTATAGATGAAGTTCACCATGTTTCTGAGCTCTCCACCATGTCTTGAACTACTCCAAATGTCAAGATAATGCCCAAATAGTCTTTAGCCACCCTATGGAGTGATTTGATCCTCAATAGCCAACCTAGGATTGCTTAGACATGAATACAATAGTCAAGGAAGCATGTAATATGTTGGGTTAAAGTCTACAAGAAATTTGAGCAAGATCGGATAGAGAAAATACCATGAATCTCCCTTAGATTTTGTTCCAACATTCACAAAATTTGAATTCTGGGGGACATCGATCGATCTATGTGCCTGGGGGAGAGATCGATGTCCTCCAGAAACTTTGCAGTTTTTGAAACTGCTGACATCGATCGATCGAAGTCCCCATGGGAGAGACTGATGTCACTTCGATCGATCGATGTCTCATGGACTGAGAGATCGATTTTGGACAGAAAGTATTCTGCCTGACATCGATCGATCGAAGTCTCCCTGAGGAGAGACTGAAGTGACATCGATCGATTGATGTCCCTGGGTTGAGAGATCGATGTTGAACAGAAACCTTTTTGACTGACATCGATCGGTCGAAGTCAGATGCTGAAGTGACATCGATCGGTCGATGTCCCCAGCCTGAGAGATCGATGTTAGACAGTGAGTTCCAATCTCAACCATTTTTGACATAGTGTAATTTTCTCATCTTGCATCAAGTCTCAAACATAAATTTAACTTACTTAAAACATCTTTTCATCATCAAAACAATTTATAACTTAACAATCTCCCCCTTTTTGATGATTTCAAAACCATGATTCAAAAGATGTTTTTACTTGATACATTTTCATCTAAATATGATATTTTACAACTCCCCCCTTAGTTCATGCTCCCTCATCATGTGAACACATCAAAAATTCCTTTTCAACATGCAATATACCCAAGATCAATAAATGTGATATCAATACCAAAATGCTCCCCCTCAACCCATGCATCAAATTTCACATTTTCATCCTTACAATATGTAAGATATCATCACAAAGTAAGCAATGACTATCAATCCTTTTACACAAACATATCAAGAAACTTCATGACATGCTATACCAAATCCAACTTCTCAAACTAAGCTACGTTATGCAAAACACCAACTTGAGACAATATAGCCAACTTAAAACAACAACCATGCCCAACTATGCCAACCAAAACTATACCAACATAGACACCATCAACATAAATACCAACTTAGACAATAAAACATCATAAACACATCAAGATAAATATCAAACTTCTCTCCCTTTTTAAAAACATCAGAATAAGAAACACCAAAATAAAGGATAAATATCAGTAAGAAATATCAAGTTTTGAGATACATAGGTAAACTCAAACTTGTAAAACTACTTTCATAACGACAAAGGGAATGGGAAACTAAGAGAAGCTACTCTTCATCAGAAGAGAAACATAGTCCAGAAAGAGCAGCTTTGAGCTTCATTTTCAGTTTTTGGTATTTCGTCTTTTGAACGTTCAGCTCCGTTTGTAGTGTTGTGACTTGAGTGTCAACATTTGTTTCTATCATCTTGACACGGTCCTGAATGGTCTTAAAATCTTTTTCTAGATTATCAATGTGAATGGCTTCAGTGGTCAAGTCCTCCCCCTATTGACCAAGTGTATGCCGGATGTCGTCAATTTCAGCTTCAACGTTGAATTCATCCCCTGAGTCACTGCCTTCCTCCATTGGAGCTTTTCCTTTGTCCACTCGGGAGGTAGGACTTTGAGGGTGAGATTGGGGTTCAGTGGGAGGCTCAGTAGGGTGTGTTGGCAATACTGGTTCATTTTCAGCTTCATCTTCCTCAGGTTCATGGGTACCACCCCGTCGTTGCGCTTCATTCCTCGACTTATGAATTTGTTGGATGTTGACTTTTGTGTAGTAATCCTTGTTCGTAATGGACTCTTCATAATCGTCATCCAACACTACATTGGCCTTTCTCAATAATCTATATATCAGATTGCTATATGGAAGCGCTTTGGATTTCTTGGTGACTGCTTCCAATGCATTTTCAAAGAAAACTTCTCCAAAGTTTATTTGTTCCCTCATGGCAATGTGGTAGGTAATATAAAAATCTAGGTTACTTGGAAGTTTTGCCGACTTACCATTTACACAGAAGGTGACAATAGCAAGCAGAACTCGGTAAACTAAAGGCATATTGTTTGTGTTTCTGGTGGGATGAAATCCAAGAAAGGTTTTTACTTCATCCTCTGACACTTGGTACTTGTAATTGTCCCACTTCCAAGGGTCAAAATCTTGGATTCCCTCATCAGGGACACCAAGAAGTTCATTAATAGTCTTGGTATTAAACGCAACTAATTGACCATCAATAACTGAATTTAGAGAAAAAGGCTTCCCATTGAGATATTCTACACATATATTAGCATAAAACATGCGAGTATAACGAGTTGACATAGAGCTCATCTCAGATGAATCCCAAATAGGACTCCATTTTTAATCATCCAACCAATCAATGATTGGTTTTAATTCCTCATTGCTCAAAATGTCCTCAGTTTTGAGCAGTTTCAACGGAATAGTAGACCTCTTGCTACTTTCCCATTCTTCAAATAACAATTGAGCTCTAAGAGAGATATGAGTGAATAAACCTGAACTTAGTGGTGCTGCAAGTGCATTCTCAAATTCTCTAGTCTTAAGCCAAGGAAAATTCTTAATCATGAGTCTTTCTCTAACCTCACGTAGCAGGTTTTCTTGGGAGGTCTTTGTTTGCTTCCTCAGTCTTGCTGTTCGAGAACCCATTGGAATATATGGTTGATTCCCATCTTGAGGAGTTCTTTTCCTTTTCGGATGATTTTTAGTTCTTGTTTGCCATTTGATATGTAGATGCAGAGGTTGTCAATATGAGAGGTAAAAATTTTGAGATTTGAGTAGAAAACAACTAGGATGAATAGAAAATGATGTTTGGTTCAGAGATTTTAAAATTATGATGATGTCGAATTTTGAAGAAACTGTGATTTTAGGGCATAAAGACGCAGGATGGAAGATGAATAGTGGAAGAAATTCTGTTTCCCGCAGTTTTATAAACTTATTGTCCGTCGACATCGATCGATCGATGTATGAGACTTTGATCGATCGATGTCCTCAACTTTGATCGATCAATGTACCTTTTACATCAGTCTCTCAGACAATTACATAGATCGATCGATGTAGGCTTAAATTTTTCTTTTTGAAAATTTTAACCCCTAAACATTGTTTATCATCCCTAATCTTGTTCTAATTGATTCGAATGTCTCAGTGGGAAGGGATTTAGTAAAAATATCCGTTAGTTGGTTATTGGTTGGAACAAATTCAACACATACTAATCCTTTTTTAATACAATCTCTTATGAAGTGATGTCTCACTTCTATATGTTTGGTCCTACTGTGGTGTACCTGGTTTTACGCTATACTTATGGCTGATGTGTTGTCACATAGGATGGGAACTTTATCAAACTTAACATTATAATCGTTTAAGGTGTTGATCATCCAAAGTAGTTGTGCACAACACGAAGCGGCCGATACATATTATGATTCCGCCGTTGAAAGTGACACACTATTTTGTTTTTTGGAAAACCAAGAAACTAATCAATCTCCAAGGAATTGGCATGTCCCGAAGGTGATTTTTCTATCAACAAGATTTTCGGCATAGTCGGAGTCACTATACCCTCTTAAATCAAAAAAACCATTTTTCGGATAAAACAATCGAAAGTTCAATGTTCCTTTCAAATACTTAAAGATACGTTTAATAGCAACTAAATGCGATTCCTTAGGCATACTTTGAAATCTAGCACATAAGCACACAGCATACAAAATATCTGGTCTACTAGCGGTCAAATAAAGTAAACTTCCAATCATACCCCTATATTTGGTTACCTCAATCGGCTTTCCTTTTTCATCTTTGTCAAGCTTTGTACTTTGTGCTCATTGGAGTGCTCACACTTCTTCCATCCTCAAATTTGTACTTCTTGGGCAAATCCTTTGTATATTTTGTTTGAGATATGTACACTCCATCTTGAGTTTGCTTGATTTGAAGACCAAGAAAGTAGTTGAGTTCACCCATCATGCTCATTTCAAATTCTCCTTCCATTAATTTAGCAAAATGCTCACAAAGAGAATCATTAGTAGCACCAAATATAATATCATCCACATAAATTTGAACAAGCAATTGATGGTTTTCTTATTCTTTAATAAAAAGAGTAGTGTCGACTTTTCTTCTTGAAAACTCATTTTCAAGAAGGAAGTTACTTAATCTATCATACCATGCTCTATGAGCTTGTTTCAGTCCATAAAGGGCCTTTTTGAGTTTAAATACATGATTTGGATAATCATGATTTTCAAACCCCAGAGGTTGAGCTACATACACCTCTTCTTGAATTATTCCATTCAAGAATGCGGATTTCACATCCATTTGATATAGTTTGAAATCCTTATAGCATGCATATGCTAATAATATCATAATAGCTTCTAACCTAGCTACAGGGGCAAAGGTCTCATCATAGTCTATGTCTTCCTCTTGTCTATATCCTTGACCTACTAACCTAGCTTTGTTTCTAGTGATGTTTCTTTTATCATCCATCTTGTTTCTAAATACCCATTTAGTGTCGATTACAGTGTGATCACTAGGTTTAGCTACTAATTCCCAAACATCACTCCTTTCAAATTGATTTAGTTCTTCTTGCATGGCTAATACCCAATCTTCATCATTTATTGCTTCCTTTATATTTTTAGGCTCAACTTGTAAAATGAAGGCATTTTCATTGAATTTCCTTCTAGTCATTATGCCTTGACTAGTTTCACCTAATATTAACTCTTTAGGGTGATCTTTCCTATACTTATATGAATCCGGTAAATTTGAGGTATCTCCTCCTACTTCTTCATCTTCAACCTTAGGTTCAACGGGATCAATCCTAAGGTCAATGACAATATTACCTTTTGGATTCTCAAATTTCTCTATATGACTTACCTCAATTATTTCATCATCATCATTAGTATTTGGTTCATCCTCAATGAGTTCACTAAACTTGACATGAATTGATTCTTCAACTTTCATGCTTCTTTTATTATATACCCCAAATTCTTTGCTATTTTGAGCATATCCCATAAATATTCCTTCATCCGCTTTGAAATCGAGTTTATCCAAGTTATCTTTTGTGTTAAGTATAAAACACTTACAACCAAATACCTTGAAATAACTAATATTTGGTACTCTACCTTTCCAAAGCTCATAAGGAGTCTTTTTCAAAAATACTTAGGTAGCTCAAATTCATTTAGCATGGCTCTACTCATTTCTTGAAGTGTTCTATTTTATCTTTCCGCGACACCATTTTGTTGAGGAGTTCTTGGAGCCGAGAAATTGTGTCCATACCCTTTGGATACACAAAATTCTTGAAATTCTCCATCAAACTCACCACCTCTATCACTTTTAATTTCCTTAATTGTGTCTTCTTTTTGATTTTCTAGTCTCCTACAAAGCTTTATAAATTTTTGGCATGCATCATTCTTTTTAGCTAAGAACATTACCTAAGTGTACCTAGAAAAGTCATCTACCACCATAAAGGTATAATGTTTTCCACTTAGACTTGTCATACCAATATCCACATACAAATCCATATGAAGTAATTGTAGAGGTTTGGTGGTGGAGATTTCACTTTTGGGCTTGAAGCTTGTTTTAACAAGCTTTGCCTTTTGACAAGTGTCACATAAGCCATGGTTTTCGAAATTCAATTTTGGAAGACCTTGGACTTTTTCATTTTTGCAAATCTCTTTGAAATTTTTAAAACTAATATGTTCAAATCGTCTATGCCATAGTTGAGTCAAATCGTTTTTGGCAAATAGGCAAGAAACGTTTTGTGATATCAAATCATGTGTGCTAAATTTGTAAACATCATTTTTACGTATAGCCTCAAAAAAAAATCTTATCGTTCTTTTTCACAATGCATTTTCTTTTCACAAATTCAACTTGAAAATTAGCATCACATAGTTGGCTAACACTTATCAAGTTATATTTAAGCCGTTCTACATATAGTACATTATTAATAGTAAAAGAAGAGTTTCTAATTTCTCCATGTCCAAGTATTTTGGCTTTCCCATTGCCAAAATGCACCATTCCACCATCTTGGAGCTTGAGCTTGGTGAATGACGTTTTGTCTTCGGTCATGAGATTTGAACATCCGCTGTCCATAAGCCATTTAGTTCCTTCTCCTTTGGCTACTCCATTTATCTTGAGAGCCTACAAAACCAAAAGATTTACGCATTGGTACCCTTTGATGGTTGGGTCCTTTATGGTTAGTTTGTCGACCCTTAGGCTTCCAAACATACGTGCTTCCAAATCTAGCTCTACATGCATTCTTCACATGTCCTACTTTGTTGCAATGAAAACAAGTGGGTACGCTTTAGTTTAGAAGGTGATGAATTATGTTGTGTTTTTCTATTGTTTGCCTTTTTCTTTAAAGACTTAGGCTTAATGGAAGAATGTGATGAATTAAATCCTAAACCGGATTTATCATTTCCATTTCTTTGATTTCCAAGTAGTATGTCTAAATTATTTTTACCATTTGTTAGTCTTTGCAAATCTAACCTTAGTTTCTCACATTCTTTTCTAATTTCTACATTTTCAAGAACTACAGTTTTATGCATGGTGAGTATGATATCATGCTCTTGAAATATCAAAATGTTCTTATCATGCAAGCTCTTATTTTCTAAGATACATTTCTTGAATTCTTTCTTCAAATGTTTATATTTTAAATTTAATTTCTCAAATTCATCTTCCAAATCTCCTATTTCATCATGCAAATTTGAAGAATTAGAATTTACCTCAAGATCATTTTCAATTGCCATGAGACAAGTATGATGAATCTTTGGATTTTCAACTATTGCAACAAGTCCAACACTTTGATCTTCACTCTCTTCTCCTTCCGGTTCAGAAAGAAGATCATTCCACGTAGTTACCTCCGCATTAAGAGCTTTCTTCTTTTGAGGAAAGATCTTCTTTTCTTGTTTTTGTAGCTCCTTGACGTAGCAATTGGCAATGAAGTGACTGGGTCGACCACATTTATAGCAATTTTCACTTGCTTCTTTTTCTTTGGGTGGTCTTTTGAAAAATTTTCTTGCTTGAGCTTTGTTTCTAGTTACCATTCTTCTAAATTTTCTTATTAGAAGAGCAACTTCTTCATCCGATTCATCGGACTCTACCACCAACCCTTTGTGTGATGTTTGTGTGGGCTTGATAGGGTTCATTCTATTTTGTTCATCAATAAGAATTTCATGAGTAAGAAGATTACCGGATAGCTCATCAAGGGTAAGAGTCTTTGAGATTCTTTGATTCGGTGATGGCGGTGACTTTGGGTGTCCATTCTCTTGGTAAAGAGTTGAGGAGTTTTGAGACAAGGTCTTCATTTGAGATTTTCTTGTCCACCATGGAAAGTTGATTCACTATTCGTGTGAATCGGTCGATTGTCTCCTCAATCTTCTCACCGCTCTTCATTTTGAACATCTCGTACTCCTTCATGAGCATGAGTCGTGTGGACATTCTCACTTGCTTAGTCCGTTCGTGTATCGTTTCAAGCCTTTTCCATGCCTCATGAGCTGTTTCAAGACCTTGAAGTCTTATAAGCTCGGTGGTGGTAAGAGCACTTGAGAGAATATCAAATGCTTTGCCATTGATGGCGAATTTTAACTTTTCTTCATCGGTGTAGACATCCTCATCTTTGAACATTGATTCTCCTTTTGAGTTGGTAATCATAAGAACTTCAATTCCTTTGACAATGGCTCTCCATATATCAAATCCACAGCCTTTCAAATGATTGATCATTCGAAATTTCCACAAAGAATAATTTTGGGCATCAAACATAGGTGCTTTAGTATTTGATCCTGAAAATAGTGCAGTAGGCTTGGGAGATGAAGTGTGAGATGAAGAGGTTGAGGTTGAGGTTGTCATTTCCATGATCTTTAACCTTGCTACTTGCAAAGATAGGCCAAGAAATCAATGTTAGGCTCTGATACCAATTGTTAGGTCCGAAATACACTCTAGAGGAGGGGTGAATAGAGTGTTTGGCACTTTTGCGGAATTTTCTTGTTTGGCTCAACTCAAAAGAAATTCAAAATCAAATCAAGAATGGGAGATGAGAAGCAATGAATGTGTACACCAGATATAGAGTTGTTCGAATCCTAAATGATTATACTCCACTACCACTTTGTTGCCAAAGTGGATTTTCAACAGCTACTCTTCTTATTAAAGCAATAAGAACAACCACAGCAACACTTACACTAACACCTTAGTGTAAGCAATAAAAACAGCAACTTCTTGCACATAACACATTTGTGCAGCTACAGCAACTACAGCTTTAGCAAGAGCAACTTCTTGCTACCTCACAACTTCAACAAAGTTCCCTCAAGAACTTTCTCACAGTGGGTTGAAGGAATATAGTAAGGTTCACACTTTCTCACTAGTCTAAGCACAAGCAAGAGATCAAATATTTATGGTTCCTATTGTGCTAGACTCTCTATCTCTCAATTTTCAACAATGAAGAGCAAAGAAAAGCTTAACAAGCTTTAAGCAATTTTACAAATGTGAGGGAACTATACAACAATGGATAATGAAGCTAGATGATGTTGAAAGTGTATCATTGCCTCATCCAAGCCTCTTCCTTTTATAGATGAAGTTCACCATGTTTTTGAGCTCTCCACCATGCCTTGAACTACTCCAAATGTCAAGATAATGCCCAAATAGTCTTTAGCCACCCTATGGAGTGATTTGATCCTCAATAGACAACCTAGGATTGCTTAGACATAATACAATAGTCAAGGAAGCATGTAATATGTTGGGTTAAAGTCTACAAGAAATTTGAGCAAGATTGGATAGAGAAAATACCATGAACCTCCCTTGGATTTTGTTTCAACGTTCAAAAAATTTGAATTCTGGGGGACATCGATCGATCTATGTGCCTGGGGGATAGATCGATGTCCTCCAGAAACTTTGCAGTTTTTGAAACTGGTGACATCGATCGATCGAAGTCCCCATGGGAGAGGCTGATGTCACTTCGATCAATCGATGTCCCCTCGACTGAGAGATCGATGTTGGACAGCAAGTATTCTGCCTTACATCGATCGATCGAAGTCTCTCTGAGGAGAGACTGAAGTGACATCGATCGATCGATGTCCTTGGGTTGAGAGATCGATGTTGGACAGAAACCTTTCTGACTGACGTCGATCGATCGAAGTCAGAGACTGAAGTGACATCGATTGATCGATGTCCCCAGCCTGAGAGATCAATGTTGGACACTGAGTTCCAATCTCAACCATTTTTGACATAGTGTAATTTTTTCATCTTGCATCAAGTCTCAAACATAAATTTAACTTATTTAAAACATCTTTTCATCATCAAAAAAATTTATAACTTAACATTTATGATCGAATTGTGCTAAAAATATGCAAAATATTTTAATAATTCACAGATGTAAGATCAAAGAATTTGAGAGGCCAATATGTTGGCATTAATTCGAGATAAGACAGCACGTTGATTAAGTGTACACGAATTAATCATAAGATAGACGTTATGTATGATAACTTTATATGTCACATATGTCAGTAATAATATTAATTATTGTGTAAAAAATCCACACGTTAAGTGATCATTGGGTATGTTCGTGGATGTATAGTGTGGTCTAAAATAGAAACCCCAAATATGTATAAAGTCATATGGTCAGAGACCACGATGGATAGGCTCAAAGTGCAACGACCATAAAGTGTACGACGTCTGGTCTCGGAGGGACGACGACCCACGCGTGGCTAGTAGATAAATGTTGACACATAATATTAAATATTAAATAATGTTTAATATTAAATATTAGATAATTATATTTATTATTAAATATTAAAAATATTTAATAGTGGATAAAGATCACTTGATAATATCAAGTATATCCTCATGTATTTGAGATGAGAAAAGCTCTCATCCATAAAGGAAGAGGGTTTGGTTTCAGACACAACTCTAAATCATGTCCCCATCAGGATTCTTCCTTTTCTCCCTCTATATAAAAGAGGAGGCTCTTCACCTCCTCACATTCATACTTGACCGTCGGCCATAAGAGAGTAGGGGAGAGGGTATGCCAATCTTTTCTATAAAGCTCATACTGCCTATCATCTCCATCGGGTGAAGCAGTGAATTGTTGAATCCGTTCAAGGGGTGCATTGTTATAGCCAGTATTTAAAAAAAACACTTATTAATAAATAATAAAATAAATAAGGAAATAAATAAAAAGTGAGAGTAAATGGTAATGTGTGTGTGCGCCGTAGATGAGAGGGTTATGGGGAGGGGATAAGATTTCTTTTAGTTATTTTGTTAGTTTTGGAATTTATTATCTTAGATTCTAGATTATCCTATTTCCTAACAAATCTCTTCCCTAACATAAATAAAATGCCCTAAACTTTAAATTCTCCCATTCATTGGAGCGACCCTTTTAAGAGAAAAAAGAGAAGGAAAAAAGAGCAGAGGTTAGGGAGGGCCAAGAGAAAGAAAGAAAAAAAAAAGCGAGAAGAAGAAGAAGAAGGTTAGCAAGACCCCGAGGTAAGTGCCTTTCCCCCTCAAATTGGTATAATCCAAGCATGCCTTAATGTATATGTTACGTGTTTTGTGGCTTCTAATTGTTTATATGAAGGCATGATATTTGATTTCGTTATGTGTTGTTGCTTTTAAATTGTTTATATGAAGGCATGATATTTGATTTGTTGAAAAAGGCATGATCTTTGGATACGTGGAGGTTGTTTCCTACCTATGTATTCTTGAATTGATGAAAATGGTTAAAGTTGGAATCAAAATGGTATAATTTCCTCATTATTAGGCTCTTTAAAATTGTGGCATTAGAATAGGTTCATATAGCTTGGAAATAGGAAAAATGTAATCTGAAATTGAAAAATCAGCAGGAAAGGTTCGCCATTGGAAGCTGTCGAAAGTGGGCCTCACACGTGGGCTTGAGACGCACGCGCCGTCTTCAGAAAAATAAAAAAAGAGGAAAGCCAGCTCTTTGGGCAGGCCTGCTAATACGCGGACCGGGCCGGTCCCTTAACGGGTCGGTCGACTCGCGGCTGCAGGACCACGAGCACTCAGAAAATATAAAATTTAATAATTTTTGGAATTTAGAAAAAAGAAAATAAATCATTTTAAATATCAGAAAATTATAATTAAATACCAGAAAATTTCAAATAAATTTCAGAAAATATAAAAGGCTAAAATTAAATTATTTTTACCTAATTTCTGAATTTTGATAAATTTAAGTAATTAAAAATAATTGGTAATAAATAGAATTTATTAAGAGAAAAAATTGAAAAAAATAGTAGAAAATTCCAGAAAATTTATACAAGCTAAGGAAAAATACGGGTGGTGATAAATAATAACTTTTCACTATTCGGATAAATTACGAAACCAAATATTGAGTGTCAGATTTGATGAGGATGGACGTAAGGGCCCTAGACGACTTTGTTATTACATTCATAGCACGTGCATTTGCATGTAGAGTGGGTTGAGATGTATGGGTCTCAGACACTCAAGTGGAGTGGGTTGTGGTGTACGGCTCACGAGCACTCAGTTATGGTAGATCGTGGTGTACGGGCCATAGACATCGTTAGGGTGGATTGTAATGTACGGGCTACAGGCATCCAGTCAATCCCGGGATCATGCATTGCATATAGGTATAGGGTCATATTGCGTGACATAATTTTTGGTGCGTGTGTCACGTGGGTGAACGCATGCATCACGTAGTTGCGCATCCTTATGTGGAGTGACTTAATACCGCACTTATTTCTATCTTATGTTATGTTCCATTATGTGCTATGTGGTTATGTCATTTCGGTATCCGCATTTTATATTGGTTTGAGACGGGCATCTATTGGGTGATTTTTTTGTCACTCGCCCCTACTTTCTCAGGTGAGCCGGATGAAGACTACGACCATATCTTTGTTGAGGACGGGACAGACATAGCAGAGCGGACTAGTTGATAGCTGCATCTAGGGAACAAGGGGACCTTGCAGCGAATGTTTCTATTTATTTCCTTGGGGTTCTCACAGACATTTTTAGTATTCCTTTTTATTTTAGATCCTTTGCAAAGTGTAAATACTGTTAGGTCTCGTCAACCCAGTATTTATTCATTTTGATAATGATGTTTATTTTGACTTGTTAATTTGAGGCTTACTCAGCGTTTCCGCAAAAAAAATTATGTCATTTCTGACATGTAAGAAGTTGACTCGATTCCGCAGCAAAGAGGGTGCTGAAATATTTATAAGGAACGAAACAGCACGTGCTGACGTATCGGAGATCTGATGAGTTAGAGATCACTGGATATACAGATTCCGTTTTTGTTGGATGGCAGGATAGCATGAAATCGACCTCGGGCTATGTATTTGCACTAGCCGGAGGTGCGATTTCATGGAAAAGTGCAAAACATACCTTATTAGCATCCTCCACTATGGAGTCGGAATTCGTATCATGCTTCTACGCATTCAACCAGGCGATATGGCTTCGTAATTTTGTCGCAGGGCTGTGAGTGGTGGAGACTATCTCGCCTTCAATGAGGATTTACTGTGACAGTAATGCTGCGGGCTATATTCAAATAACAACCGGGATTCATCAAAAGCGAAATATATAAAGATGAAGTATCTGGCTGTTAAAGAAAGAGTTCTGAGTGGTCTGATCAAAATTGAGCATATTAGTACAGAATCCATGGTGGCCGATCCTTTAACTAAGGCCATGGAACCCATAGTGTTTCACAAGCATATTAGCCGTATGGGTCTTAGTCTGGTTAGGGATGTTTTATCATAGTGGGAGTCTGAGAGGTTTATGTTTTCTTATGCTCAAAGAAGTTGTTTATTTCAGACAAACAGTATAATGTACGTTTCGGTTATAATAAAGTTTTCTTGCAGAAGTAATGTATATGAAGCACTTACTGCATATATTCTGAATTCTGTTCATCTTGCTAAGTTAAGGCCAAGTTGGAATTAAATATGTACGATCACCTAGCATATTAATTCCACACTACATATCCATTGCAGCATCCATGTCATTCAGTAAAATGTTAATATTATGATTTAAGAGGGACAAGTTCGATGATGCGGCGTGCGGCTTAAGCCTTTTGGTAACATTTGCTGATGGACAGGAAAAGGTAAGACCCCACTAAGGGACATTCCGTAAGGGAGCTCAAAAGAGTTACATATAATCTTTAAGAAGCATACATAGTCCAAGGGGAAGATTTTTGGGATTAATTCGAGATACGTGTAATACGCAGCAAGCTGATTAAGTGTACACGAATTAATCATAAGGTGGACGTTATGTATGATAATTTTATATGCCACATATGTCAAGAAATAATATTAATTATTGCATGAAAACATTCACACGTTAAGTGATCATCGGGTATGTTCGTGGATGTATAGTGTGGTCTAAAATGGAAACCTCGAATATGTAAAAAGTCATATAGTCAGAGACTGCTATGGATGGGCTCAAAGTGCAACGACCATAGTGTACGACTCTGGTCCCCGAGGGGCGACAACCGACGTGTGGCTAGTAGATAAATGTTGGTACATAATATTAAATATTAAATATTAGATAACATTTATTATTAAATATTAAATAATATTTAATAGTGGATAAAGATCATTTGATAATATCAAATATATCATTAGGTATTTGAGATGAGAAAAGTTCTCGTCCATAAAGGAAGAGGGTTTGGTTTTATACACAATTCTGAATCCTATCCACATTAGGATTATTCCTTTTCTCCTTCTATATAAAGGAGGAGGCTTTTCACCTCCTCACATTCATACTTGACAGCTGGCCATAAGAGAATAGGGGGAGGGTTTGCCAACCTTTTCTATAAAGCCCACACTATCTATCTTCTCCATCGAGTAAAGCAGTGAATTGTTGAATCCGTTCAAGGGGTGCATCAACAATTGGTGGGAGATCATGAATCCTTGGATCATGCCAGATTCATCAAGTAGCAGGAGCAATTACGTGGTGGACAGATCAACATCAAAAATGGAGCAAAATATAATTCCGTCTTTTGTTACTTTGCGCAGTGATTCAATTAAACGGTCTTATTCATGGATTTTTAAATAAATCCAACACAATGAACTATCCACAAAAGTATATTTTTACCACAAATCTTTTTAATAACATTTTGGCTGCTCAACTGTTAAAAGTGTAATATTCCGTCTACTCCGACCAAATTCTTCGATGACTTAAGCTGAATCTGAATGATAATTTGATCTTTTCAATGCCCTATCTTCCCATCTCATAAGCTTCTCCACATTCCTCTCCATATTTCCCTCCCCATCATTATCGGAAGCCCTCCACCCCCTCGTCGCCTCCAATGATTGCCACGTTTACTAGACAATACCAATGGTAACACTTAACTATTCTCTAAAAGGAATGAATGTCTTGATTGATTTTTATTCATACAATCAATGGTACAAATACAATTATGAGTCTCCTAATTATCCTCTAATCATGCCTCCAATCATGCTATGTACTTATGACATAATTATAGATGATATTTGAGTATATTTGGTATGAACTATATATGGTACAAGAATATTTACAGTATATTCGGCTATTACACCCCCGTAGTCGAAACGGGAGGTTCGCGAACGTTGAGACTGGTACGAAAATCGTCAAACAGAATCCGTGGTAGACCTTTGGTGAAGATATCGGCAATTTGATGTCGGGAAGGAACATGATGAACTCGGATATGGCCTTAGGTGACTTTTTCACGAACAAAATGGATGTCCATTTTAATATGTTTATTGCGTTGATGTTGGACATGATTACTTGATAGATAAACAGCACTTACGTGATCACAATAAATAAGAGTGGCCTTGGATAGAGGACAATGAAGCTCCAAAATAAGGTTGCGGATCCAACATGATTCGGCCACCAAGTTGGCCACACCGCGATACTCGGCGTCAGCACTAGAGCGAGAGAGTGTCGGTTGGCGCTTGGAGGACCACGAGATGAGATTATCACCGAAGAAAATACAGTAACCGGAGGTAGAACGGCGAGTGTCAGGACATCCACCCCAATCTGCATCAGTGTAGCATACAAGATTGGTGTTGAGGGATTTAGATAGGTGAAGACTATAGTGTAGAGTTCCTTGAAGATAGCGCAGAATGCGCTTGAGTGCGTTCATATGAGAGTCATGAGGAGCATGCATGTGAAGGCAAATTTGCTGGACCGCATAAGAGATGTCTGGAGGAGTGAAAGTGAGATATTGAAGAGCACCTGCTAAACTGCGATAGAGAGTAGGATTGTCATACAAAGTGCCAGAAGTGCTACTGAGCTTGGCAAATGTATCAATAGGAGTAGAAATAGATTTACAATTAAACATGCCAACGCGGTCAAGAATGTCCTTGGCATATTTGTGTTGGTTGAGGAATATACCAGCCGAAGTGCGAGTAACTGCAAATACCCAGAAAGTAACTCAGTGGCCCTAGATCTTTCATAGCAAATCCAGAGACAAGAAGAGCCATGAGATGGCAACGGAGAGTGTCAGAAGAAGTAGTGAGGATAATGTCATCCACATAAAGAAGAAGATATGCGACGTCTGAGCCATGATGGTAGATAAATAGAAAATGATCACAGCGACTGTGAGTGAATCCAATATACGTAGCATAATCAGCGAAACATTGATACCATGCACGAGGAACCTGTTTCAAACCATAAAGAGACTTTTTGAGGAGACAAACATAATCAGGATATGTCGGATCGCGGAAACCCATAGGCTGATGCATGTAAACAGTTTCTTGAAGTGTGTCATGTAAAGAGGGCATTTTTTACATCAAGTTGATGAATGGGCCATGAGTGTGAAAAAGCCAGATGAAGTACAATACAAATAGTGGCAGGTTTAACCACAGGGCTGAAAGTCTTAGTACATTCAATGCCAAGTTGTTGGGAGTGTCCATCACCTACAAGACGGGCTTTATGCCTCTCAAAAGAACCATCAGAATGAGTTTTACGACGAAAAATCCACATGGAACGTAAAACATAACATTGGGTGGACGGGGGACTAACACCCATGTCTTATTTTTCATAAGAGCATTAAATTCGTCATGCATGGCAGCTTTCCAATTGGGATCGATAAGGGCATCAGCAGGGGTTCGGGGACACAGAGATGGTGAAGACGTGACGTGAAGGTTAAGAGGTCATTTGGGTTTGACAATACCATGCATACTGCGAGTGGTGATGGTCCGTGAGGATGGAGGGGCAGGAGGGGTGGTAGGTGGTGGATGATTGGTTGGTGTAGGTGGGAGCGGACGAGTGGGAGGAGAGGGGTTGGGGAGGTCGGGTGCGGAAAAGGGACGAAGGAGGGGATTGTGAAGGAGGGGCGAGTAATTATCATCGAGAAAATGATATTTATCGGTAGGAGGAGGAGATAGCGTGGAGTAGGGAAAAGTGCGTTCATCAAACACGACATGTTGGGAGATAAGAATTTTGCCTGTAGAGAGTTCATAGCATTTATAACCTCGGTGATTAGGCGGATATCCCAGAAAAATGCATGGGGTGGAGTGAGCATTTAATTTGTTAGTGGTAGTAGATGGGAGAAGAGGGTAACATAAACATCCAAAAACTCGAAGATGCGATAATGAGGGATCTTTATTATAGAGTATTTGAGTGGGAGAGAAATTAGAAAGATTTTTGCTAGGGAGAATGTTGAGTAAGTAAGTAGCCATAACAAGGGCATGATGCCAAAAGGATGGTGGGAGAGAGGAGTGAATTAGCAGAGTGCGGATGATATTCTTAATGGTGCGAATGGTGCGTTCAGCTTTACCATTTTGAGAAGATGTATGTGGGCAAGAGAAGCGAAAGATCATACTAGTGTTTTGACAGAAGATGAGGAATTGAGAATTATTGTATTTATGACCATTATCACACTGCAGGCATTTAACAGGAACACCAAATTGCGTTTAAATGTATTTATGGAGGGTGAGAAAATTAGAAAACACCTTTGATTTGTGACCCATAGGAAATGTCCACAAAAAATTAGAGTAGTCATCAATAAACAATACATAATATTGATGGCCAGTTGAACTCAAAACAGAGGAAGTCCATACATCAGTGTGTAAAATATCAAACGGCATAGTTGTAAAATTGACAGAATCAGAAAATGACAATTTAACTTGTTTGCCGAGTACATATGATTATCGAATGGATTTATTACACCTAGGACTGCAACTGATAAGTTTCTTATTACATAAACTTTGAAAAACTGGAAGACCAGGATGGCCTAGTATGTTATGCCACAGATCTGCTGAAACGGAAACAAGAGTGGAAGATGGAGGGGAAGGGGCGAGAGGATAAAGATCATCGAAACTATTGCATCTCAGTAGTTGTATGCACTATGACAATCCTTCACAGAAAAACCAGAAGCATCAAACTCAATTGTAACATTATTGTTAGTAGTAAAACGACAAACAGAGATAAGATTTTTGATAAGATGAGGTGCGTGAAGAATATTAGATAATTGGAAAGGGGGTAGAGGTGGGGAAAACGTGTATGACCAATACCATGAATGGGAATAGACTGACCACTGCCAACCATAATCGAATTTGAATGTTGTTTATTATGATAAGACGAGAGCATACCTGAGTTGGATGTCATGTGGAAAGTGGCGCCGGTGTCCATATACCAAGTAGGGTCAGGGGGATTAAGGGTCAAGGTGTGCATGGCCTGGTCAATATCAATAGGTGCGTAGGGAGAGGAGTAGTGAGTGGCAGCATGGGCTTGATTGGGACGGGGGCCTAAAAGACCAGGTTTAGGGGGATGGGGATGAGAGGGCGGGTTGGTCGGGTAGGGACATGGGGGTTAAACCGTGGTTGAGGTGGCCAGCGCCATGGTGTGGGATAAGACTGCCAGTGATTGAAAGAAGAAAGCCAGGGTGGGCGGTTGGAACGGCCACAGCCGTGACTGCGACCGTGCTCGTGAATGGATGGGCCCCGATATGAGGGGCGATGCGGGTGGGGGAAGGATGAAGGAGGCCGGATTGTTTCAGTGGAGGGATCGGGTGGTATGGTGTTGGTGTTTAGGGCAATGTCAGCAGTCTTTGCGGCAAAGGCAGTTTGTTTGGATTTTCTGGTTTCTTCGAGGATCAGACGGGAACGTGCTTCATAGAAGGTGGGCAGAGGATTACTTTGTTGAATGATAGTGGCAACACCGTCATAATTTTCGTTCAAACCACTAACCAGTTGGAGAACAAGATGTTGATTAGAGACAAGAGAACCAACTTTAGATAATTGATCTGCGAGAGCTTTTAATTCTTGACAGTAAGAGGAGATATTAGAGAAATTATCAAGGCGGGCATTCGAAAATTGATTTTCAAAATAGACTGCACGAGAGTGTTTGTTATCCTGAAATATGTTCTGAAGACTTCTCCAAGCATTTTTAGCAGTCAAATCTGGAGCAAGAATGGTGTGCAATAAATCAGTAGAGAGAGTACCATAAATCCATTGTAAGACAACGGCATCAAGACGATTCCATAATTCTGCATCCTGAGGAACGGCTTTGTCTGTGGCCAGTGATGCATCAGAGAAGAGGGAGATGATGTGATCAAGAACCTGATAGGCACGGCAGTGAATTTTGAAGAGTTCAGCCCAAGAAGAGTATTGACTTTTCTCCATTTCAAAAGTGATATGAATGAAATTTTTAATGTTGGTGACTGCCAATGCAGGATGAAACTTGGTGTCAGCCATTGTTGAGGGACGAGGAAATCGAAAAGGAGGGAGGAGGAATCGGCCAAGGGAAGGAGGAGATGCTCTGATACCATAAAAGGAATGAATGTCTTGATTGATTTTCATTCATACAATCAATGGTATAAATACAATTATGAGTCTCCTAATTATCCTATAATCATGCCTCCAATCATGCTATGTACTTATGATACAATTATGGATGATATTTGAGTATATTTGGTATGAACTATATATGGTACAAGAATATTTGCAGTATATTCGGCTATTATTCTCTGCATTTTCTTCTAGCACGAACCAAAGCTAGCTGCTTTTTGAGGTTGAAAATGAAGTGTTCTCTCAACTTGGTTAGAAACTGATGGGAAAGTAGAGAAGTGCAGTCTTCTGAAGTTAATGATTCCCTGAAGAGTAAACTAAAATTAGATATTCGACATTATCGTTTGAATCCAGCATCGAAAAAGCATTGAAAAACCATATTATCTTTCAAAATCGGCTAAGTCGCTGAAAAATCTTGTCGGAATGGGAAAAAGTTTTGTTTTTTGAAATAGAGTAACCAAAATGTGATAAAGGTAGAGATTAGTGACCAAAACATTCTAGCCTAAAGATACCTCATTACAATGTCCAAACCGTTTAGTGCTGTTGGTGACTAGTGTCAACAGCCAACACTGATAAGGATGTGATTGGAGATCTCAATAATGCATACATATATATATGTATACATATATACATATATATATATGTGTATATATATATATGTGTGTATGTATATATATGTGTGTACCATATTTATATGCGTATATTGTCAATGTATGTGTCCATGTATGTGCACATGTTTTACACCCACATGCTATGTTCGCACGTGTGCATATACGCACACATAAGTAACACACAGACACGCACGGAGAAAATTCTAAATATGGTAATAAGTTGTTTAAATGTGCAAAAGTGCATAGTCACTTAATAAACGAAGTAAATAAATATTTTTTTTCGAAAATAAGTAAATATATATTATGGAATTCTTTTTTGGACCAAGGTCTTTCTGATCTTTAAAATTTCTTTTGATTGATTTTCCTATTTCTTTTAGCTTAAATTATATACTGTCTGATGAGACCGAGATCCTCACCGGGTGGATCAAAGGTGATCCTTGTAGTATATCGTTAGCTCTCCGTTTAAGTCTGTCAATAGAACCTGAGAAGGAAGAGAAACGTTAGAAGCCCAGGGCGCTGCCCTGAGAAAACCCTCCGACGCTCAAGTCAGTTATGAGTATTTTTGTATGCATTTTATGCTGGAATAAAGGTTTAAGAAGAAACCTGTATCAAGTTCTCACTGAGAATAGGGGTGTTTAGATGTCGGCTGAGATGCCGCTTTGAATATCTCTCACTGAGAAATATTCAAGACTGGAGAAAATGGAGTTACTTCTTTTGAGAAGAAGGTTCTCAGATTTCAGTTTGGTTCCGAAAGTTGCGGTTGGCTCCCCCTCTTTCATCTGGAAAGAGGTCTTTTTATACACAAAGTTGATAAGAATGGCCCTCTGCCCGATGATGTGACTTTTGCGTGTGTCAGAAGGGATACTTTGTCTGTTGTAGGTGTACTGTGTGACTGGACAGATGCCTGCGAATACGGCTGTGGCTGAATCTACGTCACATAGGTCGGCCAGCATTAATGATTCTGTGCTTATCCAAGCGATGCTTGACACTGAAAAGCACTTGCGAAATCGTATTGGTGGGCTCCAGACGATAGTTTGATAAATATCTTGTCTGAACTTAACCGAGATGAAGAATCCGAGACTAGGGCTTGAAACAATCAGAGTGCTGAGGCCGAGACAGTTTCTTGACTTCTGGTAAAGTTATGCCTTATTGATCTGATATTTAAATATCACTTGCTGAGGTTGAATAGAAGCGGTTGCCTTGACTAATGCATTGCTGAGCCGAGGTGCAGTATGTCGAGCTGATCTTATAAGACTGGTTACAGTTCTAACCATTTTTGGTCACATTGAATAAGTGCCGACCTGACTCAGGTATGTGGCCGAGCCAACCAAGAGTTATACTTGAGTCTGCCTTAGTTACTTTAATAAACTTGCTTCAACCATAGATAATAGTAGCCGAGACTAAGGCCTTCTGGCAGGCTGACTAGTCAAGTAGCTGAGCCTGAACTACGTTGACTGTTTGACTGACTGATAATTTTTGTCTTATCTGAGCAGATTAATTTTGTCTCATTACTTTGCCCCCAGATTAGTCTGGCTGAGCTGACCAAGAAGGGTAGGCTAATCGATTCAGAGCTTTTAATGCGCTGTCATGTCAAGTAATGACGTGTATGCCTCTGGTTGGGGCGTACTGCGCATTTACTATTTGCGCAGACTGTGAAGCGTCAGTTACACACCTTTTCACCTCCGGCAGTTGAAGGTACCGTCGACGAAACCCTCGAGGTGTCCTTTGGGATGGTTGAGCTGGGGACTATAAATAGGGCATTCAGGTGACGTTTCTGAATTTTTATTTTCGCTCGTCATTTGCTCGTGCTTCCAGTTTTCTTCTCCGGTGTTTCTTATCCAAATTCCTCCGGCGATCCCTGTTTCCTCCGGCCATCTTCCTTTTTTTCTCAGCCTAAATTCACTGTAAGTCTTCCTTTTTATTCTCCACCATGTCTGCTTCTCACGATTCTCAAAATATCTCAGAGGGCGCTTCTTATGCTGGCGGTGGTGGAGGAAACCCTAATTCTTCATCTTCCTCTGGTCAGACGGTCCTCAGTGACGACCGTCCGATAGTAAAGTTGCGCAAGGCCACTGGTAGCGCTGCTCAGTCCAGCAGGGCCATCACTGTGGTTGATTCCTCGCCAGAGCGAGCAGAGGTTGCTCCTGCTCCGGCTCTGCAGAGGGCCCTATCTCTGTACACGGGGGTGATTAATAGGGGTCCTCCTTCTTCTTATGTCCAAGAGTTCTTTTGCACTTTGTCTGAGGCTGAGCTGAACCAAATTTGTAAGAGGTTTAAGCTGACCTGGATCGGTTCAGCTCTATTCTGCCTTTGCCAAGTCAGACAGCTTATGATCCTCCAAAGGATTATGAGGCTGTTTATGAAGAGTATTTCAAATCGAGGTTCAATATCCCTATTCCTGAACCCCTTGTCCGCATTCTTCGTGCGTACAATCTAAGACTTCCACAAATAAAACTCAATGGCCTGAAGATCATTCTCTGCTATTTTCTTTTTCTTAGAATAACTGAGTCTCCATTCCATATAAATGTATTTCGGGGTCTTTTTTTCTTGTCGAGTCTCGGATAGCTGGTACTATTTTAGTAAACGAGCTCCCAACAGCGATATCCCTACCTTTACCAAAAACTGGAAGGGTAGATTTTTCTATATCAAAAAGGATGAGCTGTCGAAATAGAACGTCTGAAAATCCGACAAGGCAGACAACTTGAGGCCGAGCGCAGAACACTGCAATGAAGCGGCCAGACTTCAGAGTCTACCTGTTGTGATAGACTGGCAGAAGGTGGCCTCCACCATTTTGGAGGCGGCTGACCTGGGCCATTTGGCTTTGGGTTATAACTATCGACCACTTAGCTCAGACAACCTAACAATAGTCAGAGGTTGGTCCTTGTTTGCTTCAACTTTTGTGCTTTATCTAACTTTCAGTTGATAATTGTCTTGTTCCTTGTGTAGGCTTAATGGCTTCTGGAAATGATGACTACGCCAGTAGAATGGCCGAGATGGCTGCCCGCAAGAGAACTCGCCAATCTAGACGAGTGTCAGTGGCTGCTTCTGCTGGGATGGCCTCTTCCTCAGCCATGCCCCCAGCTATTCCTATGGCCGAGCCTATTCAGGAGGAGCCTGAGCCAGGTACTTGAATTTCCTTGACTTCCATCTTTTATAGTGTTAAGATTTGATACTAACTTGTTTGATATACTTTCTGCAGCTTTGCCGATAGTAGAAATACAAGATGAAGAAGCCGCGACCCATCCTCAAGCTCGGGCCTCTGCTGAACCAGAATCGTTGGCAGAAGTTGGTGAGGGCTCAAGCCTTCGTCGAAGAAAAAGGCACTGAGGTGAAGGCTCATCTGGGTGCCAATATCCAGGCCCTTCTCGGCCTTCAGAGGTGATCCCACCTCAGCCAGCTGAGGTGATCCTGCCCCAACCAGCTGAGGTGAACCTGCCTCAGCCAGCTGAGGTGCCAGCACCATCCCTTGTTGGATTTTCATATCATGATTCTGCTGTGGACCCAGCCACAGCCAGTCGGCTCAACAAGATAACAATTCTACCCCTGGACCGGCAAAAGTTTGAAGCTGCTTCGTGGGAAAATCTGAGAGAAGTCTTTCAATCCAACATCGCCTTGGTAAGTAAAAATTTTTCTAAGTGTTTGTTTAAGATAACACTTTGTATTTTTCTAAATTTGTTGCTCTAGCAGATGCAAGCTCAAGAGTTGGAGATCCTTGCTCGAGGAGAGAGATTCAATGAAGCTCTCCAGACCAAGTCAAAGGAACTTGATGAGGGCAATCAGCTGATGGCCGAACATGCTAGAGAAATCGATGCTCTAAAGGCCGAGCTCTCCACCCTTCACCAAAAGAATGAAGAAGCCGACATGAGGTGGGCATCTTCCAACTCTAAGGTGGACGAGTTGGAATATAAAGTGGCCCATCTAGAGCTTTCTTCAACCCAGGCTCTGACTGAGGCCGACGCTTTAAAGAGAGACAAGGTTGCTCTGCTGCAGCAGAAGGAAGCTTTGGAAGAACAGTTGGCCCAACTGCCTCAGCAATTGACCGAAGCCGAGGCTAAAGCGGTTGCAGAGTACAGAAGGTCTCAACTGTTCGAAGAAAATATGTTGGTGTTGCAGAGCACAGCCATGGAGATAGGCCAAACAAAGGCAATTGATGTATGCTCAGAAGTCTGCCCCCAACTGAATAAGGAAGATCCTCCGACGCTCAAGTCAGTTATGGGTATTTTTGTATGCATTTTATGCTGGAATAAAGGTTTAAGAAGAAACCTGTATCAAGTTCTCACTGAGAATAGGGGTGTTTAGATGTCGGCTGAGATGCCGCTTTGAATATCTCTCACTGAGAAATATTCAAGACTGGAGAAAATGGAGTTACTTCCTTTGAGAAAAAGGTTCTCAGATTTCAGTTTGGTTCCGAAAGTTGTGGTTGGCTCCCCCTCTTTCATCTAGAAATAGGTCTTTTATACACAAAGTTGATAAGAATGGTCCTCTGCCCGATGATGTGACTGTTGCGTGTGTCAGAAGGGCTACTTTGTCTGCTGTAGGTGTACTGTGTGACTGGACAGATGCCTGCGAATACGGCTGTGCCAGTGGCTGAATCTACGTCACATAGGTCGTCCAGCATTAATGATTCTGTGCTTAGCCAAGCGATGCTTGACACCTGAAAATCACTTGCGGAATCGTATTGGTGGGCTCCAGACGATAGTTTGATAAATATCTTGTCTGAACTTAACCGAGATGAAGAATTCGAGTCTAGGGCTTGAAACAATCAGAGTGTTAAGGCCGAGACAGTTTCTTGACTTCTGGTAAAGTTATGCCTTATTGATCTGATATTTAAATATTCACTTGCTGAGGTTGACTAGAAGTGGTTGCCTTGACTAATGCATTGATGAGCCGAGGTGCAGTATGCCGAGCTGATCTTATAAGACTGGTTACAGTTCTAACCATTTTTGGTCATATTGAATAAGTGCCGACCTGACTCAGGTATGTGGCCGAGCCGACCAAGAGTTATACTTGGGTCTGCCTTAGTTACTTTAATAAACTTGCTTCAACCATAGATAATAGTGGCCGAGACTAAGGCCTTCTGGCCGAGGCTGACTAGTCAAGTAGCTGAGCCTGAACTACGTTGACTGTTTGACTGACTGATAATTTTTGTCTTATCTGAACAGATTAATTTTGCCTCATCACTGTCATATATAGCATTATTTAATTATATATATATGTGTGTATATATATATATATGTATGTATGTATGTGTGTGTATATATAGCTTTCTTATTTGCGACGTGTATCCGTATGTTGTTGATTTCGTCATTAAATATTGTCAGTGTTGTTAATTTGGTTATCAATTTGTCGCTAATTATTTAAAGTGGTCTGTTGTACAACAAATTAACAAAATATAGATCTTCATTGCTAATACAAATATATATAGATATTATTTGCAACAATCATCTAACTATAAATACATAGTGTAATTAACTCTTCATACATAGAACCGCGTGTAGAATAACATTTCGGATGAATGATCCAGGGACACGGATCAGCAGTAAAAAAAATATCCACAACTAGAAATTTTGAAAAATCATGATTCCATTATATTGTTAAGTACAAACTATAAAAGAAGAAAAGGAAAAAAAAATCTCTTTACACCATGACCATACAAACACCCCTCCCTCTCTTTCTCTCTCTATATATATTTAGACAGGTTGGGATCCCTTCACCCACAAATCCCTCACCCCATTTTCACCACACGCCACACCCACAAATTCCTCACCCCATTTTCACCACACGCCACGTAACAGCAGGGAAATCACTCACCCCATTTTCACCACACGCCACGTAACAGCAGGAGAAGGTGGTGAGGCTAGATGAAGAGATTGACAGGAATGGGTGTATGAGGGAGGTGGTGGACACATGTCACGCGGTAAGGATGGGGTGAGGGATTTGTGGACGAGGGAATCTCAACCCTATTTGGACACGTAGATTATCACTAAATTTAAAAGTTTTTTTTGGATAGTATGTATATACTAATTCGAGTATTGAAAGCGAGCAGAATGCTACTCACAAATAGAGAAAAAAGGAAATAAAGGGAAAGCATCATCCCAAATTTTAATAAAAAGGAGAATGACTTTTTGTACGTGTTAAGTAGAGTCTCACCTATATATTTGTAGGAGACTTCATACAGACAGAAGAGGATATGAAAGTCTCCTCTTGAAGTTAATGTTCGTAATCAAACAAAAAAAAAACATTCACGTTCGATATATAATTTTTTGGGACATTGAAATTGTATGAAAAATAAATAACGTAACTGTTAAAAAGGCAATGCAAAACCTTATGTTCAAGATAACTGGCAGTTTATTTTATTGGCTGGTATCTTATCATTTTGACAAATTAGAAACTTACCAGTGAAAAAAATTATCCAAGTGATATACTAGTAGATCCAATAAAATGATTTATCTAACTCAGGTCACCAACACATGTATTTATTGCAATTCTTGGTTCCCTCTTTGATGTTATTTTGTTCTGAAAGAAGATGCACATTTGAATCTTATCGTAGTTTTACTTATTGGATCAAAGCCCTGATATAAGTATATGGTGGCTAAATTCAAGGGAAATCAAAAATATTACTTACCATATGTAACAAAATGAATTGTATTATAGATAGGGTCGTTATATAAACAATAGAATAACGAGAAAAATATTCTTCCACAATTCATCAATTCTCGTCTATTTTACAAGATTAAGATGGTATAAGAGTGGTGTTAAGCTTGGGACTTAGAACAAATTCATCATTGTTTTAATTACCTCTCTCGGCTAAGTGATCAGAAATAAGTCCAACCAACGAAATCAAACAACCCAAAACATCAGCCGAACAGTCACACCACGTCCCAACAAACACAACCACCATACAGCTCCACACAAAGCCAATTAGCCATCCGCAATCCAACCAAAATACAAGGAACAATGTCAAGCACAAGTGATAACTCTGACAATACAACAAATAAGTTTAGACAACTTCCATGATGAGCCAAGAATACAACTAGCCAATCTGTTGCGAAATAACCTTGTAGCACAGCCAACACAAACCAACTCTGTGAACGTATCCCTCAGGATCAAACTCAGCGGGGACAATACGTGCTATGCGCAAGGCAATCGGGACAAAGGATAGGCTCCCATATCACTAGTGTAGCGCCCCGTCCGAAACCAGAGTTCCGGCTCAGTGCACCCGTCATACTCTACTCCATAGAGTACAAGGCGTCGATACCATACATGTGCATGTCAACATGAATTGTAATCGATATAGCGGAAGCATCTTAAAATAAGCTCACGACATGCATAATATTATTACAAACCGTTCAAATCCACACATCCACAAATACAGCTTCTCACGATAATTTTATTACATCACAATAAATAAAGCTCACACACAACAGGTACATAGCTTCAGCCTACACCTTTGCTCACGGATACTCTATCTGGGGTTCCTCTTCAATGAACACGGCATCAGGGTCCCTGTTCTCTGAAATGTTAAGAGGCAAGTATGAGCGATAACCACCATCTTTTAATCGCTCAGCAAGTATTCTTTATAGATACTTCATGTGGATCATACATGGGGAAACAAGTAGTAATATAGTAACAATATATATAATTACATCTTCATTTACAAATGACAGCATTATATATAAGGAATAAACAGAACATAAGATTTTGCATCATACCTTATGGGTCATATCATTCTTCCTCAGCATATCCTTAGCCTACCTTCCATGCTTGAACACTAATCCATCTTCTACTAAAGTCATAACTTACAATCATCACCTCTATGAACGTAATCTTCCTTAATCATCTTAAGGCATCATGATTGTACAAATATACTAATCACCACCTAAGGGCATGATCATGACATGATGCATAAAACGTGACTTTTCATAAAATGGCTTTTCGTAAACATGGCTTTTCATAAACATGAAATTTCATAAATTGACATGATTTTCATAACTTGCGTAAAATGACATATTCATAACTTGCATAACATGACATTTTCATAACATGAAGACATAACATTTTCATCATTAGCTATAGCACTTTTCATAAGAATAATAACACACGACATACCGATCGATTTCCCATGTAGTACATATACGACATAAAACATCATAAACATATGTACATGTACTAACGGTGACGCGCTATGACGGAGATCCCGTGTCCCAGACCCGGTGTTACACTCGGCCATATACGTAATCATATGCCCCTGACATCTATCACCCCGATACCGATGTCACGCCTGCGAACATAACATAGTCATAATCATGAACATAACATAACATATCGTGTGTCAATGAAATCGATCGTCTCGCGTTTATTATTCACATGCATATGAAATTTTAAAACATGATATGCGTAAAACAACTTTCAAACTTTATCTTCGTGCAGCATGAGACTTGTTCGTACGAGGTGTTATGGTAAACTACATCTTATAACATCACTTACTTATTTTCATCCTACATATCATAACTTAAAGGGATTCACACTTTGACCATCAAAAGGCCATTCGGCCATGAGGCTAAAACATCCCACTTTTCTTCATTTTTTCATCCAACACCACTTTCTTAATTTGTATTCTCCAAATACAACTCATATTCCAACACTTAAGGAAATTGACTTTTAATTCCTAAGTCCTTTAATTCTTCACATACAACTACCTACACTTATACCATACTTTATTCATTATCACATAATTTACATATAAGTATCCATAGCATTTAACTCAAGAAACATTTTTGGTTTCTTAAATGGCCTTAGGCCGAATATATATGTAATATATATATATATGTATATATTTCAAGGTAATACACTTATATGTGTGTGTATATATACTATATAAGGTATTTTATACTTTTATTACCTTAAGCCATGTATATATATATGTATAATTATATCCATATATACTTATTTAACATGTCACATCTCATTTTACAAAATACACTATAAGGCCGAAAGTTAGGCCATGTATTATACATATTTATATCTCATTTTTCTTCCTTTTATGCATGTGTTGTAAGTTGTAAGTTCTCATAAGTAACATATACATATTTCTTTCCTTTCTTTTACTAAATCTTAAAATTATAACACTAGGAAAAATACATAATCATAAACATGATGAATAACATAAAGAGTGTACTTCTTGAGCCACATTCATCATCTAATACACATCTTAGAAATGGTTATGATGAAACTTAAATGAAGTACTAGAATAGGCCACTTGGCCGTGTATGGGTGATGTATATGTGAAGATGATGATCATCAAGCAACCATTTAGACCATGTATATAAGTCATGCTTATGATGCATACATAAACATGTTAAAGACATGATCTTGAAACATATGAACACTAAAATACATAAAAATACAAACATGATGATCATCATAAAAGAAAACATAATCAAACAACAAGAGTTGAATTCTTTGTACATCTTTCTTAAGGTTCTTCATTTCATATCATTGTTCAAAGTTTATTTGTATATATATGTGTGTGTATAACCGTATATATCTCCATATATATATATATATATATATATATATATATATACCTCACCGTATGTATATACATGTTTCAATTATATATATATATAGCCTTTTATAGGTATATATATTTGTATACTTATAACACTTACAATCATGGATCTTGCTTACTCTTAAGACAAAATTTGAACATACTACATGATGATCCCATTTTTGATATAAACATAAGTATTGAATTTGAAATCCATGAAGGATCTAGGAAGAGTACTTGCCTTGGTTCACCTTTCTTACACTTAGAAGATGTTTCCTTCACTTGGTTTGGAAGAGAGTTCTTCTTCCTTCCTCCTAGGTATACATGGTTTTTAGGGTTTAAAAGAACGGTTAGTGAGCAACTTATGAAACTAAGTATATAGAAGAATCAAACTTAAACTTCATAAAGTTCTTACCTTGATTGCTTTTGATTCTAGATGCTACAACCTTCTTGAATCTTTCTTAGTTGATTGAGTGTTTATGATACTTGATTTGAGTGATGTTGGTATGAAGAAAGGAGAAGAAGATCTTCTCCTTGTTGGAATGGTAACTTTCGGCCAAGAGGGGGGCAAGGAGGGAGTTGGAATGTTTTTGGGTGTTCTTGAAGATAGGATGAAATTGGTTGGTTGAAGATGTATTATTTGAGGGGTTAAAGAAGAAATAATTTTTCCTACTTTCTATGGAGGGTGGCCGGCCAAAGCATGGGAGGAAATGGGGTGGGAGACAAACTTTTGGCAAGTATGGGTTGAAGGAATGGGTTTTATGACAAGATTCTTAGGCATGCAATTTTGTTTATGTAATTTAATAAATATCAAGACAAGTTGTCTTGCCTTTACTTTTTCCTTTTCTTTTCTCTTATTTTATGTGTGTATATTTGTTTTCCTTTTATTTAATGTAGTATAAAATTGTTGCATCATGTATTTCTTTTGGATTTAATTTATCCTAATAGTTTAAGTTGTTACTAACTAATTTAATTGGGTTTTTATTGCATATACTCAAATGGTTGTAATATATTTGCTAATGTATTTGGTAATATAAGTCTAGTTTTATGAATTGTACACCTACGAAATTATATTTACGGTATTGAAAGTTGTTACGACATAACGAATTCCCGGGTTGTAACATTCTCTCCTCCCTTATAAAAAGTTTCGTCCTCGAAACTTACGTACCTTATACGAACAATTGGGGATATTGCCTCTGCATTTGCTGCTCTGGTTCCCAAGTCGCTTCCCGCTCAGTATGATTACTTCATTGTACTTTCACAAATGAAATTGTCCGTCTCCTCAACACTTGCTCCTTACAGTCCACGATCTGTATGGGAACTTCTTCATACGTAACGTCATCTTTAATAGTTACGGGTTGCTGCTCCAGTATATGATCCGGATCGTGTACATATCGCCGTAACTGAGATACGTGAAACACATTATGTACTTGGGATAATGTAGGAGGTAAGGCCAACCGGTATGCCACAGCTCCAACTTTCTCTAGTATCTCATAAGGGCCAATAAATCTAGGGCTCAGTTTCCCTTTAATCCCAAATCTACTCACGCCTTTGGTCGGTGAAACCCGCAAATATACTTTCTCACCAACTTCAAACTCAATTGGTCGTCTCTTTGTATCCGCCCAGCTTTTGCTTCGATCCTGAGCAGCTTTCAATCTATCACGTATCACCTTGATCTTTTCCAGAGTCTGTTCCACCAGTTCCGGACCCATAATAGTTCTCTTGCCAACTTCATCCCAATATAATGGAGATCGACACTTCCTTCCATACAATGCTTCAAAAGGTGCCATTCCAATAGAACTGTGATAGCTGTTATTGTAAGAGAACTCAATTAACTTTACTGATTTGTCCTAGCTAACCTTGAAATCCAAAGTGCAAGCGCGTAGCATATCTTCCAATGTTTGTATGGTACGTTCTGACTGTCCATCGGTCTGCGGATGAAATGCTGTACTCATTCGGAGTTCGGTACCCATGGCATTTTGGTAAGCTTTCCAAAATCACGAAGTAAAACGTGGATCTCTATCGCACACGATGCTGACAGGTGTTCCATGTAGGCTGACTATCTCATTCATATACATGCTGACCAGCTTTTCTATGGATGTCTGGATTGACATGGATAAGAAATGTGCCGATTTAGTGAGACGATTCACGATTACCCAAATCGTATCATTACCATTGCGAGTCTTAGGGAGTCCGGTAACAAAATCCATCGTAATATGCTCCCATTTCCACTCCGGAATCTCTAATGGATTCAATAGTCCTGCCGGTCTCTGATGTTCTGCTTTAACTTGTTGACAAGTATGACATCTCTCCACAAACTCCGCAATGTGTCGCTTCATACCGTTCCACCAATAATTTCTTTTAAGATCCTGGTACATCTTTGTTGCTCCCGGATGTATGGATAATCGCGAGTTTTGAGCTTCTGTCATGATTTCCTTTTTAATTCCATCAATGTTTGGCACACATAATCTCTCTTTGAACCAAAGGCTGCCATCATTATGCAACTGAAAATCCTTCACTGGTCGTTCTTCAATTTGCTTGACAATGATCATTAACTTAGAATCATTCTTTTGTGCCTCTTTAATCCTATCAATTAAAGTGGGAGTTATCATCAATTTAGCCAAAATACTTGCAGTCGAGTCAACTACATCTAATCCAAACTCGGCTATCTCTCTCTCTAGAGGCGTCTGCCTAGCATGACTTGACTTCCTACTCAATGCATCTGCTACATTATTCGCCTTACCCGGATGATAATGAATAGCGAGATCATAATCTTTCATCAACTCTAACCAACTTCGTTGTCTCATGTTTAGTTCTTTTGGGTGAACAGATATTTTAAACTCTTGTGATCCGTGTAGATTTCGCATTTCTCTCCATATAAATAATGTCTCCATATCTTAAGCGCAAATACAACTGCCGCCAATTCCAGATCATGGGTGGGATAGTTCTGTTCATAAGGTTTCAACTGTCTTGATGCGTATGCAATTACTCGTTCTTTCTACATCAATACACAACCTAGTCCATTCTTTGAAGCGTCGCTATATACCACGAATCCCTCTCCTGAAATTGGTTGTGTTAATACCGGTGCCGATGTCAATTTCTTCTTAAGTTCGGTGAAACTTTGTTCACAATCAGAAGTCCAATCATATCGCGTCTTTTTCTGCGTCAATCGAGTTAATAGCACTGCAATCCGTGAGAATCCCTCAACAAACTTCCGATAATAACCTGCAAGTCCTAAGAAACTCCTGACCTCGGTCACATTTGTCGGCCTCGACCATTCCGTAATAGCCTTAATCTTTTTCGGGTCTACTGAGATACCATCCTTAGACACAACATGACCCAAAAATGCAACACTGTGGAGCCAAAATTTGCATTTGCTGAATTTAGCATATAGCTGCTTCTTTCTTAATACATTCAGTGTTATTCTTAGATGCTATGCATGGGTCTCTTCATTCGGTGAGTATATCAGAATATCGTCAATAAATACTACCACGAACTTATCCAACTGATCCCGAAATACTGTGTTCATCAAATCCATGAATGATGCGGGTGCGTTGGTCAGTCCAAATGGCATCACTAAGAACTCATAATGTCCATATCTTGTACGAAAAGCAGTCTTAGCGATATCTTCCGACTTGATCTTTAACTGATGGTAGCCAGAGCGAAGGTCAATCTTGCTGAATACTTTAGCACCCTGTACGAAAGATTATATTGATTTTTTTTATAACAGTTATATATTTGTTAATTAATTATTTAAATTACTTACCCTTAATTGATCGAACAAATCGTCTATTCGAGGTAGTGGATATCTATTTTTGATAGTGATCTTATTCAGCTCTCGGTAATCGATGCAGAGTCGCATGCTGCCATCCTTCTTCTTAACGAACAACACTGGAGCTCCCCATGGTGATACACTTGGCCGTATGAACTTCTTATCTATTAATTCTTGCAACTGTGATTTCAATTCCTTTAATTTGGCTGGGGCCATTCTATACGGTGCCTTTGAGATTGGTTCAGCTCCTGGAATGACATTAATCTCAAATTCAATCTCCCTATCCGGAGGCAAGCCTGGTAAATCATCTGAAAATACATCTGTGAACTCTTTGACTACTGGAATATTGTCAATTGATGGGATTTCGGAATCCTTGCCAAGAGCATACACAAGGAATCCTTCGCTACCCTTCTTCAGTGATCGAAATGCTTTTGTTGCTGTCAGATAAATATTCTGTGGTATCTTTTTCATTTTGGAGTTCCCTTGATAAATCACTTCTTCTCGCATTGGATCCCTAATCATCACCCTCTTACCACGACAATCAATGTAGGCATGGTGTTTGAACAACCAATCCATGCCTAAAATAATGTCGAAATCCTCAATCTGTATAGGAATTAGGGTAACTTTGAACTTCCGTCCTCCCATTTCTATCTCGCAATTCTTATATATATGATGTGAAATGATCACCTGATCGCCAGCTGCTTGAACGCGATAAGGTGTAACCAGCCAAGTCGGACAACTACCAAGGTTCTTAGCAAACCTTTTCGATACAAAGGAATGGCTTGCACCACTATCAAATAATACTTTGGCGGGTATGTTGTTTGTTAATATAACACCTGAAGCAATTCATAATTCAAATATGCAATTCCGAAGCAAGCAGATAGTATCATAAGCTTTTCAAAATGAAATATACCTGTCACCACGTCTGGGGCTTCCAGAACCTCCTCATCTGTCATCACATGGACTCTGGCATTGGCTCTTGGGCCATCTCTCTGCTGAGGTGCGGCCCTCTGAGGTCCCTTCCTAGGCTCAGGACAGTCTTTGATCATGTGGCCAACCTTGCCACAGTTAAAGCAAACTCCAATCTTCAGCAAACATGCTCCTGTATGCTGTTTCTGGCACTTAGGGCATCTCAGAATCGGATTCGCCTGCGGTGGACGTTGCTGCTGTGGCTGACGTTGCGGCTGAGGTTGCTGCTGATAATTCTGCTGACGTGTACGTCCATCATCTCCTCTAGCAGTCTTAGCCCCTTTACCAAACTGACCATCTCCAAACTCTTGGGGCCTCTTGCCCCGGGTATCAGCATCACGTCTAATGATGTCCCTCTCTACCTGATAGCAGGCATCCAGTAATTCACCAAAATCTCTTGGGTTGGCATTCACAATCCATGTGCGAATGCGTGGATTCAGTCCTCTCTCAAACTTAATCATCTTTAGTTGTTCATCCCCCATAATCGTTGAAACATATCTTCCCAATGCAGTAAATCTGTTGGCATAGTCGGCTACTGTCATACCAGGCGTCTGGACCAGAGATTCAAACATTCCTATCTTCTGTAAGGTAACTGATGGTGGAATATAAAATTTGCGGAACTCTCTCAGAAATCGCTCCCAAGTAACTGGAGCTGGCAAATGCTGCAAATTAGTGGTCCACCATTCATCGGCCTCACCCGTCAGAAAAGGCTTGATAACCTGGGCTTTTATCTCCTCTGGTATTTGAATCAGCTCAAAATTATTATGTACTTCTTTTAGCCATTTCTCGGCTATGTCAGGGTCAGATCCACCTTCAAAGTTAGGAATGCGGGCCTTCTTCATTTCCCCGTAAAAGAAACGAGTACCATGCTGTGGTGGAGGTGGTGGCGGTGGTGGTGGAGGTGTCGCATGATTCTGGTGGCCGTGTTACCTACCGCCTGTCCTATCTGTACCAGAGCTTGCAGAACAGCCTGCTGAAAATCTCCCTGACCTTGCTGCTGTGGGGTGGAGGCACCTGCTCAGTGTAAAGTGGAACCGGTCCTGTCTGTGGGGGTATCTGTGGTGGTGGAGGAGGGGGTAACTGTGCAGGTCTGTCAGCGCGCGGTCTACCTCT
The DNA here is from genome assembly GCA_036186865.1 of Eustoma russellianum. Classification (NCBI taxonomy): domain Eukaryota; kingdom Viridiplantae; phylum Streptophyta; class Magnoliopsida; order Gentianales; family Gentianaceae; genus Eustoma; species Eustoma russellianum. Next base: position 24,481,351 of record AP025073.1, on the reverse strand, counting down.
AGGTCGTGGAGACATCCTATTGAAGATAGTATCATTAGTAATCATTTACAAAAGAGATCAATTTGTCTTCCTGATTAGTTCAGAATTTTAATTTTTTTTATTGGGGACTTAATAATTCAAACAAAACTTTTAAATGTTATTTAGCTATCCCTAAATATTCTAAGGATTCTAATCTAGGATATCACTCTTGGTCTAAGATCATAACTTAAGTTCTAGGATCATCACTTAACTTCTAAGTGCTTACTTTACTATTCCCGCCGTGGATCTAGAGCCTGGCTCTGATACTAACTGTAGCGCCCCGCCCGAAACCAGAGTTCCGGCTCAGTGCATCCGCCATACTCTACTCTATAGAGTACAAGGCGTCGATACCATACATGTGCATGTCAACATGAATTGTAATCGATATAGCGGAAGCATCTTAAAATAAGCTCACGACATGCATAATATTATTACAAACCGTTCAAATCCACACATCCACAAATACAGCTTCTCACGATAATTTTATTACATCACAATAAATAAAGCTCACACACAACAGGTACATAGCTTCAGCCTACGTCTTTGCTCACGGATACTCTATCTGGGGTTCCTCCTCAATGAACACGGCATCAGGGTCCCTGTTCTCTGAACAAGTATGAGCGATAACCACCATCTTTTAATCGCTCAGCAAGTATTCTTTATAGATACTTCATGTGGATCATACATGGGGAAACAAGTAATAATATAGTAACAATATATATAATTACATCTTCATTTACAAATGACAGCATTATATATAAGGAATAAACAGAACATAAGATTTTGCATCATACCTTATGGGTCATATCATTCTTCCTCAGCATATCCTTAGCCTACCTTCCATGATTGAACACTAATCCATCTTATACTAAGGTCATCACTTACAATCATCACCTCTATGAACGTAATCTTCCTTAATCATCTTAAGGCATCATGATTGTACAAATATACTAATCACCACCTAAGGGCATGATCATGACATGATGCATAAAACGTGACTTTTCATAAAATGGCTTTTCGTAAACATGGCTTTTCATAAACATGAAATTTCATAAATTGACATGATTTTCATAACTTGCGTAAAATGACATATTCATAACTTGCATAACATGACATTTTCATAACATGAAGACATAACATTTTCATCATTAGCTATAGCACTTTTCATAAGAATAATAACACACGACATACCGATCGATTTCCCATGTAGTACATATACGACATAAAACATCATAAACATATGTACATGTACTAACGGTGACGCGCTATGACGGAGATCCCGTGTCCCAGACCCGGTGTTACACTCGGCCATATACGTAATCATATGCCCCTGACATCTATCACCCCGATACCGATGTCACGCCTGCGAACATAACATAGTCATAATCATGAACATAACATAACATATCGTGTGTCAATGAAATCGATCGTCTCGCGTTTATCATTCACATGCATATGAACTTTTAAAACATGATATGCGTAAAACAACTTTCAAACTTTATCTTCGTGCAGTATGAGACTTGTTCGTACGAGGTGTTATGGTAAACTACATCTTATAACATCACTTACTTATTTTCATCCTACATATCATAACTTAAAGGGATTCACACTTTGACCATCAAAAGGCCATTCGGCCATGAGGCTAAAACATCCCACTTTTCTTCATTTTTCATCCAACACCACTTTCTTAATTTGTATTCTCCAAATACAACTCATATTCCAACACTTAAGGAAATTGACTTTTAATTCCTAAATCCTTTAATTCTTCACATACAACTACCTACACTTATACCATACTTTATTCATTATCACATAATTTACATATAAGTATCCATAGCATTTAACTCAAGAAACATTTTTGGTTTCTTAAATGGCCTTAGGCCGAATATATATGTAATATATATATATATGTATATATTTCAAGGTAATACACTTATATGTGTGTGTATATACTATATAAGGTATTTTATACTTTTATTACCTTAAGCCATGTATATATATATGTATAATTATATCCATATATACTTATTTAACATGTCACATCTCATTTTACAAAATACACTATAAGGCCGAAAGTTACGCCATGTATTATACATATTTATATCTCATTTTTCTTCCTTTTATGCATGTGTTGTAAGTTGTAAGTTCTCATAAGTAACATATACATATTTCTTTCCTTTCTTTTACTAAATCTTAAAATTATAACACTAGGAAAAATACATAATCATAAACATGATGAATAACATAAAGAGTGTACTTCTTGAGCCACATTCATCATCTAATACACATCTTAGAAATGGTTATGATGAAACTCAAATGAAGTACTAAAATAGGCCACTTGGCCGTGTATGGGTGATGTATATGTGAAGATGATGATCATCAAGCAACCATTTAGACCATGTATATAAGTCATGCTTATGATGCATACATAAACATGTTAAAGACATGATCTTGAAACATATGAACACTAAAATACATAAAAATACAAACATGATGATCATCATAAAAGAAAACATAATCAAACAACAAGAGTTGAATTCTTTGTACATCTTTCTTAAGGTTCTTCATTTCATATCATTGTTCAAAGTTTATTTGTATATATATGTGTGTGTATAACCGTATATATCTCCATATATATATATATATATATATATATATATATATATATATATATATATATATACCTCACCGTATGTATATACATGTTTCAATTATATATATATATATAGCCTTTTATAGGTATATATATTTGTATACTTATAACACTTACAATCATGGATCTTGCTTACTCTTAAGACAAAATTTGAACATACTACATGATGATCCCATTTTTGATATAAACATAAGTATTGAATTTGAAATCCATGAAGGATCTAGGAAGAGTACTTGCCTTGGTTCACCTTTCTTACACTTAGAAGATGTTTTCTTCACTTGGTTTGGAAGAGAGTTCTTCTTCCTTCCTCCTAGGTATACATGGTTTTTAGGGTTTAAAAGAAGGGTTAGTGAGCAACTTATGAAACTAAGTATATAGAAGAATCAAACTTAAACTTCATAAAGTTCTTACCTTGATTGCTTTTGATTCTAGATGCTACAACCTTCTTGAATCTTTCTTAGTTGATTGAGTGTTTATGATACTTGATTTGAGTGATGTTGGTATGAAGAAAGGAGAAGAAGATCTTCTCCTTGTTGGAATGGTGACTTTCGGCCAAGAGGGGGGCAAGGAGGGAGTTGGAATGTTTTTGGGTTTTCTTGAAGATAGGATGAAATTGGTTGGTTGAAGATGTATTATTTGAGGGGTTAAAGAAGAAATAATTTTTCCTACTTTCTATGGGGGGTGGCCGGCCAAAGCATGGGAGGAAATGGGGTGGGAGACAAACTTTTGGCAAGTATGGGTTGAAGGAATGGGTTTTATGACAAGATTCTTAGGCATGCAATTTTGTTTATGTAATTTAATAAATATCAAGACAAGTTGTCTTGCCTTTACTTTTTCCTTTTCTTTTCTCTTATTTTATGTGTGTATATTTGTTTTCCTTTTATTTAATGTAATATAAAATTGTTGCATCATGTATTTCTTTTGGATTTAATTTATCTTAATAGTTTAAGTTGTTACTAACTAATTTAATTGGGTTTTTATTGCATATACTCAAATGGTTGTAATATATTTGCTAATGTATTTGGTAATATAAGTCTAGTTTTATGAATCGTACACCTGCGAAATTATATTTACGGTATTGGAAGTTGTTACGACATAACGAATTCCCGGGTTGTAACATGGTACCCACATCCCCGTCAACAACCGAACCAGCCTTTGAACGTTGGGAATAGATTGATCAGTCTGTATTCACATGGCTCATTCAAAACATTGAAACAAAATCAGTCAACAACGTCTCACGGTGTCCAACAGGAAAAGCTAGGATGGACTCGCCATCACGTATGGTTCCAATATAGATTCACTCCAATTATCTGACCTTCACAAGAAGGCCAATTCACTCAAACAAAACATAGACACCCTAGAAGAATGCAAGAATAAGCTACTGAAGATTTGGATGACAATTGAGGGACCCGAACCCGATAAAGGATCCAAAGGATATTAAATATACAACAACAAGATTTAAGAACAAAGATTGTTTCAACTTTTAACCGCCATTGATGAAAAATATGAGGTTGTAAAACAATAAATCCTAAAGCGGAAGCCACTTCCCAAGTAGAGGTCGCGTACAGCGCTATTTGACAAGTAGATGCGTGGATACAAACCCTCGAATCAATCCCATTAGGAGAAATGGATACATCATCGGGATATGTCTTGGATTGGTGACAAAAGGACTAGGACATCAAGGAAAAACCGAAGAGACTCAATCGGCTGAAGGGGGGCGATTTTGCTCAGCCTCTTCGCAGTGAAACATGAACCGGAAGACAAGCCCAAGCTGTTTTACACCCACTGTGGGATGAAGAAACATACCAAGGAAACTTATTTCCAAATCCTGAGATACATTGAGTGGTGGAATGACAACCACAAGGCACCAGGCATCGGGCAAACAGTAGAGGGGAGTCACCGCCGTGCGCATCCCGATGACCACATGTAGTGGCGGTGGCACCCAGACAGTCGAAACAAACAACGGCACTGGAACAGAGGGGCATATCGAGTTCAGAGGCGTTGCATAAGGCAAGAAAGAGAGAAACCCAAAAATGAGGAAGGATGTATTAAACTATGACAATATTTTTAAGACGGAGAAAATATTGCGATGTGGTCGTCTAACCAAAAAATTGTATTATGCAATTTTACCAAATGTCCTTTCTTAAATCGCATCATAATAATTTAAATATGAGTAGTTGTTTATTAGTTTTAAAAGATAGGGATTGTCTTTATTCTCGTATTTCTGTTTATTTTTTTAGTAATTTCGTACATGTTTAAAATTTAATTTTAAATACGTGATAGTACTCCGCAATATATATAAACTCAAAAACATATAAGGAAAAAAAAATAAAAACACATAGCAAAAACAAAACTGGGATATGTAGCTTCAGCATCAGCAAGGTCAAACACACAAACTTCTATCTCAGAATTTCGCAGGTAAGTGATAATAATCAGCATTAAATCTCTTCGCCTTCCTTCAACAGTTGAATTCATATAATATCGTCGGCGATGGCCACCACCTTGCCGTCGTCTTCCGTCACCGGAAAATTAAATCAACGAAACAATTCCATCTTTGAAGTTCCACGGGATTTGTTCGACTCTTGTCGCCTCCTTCGGTCCCCGTCCTCTTCTTCAGCGTTGCCAGTTCAAATTCCGATCAACGTTGTTACTAATGATGATTTTGACGGAGATGAAGGCAGTTCAATAACTAATTATACTAGAATTAGTAGTGCCGATGGTGTTAAATTGCAGAGATGGTCTTGCAGTACATGTAAGGCGGAGTTCGAGTCACTCCTGGAGCAACGGTCTCACTTTAAATCCGACATTCATCGCCTTAATGTGCGCTCTATATCGCTGTCTTCTCCCCCCCCCCCCCCCTGTAACTGTGCAAATCAGAGTCCTTATTACTTATTTTGGAATAACTTGTGTTTTTCCTTTTTGGGGTTAAATTGTTCTCAATATGGCTCTTTTTTTACTTGTGCTTTTGGTGGAAAGATTTACTATGGGATGACCCTACTTATTTGCCTCTCACTCACTGTTAGTGAGAAGGCAGCGGTTTGAGGTTCATGCTTAGCACATGGATTTTCACTTATAAGATTGGATTTCTTCTAGAAAGTCGCTTCCTTTTATTATTATTTTTAGCTTCCCTTGAAGCAGATTGAAGTTAGTTCCATCTGAATAAAATTATTTCACAAAGATTTGAGTGTCTTTTGGAGTTCTTTCTTTACAAGAACTGACTGGTGCTTTTATACATTGTCATTAGTTCATACATTCTTCTTTATGAGAAAGTGAACAAATAACAAAAAATGAAAAGAGGGCAGGAGGAAAGGGATGAAAACTTTTTTCTTTTTTCTTTAATCTGGAAGACCATGGCAAAAATTGCTCCAACCCCCCCCCCCCCGGCGACTTGATTGCTTTTGTGTGGTACTGGTACTCACTGGAGTACTGATTTATTCTCTTTTACTCTCTTTTCTATGGCTCTGTATAACTAGCACAACAAATGACAGTTACATTGGCCTCTAGAACCAATGGAAGAGTGTGACTCTTCAACCACTCAAAAGCCGTCAGCTTTATTTTGAACCTTGTTATTTAGAGAAGCATCTTAGGATTTTCAATAACCAAATCTAATTTATCACCATGTGCTTCGCTTTTGATAATCACTTCTCCCTGCAATCCTCTGTAGCTTAAGGTTGCATCATATTGGGTGAAAATGAGTAACCTTATGCTACTTTCATTTTTCTCCGTTTATTCTCTAACTTTGCTTACATTCAGTTGAATACAATGTTTTTTGGTTTCTTTCACAGATAAAGCTAAGTCTTGCTGGTAAAGGAACTATGAAGGAGGAAGATTTTAATGAAACAACATCGGCCTCTTTATTTGAGGATTTTGACATCTCAAGTATATCAGGATCCGAGGATGAAGATGAGAAAGAATCTGGTCATGTTGTTGATGCACAATGTCGATCAAGAAATAGTGTCAATAATAAGCTATATTTTCAACTGCGTACGGGAGAGATAGTCTCTATGTGGAAATGTTTTCTTCTGGATGAATCAGAGAACGTTGCTTCTGAGAATAGCAATCCCATTATTGTAGATGATGAGGGCTGTTATTACACTGAGAAAGAAGTGATTGAAAAGCTGAAGTATGCTGTCCATGAACCTAGAGGTGGGACTCACTTGAGACTGGTATTGCTAGCAAGGGGTGGTCATTTTGCTGGCTGTGTTTTTGATGGTACAACTGTTGTTGCTCATAAAACATTTCACAGGTTTGATGCTATTGTCATACAGCTACTAAAAGTCCAAATTTACCAAGGACTTTCGAGTTTATGGTCATTTCTGATTAATTTAATGTTCAGTAGTGTTTGGTAGCAGAATAAAACACTGATAGCTTCAGTTTACTTTTCTTCTGTTCAAATATGAAACCTTTTATTAAGAATTCTTTGATATCACATATGGCTGTAAAACTAGGATGAAAAAGTTGTATGTTTGTGGTGGCATGAACTTCTTGGTCTAAAAGTTATAAAACTCGACTCTCTCTCTTATCCTATTTGTTGTTTTGGATCCCTCAGATTTTTTGTTGTAAATCTCTTCTGTCTTTTTTTTCCTTTCCTTTTTCCTTTTTTAAGTGACAAGATGCAGGAACTGAATTGCATTTAATTGCTGTCAATTAGTGTAGATATGTAATCCGAGCCAAGTCTGGTAAAAAGCAATCTTCTAAAGACGGTGGTGGCAGGACTATTCATTCTGCTGGAGCTTCACTTCGTCGATATAACGAGCTTGCTCTGAAAAAGGTACATATGACTGCTTTTAAAAGGTACACATGATTGCTTATGACTTGGGAAAAAGTGGAATTATCTTTTCTATTTATTTTCTTCTTGAATTATATACTCTTTCCATTTACTGTCATTTCCTTACGGCATTGACTGTGATGACATGATTATGCTTATTGATCCCTGCACCCTCCTTTTGGGAAGCAGGTAAAGGGACTGTCTCTGGTGTTTCTTTCTTTTTTTTTTTAAACTGATTTTCTGAATAAACTAATCAGTGGAATCATTGGTTACATTTTCGCTTTAATGGACTCTAGATTTGATGAACTTCACTTTGGTGAGATTAATCTGTGGGAATTATACTCTTGAGACTAGATCACTTGGTTCCGAATTAACCTTTTTAGAACTTTTGGTTTCTTCAACTTGAATTTGAAGCTGATATATCAAATTTCATGCTTATCTTTGTATTGCGCGGTGAGAGCATTAGTTCACGTTTATAATCATTTTTTTGCTCCTCTTATCCGAGCTATCTGCAGACTTTTCTACATCTGGGTGCATAGTTGCACTTGTGTTGTTCTTTTGTGCCTTGGATATTTTATTTCAGATTTATGTCATTATTTCTATAAATCAAGCATTCATGTGTATAGACGGATAGCCTCCCTTCTTTCAGGAGCACTAGTAAAATATTTCCAACATCTGGCCTTTTCTGACTAGGATTTTGGACCAACAAGCTAGGGGTGGGTGGTTGGACTGGGTATAAGTATTGACCTTGCAGCACTGCTGGTTCTTGTTTGCGAAACTAACCTTTTTACTTATGTCAGGAAGAAACAAACTTGCTACATTTTTTGATATTTGTGCTTCAGAATTCCATTGATTCTTATATTTGTGATGGCAGGATATTCAAGAATTACTTGCCTCATGGAAGCCTTATTTTTCTGCATCATCAAGTGTTTTCCTTCACGCTCCTTCAAACAATCGTCAACTGTTTTTTGACGGGGATAAGCCCCTTTTCTTCCATAATCCCCATGCAATTAGAAATATCCCTCTGACTGTAAGAAGACCTACCTTTAAGGAAGCACTGCGTCTGTATACGCTAGTTACACAAGTTTCATCCGTTGATGAGGAAACTAATTTATCAACTAGCACAAGTATCAAAGTGGACCGTTCAAACGAAAACATTGCCAAAAATGGCCATAGTGAGCCAAGCAAGTCTTCCGAGAGGGGAGTGGAGGGTCACGAGGCGAATGACACTACTTCTGTAGATATCAAGAAGTTTGACAATGTACATATTTCAAATGATAGTGAAAGCGAGAATGGAAGTGATGTTCTTTCAACACCTTTACATGAAGCGGCAAAATTGGGAAGACCTCAAGAAATCTTAGATTTGCTAGAACAGGGAGTGAATCCTTGTATCAAAGATGAGAGAGGTCGGACTCCGTACATGCTTGCAGTTGACAAGGAAGCAAGGAATACCTTTAGACGTTTCATGGCAATGAACCCTGATAAATGGAATTGGAATGCTGCCAAGGTGCCTAGCGCGTTGACAAAAGAGATGGAGGAGTCGCAAGCAGCTAAGCAGGTATCTACCTAATTTTCTTCTAAATTTGTTACTATTCTTTCAAGTTCTTGGACACTGACTTTCATTTTCATAAACAACCTCTTTTTTTGTAAAGTTTATTTCTTGAAGGTTTGGGATAGTTGTTGTCTGCAATAATTTGACCTGGTAATTGGCGAGGCTGCTTGATTTACTTACTCCACTAACTCATCATCTGTCCTCTAGTGACCTATTCTTCAAGGAGGAAAAGCTAGTAAGCAATCTTCCCCCTTCGTCTCAGGGAGCAGTTGAAAATTGATCGTCCTAAGAACCACAAATTATATCGACTCCTTTTCAAGATTGCTTCCTCAAACATAATTCTTTCATATACATGCTGTGTCGCCATGCTAGTTTATTTTACTTATACTGTCCTGTGGGCTCTTTTTTCTTTGTACTTCTAGGCACTCATCGTTGTTTGGGACCTTTTTGAGTATAACAGTGGGACATGCTATAGTTTCAATTGGCAAATGTATTCATTTACTAGCTTTAATAATTGAAATTCATATAATATGTGTTTTTTTTTTTGTGTGTTTATCTGCATTATACTTAGTTTGAACATGAGGCCTTCAATTTGCTCATGTGTCTGTAAAGGAAAGCTCATGTCATTTTGGTATATCTTTTATCTTGCTGTGTTAGAAAAGTTGGATAATTGAATTGTTAGAAAAGTTGGATAAAGTAATTCAACTTGAGAGCCTCTGATATTAAGAGAGTTGTAATGTTTGTTGGTAATACATGCTATACTTGTGTATGTCATGTTGCAAGTGTTGGGTAAGAGGCAGTAAGTTGTCTAGAAGAACTTTAGTGGGTCCCCCCCTTCCTATATTTATAATACATGTTTGTTCTGAAACAAGGCGGAGAAAGATGCAAAGAGAAAAGCAAGAGCAAAAGAGTTGAAGAAACTGCGCAAAGCTAAAGAAAAGAAAGCTCAGGTATGTTGTTGATTAGTTTTTCCTGCAACAACAAGAAGAGAATAGATGGTTTGCTGAAATTTTCTTCATACCCATACCTTTTTGACCCATTAACAAAAAAGTTATATAATGTCCACTTCAGAATTTGTTGATAATAGATTTAGTATTTATTTGTAAACGAAGACTAGCTTAATGCAAATTGGAAGATAGTGGGGCTTGACATGATGTGGATGAATTGATGTATTGATGATTGTTAATATATTTATTCAAGGTATTGTAGGAAAAGGCTTTTCGCTCTATTTCATTATAGAGATAGAGTACGATTATATAGTATACTGAAGGATCAAATATGATCATGTACTGAAGGTAAAATATTTGCTTTCATAATCTATTCATATATTGACATTAGAATGTACACTTTCCTATTTTACATTATTTTGTAATTATAGCTTAGTAAGGAATAGAATCTGTAAATTTGTAACGTTTCAACACTCTCCCTCAAGTTGAGGCATAGATGTCTATCATGCCCAACTTGCTTAGCATGTTTCCAAAGTTCTATTTGTTCAACCTTTAGTGAATATATCTGTTGTTTGTTGTCCAATAGGTAAATAGGGTACACGGATAAGTTCACACTCAATTTTTTCCTTGATAAAATGTCTATCTACCACAACGTGTTTTGTTCTGTCATATTGAACATGGTTGTTTTCAATGTCAATGGCTGCCTTGTTATCATAATACAGTCTCATAGGAAGATTCAAAGGCATTCTAAGCTCCTTCAATATTCTCTTCAACAATATTACTTCACAGCTAATGCCATAAACCTGTATTCTGCCTTTGTACTACTCCTAGCTACTACATTTTGTTTTTGCTCCTCTATGTCACTAGATTGCCCTATCTATAAGTACAATAGCCAGAAGTTGATACCCTGCCCATAACTGAAGCTGTCCCGTCCGCATCTGTAAGACTTTCACATCTTTAGAGTTGTTTTTCTTGGAATGTAGTCTCTATCCAGAGATCCCTTGCAGGTACCTTAGAATTTTGTAGACAGCTTCTAAATGCTCCCTTTGTGGTGAGTGCATAAACTGGCTCACCAGGCTTACAATAAATTCTATATCTGGTCTTTTATGTGATAAGTAGATTAGCCTTCAAATCTGTGTCTGTTACATCAACTGGATCAGTTCTTTTCCTTTCAAACTTGTGGTTTGGATCCGGAGGAGTTTTAGCTAGCTTACAGGAGCGCATTCAAGCGTCTTTTAATATGTCCATAACATACTTTCTTTGCGATACAACAATTCTTGACATGGATCTGGCCACCTCCATTCCTAAAAAAATACTTCATCTGCTCAAGGTCTTTGGTCTCAAACTTAGTACTCAATTGTGTCTTTAATAGGCTAATTTTTGCTGCATCATTACCAATTACTATGATATCATCAACATACACTATTAACACATATACCTTCTGGTTGTTAAAGTGTTTTATAAACATAGTATGATCTACTTCACTCTCTGAGTAACCCTTTTAAATCATGCCCTAAGTGATTGCTTGATACTATATAAAGACTTCCTTAGTCGACATACCTATGCTCCCTTCAAAACCTGGAGATGGGGACATATAGACTTCTTCAGTTAGATTACCATTTAAGAATGCATTCTTAATGTCTAACTGGTGCAATGGCCAAATCCAGATTGACCGCTAATGACAAAAGTACTCTGACAGTGTTCAGTTTTGCCACTGGGAGAAAGGTTTCCGTATAATCTATACCAAAGGTTTGGGTAAATCCTTTGGCCATTAGACGTGCCTTCCTTTTTTCCAGTGTACTATCTGCTTTATATTTGAGGGTTGACACCCACTTGCACCCAACTATGCTTTCTCTTTGGTAATTCAGTTATCTCTCAAGTTCTATTCTTCTCCGAGGCTTTTATCTCTTCAGATACAGCTTCCTTTTATTCTAGTACAGATACATTCTTTGGAACCTCCATTTTTGTTAGGTGAGAAGTAAATGCGAAGAAGGTTGGATTACGCTTTTTATAGGAGTTAAAGTTGGACAAATGATACAATGAATGTTTTAACACAATTTTTTTATCCTTTTTCTCAGAGCATTAGGGAGATCAAGTGTATTTTCAGGCTCAGTTTATACGTCAATGTTTTGGTTACCTGGTATATTTGGATTGGAGGATTGATTTAATGAGCTTTGATCAAGATTGTGGTTATACAAAGCCTGTGGGTCTAATTCTTGACACTCCTGAGGTTGTTGTGTCATTGTAGGAGTAGGTTCATGCTTCTTAAGTTATTTCTTCTCTCGTATACAATGATTTCCTTTTCGCTATGTGTCTCTTGTTCTTTTTCAGCCTCACTTTCAGCATTGTATTTAGTTTGATTTACTGGAAATGAGACACTTGGGGTAATACTGATGAGAAAGTTTAAGTTCCTCTCATCTTCAGGTTGGCACTCTCCTTGAAGATAAGAGAGAGAGAAAGAAAGGCTGAGATTTAGAGAAGGTGACATCCATAGAGACTAAAAATTTTTTGGAGGTCACATCATAACATTTATACCCTTATTTATTAGGGGGATATCCTACAAAGACACACTTGTGTGCTCTAGGATCAAGTTTGCTTTTAGTGTGTGTAGGTATATGAACAAAGTGAGTGCACCCAAATACATTTAGGGTTAAGTCAATAGTGACTCTTGTGTGGAAAAATGTTTGTGTAAACAGATGTAGTGGAGTTTGGTAGTTCAATACTCTAGTGGGTAGCCTATTGATAAGATAAGTAGTTGTTAACAAGGCTTATCCTCATAAGTACTTAGGCGCATGATTAGTGAATAGTAAAGCTCTAGGTACTTCCGAAATATGTTTATTTTTTCTTTCTGCCACATTATTTTGTTGTGGTGTGTCAGAAGAAGAACTTTGATTAACATTTCCATTGTAAACAAAGAAATTTCTAAGGATATTGTTATAGTATTCAGTGTCATTATCTGTTCTTACTGTTTTTATGTTCTTATTGAACTAATTCTGAATCATTTTGTGAAAAAATTGGAACACTGTTTTAACTTTAGATTTATCTTTTAAGAGATAAACCTAAGTTAATCTGGTATAATCATTTATAAAAATTACAAACCATTGTTTTCCAGACACTGTGGGAATCGTAAAGGGTCTCCACACGTCACTATATATGAGAGAGTATGGTTTGCAAGCTTTGTATAGCCTGATGGAAACTTTGTTCTCTGGTGTTTGGCTATTTCACGGATATCACAATGAAATAAAAGACTTATGTTATCAAGTAAGGATGGTTTCAAATGTCTCAAGTACTGAAAGATGTTATGTCCTAGTCTCAAATGCCAGAGCATGACATTATTAGAATCAATTTGGAAACTGAACTATGGTTGACACATGCACTAGGTTTCCTTGGTGTCAGAGATTTATCAGCCTCAAACACATAGAGACCTCCAATCACCTCAGCACTGCCAATCATCCTCCCAAGGTTCTGTCATGAATCAAACAAGAAGAGGCTTCAAGGTTAAAGTACAATTAAGTGACTGTTAAAATTCTGGCAGATAAGAGGCTGTAAGACAACTTAGGTACATGAAGGACATCTAGTAGTGTAATGGAATCTGTTAGTTAATTGATCTTTTCTCAGCAATAGCTGAGTAGGAGCCATTTCTAATTTTATGATTTCCAGCACAAGGTTGATAGGTAATAAAGAAATTGAAGTAACTAGTCATGTGATAAGTTTTTTCATAGTTAAGAATCCAGTTACCTAATGATTGGTAATAAAGAAATTGAAGTAACTAGTCATGTGATAAGTTTTTTCATAGTTAAGAATCCAGTTACCTAATGATTGGATTGTGCTCAGAACAGCCTTGGTAGTTTTACCTTAGTTGGCAAAGGAACATGAAGAGTTTGTAGGAGGAGGAGTTCTCAGAAACTTGTACAGTTGCTCTATATGTTTCTTAATGAACAAGAATTGTTCTTGAAAGTATTGTAATGCAGACAAGTAGAAGCTAGTTGATGAGAATGAACAATGAAGTACACAAACGATCTATTTATATAAGATATATGGGAAAAATGAGCAATTTATGATAAATTTGATGATACCACTATTATGTCTACTTTTATGTTTCACTTTTATATCTATTTTGGGTAATGATAAATAGACTCTTTTTTTAAATAAAGAACAACCTCTTGTTCGATAAATGGTCTAGAATGCATCATGTGATGAAATCAATGATTTAGGATAATTAGGGTGTATCTTTATATAAAAAAGGTGTGTGTTACTAGTAAAGTAAACTTGTTCTTCCATCTCCCCCTTTTTTCTTCTAGTTGGATGACTTCCTATGGATTTTTCTGTAGGTGTCCTTAGTGTGCCATGGCTTTTTACAGTGATCACACCATGACTTCTTTATTCCTTCACCATCTACAATTTCCTTCATTGTAATGAGAGCAGACCCTTCAGGGGTGAGTTTGGGTTTGTCTGTCCTCATCATAAACTTTTTCCTTGAGTATTCCCTTCTTATTTCAGCAAAGGCTTCTCTCATAGTTGTTAATGGACTTTTAGTCAGCATTCTAGACCCGACTTCATCAAACATTTGATTCAATCATGCTAGGATACACCTTGTCATTCTCTTCCTTTTTGCTATCTTTGCACTGTCAGAGGCACAGTCTTATTCATCATTGCAACATTGATCAAGTTCGTATCACAGGGACACCATTTCATTGTAGTAGTGTATAATCTTCCTATCTCTTTGTTTGGCCTGTCAAAGCTTATTCTTCAATTCAAAGATCTGAGAGAAATTCTCAAGATCTGAATAAGTTTCTTTGACATCATGGTTTTCCTATGTTAGGTTTCATGAAATTAATTAGCCAAGACATCATCATGGAATTTTCAAACCCCCATTTTTGAAGTTGGTCTGCTTCTGTAGGCTGAATGTTTGCCCCTGTAACGAACCCAGTTTGTCTCTTCCATCTATGACTAGTCTAATGGATTGAGCCCACTCAAAGTAGTTTTTCTATTGAGTTTATGTGAGGTTAACTGAGGGGAGAAATGAGATGAATCCCCTCCCTGAGTAGGAATGAATAACGAGGCGTTATCTTTACTCACTGAGGTTGAGCTCTCAGTGACAGTGGATGGAGTTAGGTCAACCATGGTGGTAACAGGAAGGTAGAAACTGATATTTGGCTTCGGGAAGAAGACAATAGGACCTTTTGGTCTCTGATATCATGTAGGAAAAGACTTTCCGCTTGTATTTCATTATAGAGATAAGAGTACAATTATATAGTATACTAAAGGACCAAATCCGATCCTATACTGAAGGTAAAATAGTTTTTTTCTTAATTTATTCCTATAGTAACAATAATATTTTGGGATAATTCTCTTTTGCCCCCTTAGTGTTTGACATAATCGCCAAAATCACCCTTAATGTTTAAAAATACACATTTACCTCCCCTGATGTTTGGACTAAAAGGTAAAATGGTATTTTAAAATATAAAATTAAAAATTTTTAAGAAAAAGTCAATGATACCCCTACCCTCTTCATCTTCTTCTCCCCGCCCTTTCCCTCCCCCTCTGCGATCTCTTTATTTTGATTTTCTCGCCGTCGCCGCAGCATATTCTCCATTACCACCGCCCCTTCTTTTCTGGCATTATGTAAAACAGGATATGGGTGCAGAAGCTCATGGGTAACACATTCCAGCAAACCAAACCGGCTCTTTTCTCTTCCAAATCCCTTATAATTCAAAAACAAATATAATCAGCAGAAAAGGATGAGCAGCTAATATAGAATGTAATCTGCAGATGAAAAAACCATGATTACCTTGTGATAATACAAAACACGTTAGGAATAGATAACACATACGGCTGTAAATGGCATGATATGAAAACATAACAGGGACAGAGAGAATCCTATTGGGCAGAGCCTGGGGAAACTATTCAACATCAATTTGGATGATATAATAGTCCCACAAGGTTGGAGTGGCTGGGATGACGCTGATAAGGACAGGTTTGTGTTTTCTCCTATGAAATTTCTTTTGCAACATAAAAGAACTAACATTTTATCAGCTGAGATACAAATTTTCACAAGCTCAATGGCTACCTTGACATGTTCAATACAGTGGTCTTTGGAGAATTCAACTGCAGAGGCAAGGGGGCAAATAGGACCAACAGAGCATCCTACTCCAAATCTTTTAATATCTTCGAGGCAGATCCTTTTTTGACAACAAAATTCATAGATGGACATGTATGAATTTATGATGATCAAAGCAAGTTCTAGTGATGGATAGATGGCCATGTGTTCGTAGGGCTCCATCTATGAATTGCATAATGGGCGGAGGGGAGGGAAGAGAGGGCAGCGAGTGTTGGGCAATAGTTGATAGGAAAAAGATGAAAAGGATAAGGGCAAAATAGGCAATTCCTATTATATATATTTAAAAAAACATTTTTTAAATTAAATAAAGGGAGGTAAAGGTATATTTTTCAAACATCAGGGGAGGTAAGGGTGTATTTTTAAACTTTAAGGATGATACTGGCGATTATGTCAAACAGTATGGGGGCAAAAGGGAATTATCCCTAATATTTTTGAAGGGCATATCATTCTTATTCAGAGATGTAATTCATAGAGTACGTACTCATGTTTATCGGGTTATATATAAGTTATACCCACATTTGATAGCTATGTATTAGGGTTGTCTACTTTGTAGTAGCTACTTATGTTGGATAGACGCTGAGATAGTCTATTGCCCGTGTAGATAGGGTCCTTTGTATGGTTCACATCCTCCTGATGTTTTGCTCTATTGGTTAATAGAACATTTACGTTTTAACCCAAAAAAATATACACTTTCCTATTTTACATTATTTTGTGATATAACCTAATAAAAAATAGAATCTGTAAATATGTAACGTTTCAACAGTTACCAACACATTTGGCCTTTTCTTTATTTTAAGTATGTCCTAGTGATCCCTCACTTGTTTTTTTTTACTTTAATAGGTTGAACTCCACCCCCACCCACCCACACAAAAAAAAAAAAAAAAAAAAAAAAAAACCTACCGCCACCATCATCCTTAACTCAAAAAGAAAAAGAAAAGAACAAGAACTAACCTTTTTTTCTTGTTGCAATTTTGTATATCGAATTAAGATGAGCATGCTTGATGCCAAATCCTTGATTTATGTTATAGTATTATCATGCATAGGTAATATGTTTATTTTCACGCTTATATTTGAACATTAAATTTACAGTAATATTATAGTATCTTGCTTGCTGTCAAGTACATGTATGCTTGCTTCTGTTCAATTTTGTAGGTTGTATGTGTTTCGCAATGAACTTCCACCCATGCACACTCATAAAAAGGAAAAGGCTACATATGGTTGACATTAATGATTATATATGCTAGTTCAAAAAGGAAAAGAAGAGGGAATATTCTCCTATGTTTTCTCCATGGACAATTAGTTTTGATTTTTGACACTTAGATCTATGAAAGCATCTGCCAGAAGATTTTACTATCTTATTTCCTTCGGTTAAGTTGTTTTTCTTTTCAACTTCACCTTTTGGTGAATACAATCTAAGAAAGGTGATAATGATACATCCGTTTCATGTTTTTCACTTCATTGTTTCCTTCTCTTTGTGCCACCCTCTTTACTACTATGGATCAGCTGCAAATTGTGTTTCAAGGACTTTAAATATTTAAAATTCAGCCCACAAACGTTGGTGTTTTCAGTTTTTCCCCTTGAATTGCTTATTTTAGTGTTTTTCAGTTATTGCTTACTTTATTTTCAGTTTTCCTGCTTCAATTGGTTATTTTATTTTCTTGTTCAATAAACAATATTAGAACGAATTTGCTCTGTAATGCTAGAACTTCCACCGTCACTTCCTTGATATTTCCTTGAACTGACTTTGTGAGGGCTGAATTTCCTTTTGTTACTCCTGTTGAGCTTGATTAGTTTGTCTCAATCTATTCTTTCCTGAAATATTACTTACAAAAAAAAAAATATTTCCTGAAATATCTACAAGTTCATGGAATTTATCAGAGGATTTTGAGCCTTATTTGCTGAATATTGCTCTGCTTAATTACCTACTCTGACACAGGCTGAGGCTGTCTAATCAGAAATAATGCTGCCTTCAAATTCATCGAAAGCGCTGGAGGACAAGAGTCGATCCAGTAGTTCAGGAACATTTTTCGAAAGAGGTCCACAAGTCTTCCCATGCTACGCGTCTTCTGGTTCCCCCAGTCCTCTCCTTCATCACGAAAGCAGTTCGCCTCCGCCTCCCCCTCCCTCCCCCCCCCCCCCCCCGCGGTTCCTCCCACCTTTCTTTTTTCCTTGATGCTAATGTATTTACAATCAAGCTCAGAAACCGACGAAGATTCGTTTGAGTACCCTGTGTAACTGTTCTGTGGGTACATATGTCCGAATAAAACCTTAATTTTATTCATGTCACTCGCGTGTCCTTAATCAGGAAGTAACTCAAAGCCGATAGGGAAAAGATGGCTGCTGCGGCTGAGAGGAGATGTGCGTCTGCAAAGCTGCCCTGAAAGCTCCAAGGAACAGGAGTAGTATCAAGCACTCTGCAGACTCAAAGTTGCGGGTGCTTCTTCTGAGACTGGCTGTTCGTATTGTCACGACTCCTTGGCTGGAAAAGTTCCATTTCATAGGTATAATTACAAGTACTGCAGCACAACGTGCAGCATGCTCACAGAGAGATCCTAGAGGATGGATTGAACCATTTATTCCTTGATATTTGTTTAGGCATTCGTTTTTCCTTTCACATTTTGATGTAATACCCCTTTGTTTTCGAAACATGCTCGGGGAATTTTGCTATACAGAAGTCACGTTTTTTCATTTATGGATTGAATTTAGACAAAGGCTAAGAGATTTTTAGCCGCATTTTCACCTTTTTTAGCGTATGGCAACTTTTCTTCCTCTTTTGTTGGGAGGGGGGGGGGGGGGGGGGGAGGGGGGGGGGGGGGGGGAGGGTGTAGGTAGGGACGTTAACGAACCGAGCTGGGCTGAATATTAGGTTTTCGAATTCGAAATTCGTTTAGTTAAACGAACTGTTCGGTTGGTTCGTTTATTGTAACAAACAAACTTTAAAACTTGCTTGAGTTCGACTCGAAAACACTATAACTGTTAAAACGAGCTAAATAGTTCGCGAACAGTTTGGCTCATTTAGTAACGAATTTAATTAGGTGTTTGAACTTGGCTCGTTTAAGTAAAATAAACGAATGAACTCGAATCAATTGCAAATCGAACTCGAATAGTTTTGTGAACTGTTCGATTTGTTTAATACCCCTAAGTGTAGCGGTGGTACGTAGAATTCAGAGCACGACTTCTTGAGTAATCAAAGATCGCGATATGTTGCTAGACGTCAATCAACAACAATAACAGTACTCAACATTTTTCACTATATAGAGTCATTTATATAAATCGATCATTTTTTATGTTTTATTTATTTTACTTTTTTATTTTTTTTTTTTGGGTCGAAGCCTAAATTTTATCATTTTTGTGTCTATTAATATCTAATGCATAATATGCGTTTTCAGAATACGCATATTTCTAAACTAGTCATATCATTCTCAATCGTGACCAGACTTAAGTACTTATAAATTCTCATATAAATCTTATACCTTTACATGACATCGGCTACATGATCAATTGTCTCCACTGTGTTTTATTACTGGCTATATGATCCCAAATTGTCATAGAACTCACATTCTTTTATTCTCTCTATGTTTTTTTTGGTCTTCATGTCCCACGTTTAATAATGCATCTCATTCACCTGTCTTGCATTGTTTGACAAGTACAATCTGTAGAACGCTTTTCCACATATCCATATCATCTTCGCATTTACTTACTCCCCTCATCTTCTTATCACCTCAATCTTATCCTTATGATATTCATTATCTTATTTTATTCTTGTTTGTATGTTCACACCATCCATCTTAACATTCTTATATTCGTCACTCGAACTTCTTTTTATGCTCATAATTGAATACACAACATTCATACAACAAATCAGTGTGGATCTTACACCCGTCCCGTAAAACTTTTCCATAATCTTTAAAGGTGTTTTTCTATCATAAAGAGATCTGATGTACTCTCCACTGTAACCACTCCACATGTACCATGTGATTCGCATCCTTGACAATTCATTCATCTTTATGTCGTATAAATTCTACTAACTAAAACTTTCACCCCATGTGAATATCTTGGTCTCCCAATTTCATACAAAGTTTGAAGGTCATTCTTTTATTGTTAAAATTAAATTTCATATACTATGTCTTCTTTCGACTCAATTTGAAGTCTTTTTCTAGTTTCTCTCATCAGCATTCCATTTAGCATCGACTCCTTCAATAGGCTCATCCACCAACACAATGTCATCTGCAAATAATATGTTATACATAACTCTATCTTGAATATGTCAAGTGAGTTTTTTTATAACTAAAACAAATCAGGATAGACTTAATGCAGAACCTTGGGGTAAACCCACCGTAATATGAAACTCTGGATGTAGCCCTCCTGAAGCCTTTACGCTTGGTATCGCGTTCTCATACATGTCTTTAATAAGTTCTGACTCTTTACGCTTGTTATTGCATTCTCATATATATCTTTAATACTTTCTATATATATGCTACTCTAGCACCTTTCTTTTCAAGCCCTCTTAACACGATTTCTCGTGGAACTTTATCATAAGCATTTTCCAAGACATTGAAAATTATATGCAAATCTTGCTTCTCTATATCTCTTTATTATTTTTCTCAAGAGATGACTACCTCCTATTATTGACATTCTCGGCTTAAATCCAAATTAATTTTCTGATCACACTAGTCTCTTTGCGAAGTCTTTTCTTAATCACTTGCTCACAAAGCTTCATTTTGTAGCTCATTAACTTAATTCCTTTATAATATGCACCTTGTATATCTCCTTTGTTTTTATACAGAGGTACTAAAGTGTTTTTCTTTCCACTCGACAAGCATCTTGGTTTTTACAATCTATCTGTGAGACATATATACCTTTTTTTTTGCAAGGCATTTCATAGCCTTAATTTGAACACTGTTGGGTCCAGTCATTTTACCATTTTTTTTATCATTTTCTATGCATCTTCTGTATCTGGCGATTGAATTCTCCTACTATATATTCCCTTTATGCCCTCTTCAGAGTTATATATCTCGCCTAATACGAGTTCATATCTCATTGGTTCATTAAAAAGTTTCTCAACGTATCTTCTCCATCTATCTTTTATTGTGTGTTCCTCTACCAAAATCTTGCTATCTTCGTCTTTAATGAATTTAACTTGAGTCAAATCTCTTGACTTCGGCAATTTTATACAAATTTCTATCACCTTTTTTTTATGTCTAACCGCTTATAGAAATCTTCAAATGCCTTTGATTTGACTTCACCTACGATTTGTTTAGTTTCTTTCTTAGCAAGCCTATATTTTTTCCAATTCTCTTGATTCTTATAAAGTTGAAGTGTCTTGTAAATAGTTCTCTTGGTTTTACTTTGTCTTACACTTCTTCTTTCCATCACTAAGAATCTTTTTTATTTGTAGGTGCCAAGTAAATTTCTCGCTATTTTTTTATTTTTACTGCTATATTCTTCTACATTTCATTTGCATCACCATTTGAATTTTTTAAGTTTTCTTGCTCTATTATTACTTTTCTAAAATCAGCTTATTTAGCTTCTATCAAATTATATCATTTTATCTTGGGTTATATGTACCTTTGCTTTCTTAATCTTTTTTGTCGTATACGGGCATCCAACACTATAAAACAATGTTGCACTGTTAAACCTTCTTCTGTTATTACCTTACAGTCCTTACAACCTCTCTTACAAGCTATGAAATATTCCATCTACAACTTGTTGCTCCATTTTTGAATGTAACCAAGTGTCATCTATTTCTTGAAAAAATGTATAGCCACTATAAGATCATACTCTATTGCTAAATCCAAAATTGATCTTCCTTCATGGTTTATGTATCCAAAACCAAATCCACCGTGTATCTCATTGTAATCCTCTCTTTACTCACATGTCCATTTAAATCTTCTTCTATAAATATCTTCTCATCTATTGGAATTTCACTCACTACGTCTTCTAAATCTTTCCAAAAGCGAATCTTTATAGTCCCCTTTAAACCCACTTTAGGAGCTATACACTAATATATTGATTGTTTTGTTTCTAAGCACCATGTTAAGTGTTATAATTCTATCTCTTTTTCTAATAATACCCACTACTTCGTCTCTTAATGAGGCGTCTACAATAACCCAAACTCTATTTCTTGTCTTATTATTTCCCATGTACTAAAGTTTAAATCCTGAATTATCCTACATCCTAACTTTTTTATCTATTCACTTTGTCTCTTGTAAACATAAAATATTTACTTTTCTCTTTAGCATCGTGTCCACTAGTTCTGTTGTCTTTCTCGTTATAGTTTCAATATTCTATGTTCCTTATCTAACACTCTTACCTAACCTATAATTTCTTAGTTTTGTATCTAACTTACGGCATAATAACTCTTGCTTTTTTTCTATTGCATCCGAGTTCTCTAAGATATGCAGCGGTCTTAGCTCAATTGTCGCCGCATTTGAACCATGTGACAATGACCCCTTGCTTATTTGACATTATATCCAAGCCCTCTAGATACAATTGTCCTTACTGAGACACTGCATTCGAACCATACGACGTGTTTCATATAGATAACATTCTAGCATCAGCGTGAAATCTTGTTTGATCCATAATCATGTTTAGTAACAAAGTTTTACAGTAGCTGTCAACTTAATGCAACCTTCTTCTTTTACCTGGGTTTGGGACCGGCAAGACGAAAACTCAATTAAGTGGATTTACTAGACGTCAATCAGGGTTGTTATATATTAATTATTTAATAAAGTGTTATTAATGATAGATTTGAAGTGTTCAATTTATCTAAGTCTAATGGTTAGGACTATAATCATTATTTATAACTGGCATGCTCGGGAACCTAGTGAGTCAAACTCATTTGGTATCAAATGGTGAAAATTATGTCATGGAACTGTAGGGGTGCATCTTCCCTGAAATTTCAGTTGTTTCTGAAGGATATATTACGACAACATAAGCCGGACATTTTATTCCTGCTAGAACCACGGGTGAATAGCCGAAAAGGTAGACGAATTCTCAGAAGTTTTGCCTTTAACAGATTTATCGCATTAGAAGCGGAAGGATTCTCAGGCCGTATATGGTGTTTTTGGCACTCTGAGAGTCTCCATTTAGATGTGTTGAATTACATGGACCAGATGATAAATTTCGCCATAGTCAAAGGAGGTAATGTAGAATGGATTTTGACATCAGTATACGCCCCATCCCACTATTTGTCGTAGACAACAATTATGGATGGATTTAACTAGACTGGGAGAGATTTTTTAGTGACCATGGTGCCTCATAGGAGACTTCAATGAAGTCATATCTCAGAGGGATAAGAAGGATGGCAGAAAAATTACTAAAGGCCAAGGGATCACACAGATGACGCAGGACTGCAATTTGATGAACTTACCATTCTCTGGTCCACAGTTTACTTGGACAAATGGGAGATCAGGGGCAGCTCGTATATGTGAAAGAATTGACTACATGTTTTGCAACTCGAGTTGGAACGTCAAGTTCTCGGAGGCTCGGCTACACCATCTACCAAAGACTAGCTCGGACCATCACCCTATACTGTTAGAGCTGCAAGCCAGTAAGATAACCATAAGCGGAGCAAAGATGTTCAAATTTCAAGCAAGCTGGTTGGAACATGATGCTTTCTAAGACTTTCTTAAAGATATTTGGCAAGATGGTGAAGAGCCCTTGCATACTGCGCTGTCTAACTGTGCTGACAAATTAATGAACTGGGCACGCAATGTATTTGGGAGTATTGCTGCAAGGAAAAACGATGCTTAGCCAGGATTGCAGGGATACAGAAGGCCATATACGAGCGACCATCAAACTTCCTATTCAATCTGGAGGAACAGTTGATTGAAGAGCCGCATAAGATTTTACAGCAAGAAGAGATACATAGGCATAAGAAATCAAGACTTAACTGGATAACGCAAGGGGAGCGTAACTTACGTTTCTTCCATACGACAACTGTTATGAGAAGGAGGAAACAGGTTGTTAGCCGCTTGAAAATGAACAAGGAGAATGGGTAGAACATCCAGCCGTGCTACGCAAACTGGTACTTGACTTCTATGTTAGATTGTACTCTGAGGAAAAGACAGTTGATTATATCCCGTGTGTACTTTCTTTCCCAAGCCTAACACATTCGGAGAAGCAGGCCCTAAATAGACAGTTGTGTGATGGTGAAATATATGAACCAATATCACAGATGGGGGCCCACAAATTCCCGGGTTCGAATGGATTTCATCCACTTTTCTTTCAAAGGAACTGGAACATCGTTGGTGGATCGCTGACGAAATTTGTAACCGAAGTATTTAGTACACAGAGCTTCCCTGCGCATATGAATCAGTCCCTTATCGCCCTTATACCAAAGTATCTGCGCCTGAGTCTATCTCACAATTTCGACCCATTGCGCTATCCAACGTGGTAGTCAAAACAGTTACAAAGATTATTGCTAATCGACTCAAGCTGGTGATTGGTAAGTTGGTGGGTGAAAGTCAATGTAGTTTTATACCAGGCAGACAAGCAAGCGATAACATTATAGTGGCGCAAGAAATACTCCATAATATGCGCACGAAGAAAGGGCAGAAAGGAAACATGGCAGTAAAAATAGATTTAGAAAAAGCATATAACAGTATCAGTTGGGCATTCCTAGAGCAGGTTCTATATGAAGCCGGTTTTGATGAGGCTATGATAAGGCTTATCATGTTCGCTGTAACCACAACCAAGTTGAGCATCATTTGGAATGGGGAGACTAGATGCTTTCCAACCTAAGCGAGGATTACGACAGGGCGACCCATTAGTGTCATATCTCTTTGTACTCTGTATGGAATTCCTGAGTCAGAAAATACATTAAGCTGTAGTATCTAGACTGTGGAGGCCTATCAAAATATCACGACGTTTGCATATGACATCCTCTTGTTTGGCGAAGCAACTGAGGCCCAGGCGCAGATCATGGCAGACATCATGGCCGACTTCTGCAATACTTCTGGCCAAAAGGTTAGTACAGAGAAATCTTCATTATTTGTGTCAGCCAATGTGTTGCAGGCCTTATCCAGCAAATTGAGCGCAAAATTTGAGATTCCAATTACTAAAGATCTTGGAATCTATCTTGGTATGCCCTTACTACATGGCCGACTGCTGGGACATATGCGTACTTAATAGAAAAAGTTGGTAAGAAGTTGGCCTCGTGGAAAGGACATCTGTTGTCAAACGAGGCCTGGAATATCCTTATACAATCAGTAACTTCAGTTGTTCCCTCTTATGCCATGCAGACAGTGGCCTTACCAAGAAATATTTTGGAAAAATTGGAGCAAGTAAATCGCAACTTCTTCTGAGGGGAGTTTTCACAAAACAGGAAGTTACACACGGTGGTATGGCATCAGATATGTCGCCCGAAGAATGAAGGAGGCACAGGTATTAAAAAGCTAACATACATGAACTGTGCTATGCTAGCCAAATTGGCTTGGAGGCTGCTGTGCAATGAAAACACATTGTGGGTGAGAATTCTTAAAACAAAATATGGGGACCCATGGCAATATAATTCCACTGGGAAATCATGTTCGTTTACATGGCGCAGCATTGTTTCTGTCCTCCCCCTCATTAATGATGGGTTACGCCCGCACAGCGTGATTGATCCGGATGAAAATGGCAGACGCATCAATGCAGTTTGGACAGGGACTTCGCAGGGTAGGTTCACAGTGTCGTCAGCATATGAGCTACAATTAGCTCGTTCGAACACTACTGAAGAGGAAAAATGGAAGCAAATCTGGCACTTAAAGGGCCCTCAAAGAACAAATCTATTGCTATTGCAAGCACAGCTGGATAAGCTACCTACAGGCAGCATGCTATTCCGATGAAAGATCCGCGATTCCAAAGCATGCCAACTGTGTGGACATTTTTGAAGATACAGGACTACATGCTTTACAGGACTGCACTTGGGCAATGAATATTTGGAAGAAACTGCTACCCCAGGTAAGCTGTAATTCATTTTTCTGTAGCACGAATGATTTGGGTGCATGGATTGACCTCAACCTCGAGAGGAATTTTGGGAGTGACTCTGAGAACATACAGTGGGCCTACATTTTTCGAGAAGGGCTTTACCCAATCTGGATGTGGAGGAACAACACGCTGCTAGGGGAGGAAGAAGCGTTGTCAGAGACTCATCATGTAGTTCGCGCTATTTTTGATAGGACACGTAATATACACCTAGCATGGGATCTAGCTAGCATTTCTGTGGATATTGTATAGTCACACGTAGTACATGTAGCGTTGCTGTCTGATGTAAACATTATGACACTCTTTTTGGAATAATAATGATCCATTTCCCCAAAAATAATGTGCAATGGATATTTAATGTAGCCCAATAATTATGGTTGATAATTATTTGGATTATATTTTCCTTATTTGATAAGAAAACAGAGATAATGATTATTGTTGAGATATTTTCTTTTTGAAAGAGTATGTAAGATCTTCTATTTAAAAAAAAGAAGCTATTCTTGCTATAATATCTACATAGAGAGATTAATCTAAAATTAATATCAAATTTTTTCTTCTCCTTCTTGGAAGAAAATGCACGATGCATAACAAGTTAGGAACGTCCCTAACACAAAACAACAAGGGGAGTTCTTATCTGGCTTTTGAAGCCAGTAAATAGAAAAGAAAAGAGAGGTCTAGCAATCTCGATCCTGTATGAAGCAATCTTTGGAGGATCTTGAGGAACGTTCGTGTGGATCACTGGTGGATG
The DNA here is from genome assembly GCA_036186865.1 of Eustoma russellianum. Lineage (NCBI taxonomy): Eukaryota > Viridiplantae > Streptophyta > Magnoliopsida > Gentianales > Gentianaceae > Eustoma > Eustoma russellianum. The sequence continues at coordinate 24,454,575 of AP025073.1, read as the reverse complement.
CTTAGATACATGGACAACTAGGCTATGGCAGCCCATCATACCGCAAAAGTGTTGGAAAAAATAATTAAAATTGTTTTAGAAAATGCTCTAAATTTATATAAAAATATATAAGAAAGTTGATTAGAAAATGAAGTAAAAGTTGGATTGAATAGGTGAGACGATACTATGAATTCTCTGAATTCTGAAGTGACCCGAACTTTCTGAATGAACTCTAAGTGCGGTTTTTAGTTTGATCCGATCCTGAAGTTTATATCTTGTTACTGAATGCTTCAATAAACGTTTGGTAAAGTAGTTTACCAAATGCTCGATGATGGGTTCTGAGTTACGATGTTCAAAAGTTTCGAATCTAACGTTCAGTAAAAGTGATGGAATGTTCAGTTTATGGAGACAGCAGAAAATTTATGTTGCCTTTTGATAAAATGATGTAACTTTTGCAACTTAGGACACCTCCTTTCAATCTTGAACGATCATAAACAAACTTTGAAAATAGATTTTGTAGAGAGGTGTCAAATTAACTTCTTTCTTATGAATTGAAGTCTATAAATATAAGGATCAAATGATTTTGAAGATATACTTTTGAAATGGTTTTGATATACTTTGAAATGATCATTGAAAAACCTTTTTGAGTCTTTTGTGAAAAACTCATAGAATTTCTTTCTTGTATTTTCTTCTTTCTCTGATATTAAATACTTCAAATAGACAACTTCGATCTTCCTTTTGTAGAGTAAACGAAAGGAAGATGTTGTTATATCATGGAAAGCATTTGTTACGTAGTCTATCTTGTTCCCTGGTAGAGGCAATATTGCTTTAAAAAACGGTGTAACATTTGTTACGTCTCATCTATTCTACATCTCCTTTATATTTGATTATTATATCCTTGTGATGTTTCCTACTTTCTTGTATTTCCACAAATAATATTTAAGGACTTTTGAGAATTATTTCCTTGAAGTTCTCTTCCATTCTCTATGGATTTCTTTATTGTTTTCGTTTATTTCTATTTGGTTACATATTTTGCCTGAATTTCCAACAATCTTAAAAACAATTTTTTTGATTGATATGGCTACCAAACGACTCATGGTTTCAATATGTCCAAGTTGTAATCATATGAAGAAACAGGTTGTGAGTCGTTTAGAGATGTCTTTGTATATCAAAACTCTATGCTTGACTTGGCAACAATCTTAAAGCAGTTTTTATTTGTGGAAGATTAGATTTGAAATAATCAAATCCTATAAATAATTATGTGTTGTTATTCTTCATTCTCCATTTTGGCAAACTATAGCGGGTTATTTCAAAGAAAAATCATAGAAGGTGTCAAGAAATAAGAGAACTATATGAGGCATATTGACTTTAAGTAAAATAATTGCCCAAAGGAAGATGGTCAAAAGAAAGCATCGCATAAAGCTTGAAGCCACGATGACTACATTCACATGAATGAATTTTGAGCTATTAGTTGGGGATTTATCATTCCGGAAGTAATCAATTTTATAAACATTGGATACGGGCACAAACAAAACTAGGAAACACAAGAGGCGATGAACATGTAATAGAAGAAGCATCAACACAATCTTTGGTAATGAACGAAGAGGAGAAATCAATGAGAATACCAACATGGTGAAAGCCAAGAGCTCACTACGTTTATCATTTTCTTCGAAGTAATCCTTGTTAGTAGTGCAACAAAATAGATGTTAGACTTTATTGCTACCAAGAACATCAACAAGTAGATATTTATTTCTTGAATTTCAAGAGATAAAAAGTGATAAACAAATTTTTTTTGGAAATGCACTAGAAATCCAAGAAGTCCAATAATTGAAAATTCTCTTAAAGTTAATTTTATTTACATGGCTGGAGTTGGCAATATGTATTGTGTTCCTATCATATGTAGGAATTTAGTTTCTAAGTCGCTACCAAACAAGTCTGTTATCTTTTTATACTACGTTGGTCTCTTGATTTTAAATACATTTACATCTGGTTTTTATATGTGATTGATTCACTTGTCTTGTTCTGTGGAAGACGAGATCATAAAATTACTAATATCATTAAGAGAATAGAGAAGATGAATATTATCATTGTTATAATGACTAAAAGCATGTAGTTCGTGTTTTGTTTATGGGCTGAGAAAATCTATGTATGTATTTAAATGTTTTTAAATATATGACATGATTTGGCTTGGGGTATTGACAAAGATTTTATATTAAAACCATGTTATGAGGTTTGTAGATGGTTTTACCATTTGAACTTGGATTTCACACTAAAAAGAAATTTGCCAGATGTTCAAATTGAAATATGTTGGTTGTATATAATATTGAAAACATTCTATGGTAGATGAAAAATCTAAGAGTTAGAGACTGGATAGTTTGTTTTCATCTTTTGAAGATATAGATTTTTGTTAAAAATAAAATAACTAAGACTAGTTATTTTACGACTTTATGATGATACATATGTGTACATGAAGATTTTTTTGTCATAAGCATTTGATGATTATATTAAAATACTAAAAAGACTTGTGCAGAAAACTTAAAAATCAATCAAGATGGATTTGTAGATTTGATGCTAGCATTTAGTGTAGCATGTAAAGAACATGAGCTTAGCACTTATGTTCTTAAATATAGATAGCAAATGATGAAAGTTATTTGTCTAAAGATGAACACTAAACTAAATATAAGTTTGATGTGAAATATGATTTTGTTAAATCTATAGTATGATTGAAAGATAAAAAGGTTGTTTCTTATGAATCTTTGATCATAAGGAAGTTGTTGGATTTTACTCTAAAGTCATATAGAGTTAAGTCTATATTCATTGTTGAAAGTCTTTTGAGTTGAATAATATCATAGTTTGTTGCTGATTACATTATGACTAAATTAAAAGTTTGTATAGTTTATAGTATTCATTTAATAAAATGAATGTTAATTTTGGTATGAAGAATATTGTTTTATGGTTAATGTTGACATGAGATTATGGATAAATATGGGAGTTTAGTCCTTCATGCTTGTATGAAAGTAAATTTTATATTTTTAACATATAAAGTTGAATATATGAATATCTTATATATGTTGTATTTCTAAAAATGTTTACAAGGTTAGAGAAGAAAATTATATAAATACTAAAATGTTTGTTAGCTTATTGTTCTAATTGGTTGAAGGTTTTGTTGTTTGAGCTTACGGACATGATAGGATTTCTTGATATACGTAAAAGTAGCTTTATTTTGCTTGGTTAATATTGTTGGTAAAAATAACTCCATGATAAAGATGTTTATGATAAATGTTGATTATACTTGTTGGAGAAGTTGGCTCATGCAAACATTTTGTTGTATTTGAGTTTTATGGTTTTACTGATAAAAAAAACTCTATGTTTCTGTACATGTTTCTAGTTAGTCTTTATGGGCTAATGAAATGTTTTGTTAAATGATGATTGACATAAATCATTGAAAGGAAAAGACTTGAGAAGGTGTTAGCACTTGATAAATGATAGAAAATTATGAATACTAAGTAGTTTCTTTTGGATAAATCATAGACAGTGTGATGTCTATAAGAGTGGGTCGATAAGAACTAAGTGTAAGTTAGTTTTTGTGACATCTAGGAGCATGGAATCATTCTATTTGATGTGAGCTCTCTATGTTGGTAACCTAACCTACTATTATCAGACATCCTATGAACGAAGTTCAATGTGGTAAAAACAAGTCATAGAAGAGTTATAATAAGCACTATCAAACCTTTCTTTCTTATCCTTTGACAAGAAGAAGGTCACTACGTTTATTTAAGCCCGTATAAAGCCATTCTCAACTGGTAGACCTGTCTTTCTTGTCCTTTGACAACATACTCCTATGGTCGATCAACATAAATTTTCTCTTCTAGAACTCCATTTAAGAAAGAAGATTTGATATCTATTTGGTACATCTTCCATGCACTTTTGTGACAATAGAAATAACCATAAGAACCGTGTCAACTCTAGAAACATGCGCAAAGACCTACAAATGATCTATATATGCCTTCTATTTATATAATTTTGCAACAAATCTTGCTTTGAATCTCTTGATACATGACATGAATCCAATGATCATTTCTGAAAGCTTATTCAAACGTCACTGAACTAGAATCTGCAAATAAGGCAAAATTCACAGCTTCATATAATTTATTATCATTATCGTTTTCATAATCATGTAATCAAACTAGTAATCGCCTCACTCGTTGTGCGTGACTTGATGATAGTTTAGACATAATTTTTCCCTTGATGGTTTAGCTTCCTATATACGAGAACCAACAATCATCAAAAGTGAAGAATTTTTTTCTTTCCTTAGGCTTTTTTCCTACCCATCTCAAACATCCATCTCTTAAAGAATGACATCTTGAGTGATAACAACTTTTCTGGTAACGGGATTATAAAACTTATATCCTTTTGTTTCTTGAGAACATTCAACAAAAACACATTTTCAGATTTATCATCTAATTTCTTCCTTAAAACATCAGGGACATGAGCACAATCAATATGACCAAATACTTTCAAATGTCCAATATGTGGTTTTCGACCTATCCATACCTCTTAAAGAGTTATTTCTTCTACAAGACTCCTTGTAGGACACTTGTTCAAGATATAGACAACACAAACAACGGTCTTGACCCAAAATGATTTTGATGATTTCTTTATATGCATCATTGATCTTGCCCTACGAGTGACCGTTCTATTTTTCTTTTCCACCATTATGTTTTGTTGAGGTATATATCTCGCTGTTATTTGATGTTTAATGTTATTTCTCTCTAGATAATTATTAGAAGACAATATACTTAGTTTCTCTGTTTAGTATCAAAGTTTTGATCATGAAACCACTTTGTTTTTAATGTACACTTTGAAACTTTTGACTTTATTACATGTCAGATTTGTTTCTAAGAAAATACACCCAAGTTTTCTGACTGAAATCATCAATAAAAGTTATGAAATATTTAAAACCACCATTTATAGGTATTTCCACGTAATACAAGTCTGAATGTATCAACTCCAGTGGTGTACTCATCCTTCAGGCCTTATACTTCGAAAACAGAAATATATGTTGTTTTTTCAACGTACATGACTCACAAACTTTTTATAGAAAGTGAATCTCTTGCAATTATAAAACAAAATTGTTACTGACAAGGAGCTTCAAACTTCTAAAATTCAAGTATCCAAGTCTTATATGACATAGCCGTGTATCAACATATGTCAAAGAACTAAAGCAAGGTTACATGCTAGAGTTAACTGATAGCGAAAATGAACGAGTACTATTCATTTTACCTTTGCACTTAGTCTTCTTTGGATCACTTTCATAGATAAATGTTCAATGCATAATAAATTGTGATGTAAACTTGGTATATAGAACACATCACATGTAAAGTTATAAGAAAAATCTTTTAAACTAATGGCGTCCCTCTCCTTACCAAGATGAGGTATCTCAGAATATTTCCAAATTTTACAGTAGATTTTAAAGAAGTATTCAAATATGTGAAAAAAATTTTATCTTCAACATATGAATGTTGCAACTATAATTTAAAATCTATTCATTTTTCTTTTAACGCTCAAATCAACCAAAAATAAAGTCTCACGACTGGTGTTGCCATTTTCGATCACTTTTGCATACATTTCTAGACTGTTCTTATACCATCAACAACTTTAAATATGTCTAAGCTTTTTAAAATTAAAACATTGGATTGTTGATCTATTTTTTTGAGAATCTTTATTTTGATCATCCTTATCAAAAACACGATTATTTCGCTAGTAACTAAAATTACATCTACCATGACTTCTTTTCCAGCCAAGTCCTTTGCCTCAAAAACTTTGACCACGATGACTGGATTCTACATGGTTTGCAGACTCTGCCTGACCTTTTGGAACACTTCCTTCTTCTATAATACGAACGGACTGTTGATCTAGTAAGATTTCATAAGATAATAACTCACATTCTAATTGATCAATAGTCATTTCGTCAAAATCCTTAATAGCTTCAATGACAATTTTTTCTGTGAAACTTTTGAGTCAAAATGTGAGAATTTTATGGACAAGTTGGAGTTTGTTGATGACTTCAGCGTTGGTGCTTATTTTTCAACCAATATCACGTATCTTATGAAATCTGCAACTAATTTGGTCATTTTCATTTGAGCCATTTCAAGATGCCTTCTAAATTCTTGGAAGCGATCTTTTTTTAATATCACATGTTTACACTTGTTGATATTCACAAGAATTCTCGAAGCCACTTTTCCATACTTAACATTCATAAGTTTGTTCAGAACCGATAACTCGACTAGATTGTTAAGATAATGCTAAGTCAAACGATCCTGTCTCTCTCATTTCTAAAGCTTTGGCCTCCTCATCACTTAATTTTTTGCTCGAATCTGGAATGTCAAATTCGTTTTCTATGGCATCTAGTATACTGAGAACTTCGAAAAAAAATATATCATAAGTATAATCAATTGATCAAAGTTGTTTTTACAATCAAAAATAAAAACAGAATAAGATTGGATAACTTTCTCTCCTTCCATCAGAAAACTTTTTTGCTCTGATACCAATTTGAAGGAATTTAGAATAGAAAATATACGAAAGAATTCAAAAAAGAGATATGGCAAGAATCTCTAAGTTTACTGTTCTCATAAACTTTGTGTGAAGCTTATAAATAGATTGATATAAACGCCTACTTATATCCAAAAATTCAAAAATGTGAAATCCTACCGTAGAAAATCAATACTATAAAAAACAATGTGAAATTAGAAATCAAACTTCAATTTTGCTAAGTTGTCGGTGTCCATAATTGTTGAATTTTAATACACATGTATATATTAAAAAGTTATACTCTACTATCAAAAGTAATAACCGATACAGTAACTAAAGATTTTTAATTTTTCATGTCTGAAATCTGGTCTCATTCACAAAATACTTTTTTATTATGTCGTTCAACTCCAATGTCGGACCTCTAACCCCCTGCCTCTCACCCTCTTTGAGACCATCTGCCACGTGGTACACAGGTGTGCTGAGGCTGTATGCGGGTGACCCTCACTCACTCACCATCCCCGTGTGCCACGTGTCAAGGGGTCATTCAATACACTTTAAAGCGGGTCGGGAGATCTTAATCCCGGGATCTGAAGTTAGATTTTGGGATTACTAAAGCGAAAAACACATTGTCAGAATAATGGAAGAAAAATAATGGGCACCTTTATCCATGATAGCAATCTAAACCTTCAAAATGTGTTCATAACCAAGCGCTCTTCTGTGCCAGTCCTTTTTGTTCGGCAAGCTCGATTCCATCACTCACTCACCAATAAGACAAAACTGAGAAGCGCTCTCAAAATAGAATCAAATCAAGGTACCAACTTGTTTAATCCTTTTTTTCCCCTTACGTATTATTGTTCCATCTAACTATGCGTTTTCAGCATTATAATTTAGCTGGAAAACCTTTTTTCCCGTTTTCTGTTATGTTTATGTGCTTTAGGTTCGTGGGGTAGGATGGTTCTTTATTTTGTGTAATGGAAAAAAGGCTTGATATATCCATTTCTTTATAGTTTAATAATTAATGTCTATTTGTTATTTTGTTTCAGTCGTTGGATTTTTTAGGTGGGAGGTGGGCAGGGAGAGTAATAATTTCTCTTAGAGATTTACTTAAAGTTTTGATCAAATGTTGATGTAAGTGTATCTGCAGATAGATGCAACTCCATGAACTGTAGGTTTATAATCTGTTATTTAGCATTATATGCTTCATCACCTGCTGAGATTTCTTATTGATGAACACATTGGTGATCATCACGATTTCATTCTGAATTTGAATAAACTAGTACTGTATACTAGTGATGGTAAAAATGCAAAAGGCATTATTGTATTCTAATGAGATTTTAGTTGCCTAATTACTGTTCATCCTATATTTGTAGTTAGTGACTCAAAACACCTCATATATCAGAGAACTTGCTCTTTTAGTTGCCAAAGTTTAGAGGACCTTCTATTCTTAAAGACTTCATTTGTGAAAATTTTTGCATGTTAGACTTTTTGGTTAACTTGATGTGGGGGGGGGGGGGGGGGGGTTATTGTCTTTCAGCCCTAACCTGTGAAGAAGAAAATTTAGTGAAAATTTTATGTAGTTGTTAGCGGGAAGTGGATTGGATTAATATTGAGGAATTTGATACTACCTTTTTGTGCTTTGCATGTCCCAGCAATTAGGCAGCAGAAGATCACTCTGCAAAAAAACATAATGAAAAGCTTGTTGGTGTCTTACATGATACTGGATCTGCGAACATCGTTGTCCTTTGTCATGGCTTTCGATCCTCAAAGGTAGGATGCTCTTCTGTCGTTCCGTGAATCCTACATTTGCAATTTAATGCTTTTTCAAGGTTGTTATTTGACTTGAACTCCCAGACATCGTAGCTCTTTCCTGGACTTAAGAGTTAAGATTGTCTACTATGACGAGATAACTAAGATGACCCATTATATAATTATAGTAAGTTTTAAATGTCGACAGGGGTTAGTCTGTAGATGTCAAGTTCGATCATTTTAATTGCTGGATCTCAGGCATTTAAAGTTGCAAAAAATATTTTTATTCTGTTTCTTAGCTCTGAATCCAAATTTAGATTAGCTTTCTTGGTTGTTTCTTTAACATCTAGGATTCAATGAGACGCTAGATTTTGAGTTTCAGATATTAAGCTCTATTTTGTATGCAGGATCAAAAGACTCTGGTGAATCTTGCTTCAACTCTTGAGAATGAAGGAATCAGTGCATTTCGATTTGATTTTCCTGGAAATGGGTAAGTTGTAATTGGCGGTCAACAATGGTTTATACTTTGTACCATTCCAAGATTATTGCATGTGATTTTGTTCTTCTGTTGTTCATTTTGCTTTCCGACTGATAGTCAAACTAGTGCTCATGATCAGCATGTGATTTTGTTCTTCTGTTGTTCATTTTGCTTTTTGACTGATAATTGAACTTGGTCTCATGAGATTTTATGGGTCGGATGCTTTTCACATCTTATGATTTGTGCTTGTGTGCATTCTATTCTTTTGGTGGTCTTTTTATTCGAGTTCTTTAAAGGATCAACTACGCCTATCGGGTGATCTATGCTTCTGCTGTGACACAGCACCGACTGGCCATTTTTCCCCCTGTTAGGCTGGGGTGATATATCAATTCCATACATGGAATGGACTTATAGTTTCATTTTTCAATCCTTAGTCATTGAGTTGATTCGGTTGACAATTCTATGAAAATCTTGTTTGTCCTGGAGAAATAGGTCAAAAGCAGTAAAAAAAAGAGGGAAATGTGTAATTAGCAGATTGTGACCTTCTGTGAGGGCAAGCACATGCCACTTAAGGAAAATCATGTGTATATTTTGTAATACGACACTTTGAGCAGTAACTTTCAAGTATAAAGGCTCTCTTCTCATGTAACATTGGATTCTCACTACTCTTTTTCTCGAAGATTAGATAAAGCGAAGTGGCTTCTTTTATATTATTTATTTGTATTTAGCCTGTCATTTATGGTTTATGAGTTTATCACATTCTAGTCAGGAGTGACATTAGAATCGTTCTATTTCTATTGTGTTTGTGTAGTAATTTAGCTGTCGTCTCTTTAAAATATCTGCACCAAGTAGTTCTCTTACATTATTCTATATCCATACGCCAAATACCTTTTAGAGAAAGCGAAGGCTCATTTCAGTATGGTAACTATTTGCGAGAAGTGGAGGACTTGCACTCAGTGGTGGAGTTTTTTGTCCAAAAGAACCGCAAGATAACTTCAGTTGTGGGACATAGTAAAGGTTTGTCCACTTGTTGCTGATGTTAATTCTGATGTGTACACTTTTCCCTCTTTTTTCTCAATATTTATCTTTTAAAAGGTGGACTTTGAATCACATGGATGCAATACTTGATGTTATGCTCTATGGCTAGGGTATTTTCTCCTGGATATGATCAATGGCCATACATGTCTCATGTTAGCCAGATTCCATTTGTATCAATAGTTCGGACTCTGCTAGAAAAGTACTTAGTACTGTCCAGAACACATGCTTTCAGCTCCTCCTGCTTGTTAACAAAGCGCCGAGATTGAAAAAAAAAAAAAAAAACCTGCAGAAATCAAAATCAACCATGGAAATATTAGACAAACAAAGTTTAGGGAGCATTGCCTCTGCCTATGTCTGATGACAGAGAATAAGACTCCTGCAAACTTCTTAAATATGCTTAATGCCGTATAATGTTTTATCAATGCCCTTTCTGAAGGCATTTCAAACGCTGATTTTGTAACTCGCTCTCTCCTAACTAGTAAGCATGCAAACTTAAGAAATACAAAGTTCTGACACGCATGCAAATTCAAGATACGAAAAAGCTACTTAGCCGTGTAGCTCAGTAGTCTGCTTTGCACAGAATCTATATCCTTACGTAGTATAGGATTTAATTGTGCTATTCCTGTTTGGTACGGACTGTTCGTTGCTAAAGTACTTAGCAACTGTTTCTTTTTTTATTTCTTGCAGGAGGCAATGTCGTGCTCCTCTACGGTTCTAAATACCATGATATTGGCTCAATTATCAATGTTTCTGGTCGTTATAAGCTGGATAGAGGCATTAAAGAACGGTTGGGTGAAGATTTTCTGGAAAAGGTTAAAAAAGATGGCTATATGAACGTTACAAATAGAGCTGGTATTGTATGAACTCTCATGTCCATATATCTATTTTTGAATTGGCACGGTCTTTGGTCTTTATCTTTTTTCCCTCTCTTTATATTTATTCTTCTCCTTTCCTTTCTGAGACGGAGTGAGTTTCTAGGAGTTATTTTCTGCACAAAGGAACAACTTATTTAAGTCTGTGAAATTATCATCTGATTTATGTACAACCCTTCCCATTATTGCTTTTTCGTGGAACCTTATAAGTTACTCTTTTCTGCAAATGTTCATGCCTTCTGTTTTTCCAAAGCGGATACTTATGAGTCCGTGCTTTACGTGTATCACTCATCTGCCTCTTATCTCTTAGTCTATTGATGTTTATGGGTTTTCCGGTTTCAACAGCAACAACATTACTCCATTGCATTTGAGGCTCCAGCCTAAGACGGAGTGGGGGGGTCAGATGTAGCAACCTTACCCATGTGTTAAAAACTCACAGAGGTTATTTTCTGATGACCCGTAATGAAAATTCCATCAATCTGTGTCGATCAACTGCTACTTCACAATATAAGAACCGCAACCAATTTTATAGTTGACAGAGTATTTCCTGCTTGTGCGAAGAGTTGACAGATCTGTTTTTTTTTTAAGGAGTAGTTCAATATCGTGTCACAGAGGAAAGTCTGATGGATCGACTAAACACCAACATGCATGAAGCATGCCTTGTAATCAACAAGAATTGCAGGTAAGCTTAGTAACTTAATTTCAGCTTACAAATGGGAAGCTCTGCATTTGCATTTTAGTAAGTCATTTCTGCTGGCAAAAGGTGGTCAATTATCTTTGGCAAATTTTGTTATGTTGTTGGTCTTATTAAGTGATAACTTTGTATTGACACTGTTCGTAATGCTCAAGTCAAAACATTGAGCGAGTTACATTTGAAGGTAATCAGCTGGCTTGCTAGTTAGTTAGAACTAAATCTTTGACAATATAGGGTAAACTCTTATGTCACAGACCACGTGTAATGAATCAACTCTTATGTTATAGACCTAAGGCAATGGGTTAATGTTGTTGTTAGTGTTACTTGTTGACCGTAATTACTGTTCTCACTATGCGGTCCAACTCTGGGACCTCGTTCAAGCCTGTAATTACCTTCTTTGTGTCATTAATTCATTTGTTGAAATCACATTTTTCATATTAATCAGAATGGTTCATCAGTCTTTCCAAGATTGACTTTGCTCTGTGTTCCTTTCCATTGGTTATTTTCTTTGTCTTTAAGATATTTGCCTGAGTTCTAATGGCACAATCCACAACTTACAAGCAGATATCTCTAAGAAAATTGTCTTTGTTTTCTTTTGTATTTCTGTGGAATCGTAGTTTGGAATGTGTGTAAATAGGATGTTTCAGCTGTCTTTGACATTCACAAATTTTACAGGGTGCTCACGGTTCATGGATCTGCTGATGATATTATACCTGTTGACGACGCTTTCGAGTTTGCAAAGATTATTCCAAATCACAAGTTACACATTGTTGAAGGAGCCAACCATGGGTATACAAATCACCAAGCTGATTTAGCTTCCATCGTTTTGGCTTTCATCAAAGAGGGCCTGGAGCAGAACTTTTAACTCCTAACCAGGTAGTTTTTCTTTGCATTACGCACTCGTCACATATTTCAACATGTTGATGTTTTTTTGGCATGTAAAATGTTTTTTAGTAACATTTTGGATCAATGAATGAAAAAGAGAGTGTACTTTTGAGCGCTCTTTTTTTCACTCAAGTCTATATCATTCACAATCTTAGTTTCACCTTAAAATTTTACCATGAATTGCAATGTCTTTTGGACATTGACGCGGCTCTGTACATAGCAGAAACTCGTATGACTGGGACTCTTGCAGGCACATGCAACTGAGAAGATTTTTTGCTATGCATTAAGAACGCCTAATGGGGTCAATGATTCCTCAATCACGATGCAACAGTGGCCTTTGAGATTAAGGATTGATGTAATAGCGTTAGCCAGAGAAACTTGCAGATACGCTGGCAGTAGGTTTGGCTGAAATTTTTTCTTTATTTTTTATTTTCAAGAAAAGCCATCTGCTAATGTGGTTATGGTTTTGGATAATGAAGAAAATCTATGGTGCTGTTCGGGGGCAAAAAAAAGGAAAACCTTAACCAGGTTACGTGAGTATAACACAACCTTTTACTGAAACAAGTATAAGATTAATTTGATGTGGGTGTGAATAACTAGAATATGTGTGGATCTCTATTAAAACTATGCTTGATATGAAGTTGATTGGTTATGAAATATTAGTTGACTTAGGAAACGGAGGGAGGGTCTTGGATCAACTGGTAAAGTTGTTGCTTGGTTCGAGTCGCAAAAACAGAATCTTGCACGAAAAAATGTAAGATAAGGTTGTGTTCATCAGATCGCGAAGCCATCAGGCCATTCTTTGGACCATTTGCAAAGGCGGGAGACTAATGCACTGGCAATGCCCTTTTGGGAAAAGATCAACCACGCTTGATTTTCATGTAAACTAGTTAATTATCTAAATAAATGGTTGCAGTATGTTAGCACCATCCATGTTATGTAGCAAATTTTATAATTGTCAATAGCAATTTAGTACTACTTTAGTTTTGGAATTCGACATATCAAACTATGATTTAGTTTACCTTAAAAAAGTATTGTTTAGTTGAAACTAATTCAAAGAAAAATCATTTTATTAGTACCCTTGTAATAAAGTGAGATGTCACATTCGTTTATGGTGATGATTCAGACAGCCATCGTGTAATTATTAATTCAGAATAGTCTGCTTATATCTTTTCTTTATTTTTCTGTATTCTTTTTTTTCAAGGTTATTTTGTGGAAAGACTATTTGAAAAGAAACATATTGAATAATGAACCATTAAAACACCAGAAATAGAGGTTTTCAAGTGTTTTTATGTGTAAACACACATGAAAAATATAAAAAAATATAAAAAATAGTTAAAAGATAAAGAAAAGTAATTAAACATGCACAAAACAAATACTAATACAAATCATGAATGAAAACTCTCATTTAAGATTTTGAATTGAAGAAAAATCCATAGTTAATGACACAAGCTCTGAAAAGACAAGCTCCTCCCTCTTATAGAGTTCATGAAAGAAATTTACGGTGATTTATAGTTGTTTACTTGTTCTGGCAAAAATTTATTTGTTATTTGGGTCAAGGACTGCGCAAATCATTTGAGAAGAAATCTTTTATCATAACTTATATTCTATCTTTTATCACATTAGATAGAATCATTAAATAGAATTATACGACGTGTACTTAAGTGATGTTAAACTAATATACGTGTCATGATCTCATCCACTTGATGTGATGAAAAAATAAATAGAGAATGAAATAAAATAGAGAATAAGTTTCTCCCAAATAAATCATACTTCTTCTATGCTAGTGCATACTAAGATATTGTCCAAACTCCAAAATTAATATATAAGCTTATCTGTTTGCAATTAAAAATTACTATTGAAACTAGTTGCATAGTAGAAAGGTAGAAGTTGCACTTGCATAAATATTTACTATATGTCCACATATTGAATATTTTTTCATTAGAATCGTTTACTCCTACTAAATATATTTACCTTGCCGTGGTTGTTAATATTGTTTATAACTTCTTCATCTCAAAAATACCGTCTAAGTCAATTTTTCAATATAATGTAATTTACATTAAGGTGGCGTTTTGTTGAGGGTTTAGGAATAAGGAAATGGGTTTGAATTCTTCCAAACTCATTGAAGTTGTTTGTTTGGGGAAATGATATTTGGTTGGGGGTTTAGGAATAAATGAAATGAATTTGGATTTCTCCAAACCTATTAAAGTTGTTTGTTTGAAGAAATGGGGGTATGAGTTTCAGTTTGACATCCAAGTATTTGGTAATAGATATCGTTTTTTGATATACTAGCCCCCTTGTCTATCAATATGGGAGAATGAGAGATATGACCGGTCAACGCCGCCGACCTGCCGCCGCCAGCCGGTCACTATTCCGATCGGTCAAACTTTTCCGGCCATTTTTCCGGCCATCAACATTCGATACTCATTTCAATTCTGATACATTCCAGCGTCTATCATACACATTCCCACTTCAATACCAAACAACTATCACTTTTAGACCCATATTCATATCCTCCATACTCATACCCTGTCATATCCATTCCGATTCTGATTTCGATACCCAAGTGCAAACCAAACGCCACCAAAGTAACAAAAAGAATTTACACTGTGTTAAAAAAATCAATTAATACATTATTTTTAGGATGAATGGAGTAACATTTGTAAGGAGGAGATCAATTCTCACACTAAGTAGAGCATCTAAAATTATTATTAGATGTGATGTAAAGTTACATTATTAAATGGGATGGATTAAGGCAACCAAGAGATGAGTTATAAATCTGATGGGCAGACATGATCAGATAAGAGATCTAAGTATATCGATAATCTATTCTCATTACCTCATTGATCGAAAGACCAATAATGACTGCATTCATTTATTTTATTTACAACTCTTTCATTATTTTATTGTACAAAATTAATGACGAAAATTAAAAAATTTGATAATTAAATGGGGATATTATTCTTTTGCAGATCTTTAAAGGAGTAATTAACAAACAAACGCTGCTTTCAAAGAACAGGCAAACAAGTGTTTAAATTTTTCTCAGTACAAAAAACAAAAACAATCATTGATTTTCTTTTCTGATAAAAATAATAATATCTTTAATAATCTTGTGACGTTTTGAAGTTTTTAAATAAAAAATACTATTTCTGTTCCAAAAATATTGTCATAGTTTGGTCAAACATCATTCAAAATAGAATTGTTAAATTTGAATTTGGTCCAATACTTTGAAGATTTGATGTTCGGCCATACATGATAATATTTTTAGAACAGTAAGAATAATATTTTCTTTAATATTCTTGTAACCTTTAAGTTAAATAATCTGTTCCCCTCAACAATTCCGTTATTGTAAAACTTCCAACCTGTAGAGCACGATGTTACATGTTCAAAGGAAAAAAAAGTACACGCCGTTATGAAGAGAGAAAGATATACACATTAGTTTTAATAAAAACACTTATTTTTATCACTTATTTTGAAAAAAACCTAAAACTATGCACCAATATTCTGTCAAAAAAAGCCTCTACTGAATAGTTCAGTTGGTACACATGTTGGAAAGTTGCATCAAGAAAAGTCGTAAGTTTGAACCAAGACCTGCTCAGAATGGAAGCACACTGCTATCTGAGCCAGAATCCGCCCTAATTGGGTGCATGATTACATGTCCGGTTTGCAGTGAACTCCTTGTGTGAGTTCTAACAATACCTTACCAATCTAGAAGGGCGTTTGAACTCCTGATACACATCCACAAAAGCTCATGGAGCTGAGTGTAGTGGCGACCTCCGGGGTTAGGAATTTGGCCTTTTTGCTCCAAGAAAAAAAGAAAACAAGGATTGTTATGATAAGGAAAAGAAATAAACATATTAGTTATAATAAGAAAATCCATTTTAATCACATATTTAGAAGAAAACCCAAAATTATATACCAAATTCTGTCTAAATCGAAGTGTACAATGGATCACAGTTTTGACAGAACCGCAACATACCATTTTGACTTTTGACACTCTGTAATTTTTCAAAATAAAGTTGTGCATGATGGTTTTGACAGAACCGGAAGTGCCGGAGAGTGCACAACTTTTTATTGAAAATATCAAAAAATGTATTGATAGATAATATTTACTGTAAAAGTTTATGGAGTATTATTAACATGTTCGTTCACATCAATATTAATGAAAAAAATCATCACACTCAGTAATAATTGTGTCCAGCTTTTTTAAACAAAAATCTCAAGAATATCCTACGAATAGATAATGTTTAATAGAAAAGTTTACTATCAAGATATTATTGAATTAATTTGATTTTAAAATATCGTATTTTGCTAAATTTAATATAACAAAGTACATACTTACTAATATCATTTAATTTTGTATTTACTATAACTTTTTGAAATATATTAGATAAAGTGATTCACTTTTAAAAATAATATATTATTGCGAAAGAACCAAAAATCAAAAGCGAAAAAGTTTCAAAAATACCAGATGTAATCTTATTGAAAGATAATAATATTTGATTATTTGAAATTATTTACCTGTGTTAATTTTAAATTTCAAGAGCAGAATCTCAAACATCAGTGTTTCGTGAAACATAACTCAAACCAAGATTTTGAAATGAATACTATCATATTAGCCTCTGTTCTTTTATTTTTTTAATTTCTCGTTTTACTTTTGTGGAATAAAACAAATTAGCAAAATATAATAATATTTGATATGATGTTTATTTTGACAATCATAACGATGTCTTTAACAATAACGTAATTTTTTTTGTAAATATATCACTATTGATGCAAAAGTTATTTTTTACTTGATAGATAAGTGTAAAAATAAAAAAGTGTATTGAGAAACAAAAAAAGGTAGAAATATAAAAATAAGAATAATAACAAATATATATAATTTATTTATCATAATTATCATTACTAACTATAAAAATATTGCATAGGAAGGAGGTATTAAAACTCGTTGAAGATTATTTTACTTCATTATTTCTCCGTGTTGTGGCCTCTCAGTTTTCGTCATAAATGATCTCTCTTTCTGAATAGCCACATTCTTGTCTCAAAATAAAAATTTTTTCTTTATATTGATGTACAACAACGACAACAACAACAATCATACCCAATGTATTTCAACGACAGCACAAGCTATCGCTAGAGTCTGGAGAGGGTGAGAGGCAATCAAACAATACCTCCATCCCAATGGATAGAGAGTTTGCTTTCAGTGAGACCCCCTACTCTATATGTACCTGCACAGATATCATAATAATAGGAATATGTACTATTGAAGAGATTTTATTAAACATACACCAAAGTCTTCTGATATTAAAATAGTCATAAAGTGGATATGCATAAATAATTGAAAGACAAAGACCGAAACAAAAATGTGTAAAGTCAACCTAAAGTGTAAATACTATCTAATCCTCTAAGTATGCTCGAAGGTGCCTTTATATCCTGCCTACCCCTCCTTAACCTTAATCTTCTGCCTCCATGAACTCCTATCCTGAACCATGTCCTCGGAGAGGTGCAACTCTAGTAAGTCATACCTAATCTGCTCATCATATGTCCGTTTGGGCCTGCCTTTACTCCTCTTCCCTTCTACAGTGAGACTTTCAATTGCTCTGACAGACGTCGTTGTTTGTCTCCTCTTGACATGCACAAACCATCTCAATCTTTCCTCTCTTATCTTATCTGCTACACTAGTCACCCCTAACCTTTCTCTGTATACCTCATTTCTTATCATGTCTAGCCTTGTATGCCCACACATCCACATCAACATCCTCATCTCTGCCACTTCCATCTTTTGTGACTATGTCCTCTTGATGGCCCACAGCAATCTGTTCCATATAACATTGTTGGTCGCACTGCCACCCTATAAAAAATTTCTTTTAATTTAGTTGAAAAATTCTTGTCATACAGCATCTCTGAGGCTGCCCTCCACCTACACCAACCTGTCTGAACTCGGTGTGCTACGTCACTTTCTATGTCCCCATCTTTCTGTACAAATGATCCTAGGTACTTGAACTTATTTACCTTTGGGACCAATTGACCCTCGATGGTGAGTTGGCTATTCTCATCGTCGGTTGCGCCGCTGAAGTCGCATTGTAGATACTCAGTATTAGAACGACTAATCCGTAGGCCTTTTCTCTCTAAAGCACCTCGCCACTCCTCTGGTCTCACATTCAGGTTATGTCTGCTTTTCGCGACTAATACAATATCGTCAGTAAAAAGCATACACCATGAGATTGTCTCTTAGATCGACTTTGACAACTTTTCCAGGACAACTGCAAAAAGAAATGGGCTCAAAGCAAACCCTTGATGAAGGCCTACCTCCACTAGGAAGACGTCTATATTCCCTACAGGCGTATGAACGGTTGTTTTCGTCATAGCATACATATCCCTAATTATGTCTATATACTTCCTAGGAACCCCTATTGCATCCAAACTATCCCATATCAGTTTACGTGGCACACTATCATACGCTTTTTCAACATCGATGAAAACATATGTAGATCGCGCTTCTTCTCCCTATACTTCTCCATCAATCTCCTTAAAATGTGTATTGCCTCATTAGTTGACCGTTCTAGCATAAAACCAAATTGGTTTACCGTAACTTGAGTTTCTTCCCTAATTCTAATGTCGATTACTTTCTTCCGTAACTTCATAGTATGACTTACCAATTTAGTCCCCCTGTAATTCCCACAATACTGTGCATCTCCTTTTTTCTTATATATAGGGACCACCTGCACTCTTTCTCTGCTCATCTGACATTTTTCCTGTTTTGAAAATAAGGTTGAACAGAGTAGTTAGCCATTGAACCTCCTCCTCTCCCAAAAATTTCCACGCCTCAATGGGTATGTTATCCATGCCAACTGCCTTAGCTCTTCCCATCTTCTTAAGTGCTCTCTTCACCTCTCTTGTGTAATGCTACGACAATCGCAGTTGTTATGTTGTCGTTTTTGGATAGTTATGCTTTCTCTTTCTTCGTGATCGACACTTCCGCTGTTGAAAAGGTTGTGAAAGTGTGTTTGTCATTGCCCCTTGATGTCTTGTTCTTTGACTAAAACATGTCCATCTTCTCCCTTTATAAACTTCACGACTCCTAGGCCTTGTCTCTTTCAATCTCTATCTTTTGCAATCTTGAACATATCACGCTCTCCGTCTTTTGTTTCTAATCTTTCGTACATCCTTTTATAGGTTGCATTCCTTGCCTTCGTCACTGCCTTCTTCACCTCCTTCCGGTAGATTTATAGTTCTCTCTCACTTTCTCTTTCTTCTTTCCGTCTGTGCAGCTTAACACATCTTTAAAACTCTTTTGCTTATTTTTTATTTTTCACTGCACATTCTCATTCCACCACCACGACTTCTTATGTACGGTTGTCTTTCATTTTGTTACCCCAAGAGTTTCCCTTGCTGCGTGAGTAATGGTAGTCGACATAACCTCCCACATATGATTTGTGTCCTCAGCTAGTGGATCTGATGTCGCCGAGATGACTGTCAATTTTTTTGTCCTTCTAACTTCCCCATCAAATCTTGGGTGATAATTTTCTAACCCTCGTGCTCAGCTTTTGGCTCAAAGCTATAACTACGACTAATAAACGGTGTTGCGTCACTGCTGTCTCCCCTGGTATAACCTTACATTCCCTCCACAACTGTCGGTCTTTACGTCTCATAAGAAAATAGTCGATCTGTGTGTTGCGTCTTCCGTTGCTAAAAGTGATCAAATGTGATTCATTTTTCTTAAAGAACGAGTTTATAATACCTAGGTCGTGGGCCACCGCATGGTCTAACAGATCTCTACCCTGCTCGTTTCTATCTCCATAGCCAAACCCCTCATGTGCCGACTAAAAACCATCAGTATCTTTTCCAATATGGCCATTAAAATCACCTCCTATACAAATTCGTTCCTCCCTAGGTAATGTCATCAACACTACATATAAGCAATCCCAGAAGTCTTTCTTCTCTTGTTCTCCTAGTCCCACTTATGGTGCGTAGGCGCAAACCACTGCTACCATCTTCTTGTTTAATACTAGCTTCAGCACCATAATTCTGTCATTATATCTTATTGCACCGATCACGTTCGTGTACAATTCTAACTTTACTAGAAATCCTACCTTATTCTTGGTCCTATTGGACCCCGAATACAGCAACTTATACCCATATACTCTTTACCTTTGTTCTCCTTCCACCTGGTCTATTGGAGGCATGCTACATATATCCTACGCCTCTTAAGTACATCTACAACCTCCAACAATTTACCACTTAAATTTTCTATATTCCAAGAGGTTATTCGTAAACTATCCGTCGCTTCCTTTCCTTTCCTTACACCCTCTTTCCTAGACATAGTCTCACTGAATCATCATGGCTCCTTCTAGCAATGTTTGCAATTAAAACCCTAACTCACAAATATGCTACTGAAACCCAAAGCAAAATTTAGGGAACTAAGATCTTAATACTGTTTATATACTATTTACACACGATGTATATATACACGGATTAAAGAAAAAGGAACCTGGAATGAGTAAAGGAATAATATATAAAACAAAACAATAACAAAAAAAAGGTTAGGATCCGCAACCTTACCGGCTTTTGTTATTAATCAAAAATGCATCAATGCTAAGTACGTAATGCAAAAAGGCTAACACTGAAAATGGTGATGTTTTATTAATCATAACATGGATTGAATGGTGTCTAAAAATCTACGGCTCCTAGGCTATGTTATCAAATTAGGATGTAGGGTTAATCTTACGATCAAAAAGGAATCAGAGACTGGAGGACGCAAAATTCTAGTCAAGAAACAAAAAGTACTGCGTAACAATCAATTTAACATAATCTAATGAAATGCATTTTAAAGCATACAATTTATCAATCCAAAGAAAAAGTCAAGAAATTCAGGGATTTCCAGATGAATAAAAGCAAAAAAAAATCAATTCAATTAGAATGAGACTAAAATGAAATTTGTTTCTGTGTGCGACTTGAATAGGTGGAGGGTCAGCGAAACGAGATCCTTGTCACCCAGATGCTTCAAAACAATCACTTCCCGGGCGATTCAGTTACTTTGCCCCTGTTTTCTCTAGTCAGAATGTCTCGGATGATTGCCGGCGGGCACGGTAGACAAGAAATGAAGAAAGGGTAAAAGTAAAAATCCCTCAAGAAGATGAATGGGTGATGATTGTAATGAAGCCAAAATTATAGTGGAAGAGAGAGAAAAGTCACAAGGTTTGTCAAGAACCCTAATCTTATTAAGAATTTGTCAAGATTTGGTTCTTGGTAAGTCAAATGTTCTTTCAGTACAGTTTTACGAAATTGCTATTGTTCTTGTTGCTCTTCAAATCATATAATATAAGAATACATATTATTTTAATAATACGTTGTAAACTTTTTTTTTTAGTAAACACCATTTATCAATAGATATTCTTAAGTTTTTTTTAAAAAAAAAATGCTGTGCACACTGCATTTCTATCGAAATCCGGGTGGGATCAGGGTAGGCTGAATCTGAGGCCAAAAATGAGGTCACGAATCACAGCTCGCCACGTGCCCCATCTATCTTATTAAAAAACTTTTTTAAAGCTGGCCAATAGAAAAGTGACACGTGTCACCACAAAAAATCCCCCCCCGGCCCAAGGATTTCGGTCGTTTACTCTCTTTCCTCCTTCCCCAAATCGAACGCACCCTAATCCCTAACCATTTTCTCCGGCGAAAATAGCATCTCCTTCGCAGTCCCTCCTTCTCCATTCAAAAAGTTCTTCCTTTTCTCCTTTTATCTTCAGCGCATCATCTTCTCCGGCGGCAACTCCATTCTTCGGCTGCAAGTCAGCATCCTCAGGTCGCGGAAGCCACCATATTTCTGAAACAGTCACCATCGGCGAAACAAACAGGTGAAACTCTATTAATCTAGTATTTTCTATATTCATTTTATGAAGATTATTTGTATGTATTTTTGAGCCTATAAAATTCAAACTTGACCATTCATCTGCACCCCCTCTCAATGCCATCGCATGATGCATCTTGGTCGGTTAGAATAGTTTTAGGCTTTGAACCCGACATGGCCGCAGTAAAGGAATCGAAAAACCACTCGAATGACTTAGTTGTCTCGTCATATAGCAATGCCACCCTAAACAAAATCGATTGTGTATGATGATTCACACCTACAAACAATGCAATCGGTCACCCCTCATTATTCTTTCTATATGTTGTGTCGAAGCAAACAACATCCCCAAAATTAACAAAATCCGCCTTCATTTTAGCGTCAGTCCAAAAAATTTTTCATCATATCTAACTCATCTACTTGAATAGCGTAACTGAAGTTGGGGTCCTTAGACTCATTCTTTGTGAATATTCAAGAACACCACTTGTGTCCCCTTCTTGCATATCTTTTTGCCTTTTTGTTCGTAGATAGTTTCTATAATCAAGATGGATAAATCCAAGAACATCTCTCCCGCTGGCTTCCACTGCCATTAGTTTATGTGCAGCCCTTGGAGCGATTCCCATGCTACTCGACATTTCAATCTACAAAGCTTGATTCAGTCTTATCTTTCTATGAGACCGAATCATATGAATTTTGTTGGGGCTTACCACTCGGTGGTTATGCTTAAGCTCGACAGCAGACATCATTAAATATCCACTCGCATTACAAATCACCCTCATTCTAGCTTCACATCCGACTCTACTTTCCGGTCGAAGTCTTGTAGATTCACTTCCACTTTCCCGATTTTCACGTCTTCCTTCGGCATTACATGCTAAAACTTGATTACGGATACTTTTCGAAGCATATTGAAAATAGTGTCCACTTAGCTTTTTAATACCAAATCCCACATGTTTTGCATAAGCATTATAAAAATCTTATGGGTCTTGGTCATTTTTAAACACTAATCCGACCTTCGGAATCATAGCTTCATCCATATTAGAATGAATAATCTCCAAACCTTTTGCATCGTACAATAGTATCAAACTCCCACAATCCTTCACGGTTGGAGAACTTGTTCCTTCCATATCATCGAAATCTAACCTTTCGTGAGGAGAATCCATTATCTTCAGATATTACACACTGGTCTAAAATATGAAACAATTACCGAAATCATAAAAAAAAAGATTGCTCTTGCAAAAGATTTCCTCACAGATCCAAGTAGCGATTATGATGCAACAATGAGACTGTACTAATCCGTGGAGAACATAAGAAACCTGCATGTTGGGAATCTCCCCCCCCCCCTATTTTTTCCGTCGAAGTCTCCCTCCCCAGTCCACATAATATCAACAGAGATTGATGATGTTTCCTTTGCTGCTAAGCGTCGAGATTGATGAAAGAAGTAAATAGCATAGAGACTTCTAAACTAAGATTAGAAAATATAAACGCTTTAGTGGTCGCAGGCTGCTTTCCAAGATATCCAACACAAGCTGTTATAGGATAATCTTTAATCAATACATTACGATATCCTCACCCATAACCCACACATAGGTTCACTTAGGAAGTAGTTAATTCAAATAGAGAAACAATCATGAGAGCACAGCTCAACCAATGAACACGATCCTAAAGTATTAGTAAGAAGACAACATGAAGCAATAGACCCATATGCTTAACTACAGATCAACCCCCCCCTATTTTTCCTTCTCTCTCTTCCTTCTGGTAATTAAACTATGGATTTTGTTAACCATCTGAAAATGTTCAAATTCAGCACAACCTACCATCATGCGGTGGCATTGAGAGGGGGTGCAGATGAGTGGTCAAGTTCGATTTCATAAAATTAATATAGAAAATACTAGATTAATAGGGTTTCACCTGTTTGTTTTGCCGATGGTGATTGTTTCAGAAAAATGGTGGCTTCCGCGCGGGAGGATGTTGACTTGCCGCCTGATGAGACCAGAATTGTTCACCGGGTGGATCAGAGATGACCCGAGTTGTGTACCGTTAATCTTCCGTCTAAATCTGTCAATGGAACCTGAGAAGGAAGAAAAACGTTAGAGGTCTCAGGGCGCTGCCCCGGAAAAACCATCCGACGCTTAAGTCAGTTATGGGTGTTTTGAGTAGGCAATTTATGCTGGAATAAGGTTTAGATGAAACCTATAACAAGATCTTGCTGAGTATTTGGCTGTTTGTGTTTTGGCCGAAATGGAGTTCATAGACGAGAGCTCCGAAAGTTCTTCCAAAAGTTGGATCCCTTTCCCCGTCTGGATAGAGGGGTATTTATACTCGAGATTATGGAGGTCTGACCTTCTGCCCGATGATGGGATGGCGATGTGTCTGAGATGGCAGTCTAGTCCACTGCAGAGCCGCAATATGATGGGACAAGTGCCTGAAACCATAGTTGTGTCAGTGGCTGACTCTATGATGTGGTGAGTCGCCTGTATGATGACCTTGTACTGAGCCAGTCGATGCTTGACACCTAGAAAGTATTCTGGTGAGGTGCCTTAGTGGGTCCCAGACGACAGTTGATAATATCTTCTTCTGGTCTTATCTGATATTCGAACACAGTGCTAGCATGAAGCTGAGGTCGTAGTCAATCCGAGGCCGAGATGAATAGTGCCCTTTGAAAGTTGTGCACTGTTGATTCCTTTACTCGCCCAGGCTGACTATAAGTGATATCTTTGACTAAAGCTTTGCCGAGCCGAGGTGCTGATATGAAAAATTGTCCTTGCGAGATGACTTCATTTCTCATCAGTCTTGGTCATGTTGAGCAAGTGCCGACCTGACTCAGGCATGCGGCCGAGCTGAACAAAGATTATTGTTGATTTTGACTTAACCATTTTAATAGGCTTGTCTTGGCTAAAATGCAAGATGGCCGAGCAGAAGTTGTCTCAGTCCTTGATTTGTCGTTGACTGTTTGTTGACTAACTGAATATTTTTGGCTCATCATTTGTCCCCAGATTAGTTTGGCCGAGCTGACCAGAGAGGGCAGGCTAATCGATTCAGAGCCTTTAATGATTTGTCCTTTCAAATGTGACGTGTCTGCCTCTGATTGGGCTGCTCTGCGCATTTACTATCTGTGCAGAGTACGAGGCATCAATTGTGAACCTTTCGCATTCGGCGGTTACATAGATCAGAGAGTGAGAGCATCTGAGTGTGACCTTTGGTCTGCCGAGACGAAGTCCTATAAAATAGGGGCCTACAGACTTACAAGTTATCTTCTTCTGCTTTCTGTTCTCCTCAGACTCCTTCCTTCTCCGGCCATTAGTTCAGTCTAGACTCCGGTGATCTCAGTTTTTTCCTCCAAACTTCTTAGTCTTCTCCGGTCTTCTTCTTCCTTTCTCTTTCAGCTTTCTGTAAGTTTCCTTCCTCCTCTTTTCATCATGTCTGCTGCTTCTTCTCGCGATTCCCAGAATTTTTTCTGAGGGCGCTTCTTAAACCGCCGGTGGGTGGAGGAATTTCCAACTCTCCCTCTGCCTGGGAGGACGGTCTCTGCTGAGATCGTCCGAATAAAGTAGTCTGCGCTCGCCGGACCAACTGGTGACACTGCTCAGTCCAGCAGAGCTGTCCCGTGGTTGACTCTTCGCCCAGAGCAAGCAGGGATTGCTCCTGCTCCGGCATTTGTAAATCCCCAGCTCTGCTAAGGGATCCATCTCTGTTTACGGGGGTCCTTGAAAGAGGTTTGTCGTCTCCCTTGGTTCAAGAATCTTTCTGTTTATTGTCTGAGGCTGATCTGAACCGGATCTGTAAAACTCACAAAATTGACTGTGGACGGTTCGGCCCAATTTTTCCTTTGCCTGGTCAGACTGCTTACGATCCTCCAAAGGATTATGAAGCAGTCTACGAAGACTATTTTAAGTCGGGATTCAATCTTCCCATTCCTGAGCCCCTTACCACCCGAATTATGCAGGCTTATAATCTTAGAATTCCTCAGATTCAACCAAATGGTCTGAAACTTATCCTTTGTTATCTCCTTTTTCTTAGAGTAGTCGAGTCTCCTTTTAACACACAATATTTTAGAGCCCTTTTTGCTTGTCGGGCCTCGCATAGCTGGTATTATTTCAGCAAGCGAGCCTCTAACATCGATTTCCCTTCGCTGTTAATATCCCTACCTTCAACAAAAATTGGAAAGGTAAGTTCTTTATGTCAAGAAGGCTGAGCTGTTCGAAGGAGAACGTCTGAAAATCTGGCAGGACGGATAACCTGAAGCCAGGCCAGATTACTTGAATGAAGCAGCTAGACTTCGGAGCCTGCCCATCGTTATTGATTGGCAAAAGGTGGACTACGATATTTTGATGGCGGCCGACCCTGAGCCACGCGGGCAGTGGGTCAGAACTATCTGCCCCTTTCCCCGACAACTTGATCATTGTCAGAGGTCGGTCTTGATGCGCTTTTCCTTTAGTATTTTTCTTACTTTCAGTAATCTAACTATTTCATCCTTGATGCACGCTCAATGGCTTCTGGCAACACTTCCCATTCTAGCAGAATGGCTGAGGCGGCAGCCAGGAAAAGAGCCCGTAAAGCCAGAAGAATGGCTGCTCTTTCCTCTGCTGGGGGGAACCTGCTGCTCCAGCTCTGCCCCCAGTTCCCTGCCACTGCCGAGTCCATACACGAAGAGCCCCAACCAGGTAACTAAACCTTTTTTCAACCCCAAGTCTTTCACTTGGTTATGATTTGGTTCTGACTCATTTGATGTTTCTTGCAGCTCTGCCAATATTGATCCAAGATGATGAGCCTGAGGTCCAACCCCAACCTCATGCCTCAGCTGACTTTGAAGAGATGGCAGAGGTGGGTGATGGCTTGAGCCTTCGCCCAAGAAAAGACAAAGGGGGCGAAGGCTCTAATGGCCGATATGCGGGGCCGTCTCAGCCTTTGGAAATGGCTTTCTGCCGAGCCAGCTGAGGAAACCCTGCCTCAGCCAACTGAATAGCATGACCCAAGTCTCATTGGGTTTTCAAAAGGTGATTCGGCTGTGGACCCAGCCATAGCCAGGAAAAGTGGCTGTTTCTGCCCTTGGATCAGCAGAAGTTCAAAGCAACCCCCTGGGAGAATCTAAGGGAAGTCCTCCATTCTAACATTGCTCTGGTAAGTACATGCAACTTTTTTTTGTGTTCATTTGGTTTCACTTGTCTTTTTTCTCACTTTGTTATCCTGATAGGTCCAAGCCCAAGAGTTGGAAGCCTTGGCTCGTGGAGAAGAATTTTATGAAGATCTCCAAATCAAGTCCCGGGAGCTTGAAGAGGCCAATCAGCAGAGAGATGGGCTGATTCAGCAAGTTAATACTCTACAAGCCGAGGTCTCCACATTCCAACAAAGGGCGGAGGATGCAGAGATGAGGTTGGCCACTTCCAACTCCAAGGTGGATGAGTTGGGAACACAAAGTGGTCGACCTGGAGTTGGCTTCTACCCATCTCTGACTGATATTGAAGTTTTGAAGAAAGAGAAAGCTGAGCTATTGCAGAGGAGTAACACTTTTGAAGAGCAGCTAGATCAACTACGTCAACAATTAGCTGAGGCTGAGGTCAAAGCAGTTGCTGATTTTAGAAAATCCCAGATGTTTGACGAAAACATGATACTGCTGCAAAGTTCAGCTATGGAGGTCGGCCAAACAAAGGCCATTGACGTTTGCTCAGAGATTCATCCTGACTTAAACAAGGAAGATCCTCGACTGGCCAAACTTTATAACCCAACTGCCGTCCAAGAATTTAATGATCAATTCCAGCGATTCTTGGAAGGAGCTGACTTGTACGAAGATGAAGAATAGTCGTAGGATTTTTCTTGTAATATTGCTGAGCAGACCTCAGTAGTTTGTACTTAATCTTTCATCAATGAAAAATTCTAAGTATTTTGCAACTTATAGCTTTCCTTTGTTCTGTTCTTTCGTTCCAGAATTTCTGCTAAGTTTTTTATTTCCAAACTTAGTGCTGCAGAGATCCAACGTCGGCCTTGACAAACTTAATCAATCCAACTAAAAATGAATTAAGTCACCAAGCTTTAAAATATAGAATAAACCTGTTTATCCTGCCGAGCTGAGCCAAGAATTGGCTAAGAATGAATCTGGCTTGAGATAATAAACTTGCTCTGCTTCAGTCGAGATTCAATCCGAATAACACTTAGTAATAACCTAAGTTTTTAATCCAACTTAACCGAAGAGCTCAAGCTGAGATAAAATCTTTTGGCCCAAGTTTCCATTGTTGCGGCCGAGATGTTATAATAGTAATTTCTTGAACTTTTACAGAGCTGATCTGGACTCCAGGATCTGTTCTGCTTAACACTTCTTGGATTCTTCCAAGTATTGACTGTTGAGTCATGCTCTTATAGGATCTGGACTCCAGGGTCTGCCCTATATATTGCGGCCCGGGTTTCCCTTGTAGTGGCCGAGATGATTATGTTCAGTAAAGTTTTGAACTTTCGTAGAGCTGATCTGGACTCCAGATATGCTCTGCTAAACATTTCTTGGTTCTCCCAAGTGTTGACGAATAAGTCACTAACTCTCATAGGACCGATCTGGACTCCAGGGTCTGCCCTATATTATATTCTTCTGCTCAGCAATTCTTGAACTGAACTTTTGTTGAGCCGATCTGGACTCCAGGATCTGCTCCACTGAATGTTCTTTGACTCTTCTCTGTATTGGCTAATGTCATTTATTCTTATAGGGCCGATCTGGACTCCAGGGTCCTGCCCCATAATATGTTTTTTCTGCTCAGCAATTCTTGTTCTGAGTCTCCACTGAGCTGATCTGGACTCCAGGATCTGCTCCCGTTGGATATTTCTTGGATTCTTCCAAGTGTTAATACTGATGAATCATAGGACCGATCTAAACTCCAGGGCCTGTCCTATATTATATGACCCAGGTTTTCCTTGTAACGACCGAGATATGTCTGATCAGCAATTCTTTTGTACTGAACATCTTTAAGAAAGACTGATCTGGACTCCAGGTTCCGTCTTGCTGAGGTGTGAAACTTGTCACCTTCAAGATTCCTTTAAGATAATTAAATAGCGAATAGTTGAGTCCCCAACGTGGAAGGACATTTAGCCCGAGCTGAAGCCTTGCTAAATTAGAAGGCTAAAGCATTGGGAGAATTAAGGTAAAACCCTGACAAGCCTTAAAGCCGAGGTGAACCTTTGCCGTGGTTGGAAAGATACCATATTACTTCCTTTACCTAATGAGCCATAAGAGAGAAGTCACCGAGGTGGAAAACTTGTGTCCTGAGCCCCCTTTATGAGCCATAAGGCAGAGATTGGCTAGACGCGAATCTTGTCGGGCCCCAATTCTGTTACAACTCATAAAGTGAGCGTCAGGTAGGCACAGAGCTTTCTTACACCTAAATGAACCTCTCAGTATGAACCATAAGGTGAAAAGAAGATAAATATGCCCCCAAGCCAGGTTAAGTAACTGTGTCTTGGCCGAACTGATCTGGACCAGACATATCTCCAAATAGGTGCGCCGAGCTGAGACGACTGAAGAGCTTGATTAAGATATTGGAAGTTTAAATCCTATTTGTCGATAAAAAGCACTGCTTAATATATAGACAACTCTTTTGCAAATAGCAAATTTGTAATAGCCATTGAAAAAGGTATTCAAAGTACATTTACATACGTGAGGATTTTGAATACACTAGAAAGGTGAGACATGATTCTTTTGTGAGCCTATGCTTTTAGATCAACCGTATGCTTTCGGAGACTCAGAATCTTTGCTCATCTGAATCTGAATCCTCATCTACTGGCGACCTGTTCCGATGTTCAGGTCGGCAATTTTCATCCGGAGGAGGCCTGCTAAAGTCCAGCCTGTTGTGCAGCCTTGACCTCGGATTATAAAATCGATGAAGGTGGCCGAGCTCGATCAGACGCCCGATCTCTTGGCCGAGCTGCCTGCAGTCTTCTGTATCATGCCCAACATCATGATGATAAAGGCAGTACAATTGATGGTTCCTCTTGTGGATTGGCCCTATAAGGGGGTTGAGACTCTCTTGCCAGGTCCTTCTTCCTCATGTAGGAGAGAACATGAGCCTTTGAGGCCAACAGAGAGTTTTTCTCTTTTCCTCGGCCCTCCCAACCGAACATTGACAAAACGCCTTTCCTGTGCTTGAGCTCTGCCTTTATTGTCAACTTCTCTGCCATGTTTGAATGGCAAGCAGCGCCTTTTGTGCGTGTTTTAAGTGCTGGTGACTAGACCTTTGTCCTGAACGTCTAGCTTCAGACATTAATTCGGCCTGAAGCCGGAGATGATAATCAGGCCGAGTTGGGAATATTCAAGGGGTTCTTCTGGTGGAAGAGAATTGATGGGATGGAACCCGCTGGGTCCCACCGCGGAAGCTTTTCCCTTCATCTCTTTCACCATAGCTTGGAACACACTTGGATTTTGAGCCACATAACATATGACCCGCATATGCTCCTCATAAGTGAAGGCAACAGGACTTGAAGAATTTCCTGGCTCTGAGGAACACTGTTCCCGTTTGTTGTTGAGGAAATTTTTGTCTTCTCTTGGATGTCATAGGTCGCTTGGACCATTTTCCATCCTTTTTATCCATCTTTCCAACGATGAGTGGGTAGAATCAATTCCAAGAAAGCCCTGAAAGGCTGTTTTAAAGAATATGAAGGCAAGAGTGCCCTCCTTCTAGCGCCAAATGATGAGACCAGAATTGTTCACCGGATGGATCAGAGATGACCCGAGTTGTGTGCCGTTAATCTTCTGTCTAAATCCGTCAATGGAACCTGAGAAGGAAGAAAAACGTTAGAGGTCCCAGGACGCTGCCCCGGGAAAACTCTCCGACGCTTAAGTCAGTTATGGGTGTTTTGAGTAGGCAATTTATGATGGAATAAGGTTTAGATGAAACCTGTAATAAGATCTCGCTGAGTATTTGGCTGTTTGTGTTTTGGCCGAGATGGAGTTCATAGACGAGAGCTCCGAAACGCATGCGGCCGAGCTGAACAAAGATTATTGTTGATTTTGCCTTAACCATTTTAATAGGCTTGTCTTGGCTAAAATGCAAGATGACCGAGCAGAAGTTGTCTCAATCCTTGATTTGTTGCTGACTGTTTGTTGACTAACTGAATATTTTTTGGCTCATCACCGCCGAAGAATGGAGTTGCCGCCGGAGAAGATGATGCACTGAAGATAAAAGGAGAAAAGGAAGAACTTTTTGGCCAGAGAAGGAGGCAATGCGAAGGAGATGCTATTTTCGCCGGAGAAAATGGTTAGGGATTAGGGTGCGTTCGATTTGGGGAAGGAGGGAAAGGGGGTAAATGGCGGAAATCCTTGGGCGGGGGGTTTTTTTTTGTGGTAACACGTGTCACTTTTCTATTGGTCAGCTTTAAAAAAAGTTTTTTTAATAAGACAGATTGAACACGTGGCGAGTTCTGATTCGCGGCTTTATTTTTGGCCTCATATTCAGCCTACCCTGATCCCACCCGATCAAAATCACATGGTGACAAAAGTAAAAAGTTAAAATGATACTCCGCAGTTTGTCAATAGTACGGTACATTACACAATACAGTTTTGATAGACGTTGGTGTATAGTTTTGAACACGGTAATAAAATGATTTTTGTTTAACTAATATATATTTTTTCTCTTTATCCTGTTATGAACTAGGGTTTAAATTCCACCCGCCATTAAAGCACCTTACTTTACGCTCTACAAGTGTAGTGTGGAAATGGCGAAGGCTGATGAGAATCCGACAACCGCAGCTACTCCAAATTCCAAGCCGTCAATGCCTTCCCCAAACCCACCTGATCACAATAACAAGAACAACAATAAAAGCCAGTCTCCAATTTCTGTAAATTCGCAATCAAGTTCATCGCACCCTAAAAATGATGCCCTTCTTATTACCCCTCCAACGAACCCAGAGGAATATATTTTCTCCGTCTCTGCGAAAATCGCCTCTCAGCCTCTTCAGTTCTCCGATCCTGATGTCTGGGGAGTTCTCACCGCTATTTCTGATAAGGCCCGCAAACGTCGTCAGGTTGTACTTTCCCCCCCTTAAAACAATCACATTTCTATAACTGTTGCTGTTTGTTTCATTGATCCACCATCCCTTTTTTACTTGTGTCTATTAAGTTATCTTTCCTTGTATAAACAATCTACTTATTCTTTTTTCTAGTGGTTACTGGTCAAGGTTTAAGCTTTATGGTTTCTGATTGGCACTAGTTTATTCTTTTACTAGTTACTGGTCAAGGTTTAAACTCTATGATGTTTGATTGACAGTCTACTGAAATTATGAATTGTCCCACTTGCTTGACACATCTTTCTAGTGGTGAAAAGTTAATTGTTGACTGTCTTAAGGAAAGTTCAATTAAGATGTCTGGTGTTTACTATTCAAGGTTTTAATGTTATGCTGTTTATTGGCTTTAGTGAAATTTCTGATGCTTTCTGTCTGCATCACGAATTCTTTTCACCGGTGAATGTTGATTGTTGACTGTCTCGAAGGATGTTGAATTAGGATTCTGGTAAACTATTTAAGTTTGTGTTAGCTTTGTTCTTGCATTATCAGGTATTTGCTGCTTGCATTTACCAGGACATCTTGTATACATCCCTATTCCTTCATTTTGTGTGTTTTAATCACTGGGTTGGTTTTAGTATTTGTACAGGAGTTCTGTTATTAGCCATATTTCCTTTGTTTAAGGATTCTCGTGGGATTTCCCCGGAGCGTAATTTTCTTTAGAATTCTAGAGAATGGATCTTCAAAAAAAAAGTCTTAACTTTTTTATCCATGCGGGAACTTTCTGACTTGGAAATTGCTTGGCAGGGCATGAATATGCTGTTAACATCTGATGTACATTGCATAGGCCGTTTAGTGGAAGATGTGCGTTTTCAGATAGTAGCACCAGCTGTTAGTGCTTCTCACTGCAGAATTTATCGTAAGGTGGTTGCTAATGGTGATGCAGATAATTCTTCTAGTGCCTGCACCTCTGCGTTCTTGAAAGATTGTAGGTAGTACATTTTTGTTACAGAACTCATTTGACGCATTCTTCATGTTTATGAATTATGCTTACTCACAGTCATTACATGTTCCAGCTAAGAATGACCCCCAAAATTTTTGAAAGCTACATTGTCTTCGCTCCTAGTAATAAGGAAGTTTCCAATATAAGTTCCATACTGAGATATTGAAAGGGCCACTGAAAGAAGAGCAATCTGACTATTACCAAGGCCAAGGAGTTCGCTATATCAACATTTTTGTGCTCCTTTCCCTCGATAAATTCAGGATATGGAGTGGCATTAACCTGTTACTGAGATGGTTCAATTTGATAGCCTTGTCGATGGTTCAATTTCGTAGTTTGCACGACGACTGGAGATATATAAAAAAATAGTTCTGTAAGGGTTTTGTTTTCAATATCTGTACTGAAAACTGATATAGTAAATTACAATCATGTCTGCTTCTATTCTACACTTCTATTCACAAAATAGACACATGGTTGTAAATTTCTAATAACTACGTTGCAATCCCTGACTAGGAATTCTCTCAGTTGAAAAGTGGGTGATTTTCTGTTGAAATTAAAATAGACGCACACTTTATTATATTGACAAAATATGCCTATCCCCTTCTCCCACTTCGCAAATACACACACACACACACAAGAAAAGAAAGAAAGAAAAAGGGAGAGAAACTATGCCTCTTTCATCAATTTCCAGACTACCTCAAGATCTGACTGCCAATGATCTTTTGCTTATTGGCATTTTAGTGAAGAAAATTTGCTATTGCCTTTTTGCATGAAGTTATCTTGATCTCGTATATGATGGCAAGTATAGAGTGGAATGAAGTGACATGGTTACACATGTTTGATCTCTATGACAGTGA
This sequence comes from Eustoma russellianum, assembly GCA_036186865.1. Taxonomy (NCBI): domain Eukaryota; kingdom Viridiplantae; phylum Streptophyta; class Magnoliopsida; order Gentianales; family Gentianaceae; genus Eustoma; species Eustoma russellianum. Next base: position 24,420,676 of record AP025073.1, on the reverse strand, counting down.
CAAATCCATGTATATAATTGAGTGGGTACCAACCTGGACGCACGCTAGTGCAGAATCTTCAGTAAAGGCCACATGAAGAATGAAGAAGGAAGTGTCTAGACTTATGAGGAGATGAGTATTGCAAGGAATAGGTAGTGGCTAATTATATAGATGAAGGAGGAAGATAAATTATGGGGAAAGAATGAGAACGGAGGAAGAAGAAAGTAGGAGACAACAGGGCTCCGGCATATGGCAGTGTTTTAAGGGTTGGACAGAGACTGAGTGAAACTTTAATGGGATGAATGGTCTTTGAACGTGTAATTTGGGAAACTGACCTGAGTGTATGTTATATTCCAATGAGTTTGTGGCGCACAATTTTTGTTGGCTAATGTTGAGGGTGCTATTGTTAGATCCCTTATTCTGTGAACGGTTTAGTTGTAGTAAAAAATTTAACGGGATACCAGCTGCTTGGCCAAGAAATGAGAGTGGTAAATATAAGTAGCCTTTATTCTTTTTTTGTTTACATTTTGGTAATTAGCTCTTTATGTTTTCGATTGCCAGCACTAACGGGACGTACCTCAACTCAAAAAAGTTGAATAAAACTAGCTCCGAAGCAAAGCTTTGTCATGGAGACATCATCTCAATTGCACTGGCTCCACATAATGGTAAGTGGGGACGCTTCTAATTGTGATGTTCGTCTTCTCCTTCTAATGCATCAGAAGCTTGGAATATTTTTTAGTATGTTCTTCACTATCCTGTAAAGGATGTTGGAGGAAGCATTCTTGTAGTATCTTTAACTTTGTGTCATAAGCACTTCATTGCTTCTTTAGGTTTCTTCTCTTTTTTCCGAAGCACATGTTACATTTTTTTTCCCGATACGGCTTCATGCTTAATGATCAGTGCAATCAATTAGTGAATGCTTTCTTTGGATCTTTTGTTCAAGAGTCTCTTTAAAATGCCGTTCCTTGGCATAATCTTGTTCTGTAATCCTCTTGATTGATTGATTACCCAGCCTAGGTCTTGGTAAAACTGGGAACAATTTTTGGATCTTGTTTCCTTGTATTCTTCAGACGTTTTCTGCAGGCTCAGTTTTGGGATTATTGTTATTGTCATGTTACTATTGTTTATTTAATTTTTTGGTGGTGGTATTTGAGATTTGTTTTGTTTATTCTTGATAGAACTTGGAATCACTTACATGGTTGGAAGCAAAATCTCCTGAAAAGAAGTGCAGAAAATTTAGAAAATACCTATCACAACCTATAAAAAATCTTAAGATCAATATCTGATGTCAACACATTGCATCCAGTTTACCTTTGCCAGTCTCTAGCTGCTCACGCACAGCCTAGCATTGTTCAGTATCCCCTGTGCCACAGGCTGAGTTTTTTCCCCCCTGCGACGAATACAAACCTCATGTTTCTTTATTGTCAGATGCCATACACAACTACTGAAAACTTCAACCACAAAGTTCTTTATGAAATTTTCTTCGCACTCCTGCACTTGGTTCCAGCGCTTACTCAGAGATAGGAGGCTTTTCAGCACCCGGTACCACATTCTCTTAGGGGAACTGAAACAAAAGATGTTCAGGTGCTGCTCAGAGTGCTTTGCCACGGCAGCACCGGTTGGAACCAATGATATACCCCTTTCTGAAGGGTGTCTAATGTACCGCATCATTTCCAGTATTCATCCTACGGAATCATTGCATGCCTTAGTATCCTGCTGTTCTAGCATCCATTCTACTGTGTATTTTGCCTCTATGAGCTTAGGGCACTTTTTGTAGTACATTTTTTGGATTTTGTGACCTTAAGCTCACGGGTTCGAGCAGCGGAAACAGCCTCTTGCACAAAAAGTGTAGAGTAAGGCGCTACGTACATCAGATCGCAAAGCGATCTGGCCCCTCTCCGGACCCTGTGCAAACGCAGGAGGGCTAGTGTACCGGGGACGCCATATCAATTCGTCCTCATGCTGCATATTCGGTATCTATTTGATTATGAACGTGTGAGTCTCTTTTTTTCTGCATATAGATCAGCCCCATCTATCCTTCTCCACCACCTTTGCTATTTTGGCATCAGCATCCATCTTAGTACTTGCTTGCTCAGAGAATTCTCTACTTAATTGGCCCAAGGGTTACAAAAGAAAGTAGTTGTGACATTCCTAACTGCAGTTTTATCCTTTTTCTATTGAACATAGATAGCTCTGACTTGAGCCAGTGTTTTGGGATTGCTTCAAGTATGACTAATCTAGAAAGCATAGTTCGTTTAGACAAGTGTACTTTTGATTGTGCGCCTAGAAGAAAATAATTGTCTTCTATATGCCTCTCCTAGCCCATCAACTGACTGATATGACAAATCAATGATGCTCTCTTTAACTTTGTACTAATCCTAATATGTCTCAATTTGCTTTATGAAGATGGTGCATATGCTTTTGTTTACCGAGAAGCGTCAAATTTCAATTCGCCGGTGGGTGCTGTTGGTTTGAAGAGAAAAGCAGGTATGCGGATGTATTGTATTACCACGTATCATTATCAGGATATTTTCCTGTTGCTAGATTCAAATTCTGCAATTTCTGCATATTTGAAAGCTGTTACACGCCAATTCACTTGTCCTTGGCTCATTCTGGTGAATTAACACGCTGAAAGGTTGTGGAGGATAAAAATGATATTCTGGTGTCCCTTTTATTCTGAAGATCCAATTTGTTATGGTCTGACAAATCTCCCTTCTGTATAAGCCATATTTGTTAGAGCTTCTATTGGTAATAAGTCTTCTTGCACGCCTGAATAACCCTAAGTGGGTTCTGTCTGCTGCTTTTTTTTGCTTAGGTGTTGGGTTTTGTCTAGGATGAATTACACTTCTGTGGTATTTATTCGTGGGGAAGTTGCTTGAAATTTAACTACTTTTCCATTCATGAACTTCCATCTAGATGATCCCGAATTTGAGACTAAAAGACTTAAAGGAATTGGAATTGGTGCCTCCGAAGGCCCAATATCTCTAGATGATTTTCGGAGTTTGCAACGATCTAACACGGTATTTGGCTTCCTCCTTTTTAGACCAGGTTGCCAATGCATTATTTATTATGTCGGATGTATTAGGTAAATGTGTTTATCATTATAATTTTATTCAAATTGTATTTGAATGATCAGGAGCTCAGAAAACAGTTAGAAGAGCATGTGGTGAAAATGGGTTCCTTACGCAGTGAATATCATTCAGCCACCCAGAATCATGAAAATGTAATTTTTCAATCTTTTATTTAGCAAACTACATTCTCTATGTGAATAGACCCTTAATCTCTCTCTTCCCCACGCCTCCCCTCTCTCTGTGTGTGCAGGAACTGAAAGTTCTAAAAGAGTCGGTTTCACAATTGTACCTTGGTCAGCTCAAAGAAATGGAGCAGTCAATTAAGGGAAAAGAGGAGGAGCTGATTGACTTGAAGAGAATATCATCTGAACAAAAACATGTTATGGATGAACTGAATGAAATAATTGGTGCACATAAGCAATCATATGCTGAAGCCAATGAAGTGATAAATAGGTTAGCCAAGGGAATCCACCTGCCTCCTTTCCTTCCATAGTCAGGTGTATGAGTAGATTTGTAAGTTTTGCCTTCAACAAGCAAGTTAATTTGTTGCCTGCCCTTGCTTATGATTTCAGGACTTCTCATATGGCATTCATTTCTGTTATTGTCTAAGCTCCCTATGTGAAAGCTTTTAATTTTATCAATCAGTTGATGGGCATGGAGAGGACATTTACATGATAATTATTTTATATTTCTTAAAATTTGGGTTCACAATACAATTTTAAGGTCATCTTTGCTTGGTTTAGCCAGAAGGCATCTATTTCCGAACTGGAAGCGTTATTAGATGAAGAGCGTGAACAAAGACGAGAAGAACGTGAAAAGGCGAAGATAGATTTGAAAAGCTCAATACAGAAAGTTCAGGCTGAGGCTCAGGAGGAAATGAAGCGACTGTCAGATGCTTCAACGAGACGCGAAAAGGAGCAGCAAGAAGTGATTGATAAACTCCAGGTCCAGCAAGAATCCAGCTATTAATCTTCTTTTCCTTTTCCATTTCATTTTTCTAAAATATATGCCCTATAAAGAGTTTGTTTTAAACATCTCAACTCAATTCCTCTTTCTATTTCTCTGTCATTACAGAACTCAGAGAAGGAAAGGTCTATGTTGGTGGAAACTTTGAGATCAAAATTGGTACTGTTTGCATTGTGCAGCTTCAAGCTGTGTGCCTTGTAAACCTTATGTTATTGGGTGAAAAGATGTTCATTCTTGTATTCCTTTTTCTATAATAGGAAGACACCAGACAGAAGTTGGTTACATCTGAGAATAAAGTTCGCCAATTAGAAGCTCAAATCTTTGAGGAACAAACAGCTTCTGCCAGTCGACAAAAGGTAGCTTGTTTCTGATTGTAAGAATTACGATTTCTGGACGTATGTTTCACCTCTGGTTCTTTTTGTGGCTACTAACTGTTATTTGTCTCGAACCTTTTTATTGGTAGAGAGTTGATGAACTTGAGCTTCAGACTAAACAGATGAGGAAAGAACTTCAGCGAGAAAAGGTAAGATATAGAAGTAAAGAAAAGTTTCCCCAGTTGCATTTTTTTTAAGGAGGAACGGTAAGTGATGTCTTGGGACTGTACAGTGATGTCTTGGGACTGTACATTTCTCCACCTTTTCACCTTTTCCGTGTCAGTGGGAGGTGTTGGCCATCCTGGTTGATCATGCCTCCCCAGGGTTTGAATTAGCTGAGCACTTTCAGATACCTGCTCATGGGATCCTAGCTTTTGTCACTTTAAGGGAGTTATCCCTCACCTGTCTGTCCCCCCTTGTTCTAGAAGTTTGAAAACATGTATCGGAATGAGAACAAGGATGGTATTACTTACAAAAAAAAAAAGAAAAGAAAAAGAGAATAAGGATGGTATTGACAAATAACATATCATCCTAAGTGTTATTATTTTTATTTTTGGGGTGTGGGTGGTGGAATTAGGGGTCGTATGTTTCCCAGGATGTAGAATTATCCCATCAAGTAAGGAGGGGTTGGTTCTGGTTTGATTGCTTATCCTGTGAATGAGAGTTACTTTTAACACCGACTTGAACAGACTCGGGGTCTCACTAAAATGCCGGAAGAAATCAGAGGGCAGGGAAATTTTGCAGCACCCCCTGCCAGTTTAGATTAGCTCATCAATTCAGACAACCCCCTGCCCCTCCCCTAAGAAAAGGGGGGTTTAGGGGGGGGGGGGGAGGAAAAATGTATCTAATCTGTATTCAAGCTGAGATATTTGCTTGCTCTTGGTAGCAGGCGGCTCGTGAGGAAGCATGGACCAAGGTTTCTGCTCTTGAACTTGAAATCAATGCTGCAATGCGTGATCTTGATTTTGAGAGGAGGAGATTGAAAGGCGCGAAGGAAAGAATTATGCTGCGGTAAGAATTGAAGATCAATCATCTCACTTGGATTTTGAGTAGTCTGTCTTGTTAAAGGATGACTTGGGAAATTTATTCTGAATAATCTTTTATAAGTTGACTTAAAATTGGTCATGGTATCGTTAGCAAGGTTTTATTTGATTTACTTGTATTTGTACTTTTCTCCAATTTTTTTTTGAGTTTTCCAGCTCAAATATAACTGATTTGTCACATTGGATGGTATATTTTTGTTGTCCGAAATGAACCTCAACCGTCTTTTTGTGATGGTGGAAAGCACAATAATTTTGGTTATTTATTTATTTATTACTTTTTTTGGGGAACATGTTTATTTATTTACTTAATAATTTTTATGGTTGGTAAGCATCGGATATATCTAGTGTAGTTATGCCCACCAAGTTATCCTTGTGAACTTCACCATGAACTTTGGACCCTATAGTTTTTTGGAGCAGATTTCTTTGAAGATGTTTGCTTCATTCGGAACAGCCTAAAAAGGGATTTGTTAAATTAGGAATATATTATATGTTTCTGTATGTTGATGTACTAAACGTAAATTCTTGTGCAGTCATTGCAAAGTAGGTTGCAGGAGCCGTTATCGTGTAAATGATTTTCTTGGTGGATTATCTGTTGTCACATGCAATCGAATGCTTATAATCCCATGGATGTTGACAGCATATTCTATCTTTATTGTGTCTTTTTAGGTCTTTCCAGGACTTTATCAAATGAAAATTATAATCTTGTGTAGATTAGATTACCTTTGTTATCTACTATTATAGTGCTTTCCTGAAGAATTCCAGTTTCTGTAGATAACTTTTTTGTGCTGTCTCCTTCACCAATTTTCTATCTAATCGTCATGCCTTGTGCCCTAAGTATTCAACAATTGTCAACCTAATATTTATGCCTCCTGTCCTAATTATGTTCCTTTTTGTGCTTAAATTTCAAAAATGCTAATGAAATCATACTTTTGGAGTATTCCTTTCTTTCAGCACTAATGTTGTTTTTCGTTGCTCGACTATGCACAGAGAAACACAGCTTCGAGCTTTCTATTCTACAACAGAGGAGATTCAGATTCTTTGTTCAAAGCAGCAGGAACAACTAAAGGCAATGCAAAGGACACTGGAAGATGAAGACGATCCTGAAAATGCATCAGTAGGGTTCTTACCCGTCAAAGAGTCATTACAAAGGGAGAAGGACGTTCACAAACTATTCCATAGGTCTGGCAAGTCAGTCTCGTGTACTTCAAGTAAGAGGCATGTCAGAGATCAAGATAAAATTTCTGTTGATGAAGCAAGTAGCACTGAGAAGCATGATTGCAATCTCAGAATAGAAGGCGATGACACCCAGGAGGTGGAATTCACTGGTGCTGAACTCCTTGCTAAGGGTGGGTTTGGATCTGGCAATGATGCTGTTGCTACTGCTCCTGTAGTAGATGTAGATCATGTTGACACGGAGAAATATCCTGAAGTTGGCGGTACTGACACCGCACCTGCCATGGACGGAGATCTTGTTCAAGCTGAAAGAGTCCTTGAGACTCAGAGTGCTGGGCTCAACGGCAAAGATGATATCGACTTGAACAAGTGCGGTTCATTTGTTGAGGACACAATGCAGCTTGACGATGAAATGCATGGTGGGACGGAGCAGCAGGGTCAACAAAATTCTCGTGTGAGCTTGCATAACTCTGAGTCTACCAATCCTCTTGGGGTTCAAGACCGAGTTGAGGACACACAAGCTGGAGGCAGCATTAGAACAGCAGATCTTTTGGCTTCAGAGGTTCCTGGGAGTTGGGCTTGTAGTACAGCTCCTTCTGTCCATGGAGAAAACGATTCTCCAAAGAGCAGAGACAATGATGAAGCTGCTAAACCTTGCTCTAACGCTGGTGACATTGCTGTTGATGGCCAACATCCCCCTTTGTCCAAGCTTCTTGCCGTCAGATCAAGCCACAAGCATCAGACACTAAGTGAGATGATTAGCAGAATTGCTCCAGATCTGAAGGATCAGTTCAGTTGTGTTGCAGGTAGTGATTCCAAGCAGAAGAGGTCGAAAGAAATCGATTCCGGGTCGGACACAGAAGGTTGCAGTGATAATAGCAGAGATAATAGTGAGGATGAACATGGAGAGACTTGTGAGAAAGAAAGAGATGATGAAAATGAGGATTCTGACAAGGGAATGGATGAAGATGATGATGAAGCTACTCAATGCGATTCCCCTTGATGGAATAAGCCAGAGTTATTGCTTTCCTAGCTAAAGTTGAATGTAGCTGTAAATAAAAAATTAATTTATACTGTAGTTTTTAGTTTGTACATGGTAGCCATGATTTGCTATTTTGTACTGTTGGAAATTGCATTCCTTTAGGTCATACATTACAACAACATTACCCAATTTTCTTAGGGACTCCAGCTTATTGCGGGAATATTAGAGGGTCGGATGTGCGCAATCTCATGTGTTAGAAAAACACATAGGTTGTTTTCCGATAACTTATAATGAAAATTGCGTCATGCTTTGTCAATCAACTTATACTTCACAATATAAAAATTGCAGGTAATTTAGTGATTCATTTTGTTTTATTTATAAAAACACAGTTAATTTAGTGATTCATTTTATTTTATTTCATCATATTTCAAAGTTAAATAGAACGTGTTATTAACTCCATTAGAAATGAAAAGACTGTCATACATTATTTATTCGAATTAATCAAGAGATGATTTAAGTCGAAAATACTCTCGTCCGTGGCATAACTTGAATTTCAAAGCGAAATATTCTCATCGGTTGCAAAACTAGATATTTTTTATTTTTATTTTTTGATCCCTTAGGTATGGTATTCTAGTAATATTCACTTACAAAAAAGGTATTCTATTAATATTGCATAAAAGTCGTTTCTGGTGTGCTAGACTCATGTGTTTACGTAGGGTTCAGAGAGTGCACGGATCATTTCGCGATCTGATGTACGTAGCCTTAACTACAGTTTTTTGTACAAGATGTTTCCGCAGTTCGAACGCCTATATAAGGCGCTTCATGTGTTAATGTCTAAAACAGTACACTTTGAATGCTTAACAAGGCTCTTCATGTGTATCACAAAGTCAAAAGTATTTTTTCTCCCAAAATGGACACGTACATCAAGCAACTTTCTGATAAAAGTCAGAACCACTTCGAACAAGCATGAATGCTGAGATTAGGCTCTTCATGTGACTTCGAACGCATTCAGCTGCCCACATAAGGCGCTTTATGTGACATCGAACGCCTGTTCAATTTCATATAAAGCGCTCTATGTCACATTGAACGCCTGTTCATTAAATAGATAAGACGCTTCACGTGACCAACGTCACAAATGTATTATGCCTTGTTTTCTAATGCTTACTTGACATTTGTACCCTCTCTTTTAGTGCTATTTTCACATGTTCTCTCTCATCCTTGAAAGAGTGATCTTTCCTCTTTAAGCTTTCAACAAGAAGCTTCTCCAAGAAGCTTGCAACCATCCAAGAGAAGATTTCCAATGACGAGGACATGCCATCACAAAAAGACAGTCCATTATTGGCTCTGCATGGACTTTCAAACGGCAGAAAATTCAAAGAAGATTAAAAGAAGGGTTTCATCCATTTTCTTCTCCAACTTTCTACCATTCAAACTCTCAAGTTTCTCTCTAGTTTTCAAGCTCTCAAAATAGTTGTAATCTTGTATATTTTACTTTATTGTTGAGAGTTGTGTTGTAAAATAAGAAGAAGGGTCTTCTTCTCAGTGAGTGAATATTGTGAGAGGCTGTGTAGATTGTTGGTCAAGAAGCTAGGGTGCTTCTTGTTTGAGAAATCTAAACCTTGGAGGGTTAGTTGATAGTATGGTGGTGCATTATACTCCCTACAAGAATTCTTTGAAGGCAAAAAAGTTCTTTGGAAGCTACACTTCAAGGGGTTAGTTTTCTTAGCGGTGGTCTAGGCGTGTGGCCTAGTTTTTCCATTGTTGTTGATTTTATTTTGGTTGTTGTTTCCCTTCATAGAAATAACGATCCCCATTCAAAATCCTTTTTGTGAAAAATCAAGAAGGCAAAGGAGTAGAATTATTTGACTTGAACCTCTATACATCCTTGTGTTCTTTACGTTTCCGCAAAGTTTTATTCTTTTCAAGAATACATCCAAGTATTGGTTGAACTCAAAAATAAAAAATATTCAAACTTGATGAACACACTATTCAATCCCATTTCTAGTGTAATCTAAGGGACCTAACACACTACCATTGCCTATTTGCGGTGAAGACCCCTTTTCAGAAGTTAACAATCTCCTTTTTAAGAAGTCTGATAGTATCCCCGCACATCTGTTAGTTCCTGTAGAAGTTACTTCGTCTGTTTCAACTTTTTGGGAAATTAACTTAAACAATGGTGTACTTCTGGCCGCTTTGCTGATTTATCTTAAATAAAGCTTGTTTTCCCTTTAAGAAAATAAAATAATTTAACAACCACCCATATTCTTTCTCCTTTACTAACAGCATTGTGGACTCTAAAAGAATTGCATGAACTTGTTGAAGAAGCTTCATCATGCTGGAAATTATATTTAAAGAACAAAAAACTAGTTTCAAGAAGAAGCAAAAAAGCAAGAGTAAGTATAGAACAAAAAACACAGCAAATATCTTATGACAAAGAAAAGCAGACATTTTAATTCTATAAACTTAAATCGCTATATCTTTTGCCGGAAAAGGCTACCGAATTTAGAAAAATTAAGTACTCTCAACCGGACTAACTCTAGAGCAACTTGTAAGGTTGCTGCTTTGTGATTATGAGGTCACGAGTTCGAGCCGCAGAAACCATTTCTAAAGTTGCGTACATCAGATCGCGAAGTGAACCGACCTTTCTTCGGACCCTGCGCAAACGCGGGAGCCTAGTATACCAGGATGCTCTAAATACTTCCGGGCTAAAACATTTGTGAGATGGATTTAACCCCACAAGCTTAATTAATTTTTTTCTTTAAAGGTTCAACCGGTAAGATTCTTGTTTAATAAAGAAAAAAAGATTAAAGAAAAGGACGATGCCAAACGTGGCATATTCGGACGTATGGAATAGTAACGTTCTTTTGCAGCTAACGTGAGGCTCTTTTCAGCCAGATAGGTTAAGGATTATACCTTCATATACTATACTTTTTCTGGATTAAAATATAGGAGACAAATTGAATTTATCTCCTCTCCAACAAATTTGGTAGACCACAAGACCTCTGCTTTTTTCTAATAATTTTTTTTCCTTTAAATTTCTTGTTTGCTGTTGCTGACGTAATTATTATTTCTTTCGATATTTTCGATGTTAATGCTCGAATTTATCATCTTATTCTTGGATATAAGTTCGTTAAACTTACGCAAAATCCTTCTTCTTGTTTTACCCATCCAAATCTATATAGAAATACACCTCAATTCACTAAGCTCTCAGAGCCACAATCTGCACTTTGTATCTTGGTCAATGCTTGATGTGTGTGTCTATATATATATATATGTGCGCCTGAGCATGTGTTGTTGTAGCACCTCGCTCTCGAATCCTAGCATCGGAAACAGTGTACCCGCCGTAGTCTACTACGAGAACTATAAGACGTCGTTCAAACTTCTCACACGTCAAAAATAACGTAGAAATTTTTTCGCGGAAACGATAATTAAAAATTTATATTCAATTCATAAATAATCCCAAAATATAAATAAATCAGAGTTTAGGGCTGAGGAAACCCAATACGTTAAACGAAATAAATGTGAAAACCATCAAGTATTCTCCAAAGAAATATCTTCAAGCTCACTTGCCCCAGTTTAAACAGTCAGACTCGTCCTCTACGAAAGTGTACTCGTACTCGGCTCACCTGTGGGAGGATAAGTGGGGGGGGAGGGTGAGTCATTTGGGAAAATCACTCGTGGGTTACCCGTCTAATCCCAGAAAGAACCATAATTACAATAAATGTACAAATAAATAAAACAAATAAAACATACCTGATCCGATCGCGACGTAACCATATGATAAATACAATAAATGCACAAATAAATAAAGCAAATAAAACATACCTGATCCGATCACAAAGTAAGCATAACATTAAGCAAATAACACATATCCGATCCGACTTGCAAAGTAAGTATCACGGTAAACAAATATAAGATCATCACAAACCCAAATGCAACGCGCAACTTCATGATGCATGCTCCTTCCCACTACCATGTCACACATCCAATCGTATCAAATCACACGTCATGCTCCTTCTATCCATGGATGCAATGTATGTCCCGGGGTCCTAACATACGCTCCGTAACGTGGAGTCAGCTCACACGCTCCGTGACATGGAGTCAATGCACACACGCTCCGTAACGTGGAGTCAACGAACACACGCTCCGTAACGTGGATTCACTCGCCCCGAAGGGATGCACGTGCCACGAATGCTGCACACCTTCACACTTCCGTTTGTCCTATGTTGCTTGCTCCGTCCTATATTGCGTGGGGTTCATTACTGTATTTTATCTTCTACCGTTATTTTATCTTTATATACTTTATTTTAGGTTTCTACACTTTATTTTATTTTTCCTAGACCCTCAAGCACTTCAATCTTTTGTTAAATTATTTTGATCTTCCCCTACTATTATTTGTTTTCTTGCTTTAATTTCATTTTCTTCACTGTCCATTTCCTCGCCCTTTTTTTCTTTATTTCAATTTTATTTTAATTTATTTAATCGGTTTCTAAATTCTTCTTAATTTATATAATATTATTAATATTATATTAAATTATTTATTTAGTTTTACCATTTTTTCCTTTTGCTGACCATAATCTGACCCCCCCTTTTTTAAATTTATTTTCTATTTTATTTTGTACTAGATTTACTTTATTTTATTTGATATTATGTTAATCAAATTTTGTTTATTATTATTATTATTATTATTATTATTATTATTATTATTATTATTATTATTATTATTATTATTATTATTATTATTATTATTATTATACCTTAAAACAGCCAACATGCCCCATTGATATTTCTGACCTTATTTGCTCCAGCCAGCGGCCTGGCCCTAAAGCAGTCTGCGGCCCACTGGCGCCCAACACAAAAAAAAAAACAAAGCCTTTATGTTTTTTTCTTTCTTTATTCCTGCGATTTTGGGCCTCTCTTGTTTTCCATCCTGGCCCTTATTGCTCCAACAGGTCTGGCCCGCTAAGCATTCTGCTGGCCGCCACTCCCCTCTTTTTTTCTTTTTTAATTAAAATTCTAATTTTCTTTAAAAATTCATAACTTCTTCGTTTTAACTAGGGCTGAAAAAAATTTATAAAAATCGGACCAAATAACTGAACCGCACCAATCCAAACTGTTTAAAACCGAACTATGGTTTTACAGCCGATTTATATAGGAAGGAAAAACCAGACTGTTTTTCCCGGTTTGGTTTCGGTTTTAAACAATTAAAACTGTTTAAACCGGACTGGACCGATTTACCATAATTATATCTTAAATATTATATATATTAATCATAATATATATCAATAGCCCACTTTGCCTAGAAACTTCTATCTTCTCTCATTCGTACAGTACCCAACCCAACCTAATTCCCAATTTCCCAACTGCAGCGCTAGTCGCTACCCTAATTTCCTCTTCTACTGTTCTCCATTTGTTCCAATCTCCATTTGCCCATTCTATGATTCTAGTCTCTGTCTCCATCATGTGCATTTGCTCCTTCCAATTTCTGCACTCTACAGCGCAGCAGCGGACAGCAAACGATAAAGACTTCAGTAGCGGTGCAGCGGATAGGCGGATAGCGGTGCAGCGGATCAGTTAGTTTCTCTGTTAGCTTCCGGGCGGTATTTTGCTTTGATGTTGAGCTAGTTCTTCTTCTTTAATGTGGTGGCTAAGAAACCATTGCTTGTACATTTTCTGTAGCTTCCTTAGCATTTCAACTCTTGGCTTTTCGAGTTTTCCTTCTTCTTTTGGTATTCATACAATAGAATCACCTTAAAGGAAATTTGTAGCATAGTGGTAGAGGTTTTTGTTGTCCTCAGCGTGTCCCTAATAAGTACAACAAAAATGCAAGGCTTTCTTTAATCCAAATGAATAACGTGGTAGCTGCCATGCTTTTGATGTCTATATCTTGTTAGCACTGGAAAGATTATCCCTCTTCCTTTAAAGTCGTTTGGTCCTCTTTTAAAGTCGTCTCATCACTGCATCCACCATCCTGTTGCATTCTAATCATTCTCATATTCAATTAATTGAGACTCAAAAGGGAAGCCGCATGTCAACCATTTGAAACAAGAAGCTCAAAGAGAAGAACAAGAAACAGAAAGATGGCCTGAAGTAAAACGACACGCATGCGCTTGAGATTTTTTTGGACTTTTTAGGCACTCTGAAACCGGAGTAAATGAAAAAGAAAGCATTTAGGGGACCAAATGGTTTTCAACTTTTTACCCTCTTTGTTATTTTAGTTTACAAATAATATTTTCTTAAACTCTTAATTTCTACAAATTTGTAATGTTGTATTTGTTTGCAGTTTGCTTACACCTCTTCTGACAGTTGTGTTAATGAATCTTTCAAGGGAATGTAGTGTCTTGTAAAAGTAGATTACAAACTGGGAAAAACCGTAACCAAACCAAACCAAACCGAACCAGTCAAATAGTTTGTTGACCGGTTTGGTCCAGTTTCGGTTTCTTAATTTACAAACCGTAACTATCAGTTTAGTTGGTAATGTGTCTGAAAACTGGCCGGACCGGACCGTGTACACCCCTAGTTTTAATTCCGATTGACCTCAAGGAGCATCTCTTGCACTTAGACATGTCAGCGCGTGTCCAGATACGCCGTCAGGGGCCGCGCGTGGGCCCCACACACCGCCCCTGAAACGCATGCGTTTTTCGCACGCGCCGTCATCCAGAGCCGTTTTTCAACTTTCAGATCAATTCCGACCTAATTTCTGGGCTATGTGACCTATTTCTAAGGCTAATCATGCAATTCGTCCTCTATTCGGATAAAAATGAAATCTTTTTCATTAATTTTCGACCGCACAATCAGCACCAATTCATGCACATATAAACGCACATACCAACATCATATATTATATGCATACGAAGACATAAAGAAAATAACACATAGAAATTTATTACAACTACGGCCAATCCGAGAAGAGGGGAGGGTAACCTACCTTTTCGGATGAATTTCCTACTTACGCTTTTTCTCCTCCCTCTCCCTGTGTGCTGGCAGAGATGGGTGCAACAAAGGTATAGCTCATTGTATATGCCTAAAGTAGATGGCCCAAAATCAATGTACTAATTCAAGAGTATATACCCAGTTGGGATTTTATCATCACTGCAATTGTGAACTAATGGCCTGTTGAAAATAGCAAGCAATATGGTTGCTGTTTCTTCCTTTTGCTGGGTGGGCGGCAGGGTAGATTTTAGGTTTTTTTGGCTCTTTCTTTTTTTTCTCTCTCAATTGTGTAGGCTAGCTATATGTATATATTTATAGATAAATAGTGATTTGATTTCCTATTAGATATAGGTAGTATATGTAAAGTATATCTTGTAGGAAGTTAAATTCATACTTATATCTCTTATTTCAATCTAAATGCTACTTAATAGGTGTTTAGTATATCTTATATTTATTATAGTTTTCTTTTCTTTTTTACTTGTTTTACTTTCATTTCATTTACTCTTATTTCCTTTTTCCATGTTACCCCCTAAGATTCCGGGATGTAATATTCTTCCTCCCTTACAATAAGTCTCGTCCTCGAAACTTGCGTGTTACGTGATCAATAACTTAGTATAATACTACTTAGTTCATTTACCTAGTGTATATCACGATTATCATCCTGTCAACCTCACGTTTCGGTTGCTCAGTCTTCAGATTTCACTCACGCTACTTAGTCGTGTTTCATTCAACTTATACAACTGTAATCTACAATTTCGATTTCTCAAACTAATCGTGTATGATTCGCCTCTAAAATAAATAAATGACTAAATATCCATTGCATGCTCCAATATGGTAATGTAACCGTTACCCATCTACGTCACAGGACTAAGTCCTCGAAATTCAATTCTTATACACTTGCCACCTAGCTCTATGATCATACCGTTACTTTTTCAGAGATATCATCAACAACTTAGTATACGAAATATGTGTATGAACATGTTTTTTTTAAATGCAACTTATGTAACCATAATTTTGAATATAGTTTTAACTATTTAAAATAATATCCATCTTAATTTTTGTAAACACAAAAACCGAAATATCGTATATTTGTTTTCACAAAGCGATGTCTAAAATTACCACTTATAAGAATAATGGTACAACTTATTTTGCAAAAGTATTTCAATAAAATCATATTAAAACAATTTGGAAACTCGCCAAATGTATAGTGTCGTAAAACAATCTGAATACAGTACTTTCCTTTTCTAAAGGAAGCATATATTTTGGAAGCTATTTTTTTGACTTTGCAAATTAAATAAGTTCACTGCAAGCGGGTAAATAACTTCGAAACTTTTAATGGATCAAATGCTTGCAATTACCGATAGTCGACAAGTAAGATTAATTTGGACTAAAAATAGAAGTAACAAAACGGAAATTTGAAATATTGTGTAAGAAATATGTATAAACAATCATTTTTGGAAGAACGTCAATATTTTAAAAATTTTCTCTTTCCTTTTTTTTAATGTTATCAAAAGAGTTGAAATTTTACTATTTTGATTTACAAGTACGGAACGAATTTAGCTTCGTAAAGTTTAGTAGACTATGAAAAGATTGAGACTCAGTAAGGTATTTTCGAAAACCATTTTTTTGACCATGTAAAATATAGTTATACCTTAGTGTACATGCTCATATAAAGTATTTATCTGCTTGAAAATGATAGTCCAACACTTTGTATAATCTTTCTAAGTCATTCTTACTATCAAGTGAAATCCACCTATGTACTGTTTCTTATATGTCTAACCTTCGCCTACTAGGTTCAAGCCGAATATTTCGGTGTTAACACTTAACCCATAATTTTGCAATGATATATCATTCCAAGGTACATACTATAGTCGATTCTCGTCTGTCGCTATCGATCAATACCTCTATTGAAACTAATTTTGTCGACCTATTTTGATAACACTACATTCAACATCTTAACCCTAGATTATATATTCCTTCATAAGTTATCTCTTACTAAACTCTACTTATCATAATGCTTATAAATCGTTACTTAGTTTCTATTATGCTACTATAAATCTGTCCTTAGTAGTCATGATCTCAGCTTAGACATAATCGTATTCCGATATGACCCATTTCAGTTATCCTAAGTATACAGATACATGTTCCTTAACCCATCGTCTCCTTAAGTCTAGGGTCATAATTTATTTATAGGGTCGTTCTTAGTATCATCATTTCTTAAGTCTAAGATCACGTCTTATTTTTAAAATCATGCTTAGTATATAATCAACGCTTATGACTAAATCAGTACTTACGTTCAGATCGGCATCTATGTTTAGATAATCACTTATGTCTAAGATTGTGACTTAGGGGCAAAATTGTAACTTAATTTCTAAGAACATGCCCTAAATATACGTTTTCGCCGTGGATCTAGAGCCATGCTCAGAAGATCGCACTGTCGACGCGTAGTACCTCTTGAACTCATCCTGAAATTAGATCCAAGGGATCAGCGGTTCGGTCGCACTGCGCCACCACTCTTCCGCATGTCCTTGTAGAAGAATCTTAGGTCTGAGTGAGGCGGTGGTGGAGGCGGTGCCCGATCTGTACACGCTCTTAGCGGGTAAGTTTCAGATCTTACCCGATCTGTACACGAAACCCGCCAAGGCTATACCCGTACCCACGAGGATCGTATCAGGTTCAGGTCGTATTTTCGTATTGTGTCTGAGATTACCATACCATTTAGATGAATAATTTAGACTTTACTCAAAATTTATAAACTATAAGTTTAAAAGTCCATCGTGCCACCTGGTTATTTGATCAATCCAAATGATGAAGATCACCTTTTGCCAGATTTGGCCTTATCGATCATGCACAAATTGAAAGTTAACTATTCTGGCCTAGAATCTCAGCTAATTTACATTTAGGACTAAATAATGTGAGGATGAAAGTCAAACTATCTGGTCACACACGTACACGATTATTATTATTTTCTATTATAAATTCTGTTTTTTTCTTCCTTTTTACTTAGGGATAGAGAATATAACGTTCGTCTCATTCGCCACACCAAGTCTAAGATCAAATATATTGGGTTGTTCGTCGACTTCGATTCTTTTCAAGATAAATCTATCTTTCAGATCAAATATATTGTGTTGCTCGTCGACTTCGGTTCTTTCCAAGATAAATCTATCTTTCTTACATCATTGGTACGTCAGAATATGATTAAATTCATAGTTATAAAGTTATTAATCTTATACCTTATTAAACAATTTAAGTCGTCAATGCGATTATTATTTTTTGTCTCATTCTTTTGTCTATTAGCACGGTATCTTCCTCAACACCTCCAAACTCGAGAAATTCGAATTTACAATCTTTAATAGAGAAAGTTTCATTTATTTCTAAAATAACCTTACATGAAGGGAATTCGTATACGAGTTCTAGTACCGCTACGTCAGAAGAAAGAAAAAATAATTACTTTCTACACATATGACAAGTTCAATTAAGCAAATAATATAAATTTTTTTGGGATTAGTGTTAAGACCCGCATCTTCGGATCGGTAGAAAAAGAAAGAATATAATAGAAAATAAAATAAAAGTTGGATGTAGATAAAATTTACCGTTAGATAAAATTTTAATAAGAATTCATTAGGACGTTTAACGCATATAACTTACCTTTATGTCACACCCTCAATTTTATTAGTAACCAATAATATAAAAACAAACTAAGATTGCATAACAGGGTTGGTAACATTCAGAAATATAATTGAACGATTAAGTCATTCGACATATCGATATATGACTAAGTCGACAACAAACATGTTATAGTCACATAAGAAAATTAAAGCAAGACTAATAGGTAACATCTTAAGTTACTAGACTAAAAAAATAAATCAATAAGATTACATGACACAAGTATTTAGCCTCAAAAAAACAAAAGAAAAAGGAAGCAAACATAACATAAAATAATACCCTCTTATACATAAGTTGAAAAAGAAGGCAAATTCTCTCCCAACCCCTTATAGAAATAGGCCAAAACCCTAGAAAGAGAAGAAAAAGCCTTCCAACTCGTCATAAAATGCATGCACGAAAATGTGAAAATTCTTCAAATGCATCAATCTTACAATGACAACAATCAAATCAATGATCGAACGAAGTGCAGAGTGCCTGCGGATGAAGACGCGATGATGAATCAATTCTCACGGGAAGCTGAGAATTGATGAAGCTTGAGAAGAAAGAAAGAGATAGAAAGGCAAACACGAGAGAAAGTAACTGCCACTTTTGGAATTAAGGAAGCAAAATGATTCTTCACACTTCTGGCCATTTCGTCGAACAGACCTTATACGGAGCCATAGACGGTTAAAACAGAAACAGCACGAAAATACAAAAATGTCCCTACTGCCTAACTAACATACAACATAAGCTCAAGGGCATAAATGTAACTTCAACGTATTTAAACGTTTCCCGCCTGCGCCAGCCTTCTTCTTCACACGCCTACTCTCTCCACCGATCCTACTCCTCCTCCACATCGCGTGATCCCATCTCCTAATCATCCAACTCGTGACGCAACCAGCATACACCGTGGATTAAACTTCCTATCTGATGATCCGAACATTTCTTTCTCCATATTGCAACCGTCCTGCTCACCATCTCTCTCACTCCTTCAACTATCCATATCCTCATCATTCTGCAACATTTTAGCTGTATTTTCAACACCCCCCCTCAAGCTTTGCTTGCCATAAATGTTGCATACTCCAAGCTTGACCAGGAGCTCATTCAACCGTCTACTATCCAAAGCCTTTGTGAACAAATCTGCAAGCTGGAACTGGGTTCTGATGGGCATCAATTTGATCACTTTCTCCTGCACCTTATTCCTCACTATATGACAATCAATTTCGATATGCTTAGTGCGTTCATGAAAGACTGGATTCTCTGCTATGTACAACGCACTCTTGCTATCACAGAATACCTCCACCGGACCTTGACTGCCAATTCCCAAATCATCACATAAGTACAATAGCCATTGAACCTCGCACACAGCTGAAGCCATAGCCCTGTATTCCGCTTCTGCGGATGAACGTGAGACTGTTGTTTGTTTTTTAGCCTTCCAGGATATCAACGCATCCCCTAGAAAGACACAATAACCTGACACTGATTTTCTAGTCTCCTTGCACCCAACCCAATCAGAGTCAACAAACGCCTTCAACTTCATGTCTCCTGTGCTAGGCAATAGCAACCCCTGACCAGCTGTACCCTTGAGAAACCTTAGCACCCTGTGAGCAGCTCTCAAGTGATTGATCGTGGGACAATCAAGGAACTGGCTTAGCTGCTGCACTGCAAACGAGATATCCGGCCTTGTGATCGTGAGATAGATCAGCTTGCCAATTAACCTTCTATACGCAACTATGTCTTCAAACGGCTCAGAGTCCTTGTGAGTCAACTTTAGATGCATTTCCATTGGACTTATGGCTGGCTTACACTCCATAAAACCAAATTCATCTAGCACCTCTAAAGCATATTTCCTCTGGTTGATGAGCAACCCTTTTTGAGATCGTGCAACTTCAATACCCAAAAAGAATTTTAAGTCACCTAGGTTCTTGATCTTAAATTCCTTGTGTAAGTCATCTTTTATCCACTCAATACTGCTCAAATCCTCACAAGCCAGTATGAGATCGTCCACGTATACCAGTAGCACCAACATTAGAGCTCCCATCTTCTTTGTGAATAATGTATAATCATTCTTCGATTGTACAAAGCCCCTTGAGATGAGAAATGTCGTTAGCCTTGCATTCCATTCTCTGCTGGCCTGCTTCAACCCATATAACGACCTTTCCAGCTTGCAAACAAGACCTTCTTGTGGCAGTTTAAGTCCAGGGGGAGGAGTCATATAAATCTCCTCATGCAATTCACCGTGTAAAAAGGCATTGTTCACGTCCAATTGGTGTACGTGCCATCCTTGTCTAGCTGCTATAGCTAGGAGCATTCTCACTGTGCTCATCTTTGCCACAGGTGAGAAGGTATCCTGGTAATCCACCCCTAGCTGTTGCGTGTACCCCTTCGCAACTAATCTCGCCTTAAATCTCTCCACTGTGCCATCCGCTTTGTGCTTCACCTTGTACACCCACTTACATCCAATGGCCTTTTTTCCTGGTGGCAGTGTAGTCAGTGTCCAGGTTTTGTTTTCTTGTAGAGCGTTTATTTCAGCCTCCATAGCTTTCTGCCACTCCAACGAGCCAACTGCTTCTGCATAAGTTTTGGGCTCTGTACACGCACTAATATTTAAAATATATGATTTGAATTTAGGTGTTAGCAGATCTAGAGTATAATATTTGTGAAGTGAGTGTGGAGATGTATAAGAATGACTGTACTGAGCATTGAAGCTGTGATTTGTTCT
Source organism: Eustoma russellianum (assembly GCA_036186865.1). NCBI lineage: Eukaryota > Viridiplantae > Streptophyta > Magnoliopsida > Gentianales > Gentianaceae > Eustoma > Eustoma russellianum. The sequence goes on along the minus strand of AP025073.1, from coordinate 24,399,788 downwards.
TAGCAAGCTGGATGGAATTGACAATGGCTGACTTGACACTTGACCACAATGATAGTGCTGCAAGTAGTGAGGTGGCTTTCTGATTCTTTGAGTTCTGGCTATAGGAATTTCAATGTCAATGGATTTGATAGGAATGATTTCAGACTCTGCATTTTCTCTGAAGACAGGTTGATTTACTTGGGAGGGATCTTGTTGGTGGTCAAGCGTGTTCTGAGAGGAAGCTTCTGTGAAGACGGGCTGATTGGCTTGAGGAGAGTGTATTTGGTGGTTGATTGTGTTCTGAGAGGAAGCTTCTGTGAAGACGGGCTGATTGGCTTGAGGAGAGTGTATTTGGTGGTTGATTGTGTTCTGAGAGGAAGCTTCTGTGAAGACGGGCTGATTGGCTTGAGGAGAGTGTAGAGGAGAATGTGAGGATTGAGTATATTCTTGTTGTGCCCCCCTAGATGTGGCATTGGGAGTGAGAGTGTGATCAATGCCACAGCTAGTGGTCGAATGTGGAAGAATAGACTGATGAGAGGAGTAAGTTAGAGGGGACTGACATGTGGGAGCCTTTTGTGAGGTAACATTAGAGAAAGGAAAGATAGATTCGTGGAACACAACATCCCTGGAGATGAAAATTTCTCTGGATGTTAAATCTTGAAGAATGTACCCTTTTGTAGTGTGGGACAATCCTAAAAAAATACTTCTTCTGGACCTAGGACCAAACTTGTCCTTGAGAGGAGATGTGACAGTGGCATAGCACAAACAGCCGAACACTTTGAGATTGCTATAGGATGGTACTGTTTGATATAGCATTTGGTGAGGGGATTTCTGGTTCAAAAGGGGAGTAGGAGTCACATTTATGATATACACAGCGTGCTGCACACAAAATCCCCAGAAGGAAGCGGGGACATTGGATTGTAATTTAAGAGCTCTGGCTACATTCAGAATGTGTTGTTGTTTTCTCTCAACAATACCATTTTGTTGAGGCGTGTAGACGCAACTTGTTTGATGTACTACCCCCTTAGAAGAAAAGAATTCAGTCATGTTAAATTCCAATCCATTATCAGATCTCAACACTTTTATGTTGGCATTAAATTGTACATGAACATAATGCCAAAAACTTTCAATAACCTTTCTGGTTTCAGACTTTGCTGTCATCAAAAAAATCCAACAGTATCTACTATGATCATCAACAATAGTAAGGAAATATCGTTGATTATACATGGTGGGTTGTTTGTAAGGACCCCATATGTCCACATGAATGATAGAGAAGGGAGCATTGGTTACAGAATGGGAGATTGGGAAAGGGAGTCGTTTTTGTTTTGCTAGAGGACATATGCTACAAGACTGAGGATCAATAGAGTCAAAGGAAATATCAACTGAGGAGTCTAGCTTGCTTATCTCCTTTAATCTTGATGAAGCTTGGTGGCCCAGCCTGAAGTGCCAAAGGGAAGATTGAGGTTTGGAAATGGCAAATGCTTGCCATGGACGGGCAGCAGAGACTTGGGAAAGTGGCTGACTGATCAGGTGATACAGCCCTTGGTGTGTTTCAGCTGAACCAATCATCTTCTTGTTCATATGCTCCTGAATGTAGCACATATTTGAGTGAAAGGTCAAATCAATTTCACCAGTCATGGTAAGCTTGCTAAGGGATACGAGATTAAAGGCAAAGGAAGGGATGTGCAGCACATTATGAAGCTTGAGATTAGGAAGAATATTTACAGTACCGATATGCTTAGCAGTAACAGAATGATTGTTTGGTAATTTAACAGAAATTCCTAAAGCTGGCTGGTAAGAATCGAATGAAGAAAGAGAACAACATATGTGATCCGTAGCACCTGAATCCAATATCCATATATGAGAAATATTAGGGGATACATTACCTTGCCACTTACCAGGATCAATGACTTGCTTGACTGACAGAACAGCGTGCTGATCATTTGATCCTTCCTCATTGTTTGGGTGCATCAATATTCCCTTGTCCCTGTATTCCTGCAACAAACCCATCAACTGCATATACTGTTCATGTGTTAGGGAAGGAGTCGTGTTCGCAGCCTGATCATTCATACTCGCTGCACCAACTGCTTGGTCCATGGCAGATTCTTGAAACGTGCCACCATCATTGCTCACACAATTCACCTGCCCCTTTCCTTTATAACCCGGGGGAAAGCCATGTTTCCTGTAACATTTGTCCACAGTGTGACCAGTCATATTGCAAAATGTACACACAGGTGCCTTAGAACCATAGCTAGACTTCTGGTTCTGAAATTCTCTCCTTCCACCTCTACCACTAGGCTTCTGCCAATTGGCATTTCCTGACCTAGGTATGCTGTTGGTATTGAGTACAACCGATTGGTTATTAGTGAAATGACTTTGTCCACTAGAATAGTGCAGCTTCCTCTCCAGTTTTACCGCCATGGCAAAGGTTGTCTTAAGGTCTGGCAGGGGACTAGACAACAAGACTTGGGACTTCACTGGTTCATATTCATCGTTAAGACCTTTTATGAACCTTATAACGTGATCATCTTCTACGAATTTGTTGATTTGACTAGATATATTACATGTGCATCTATTACATGTACAGTTGGGTATGGCCCTCAGAACCATGAGCTCTTCCCATAAGACCTTAAGTCGTGTGTAATATTCAGTTACGGAACCATCATCCTGCTTAGTAGCATAAAACTGCTCTTGGAGATCAGACAGTCTAAAAACATCCGCATTACCGTATCTATGCTTTAAATCATTCCAAATGTCTAAAGCATTATCAAACCACATCACACTTTGTCCAATTGATGGTATAACAGAATTCACAATCCAAGAGGCAACCATATTATTTGCCTTTGTCCAAGTAGCGAACCTACGGTTAGTCTCTAAAGGTTTAGACACCGTACCTGTAATGAAGCCAATTTTGTTCTTCGATTCAAGTGCTCTTCGAAACGTCCTGCTCCATCCATGATAATTATTCCCATCCAACAGAGGTTGCACGAGCACTAGAGAAGGACTATCTCCAGGGTGAATGTAGAGTGGATCCTCTGATGGATCACTTGTTCCGGACGTGGTGTTCATCGGAGAACTTGTGGATCCGCTAGGTGAATCATGATTTGATGACATGAATGTACCGAATTTCATCAAACAGTTGACAGTCGCTCTGATACCATGTGAAAATTCTTCAAATGCATCAATCTTACAATGACAACAATCAAATCAATGATCGAACGAAGTGCAGAGTGCCTGCGGATGAAGACGCGATGATGAATCAATTCTCACGGGAAGCTGAGAATTGATGAAGCTTGAGAAGAAAGAAAGAGATAGAAAGGCAAACACGAGAGAAAGTAACTGCCACTTTTGGAATTAAGGAAGCAAAATGATTCTTCACACTTCTGGCCATTTCGTCGAACAGACCTTATACGGAGCCATAGACGGTTAAAACAGAAACAGCACGAAAATACAAAAATGTCCCTACTGCCTAACTAACATACAACATAAGCTCAAGGGCATAAATGTAACTTCAGCGTATTTAAACATTTCCCGCCTGCGCCAGCCTTCTTCTTCACACGCCTACTCTCTCCACCGATCCTACTCCTCCTCCACATCGCGTGATCCCATCTCCTAATCATCCAACTCGTGACGCAACCAGCATACACCGTGGATTAAACTTCCTATCTGATGATCCGGACATTTCTTTCTCCATATTGCAACCGTCCTGCTCACCATCTCTCTCACTCCTTGAACTATCCATATCCTCATCATTCTGCAACATTTTAGCTGTATTTTCAACAGAAAACCCATCATTACCTTCTAAATTGTCATAGTTGCATGCATGTCTAATTTTTTTCCCAACCACTCCCCAACCCCTTGTTATAATCGGCCACATGTTGTAAAAGAAGAAGAAATTTTGGTTAAATTCATTTCCTAACAAAATGCCAAGTGTAAAAAATTATGTAGAAACTAAATGATGGAATTTTGTCCTATTCTACCCACTCCCAACCCCATTAGGCCGCCCACCCCTATACAAATTGGAAGAAAGATTTTTGTTGTCTTCTTAAACCAAGAAGTTATCATTTCTCCACCAAAAGCTTACCATTTTCTTACACTCTTTTACACCTTTCAACAAACCAAAACCACTCCCTCTTCCCTCCCACATGGGTGGCCACTTACAAGTCAAAAAGGGAGAAGATTTTTCTTTTTCTACACTCCATCGTCTTACACTTCAACACAAGTTTCCATTATGTATTTCTTCTCGCTCCTTCCGAAGACTTCATTATGAAGTTTTCCACTCTATTTTTTTACCTCCAAAACCGTCCCCCACCCTATAGAAAGAGAAAAACTCCCTTTTTCCTTTTCATTACACACTTAGCCAATTTCATCTTCATACAACTCTCTTTGTTCTCCAAGGAGGAACAAGTCTTCTAAGCCCTCCTACACCCCTATTGTCCGAAATATTTAGCAAGAAAAACAAAGAGAGAAGTTTTTTCTTTTCACCCCACACCATCATTCAAGACAAGAGTTAGAATATCATCCTTCATCAAAGGGTGATGGACAAAAACTGTGGAACCAAGGAACAAGGTGAAGCAAGGTAAGAACTTCATTTAGAATGATTTTAAGTTTTTCTAAATATCACTTCCCATTGTTGCTCACTAACCCTCTCTTTTCCTCCTCCAAACCGTGGTCACCCCAAGGAGAAAGATTTCTCCAAGCTAAGTGAAGAAATATTCAATTATAAGTGAAAAAGGCAAGTTGTCTTCTGTAGGATTTGCAAGGCACCACTAGAAGGGGAGGGGATTGAATAGTTGGTGCGGAAAGTGTAGTTTTTTTAAAATTTGTTTAAAACCAAACAACTCAACTTCTGAAAACAGATTCTGTTTTCAGGACCAGTTTTAAAACTTTTTAAAACTAGGTTGTAGGTCTTCAAAAATTCTGAAATTTTGAGAGAACTCAGCCTCAGATGTTATGATTGTCTCCTAAAAATTTCAGACTTAAATTCAACCTTTAACCCCTTCAAAAATTGTTGGAGGTCAGATTGCGCGAATCTGCTAGAAACGGTAGACTGTTTTGAAAAATTTATTCCTATTTGTTCTTAACTCCAATTGCTCTGAAATTTTAACCACTAACCCCTTATATGTTGTATTTAAATGGGCTGAAACAGTTTTGAAAAATTCTTTCGGGAAGTTAGTCAAATACACTCAAAGTCTCAACCTTTGCACGCCTGAAGATTAGACTGCACTAGTCTCAGAAATTTGGATGTTCGAGTGACTTATACTTATCCAAAAGGGTTGCAACTTGTGCCAAATTAACCCTAAGACGTGTGGATATGTTTCTGAAAATTTTTGTAATTTTTAAAAATCGTTTACTATATTTATGAACGTAAACAAAAAGAGTAAGCAGTGCTGAAACAGAATATAAGTGTAGAAAGTAAATGACACCGAGAATTTTATACTGGTTCGGTTATAAACAACCTACTCCAATCTTCGAGGAACACCTTCCTCGGTTCACACTAGTCACACATGCAAGTACACCTTACCACAGGTTTGATGGAGTTATACACCAACTCAAACCCTTTACAAACCTTGTATGTTCAATACAATGCACACGAACACCACCACCTTGCAAGATTGAAGATTGATCACACCTTGATCAATCTTTTACAAAGATATAGAGTATGTGGTGATATATGACAAGCCTATTCAAGAATAAGAATATAAGTACAATTGGCTTTCAAGAAGAAGAAAGAAAGAGAGTGTAAAAGAAAGGAGTGCTAGGCGTTATTGATGCTTTGATTTGCAATGCTTGTTCTTGTCTTTGTTTTGCTCTTCTCCTTTCCATTTATGCTTGAATGGCCGTCCCCCTCTAGTGCTCTCCCCTATTGAAAATTATCTTCTAAGTCCTTGGAAGAATGTGTGGCATCATTGTGACATGTTCTTGCTTACTTGGCACCTTCTTATTGGATGATCATTTGACCTTTGCTTACTTGGCACTTCATGATTGGTTGAATGTTGTCATCACTTGATGACTAGGAAAATCTGGGAATACCACTTAAAACATGTGCCAAAATTATCATAAAATAGTTGCCATAATTCACAAGATTATCACATAAATTAAGCAAGACAATTTCTCCACAAAATTGTTAAGAAATTCGGCCATGAATGACAAATGCACATGCTGAAATTTCAGCATGTGTTACATACACTTTTTGTTCAAAATATTTCCTATTTAGCATTGTTTTAATTCAAGAAATCCATCTCCATTTAGTACAAGACATCTTCCTCAATTTTGGAATAAAACTTTATCATATACAAGCCCTAAAAATCGGCCAAGATATATTGTACACATGCTGAAATTTTCAGCATGTGTGATATTCAAGAATATCACTTTCTTTATTCCATAAATTATTTAAAACACTTCCAAATTGTCTTCTAAATAATTCATGTTAATCAAGACACAAAATATGACCCATATTAATGTAAAAATCGGCCAACCAATTAGCACATGCTGAAATTTTCAGCATGTGTCACAATTGTGACAAGATTTGAAATGTTACCTTGTGTAGCTTCTTTCTTTAAGTCACCAATCTTGTATGCTTGATTCTTGACCAATCAATATGCCAACAAGGCTCCACATAGGCTCCAACAAGCTAGCATAGGCTTGTATAACATGTATATACATGTGCCGAATTTTATTTTTGCAAACTTTGTAAAATAGTGCACATTTAATAATACACACATGTTATATTCCAATCAACCCTTAATTTTAATTTTCTATAACACTTTAAGATGTATGACATATGTAAAAAGTGTCTAGATACGTGTCGTATGATGTGCCAAAAATGTTCCATGTGTTGTGTACGTAGAAAACCGAATTTTCGATATTTATCGATTACCCGATTTTTCTCTAATTAAATTCCAACCTTTTGCACATGTTATATATATTATGTTACACATAATATATATAATATAAACTTTAATTCTCAGCACTTAGATGGTCTAAAGTGGTGCCATTAACATGTGACAGAATTGAAATTAGAATCTCCACAATTTGGCCTTAATGTGGGATGATTTGTGTGTGCCAACATGGAATGATTTTATGGCTGAAATTAGCATCATAGCCATGAAAATAATAATGTTTTTTAGGTGTAGGGGCTGGCCATCGATTTATGGCAAGTACGTGACATGTTGGCGAAGTTTTGGTATTCCCCCGATACGACAATTTTCGGTTTAGAACATTTTAACGTGTCGTATTTAATTTGTCATCACCATGACTTATATCATATGATATAAGACTTGAATATACTCATAAATATGAGTTAAGTATGATGGTGTGACGTTAACATACGTACGTAAAATATATAGCGTGTCGGTAGTACGTTGGAATACATGTGTATGTGTCTTTTTCAAAAAAAATCTGAAATTATATGTATATATATATATATATATGCATGTATATATGTGGTTAAAGGAGGAGGAGGAGACTTTCCTTTCTTAGTCTTGTTGCCTTTGTGCCTTGTCCAAATGTAGCTTCCTTAAATGAGCTACTTAGTTTAATTAACTAAGTACTTCACTTAATGAACTAGTTTAGTTCATTAATGGTGGCACCTGAAAATAGTATAAACACAACAAATGTTTGCCATTTGATGTAAGCTTTAAAGCTTCATGGCTCGTTAGTACGGCAACATAATATATGAATTATATAAGGCAAGTAATATGCAATATATCATGCACATTTATCTCATGCACGTTTTTAAGCACATTTAATTCATGTATTTGAAAATCACTCAAACCCCTTTTTCTCTACAATATCCCCCTTTTGATGATTTTCAAAATAACCTATGCACATGATTTAAATTCTATCGCTCCCCCTTCAATCATGCATAAATTCAAAATTTGAATTTTAAATTTCAAAAACCGCTTCCCCTTCATTTATGCAATCTGTGTCTCTCTCTTCAAAAACCGCTCCCCCTTGATTTATGCAATCAGTATCTCTCTCTCCCTTAAATCATGCTATCTCTCCCCCTTTATTTTGAAAAGTAAATCAAAAGATGCCTGTAAAGATGAAGAAGAAAAAAATCATGCATTTCATATAACGTGCGTTCGTAAGGGTTATTTATTTAACCCTTTGAAAATGTCCCTTTTGGTATCCAAATTTGTGTGACCCTTCTAGGTCTTCTAAAAGGTGAGAAAGGTGATGAAAGCACAACATAATATACTTTAGGTGCAACTGTATCTGGCCTTTGGCCAAGAACTCCTTTATACGCATTATATGTAGGACGTTTTTGATATGTCCTTGTGTTTGTGTGCGTAGTGCGTGGATGGAATGAATGCCGTGTATGCATCACTCTTTTCTTTTCATATCTATATGGTACAAAATTTTACTTCGCATGATATGACGAAGAAGTGGGGCGTGATGAGGGAAGAGGTCTTTGCATCATCTTAGACGCCGTTTTTGGCTTTGGGGTGTCTACTTTCTTAGACACAACGAACTTAGTTGGTTTGGTGGATGCTTCATTTGTCTCAACGTATCCCAAACCTGTTTTGTCACTATCATGCTTTTGTGATAAGATAATACGATGCAGCATGTTAGATCCCGTGTCAAATTGTTTCACCTTTTTCTCTACATCCGTATTCCTTGATTTCAATTTTGAAATCTCGGATTTCAATTCAGTGTTCTCGGATGTCAATGATGAAATTTCAGACTTTAATGAATTTATAATGCATGATGACTCTTCTTTTGAATCGTTTAATTGAGACATAAGATCTTTGTTAGAAGATTCTAACAATTTCTTGTCTTCAATTAATCGCTTCTTTTCTTTTGCAAGAGTCTTTGAAAACTTATGCAATTCTAAATATTGACTAAATAAATCATCATAAGAACATTCAGAATTGGAATCAGAGTCAGAAGATACCTCATTTGATGCTTTAGATGTAAAGCATACTTGTGCTTTGTGTTCTTCCGTATCATTAGTCTCAGAGTCGGATGTGTCACTCCAAGTGGAGGCTTTGAAGGCTCTTCTCCTTTGCTTAGGTTCTGAGACGAGTCTATTCTTGTTCCGATCCTTGTCAGGGTATTTGTTTGTTTGCTTTTCTTTATTAGGGCAGTCATATGATAGCTGTCCAAGTTTTCCGCATTCATAGCACTTTATTTCCTTATTTTTATTTTTATGATCCTTAGATGAGGTAGACTTATGTTTAATCGATTTTCTCAATATTTTTCTTAATCTTTTAGCTATCGTGATTAAGTCCTCATCATCGAAATCTATGTCACTATTATCTATGACGTATTCATTTGATTTAAATGCTATAGCCCTATGATTATTAGAAATGGACTCAGAATGTCTTAAGGCAAGTTTGTTTTCATATACCTTAAGTGATCCAATTAGTTCTTCCATCTTAATCGATTTAGTCTCTTTGCTTTCTTCTATGGCCGTTACTTTAGAGTCCCACTCGGATGGAAGGCTTCGCAAGACTTTCTGTACTTTTTCCTGCATGGTAAAGGCTTTACCAAGAGACACAAGAGAATTGTAGATGTTAGTCAGACGAAGATCCATATCAACAATAGATTCATTAGGCAATAGTTTAAACGACTCAAGTGTGGACATAAGCATGTTTATCTTTGACTCTTTTACTTCACTCGTGCCTTCGTGTTTCATTTAGAATATCCTCCACATTTCTTGTGCACTAGAACAGTTTGAGACATAACTAGACTCACTCTTACTTAATCCATTTAGGAGCAATTGCATAGCCCTAGCATTCATGCTAAGTTTCTTTTTATCATCACTTGTAAATTCTTGTCTAGATTTAACAACTTCTAGTGTGACTCCGTCTACGATGGATACCTTAGATAGAACAAAAGAACCATCTTCTATAATCGATACCAAAGATCAATATCTATTGCCATAAAGAAAAGTTTCATTCTTACCTTCCATTGAACAAAAGACTCACCGTCAAAGAGAGGAGGCCTTATGGTTGACATTTCTTCTTGCACGGTGCTATAACTAGTGGATGCCATCTCATGTAGATCGTTGGATCCTTTTGTTGTGAGTGTTCCTGCTCTCTGATACCACTTGTAGGATCTGCAAGGCACCACTAGAAGGGGAGGGGGGTTGAATAGTTGGTGCGGAAAGTGTGGTTTTTTTTAAAATTTGTTTAAAACCAAACAACTCAACTTCTGAAAACAGATTTTGTTTTCAAGACCAGTATTAAAATGTTATTAAAACTAGGTTGTAGGTCTTCAAAAATTCTGAAATTTTGAGAGAACTCCGCCTCATATTTTATGAGTGTCTCCTAAAAATTTCAGACTTAAATTCAACCTTTAACCCCTTCAAAAATTGTTGGAGGTCAGATTGCGCGAATCTGCTAGAAACGGTAGACTGTTTTGAAAAATTTATTCCTATTTGTTCTTAACTCCAATTTCTCTGAAATTTTAACCACTAACCCCTTATATGTTGTATTTAAATGGTTCAAAACATTTTTGAAAAATTATTTCTTGAAGTGAGTCAAATACACTCAAAGTCTCAACCTTTGCAAGCCTGAAGATCAGACTACACTAGTCTCAGAAATTTGGATGTTTGAGTGACTTATACTTATCCAAAAGGGTTGAGACTTGTGCCAAATTAACCCTAAGACGTGTGGATATGTTTTTGGAAATTTGCGTAATTTTTGAAAATCGTTTACTATTTTTATGAACGTAAACAAAAAGAGTAAGCAGTGCTGAAACAGAATATAAGTGCAGAAAGTAAATGACACCGAGAATTTTATACTGGTTCGGTTATAAACAACCTACTCTAGTCTTCGAGGAACACTTTCCTTGGTTCACACTAGTCACACACGCAAGTACACCTTACCACAGGGTTGATGGAGTTACACACCAACTCCAACCCTTTACAAACCTTGTATGTTCAATACAATGCACACGAACACCACCACCTTGCAAGATTGAAGATTGATCACACCTTGATCAATCTTTTACAAAGATATAGAGTATGTGGTGATATATGACAAGCCTATTCAAGAATAAGAATATAAGTACAATAGGCTTTCAAGAAGAAGAAAGAAAGAGAGTGTAGAAGAAAGGAGTGCTAGGCGTTTTTGATGCCTAATGCTTGTTCTTGTCTTTGTTTTGCTCTTCTCCTTTCCATTTATGCTTGAATGGCCGTCCCCCTCTAGTGCTCTCCCTTCTTGAAAATTGTCTTCTAAGTCCTTGAGAGAATGTGTGGCATCATTGTGACATGTTCTTGCTTACTGGGCACCTTCTTGTTGAATGATCATTTAACCTTTGCTTACTTGGCACTTCATGATTGGTTGAATGTTGTCATCACTTGATGACTAGGAAAATCTGAGAATACCACTTAAAACATGTGCCAAAATCATCATAAAATAGTTGCCATAATTCACAAGATTATCACATAAATTAAGCAAGACAATTTCTCCACAAAATTGTTAAGAAATTCGGCCATGAATGACAAATGCACATGCTGAAATTTCAGCATGTGTTACATACACTTTTTGTTCAAAATATTTCCTATTTAGCATTGTTTTAATTCAAGAAATCCATCTCCATCTAGTACAAGACATCTTCCTCAATTTTGGAATAAAAAGTTATCATATACAAGCCCTAAAAATTGGCCAAGATATATTGTACACATGCTAAAATTTTCAGCATGTGTGATATTCAAGAATATCACTTTCTTTATTCCATAAAATATTTAAAACACTTCCAAATTATCTTCTAATTAATTCATGTTAATCAAGACACAAAATATGACCCATATTAATGTAAAAATCGGCCAACCAATTAGCACATGCTGAAATTTTCAGCATGTGTCACAATTGTGACAAGATTTGAAATGTTACCTTGTGTAGCTTCTTTCTTTAAGTCACCAATCTTGTATACTTGATTCTTGACCAATCAATATGCCAACAAGGCTCCACATAGGCTCCAACAAGCTAGCATAGGCTTGTATAACATGTATATACATGTGCCGAATTTTATTTTTGCAAACTTTGTAAAATAGTGCACATTTAATAATACACACATGTTATATTCCAATCAACCCTTAATTTTAATTTTCTATAACACTTTAAGATGTATGACATATGTAAAAAGTGTCTAGATACGTGTCGTATGATGTGCCAAAAATGTTCCATGTGTTGTGTACGTAGAAAACCGAATTTTCGATATTTATCGATTACCCGATTTTTCTCTAATTAAATTCCAACCTTTTGCACATGTTATATATATTATGTTACACATAATATATATAATATAAACTTTAATTCTCAGCACTTAGATGGTCTAAAGTGGTGCCATTAACATGTGACAAAATTGAAATTGGAATCTCCACAATTTGGCCTTAATGTGGGGTGATTTGTGTGTGCCAACATGGAATGATTTTATGGCTGAAATTAGCATCATAGCCACGAAAATAATAATGATTTTTGAGGTGTAGGGGCTGGCCATCTATTTATGGCAAGTACGTGACACGTTTGCGAAGTTTCGGTATTCGTCCGATACGACAATTTTCGGTTTAGAACCTTTTAACGTGTCGTATTTAATTTGTCATCACCATGACTTATATCATATGATATAAGACCTGAATATACTCATAAATATGAGTTAAGTATGATGGTGTGACGTTAACGTATGTATGTAAAATATATAGCGTGTCGGTAGTACGTTGGAATACATGTGCATGTGCCTTTTTCAAAAAAATCTGAAAATATATGTATATATATATATATGTGTGTGTGTGTGTATATATGTGGTTAAAAGAGGAGGAGGACACTTTCCTTTCTTAGTCTTGTTGCCTTTATGCATTGTCCAAATGTAGCTTCCTTTAATGAACTACTTAATTTAATTAACTAAGTACTTCACTTAATGAACTAGTTTAGTTCATTAATGGTGGCACCTGAAACTAGTATAAACACAACAAATGTTTTCCATTTGATGTAAGCTTTAAAGCTTCATGACTCGTTAGTACGGCAACATAATATATTAATTATATAAGGCAAGTAATATGCAATATATCATGCACATTTATCTCATGCACGTTTTAAGCACATTTAAATCATGTATTTGAAAATCACTCAAACCCCTTTTTCTCTACATCTTCCTTGATCTTTCATGGATTTCAAAAATTAAAGTATCTATGTTCATATTAAATTTGGATCATTCATGAAGTATGTTCAATGTTTTGGTAACATGAATATGTAAAAGCTATGCTTCTATGTGATGTATGTGTTGTGAAATGGACTTCCAATAAATCAGCCTATATGACAAATGCATGGACTCATATGTGTAAATGAGAAGAAAGGAATAGCTCTTATGTGGTGCATGTAGAAACTAAACGAAACAAGATGAAGTTTTATGATATGTTATTAAAGAGTACTAAGAAACTAACTTTGATCTATTGGTTTATGCATTTTCCATGATGGTCATCATCTATGTATTTGCCTATGTGTTTTCGGTTTTTATCATACTTTGGTGGTCTTGATTTTGATTTAGCATGTTTATGAGGCATCATATCCAGGACTATAATGTTAGATCACAAATGTTGTTTCTCAATGATCATCATGCCACCATGTATGTACATATACATCACGGCCATAGGGGTTGTTTAGTCTCATCACTTGAGCTTGATCATCCATCTTATGATGATATGTATCACGGCTCAAAAAGATATATTTTCATAGTTTCCATCATTTTTATGTTGTATGTATTTGCATGATGAACTTAGCTCTGAGAGTTCTCATTTGATGGAAACTAATATGCATATAATTAGAATGAATGCTAAATTCAAGATATAGGTATAAGATATGGAAAAGATGAGATTTATATGGTTATGTGGAAGGTCATCATATTTGGCCATAAGGCCTTAATCATGGAGTAAATAAGTTGTTACAAGTTGTGAAGATATATATTTATGACATACACGGCCTAAGGCATATTTTATGAAAGAAATAAGTTTGTTACATGTTATGTATATGTATATGTAAGAAATATAATATGATATGAATTGTGACTATTTATGTATCCTCATACGACATGATTGAAGTATTTATGAGATAAGTGTACTAACTGCCTTAATGTTGTGCCATGAGAATATATGTAGGATGAATGATTTTAAGAAAGTGATTGATGGATGAAATTGTACAGAAGTGGGCTGTTTTGGGGCTGTTTGGCCGAGAGCTATAGGTGAGTAAAAGATGGTAGATTTTCATGATTTAAGGCATGAATTAAGTACATAGGTATGAAGGTTTAATGACATGATGATATGAGTATATTTTGAAAACATATAGAAGGTTGAATGAGCCTAGAACCGAGAGCATGTGCATACATTTTTACATCTCATGAAATGTTTTAAGAAAAAAGTTCTCATACGTAATGAACCATACTGACGAGACGAGTGATTCCATCGACACATGTTATGATATGTTTTGTTATGTTTTGGAGGCCGTCATGACACCGACCGGAGTGGGGGTGTCATGGGCATATATGTGTTATCGATGACCGAAGCGTCGACATGACACTGGGACCTAGGAAAGGTTGGTGTCATGGGCATATGTACCCTACCCTTATGTTGGCCGAGTATAACACTTTATCTGGGATAAGGGATCTCTGCCCTGTTGACGTCACCATTGGATGCCATGTACATATGATGTAACACTGTGTTTAGAACACTTGGATTCATATTTATATATGAGATTATATGGGGAATCATTCGGCATATCGTGCGGTATCGTTCTTGCGTTATGAAAAGTGCTATAGCCATCATATGAAAATATCATGTTTATGGAAATGCAATGTTTGAAATGTTCATGGAAAAGTATGTATCGACATATGTATGGAAAATGATATGAATATCATGATTTGAGCTTTCATCGTTATAAAAGTTTCATGACGTCATTTTTCATGACATCGCATTGTAAGAATATAGCATGTTCATTGATCATGGAGCGACTTGATGCATATAGAGAATGATAAGTATGATGCTGATCTTCGACCTTGACGCGAGACATTAAGGATGGATATGTAGAGGTGGCGTTTTTATGAACTTGAGGGTAGAGATATGTTAAATTTGATGACGATGATTAATTATATATGTGATACATGTTTTTTGATTACACTTATGTGATGCTACCTTATGTGTTAAAATGGAGACGTGGCATGTTATGTAGGTTATTACATATGATTATTTTATAACCCCGTCTCCACATGTATGATCTACATGACGTATCTAGGCGAATTACTTGCGGGGTGATTCGGTTATCGCTCATACTTGCCTTTCATAATCATTGCAGATAAGAGGGACTACGATACATGTTTATAGGTAATGAATCCAGATAATTTTCTCATGACTGAGGAGGTATGCCCGAGACTTATCTTTTGGAGGTGTTAGACATTTGAACATTATGAACCTAGAAGATTTCGGGACTTGGTACATTATGATTTGTATGAATTTATAATTTAATGTAATGCATGCCGATTGTAAATTGTTTATATTTATGTTACTTCCGCTATATCGAACCATGATTATGTCGACATGCACATGTATGATATCGAAGTCTTGTACTTTTCGTAGCAGAATACGACGAATGCACCGTACCGAGACTCTAGTCTAGAACAGGGTGTTACAGTTAGAATTTCGCATGTGAGGAAACCCTTTTTCACCGGTAGGCATAAAAAATATGGGCATTCTTCATGCTGAAGAATTAGACGTATTGCATATTTAACCTGTCCACTATTTTACTTATCGATTTTGTTTAAAAAATATTGTCACATTTAACTTTTTAATATAATATAAATATTATCATAATTGACATTATATGGACGGACAGAATAGGTAAGATGTCAACTGATACAAAAGATGCAGTAAAACAAGACTGATAAATTAGTTAAATAAAGACAAATTGCCGCTTGTATGTAATATTGAGCAAGGAAACTTATACGTAGATCCTTTTCAACTTTTATTTTCTACCATTGTGTTGAACTATTATTTCTTGGCATATATGATAACATTTAGACGTAATATTTGTTGGAAAATTGCAGAGAATTATGACAATTCAAGAATATGAAACAGCATAGACGTGACGGATTGTCACTGTCCTTAAAGCAATTTTGTCTATACCGAAAAGCAAGGTATACTTCTAGCAAATGCTTCCCAGGATATAACGGCTTACTTCCTTTCGATTGCTCTTAGAGAGAAAGTATTGAACTTGTTTAGTTGAAGAGAATGATAGTGAAGGATAGAAGAAGAATGCTGCAGAATTTTTCACAAGAATTCAAGAGTTTTTCAAGTGTTTTTCATATGTTTCTTGAAGATAGCAAAGCCTACTATTTATAGGCTTTGAGTTCACAAACTACGAGTTCAAAAGACCCTTTTTGTGCAGATTTTTCCTCATTGGATCGGTTATGGACGTTCAATATGAAAGGAGATATCATTTGGTGCAAGAGTTGCATCTTTTATGAACAGTCGGGGCACATTATGCACCTCATGTCACTTCGAACGCCCACATGAGGCACTTCATGTGACATCGAACGCCTGTACAAAACGACATCAGACGCTTCATGTGACATCAAACGCCTGTACAAAACGACATCAGGCGCTTCATGTGACATTGAACGCCTATACAAGGCGTTCGAACTTCCAGAACACTTCGAACGCCTACATTAGGCGCTTCACTAGAAGTATTCCAGAACACTTCGAACGCCTACATTAGGCTCTTAAAGTGTTTGGAACGCCCTCATTTCCTTCCATAGTTCATAAAACATTCCAAACTTCATCCAATCTCCTATCAATAGGTCAGATAACACTATACAAGGTTGGATCACAAGATTTAAAGTACTTTTAAGCACTTTTCCAACAATCCCCCACATGATCCAAGCTTGTATAGTTTCAAAGGAACGAACACAAACCAATCTTTTCACTATCAAACGAAGATAATGACACATAACGGAGCAGTGACAAACGTCTTGAATTGGCCGATAGTACGATTTGTAGTTATGTAAACGGAAATAGGGTGACAACTGTCTTGAACCACATATTTCACTACTATTTATATGAACACACAAATGACATGCCATTATCTAACTTCTTACAAGTTCGCGGTGTGGTGCATTAAAGGCCCTACACCCAATCCCAGGATTCATAAGTGCTCTAGAGAGTTTTCCAGGCTCTCATAGGAAGCGGCCCCACTTCCACACTTATATAGGTGATATTCATCAAGTATGTACTGAAACACACCACAATCTTTGATGGCTATGAATTGTCCATTAAGAGATTTACATCTCATCCTCAAACAAGCAGTGAGTACTATCCTCGAACATCAACATAGGAAGGGACATGTGTGACAGTACTTAACAGAACTCTTCTATGACATGTTTTTACCACATTGAACTCCGTTTGTAGGATCTCTACTAATAGTGAGTTGGGTTCCTGTCATAGAGAGTTCACATCAAATGGAATTAGTCCCATTCCTCTCGATGTTTTGTGAATCATCATACGGTTCAAACCTTTAGTTAAGAGGTCTGCAAGATTCAACTCGGTCCTTAAGAACTCCAAGTTAACCACCACAGAACTAATCAAATCACGCACAATATTGTGCCTCAAACGGATGTGCCTGCTCTTCCCATTGTATATTTAATTCTTTGCTCGAGCGATCGCCGCCTGTGAGTCACAATGAATAAACACAGAAGGCATAGGTTTAGTCCACAAAGGAATATCAACAAGTAGATTCCTTAACCATTCTGCTTCTGTACATGCTCATTCTAAAGAAACAAATTCTGACTCCATTGTTGATTCAGCTTTACAAGTCTGTTTAGAAGATTTCCACGAAATAGCACCACCACCCAAAGTAAACACATAACCACTAGTGGAGTTTATTTCATCATTATCTGTTACCCAATTAGCATCACAATAACCTTCTAAAACAGCAAGGCATCAAGTAAAAGTAAGTCCTAAATCCATAGTTCCTCTTATATATCTCAACAATCGTTTCAAAGCATCCCAATGCTCTTTACTAGGATTATGAGTATATCTTGCCAACCTATTTACAGAATATGCAATATCTGGCCTAGTGCAATTCATAAGGTACATGACACTACCAATGATCCTAGCATATTCACATTGAGAAACACCGTCATTCTTATTCTTTTCTAATCTTGTAGATGAATCATATGGAGTGCTAACAAGTTTAACATCAAAGTGATTAAATTTTCTCAAAATCTTTTCAACATAGTGAGATTGGGAGAGCATATAACCCCCACATTTCTCTACTAATCTAAGACCAAGTATTAAATCTGCTTTACCCATGTCTTTCATTTCAAAAACAGAAGACAAGAAAGATTTAGTATCATTCACAACATCGATGTTTGTTCCAAAAATCAACAAATCATCCACATAAAGACAAATGATCTTACAATCAAGATTATTAAACTTGCTGTAAATGCATCTATCACTTTTATTTACAACATATCCATCAGCTAACATGGCATTGTCAAACTTCTCATGCCATTGCTTCAGTGCTTGTTTTAAACCATACAAAGATTTCTTTAATCTACAAAACTTATGTTCTTGACCCTTAGCTATCATTCCTTCCGGTTGTTTCATATAAATTTCTTCTTCTAAGTCTCCATTTAAAAATGCTGTTTTAACATCCATTTGATGTACAACTAATTTATAAATGAAGGCTAATGCTACTAACACCCTAATAGGTGTTATTCTAGCAACCGGCGAATATTTGTCGAAGAAATCTATTCCTTCTTGTTGTGTGAAACCCTTAGCAACAAGCCTAGCCTTAAACTTATCAATTGTCCCATCCGCCTTTAGTTTCTTTCTAAAGACCCATTTGCAACTGATAGGTTTGCAACCCCTAGGTAAATCAACAAGTTCCCAAGTATTGTTGCTAAGGATGGATTCTAATTCGCTATTGATTGCCTCCTTCCAGAACTTAGAATCTATGGATTTAATTGCTTCTTGATAAGTCTTCGGATTGTCTTCCAAAATGAAGACAGTAGCAAAATCATCTCCGAATGATTTTTCTACTCTTTTCCATTTACTTCTCCTAGGTGAGTTATTATCATTTTGTACAACTTTACTAGACTCACCCTTTTCATATCCTGAATTAATTGTTACTTCTTTCTTCATAGGAAAAATATGCTGAAAAAATTCTGCATTCTTGGACTCAATAATGGAATTATTATCTAAAGACAAGAATCTGTAAGCAGAACTATTTTGAGCATAACCAATAAAAGCACAATCGTTGGTTTTCGAGCCTATCTTACTCCTTTTGAAATCTGGAATGCCAACTTTGGCTAAACACCCCCACACTTTGAAGTAATCTAAGTTGAGAGAATAGACTTTCCAGAGTTCATATGGAGTCTTATTGCTTTTCTTATGTGGGATCCTGTTCAAGATATGACATGCTGATAAGATTGCTTCCCCCCCACAAATTGTTAGGTAAGCTAGAACTTATAAGCATAGCATTCATTATATCTTTAAGAGTTGTGTTTTTCCTTTCAGCAACTCCGTTGGATTGAGGGGTGTAAGGTGGTGTAAATTCGTGAATAATACCGTTGTCCTCACAAAACTTTTGTAAAGACAATATACTATACTCACCACCTCTATCTGTTCTCAACCTTTTGATTTTCCTGTCTAACTGATTTTCAACTTCGGTTTTATAAACAGATAGACTCTAGTGTATCTGAAAAAACATCTATGAACGTGATGTAATAATTCTTACCACCTTTACTTGTGTAGCCTCTAAAGTCACCAAGATCACTGTGTATGAGTTCCAACTTATCAGTGTTCTTTCAACAGATTTAAATGACTTCTTATGATGTTTTGCTTCTACACAAAATTCACACTTTCCAAAGTCATCTTCGCATGCATAGGATATCAAGTTAGTAAACTTTAATCTTTTTAGGGCGTCTTTATTAACATGACCTAATCTTGCATGCCAAATATCAAAAGAATCAACAATATAAGCAGAACTAGATGCATTCTTATTATTTATAATACTAACAACATCTAATACAAGTAGACCTCCCGAGCAGAACCTTTTCCCAACAAACTCCCCATTCCTAGAAAGTACTAGCTTATCAGATTCAAGAACAAGTTTGATATTCGCCTTGTTCAGTAGTACTCCGGAGATCAAATTCCTACGCATTGCAGGAACGTGCAACACATTGCTTAACTCCAGCTTTTTGCCTGAAGTCAACTTGAGAAGCACTTTTCTTTTTCCAAGTACTTGGATACCATGTGCATCTCCTAAGAAGACTTGCTCCCATCACCTATTTCTTGATAATCAAAAAATAGATCCTTGCTGGTAGCAATGTGCCTAGTAGCACCAGTGTCTACCACCCATTCCGAAGCACCACTGAAAAGGTTTACCTCAAACAAGACGAATACAGCGATGACTTCCTCGTTCGCCTTTGAAGATTCTTCCAGATGTGCTTGATTACTTGGTTGGCCTTTCCGTTGGTTGCACTTGGCTGCTCTTTGTCCAAGCTTTCCGCACACCTAGCAGGATCCTTTTATCTTCTTTTGTCTTTGTCCCTGTATGAAAGTCTTACCTTTGCCATTGTGTTGAACCTTTTGCCCTTTTGGCTTGTGCTCCACTATATTGGCATGAGATTGCCCTTTATTATGTCCTTTGTCATCAAGTCTGTTGTTTTCTTCAATCTGGATATGCTTGATGACTCCATCCATGGTTAGCTTGGCATCATCATGCTTCCCTCTCTTCTTGTATTTGTTCCAAGAAGATGGAAGCTTCTCTAACATGGAGGCTGTTTGAAAGGTTTCGTCTATTTTGATACCTTCATGCTCCAGATTATCTACCAGTTGTTGATATTGGTGAATTTGATCATTGATTGGTGTGTGGTCCACCATTTGAAATTTTAGAAACTAGCTGACCACATATTTTCTTTTGCCAACATATTCAAAACCATATTTGTTCTGAAGTGATGTCCGTATCTTCTCCTTTGCTGACGAGAATTTGACATAAATGTCAAATAGAGAATTGGAGAGGAAGTGCAAGATGTGTCCTCTACACGTTGTATTGTCAGCATCATATTTGATACTTTCAGTTTCATCCGTTGGCTTCTCTTTGGTTAGCACATATGAAACTGAGAGCATCTCAAGAAAGAAAAGCACCTTGTCCGCCCATCGCTTGAAGAACTTGCCATCGAATGGCTCCATTTTTGACATGTCGGGAACTGGTGCTTGTCTAGTTGCCATATTCAATCAAAATTGCTTTAAGATTGTTGAAAAATTATAGAGAATTATGACAACTCAAGAATATGAAACAGCCAAGACGTGACGGATTGTCACTATCCTTAAAGCAATTTTGCCCATACCGAAGAGCAAGGTATACTTCTAGCAAAAGCTTCCCAGGATATAACAGCTTACTTCCTTTCTATTGCTCTTAGAGAGAAAGTATTGAACTTGTTTAGTAGAAGAGAATGATAGTGAAGGATAGAAGAAGAATGCTGCAGAATTTTTCACAAGAAATCAAGTGTTTTTCATATGTTTCTTGAAGATAGCAAAGCCTACTATTTATAGGCTTTGAGTTCACAAACTACAAGTTTAAAAGACCCTTTTTCTGCAGATTTTTTCTCCTTGGATCGGTTATGGACGTTCAATATGAAAGAAGATATCATTTGGCGCAAGAGTTGCATCTTTTATGAACAGTCGAGGCACATTAGGCGCCTCATGTCACTTTGAACGCCTACATGAGGCACTTTATGTGACATCGAATGCCTGTACAAAACGACATCAGGCGCTTCATGTGACATCGAACGCCTGTACAAAACGACGTCAGGCGCTTTATGTGACATTCGAAGTGTTCTGGAAGTGTTCCAGAACACTTTGAACGCCTACATTAGGTGCTTCAAGTGTTCTGGAAGTATTCCAAAACACTTTGAACACCTACATTAGGCACTTAAAGTGTTTGGAACACCCCTATTTCCTTCCATAGTTCATAAAACACTCCAAACTTCATCCAATCTCCTATCACATAACACTATACAAGGTTGGATAACAAGATTTAAAGTACTTTTAAGCACTTTTCCAACAATATTTAAGATGATGACCTACAACTAATTCGGAAAATGATAAGATTACGATTTTTTCTTTTTTTAAACACCTACTGTTATATGAATGAGAATATAAAACAATTTGGTAAAGATCCTTACCCACCTAGAAAGCCATTGAGTTTTTGATTTGTATTTTTTACGAAGCTTTTTGGAGATGTGGTGATTGATATCTCAGGAGTACTGGATATGACTTTTTTGGTACTAACAGAAAATTTACTTCCCTTATCAAATACATTTTGAGCTGACCTCTGTTTGACTTGGCTTGGCGTGGGTAAAAGTTAAGGTTAACTTTCGAGTTGACCAATTTTAAGGTCATTTGATAGGCTGAAAGGTTGACACCTGACATGTAAATTCTATTTGGACAAATTTTTAGTGAGGGAATGTAAAAAAATATTGTAGTTTTACAGTAAAACCTAGTTTATTGCAGTTTTTTAAATAATCCTATGTGTATCATATACTGTTTTCTCAAAACCTTGATATATATGATACATGATACAATACCATTTTGAACGTGAATACAACAGGTTTTGATAGAACCCTATTGTACATCATGATTTTTGCCAAAGATATGGCATAAGAGGCTGAAAGTGAGGGAGGAAGGGAAGAGTAAACATCACATTGGTTGAAGGGCATGATTTGTGTCACCAAGCAGTTGATACCGCATGATCAGAATGAGAATCAACAGTTAAGATGCTTAGTTAGCAAAGTGAGCTGAAGGAAGCATGGGACAATCAAGATAGCACGGTGATCCCGTGGTCTACGGAAGAGGTTGGCTAGAGTGCGCAGGAAGAAGAAGAAGAAAAGGGAGCGAAGTGTTTAAAACGAATGAAATGACGAAATTGCCCTTGACAGTTGTTTCGTATGAGTAGTTAAAATAAGGGTTTTCTTGTAATTTTGTTGGATTCATATTCTTCCTTTATAGTGAGCCTATGCGCTGAAGGCAGTTAGATTTTTCAGTTGTGTATCTCACTTTCCTACAATACTTTCTTACAATAGTTGATGATCACAGCATGTTTTGTTGGGTGTATCTGATGAAATGTAAGTCTGAAACAAAGTCCATCATACAAAGATTTTATGAATATGCACTGGTTCAATTTGAATGTCATATTAAGATCATTAGAATTGATAACGACCAAGAGTTTAACATGAATCAGTTCTATGCATCTAAGGGTATTGTGCACCAGAAAAGTTGTGTCTATACCCCACAACAAAATGGTATTATAGAGAGGAAACATCAGCATATACTTTCAGTAGCTAGAGCTCTCAGGTTTCAGTCACATGTACCCTCAGCTTATTGGGGCTTTTGTATTCAACATTTAGCATTTCTTATAAACCTGATCCCCACACCATTTTTGAACAATAAGTCTCCTTACCAACTTCTGTACCACAAAACCCCCTCTTATTCCCACCTTAAAGTCTTTGGATGTCTTGCCTACGGAACCAATATAAATCCAAACAAAGACAAGTTTGCCCCAAGGTCTAGAAAGAGTATTTTTATGGGCATGTCATATACTACAAAAGGGTACGTTTTGCAAGACCTTGATACAAAAGATGTGTATGTATGTAGAGATGTTGTTTTTCATGAGAACATATTTCCTTATGGGACAAAATCAGATCATCATGACAATGTGGCCTTATCACCAGCGACATCCCTAGTTGCCACTCATCCACCAGCAAATGATGTTATACCTAACTACACAGACACTTCAGTCTTAGCTCCCAATCTTGTGCTACCTTTCATGTCTCCTTTGTCTAATTCACCTGCAACCCCAACAAATGGTCTTCATCAAACCCCGTCAGGGTCCTCATCTGAGACTGATAAACCTTCTTCCACTTCAAATTGGCCATCACAACCGCCATTGCCTCCAGGAGAACTGGTTGTTCAGTTGCCTCCTCTTGAACCTGCAGATGAATATAATTCTGACCATGCCAACCACAGACCTCAGCGTGCCAAACATGCTCCCACTTACTTACAAGACTATTATTGTAACCAACTCTCTAAATCCTCTAAACCATCTTTTCATACTTCACCTCATTCTTTGTATAAGTACTTCACATTTGTATCACTGACTCCACAATACAAAGCATATGTTATAAACTTAAGTGTACACACAGAACCTCAGTCTTAACTAGAAGCATCTAGCTCTTCCGTATGGCAGAAAGCAATGGGAGCAGAGATAGCAGCGTTAGAAGAAAACAAGACTTGGTCTATAATGCCTTTACCTCTAGGAAAGAGACCAATTGGGTGCAAATGGGTCTATAAAACCAAGCTGAAGTCTGATGGTACAGTGGAGAGGTACAAGGCAAGGTTGGTTTCTAAAGGATATAACCAGCAGCTAGGCATAGACTATCAGGATACTTTTTCTCCAGTTGCTAAGCTAACAATAGTGAGAGTGGTCCTTGCCCTTGCAACACAACATAGATGGCCTATCCATCAAATGGATGTCAATAATGCTTTCCTCCATAGAGATTTACATGAAGATATACATATGACTCCCCCACCCGGGATGATTCTTTTGGATCCAAGCATGGTATGCAAATTGGAGAAATCATTATATGGGCTTAAACATGCTAGCAGAGAGTGGAATGCTACCCTAACTCAATATTTGATATCTCAGGGATTCCAGCAATCAAAGACAGACTATACATTATTCACTAAGTCAGTGGGTTCTTCCTTGCTCATTTTATTGGTGTATGTCGATGATATAATAGTCACATGTCCGTCAGAAGCATCTATATCGCAGATTAAAAATGCTCTTCACAGAAAAGTTCAAATTAAGGATCTGGGAGATCTTAAATACTTCCTTGGCATTGAGGTAGCCAAGGAAAAGGGGGGGGGGAGTTCACATCAACCAAAGAAAGTACATGCTGGAATTATTGGATCAGGCTGGATTTTTGGAGTCAAAACCAGCAAAAAGTCCTATGGAGAGTAGTTTGAGATTGACACATAATGATTCTCCACTAATAAAAGATGTCTCACAGTACAGAAGACTGACAGGAAAATTGCTTTACCTCACTATATCTAGACCTGATATAGCATTCCCTGTACAACAGCTCAGTCAATTTCTAGATTGCCCTACTGAAAATCATCTTAAAGCTGCACATAGAGTCCTGAGATATATTAAAGGGACTTTAGGACAGGGTCTGCTGTTTCCCAGAACTAGAGGTTTAGAGCTGAAGGCATTTGTGGATGCAGACTGGGGAGGTTGCCATGAAACAAGGAGGTCTGTCACAGGGTATTGTGTGTTCTTAAGGGAAGCTTTGATTTCTTGGAATTCAAAGAAACAAACTATATTATCAAGGTCCTCAGCAGAGGCAGAGTATAGAGCAATGGCATTAGTAACTTGTGAGGTACAATGGCTCACTTATCTTTTGAAGGATCTGGTGTAAGTACCATTAAACGAGTTGAGGTACTTTGTGATTGCAAAAGTGTCATTTACATAGTTGAGAATCCAGTGTTTCATGAAAGGACCAAGCATATTGAGATTGATTGTCATGTGGTAAGGGGTAAATTGCAAGAAGGAGCAATCACATTGATGCCAATTATAACTGAGTTACAATTAGCGTACATGTTCACTAAGCCTCTTGACTCAAAAAGGCTGGGAGCACTTTCTGCAGCATTAGGGACGTATAACATATATTCCAAGCTTAGTTTGAGGGGGAGTGTCAAATATATGGCAGAAGGGGCTGAAAGCGAGGGAGGAAGGGAAGATTAGACAGCACATTTGCTGAAGGGCATGATCCGTGTCACCAAGCAGTTGATACCGCAGGATGAGAATGTGAATCAACGGTTAAGATGCTTAGTTAGCAAAGTGAGCTGAAGGAAGCACGGGACAATCAAGATAGCACGGTGATCCCGTGATCTACGGAAGAGGTTGGCTGGAGTGCGCATGAAAAAGAAGAAGAAGAAAAGGGCGCGAAGTGTTTAAAACGAATGAAATGACGAAATTGCTCTTGAGAGTTGTTTCGTATGAGTAGTTAAAATAAGGGCTTTCTTGTAATTTTGTTTGATTCATCTTCTTCCTTATTAGTGAGCCTATGCGCTGAAGGCAGGCAGATTTTTCAGTTGTGTATCTCACTTTCCTTTGAATGAGATTTCTCGATTGTTCTTCTTCATCATCTCCCTTTCATTCGTTTTCTTCAAGTTTTGCGTATTGATTGATTGTTGCTTGGAAATTTGAATCAATCCTTACAAATTTCACAATTTTTGTCAAAACCGTGTTGTACATGACAAAAAAAAGACTCATGTCTATGATGTATTATAACGAGATCTGATGATTGCATGTTTATTAATGCCAAACAACGGTTCATGACATAATCTTGCTACGCAAGACATCACGCAAGAATGTCAGTCTCAATTATTAGAAGAGGTTCTCCTCTCCAGCTAAAGGATTCTGAATTTATACATTCTTGTTCATTAGTATTTTCACTCTTAGATTCCTGCTGCGTTAAGAATCGGAGAGCCTTTGGAAAACAAACTACCCACCACTTATAACCCTGGTTTATCTTATAGATTACATCAGTTTTTATTCTTTTAATCATTGTTAATTACGGTTGGGGGAGACACATCAGTTCAGTTGTCTGAGAAGTAAAAGAAAGAGATACCTGAAACTTTAGTACCCTATTTGCATATTTACCATCTCCATGAACTTTTCGCAAAAGAAAAGTAAGAGAGGCCCGGCTTATACCTGAGTCTGAGTTGGACCAGAAATAGGGTACAAGAAAGGAAATAAGAGCTATTACGGCTCACTAAATTGGCTGCGCTTCTTATATTATAAAATAGTAATTGATCGATACAGCTTAACGCAATTTTCATATGGGTCATCGGAAACAACCTCTGTGTGTTTCTAACACATGATATGATTGCATAGATCCAACCTCTCGTACCTCGCTATAGACGGAAGTTTACAAGACAATGAGTAATGATATGGTTGTATTATTTATTCTTTTATGATAAGTAGAATTCATATACGGTAGTAACTCTTTATCCCAATAATAACACATATATAAAGAAAAACGTCATATCATCGAGGCGATTGTATTTAGATGAAAGAGTCCACTCCTTGCTTTTTTGTTTTCGTTTATTTATTGGTTACTGCATGCTTTAAAAATTTGATCGACTTATATAGTTTACACATTATATAGTCCGTAATTTCCAATGGCAGTTTTTTTCCTAGTTCCATCAATTATATTGTTTTCTTGTTGTAGAGTTTTCCATTCTTGTCTTGGGCAATGATTTTGTTTTTTTACCATCCAAAAAATCAATTGTGGTTTTTGGCTTTTTTTTTTGTAACGGCTTGAAAATCAATAGAAGCAGTTCAAATATCTACTTTACCTATTCAAGTCGACCGCAGTTGGGAGCACATTTGGAAGATGAAGGGACCAGGCCCGTTGAATCTTTTTCTATGGCAGGTATATCGGAGCCTACTACCTACGGCATCCTTCCTATACCACCGACATGTTGCAGAGAATAGTAGTTGTGGTATTTGTAATCATCATGTGGAAGACCTACTACATGCATTACGAAATTGTTATTGGGCACGGAGTGTTTGGCAGCAGTTACTCTGTTGGGAGGAGTGGACAGAATTTCGGGATCACAGCGAAGTGCAGCCTTGGGTGTTGTTTAATATACATAGCTGGAGGCATTCTCCGCAGCGAATGGTGGAATGGCGATACGTCTTCAGGAAAACATTATCATGCATTTGGTATTGGCGGAATCAATTAACTCATGGTCATACTCTACACCTGCCACCGCCGGTAACCATAGCTAAAGTCATTCTGAGTAGGACTAGAAAGCTGGATGCTGTAGTTTTGAACCCATATATGAATGTAAAGATAGATAGCATTGGTTAGCGCTGCTTGTTATGCCAATGGCACTTTGTAACATTCGATTTTTGATTTATGAATAAAGATCCCCTTCATGAAAAAAAAAGGCATAAATGATGAGGAAGTTTATCATCAAATTATTCTTCGGTTGTAGAATAGTTTCTTAATTATCGAACCAATTCATAAAATTCAAAAAGTTTTACGCTTAGCCATTCACAAAATACAACTTTATAACACGAGTATGCGTCTTAATCTGCTATATTTTTGTCAAAGTGGTTGAAGGATGTGATGGCTGTGACTGATGATTGGAATGTTTGTGAATGAGTGGAAGATCAAAGCTGGCTTGGAGCACGTGGGTTGAATGGCTGTAATGTCCTGCTACTGAGGTGATCAGTTGGAGTGCAAGACGAAGGGTATTGAGAGGAAGAAGAAGGCTGGAGCGAGAAATGATTTAAAGAAATTGAAATTACTATTTTGTACTTATGATGTAATGTAGCTTTGTAGTGATAGTAAGTGTAATGTTGTCTTTGTACTGATAGGCGGTTATTTTCTTCGTTTTTGGCTGTTGTAGAAATTCATTCCGCTGCATTCTTTCTTTTGACGGTTATTCCTTTCTCTTGTGATATTCTCTCTTCTTGATACTTCATGATTGCTTAGTTGATTTCGCGTATCGCTCAAGAATTTCACATGGTATCAGAGCGAATTGAATGAATTTTGGAACGTTTATGGCAAATAGTGGATCTTCTCCTTCCTCATCCAACTACAATACTCAGAATATGGTTGATTCTTTAGAGGATCTATGTTACATTCACCCTAGTGATAATCCGTCACTAGTTCTAGTTCAACCGTTGCTTGATGGCAACAATTACCATGGTTGGAGCAGGAGTTTCAAGAGAGCACTTATGTCTAATAAGAAACTAGGTTTTGTTGATGGATCAATTGAAAGGCCTGCAGAAGGTGGGCGAAAATTTAACGGATGGACTAAGGCCAACAACATGGTGGCGTCTTGGTCAATCAACTCCGCTGTTCCCTCAATTAGCCAAATCGTTATGTGGTTGGACAACGCAGTGGACATATGGAACGATCTCAAACACAGGTATGGGACTGCGGATGCCTTTAGATTATCTGATTTGCAAGAAGAGTTTTACAGTATAAAGCAAGAGTCGTCAACTGTTACTGAATATTATACGAAGTTAAAGGTTGTTTGGGAAGAGTTGTTGGTGTTGAGGTCCATTCCAAACTGTACGTATAATCGTTGTTCCTGTAATATTGTAAGTCAGATAAACAAATTTGTAGAAGATGATTGCGTTATAAAATTTTTGAAAGGACTTAATGACGACTTTGAAGCTGTGAAATCACAAGTTTTGCTTACTACTCCGTTGCCTGATTTGAAGACAACGTTTGCAATGGCTGTCAATCTTGAGAGAAAGCTTGCGTACTCTAGTTCATAAGGATCCTTTAATAATAATCCTACTGCAGTGATGAATGTAGGAAATACTTCTAGATTTGGAGGAAGAAGTAGTGGTGATGGAGTTGGGAGAGGATATAAAAAGGACAATTACAAGTAAAGAGGTTCAAAACTCCCTATTGTACATACTGTAATATGTCTGGACATACTGTTGATCGCTTTATAAGAAACATAGTTACCCTCCTGGGTACAAACCAAGAGGACAAGTTAATTGTGTGAGTGGTGATGACTGCGGCATACAACAGGATAATACTGTGAACCAGGATGATGAGAGGGAGCTGTCTAGTTCATAGTCAGTGCACAAAGCACCTATGCTCACGTTTGAACAGTATAATCAGTTGATGACTTTTCTTCAGGAGAAGGACCAGAGGAACAATGTTGACAATGGTGAATGTGTAAGTGGACACCATTCTGTGTTATCAGCATAATTTTCAGGTGACTCTACTAAGGTGAAAGATAATACTCTATACCAGAACTTTAACATATGTATTTTAGATTCTGGAGCATCAGATCACGTGTGTTGTTCCTTACATTTGTTTGATTCCTACTATCCTGTTCATTCTCTTTCCGTTAAGCTTCCTGATAATTCACTTGCCAACGTCACTCATGTTGGAAATGTAAATGTTAATCCTAATCTGACACTCTCTGGTGTGTTCTTCATTCTTCCTTTGCGTTTAATCTGGTGTCTTTGAGCAGATTGACAGCATCCAATAAATACCTTGTAAACTTTCAATCTGACACATGTATGATCCATGACATGATGACCAAGAAGATGATTGGTTTAGATAGAGTATCCTTCGGACTCTATCATCTTCATGGATCATACAGAGCCCCAGCCTGCGTCCTAAAATCTCCAACTCACGAGCCTTATCAGTCATCCAAGACTTTTGCAACCTCCATACCAGATTCCTTACTATGGCATGCAATGCTTGGACATATGGGAGAGTCAAGGATGAAAGAAGCGTGCAAAATTGATTCTCAAATTGTGATTCCTGATAAATCATGTAAGTGTAGTATGTGTCCATTAGCTAAACAAAAACGCATGCCATTTTCTGTTTCAAACTTTGTGGCTAGCAAGCATTTCTTTCTTGTTCATATGGATATATGGGGACCATATAGATACCCCACCATGTACAGACAATACTACTTCCTTACAATAGTAGATGATTGTTCTAGATTTTGTTAGGTTTATTTGATGAAAACAAAGTCTGAAACCAGAGGCATCATTCAGAGTTTCTATCACTATGCATTGGTTCAGTTTGATGCCTGCATTAAAGTAGTTAGAACGGACAATGGACAAGAATTCAATATGACCAATTTCTTTGCTTCCAAGGGCATAGTGCACCAAACCAGCTGTGTTAATACTCCACAGCAAAACGGTTTGGTTGAGAGAAAACATCAACACATATTAACAGTGGCCAGATCTCTAAAGTTTCAATCGCATCTCCCTGCCCAGTATTGTGGCTTCTGCATTCAGCATGCAGTATACCTTATAAATATTACTCCCTCACCTATTCTTTCTCAGAAAACACCATTTGAAATCCTATACAAGTCCAATCCCATCTATAGCAACCTCAGAGTCTTTGGCTGCCTTGCGTTTGCAACGGATAACAAAACACATAAGGAGAAATTTGCCCCCAGAGCAAGGAGATCCATTTTTCTGGGATTGTCACATACCACCAAAGGCTTTTTGTTGCAGGATCTGTCTAACAAGGATGTGTTTATTTCAAGAGATGTGGTGTTTCATGAATCAATCTTTCCCATGTCTCCAAGTACACCAGCCAACTATGAAACACCAATCATGAGACACTAAACTGTACCAGTGTCATCACCTCCTAATCCTGTCTACACTTCTGAATATATGTCTTTCCCACTCACTGATGTTCCTTCTTCATCTACTTCATCTGGCCCTACATCATCTGCTTCAAGACCCCAACCTGAGCCATCTTCTTTCTTTTCTCCATCTCCTGAACCTCCAACTACTGAACCTTACTCTTCACCTGCTTACACCTCCAATGCTCATGATCTCTCAAAGGGAAAACTGGTGGTTGAAATTCCTATTATTTAGCCACATGTGCCTCAAACATCCAGTCCTCCATCAGGCCACAGACATCATAGAACCAGAAAACCTCCTTCTTATCTCACTGACTATTACTGTAACCATATAACTCATAACAACATTGAACACACCAGTCCTCATTCAATATGTAAGACATACACACTTGCATCTCTGTCTCCATAATATAAAAGCTATGTGTTAAATTCTAGTATACATGTAGAACCTCAGTCTTATGTAGAAGCATCAGTATCTCCAGCTTGTCAAGAGGCCATGGCAACTGAACTTGCTGCCCTTGAGGCCAATAATACTTGGGTGCTTGTACCTTTACCTCCAGGGAAGAAAGCTATTGGTTGTAGATGGGTTTATAAAATCAAGTATAAACCAGACGGATCTGTGGAAAGGTACAAAGCTAGACTTGTAGCCAAGGGCTACACGCAGTAGTTTGGAGTGGATTATCAGGACACTTTCTCCCCGGTGAATAAATTGACAACAGTGAAAGTTGTGTTGGCAATGGCAGCCAGGCTGAATTGGCCAGTGCACCAAATGGATGTCAACAATGCATTTCTCCATGGAGAATTGCATGAAGATATCTATATGGCTCCACCCCCTAGGACAACCACATCCGGATCTAATTTGGTTTGCAAGCTTCAAAAATCACTCTATGGATTGAAGCAAGCTAGTAGATAGTGGAATGCTAGATTGATCAAGTTTCTACAAAATTTGGGCTTCATCCAATAAAAAAATGACTACACCCTCTTCACTAAGGAAATACATGGATCATTGATGGTCTTACTAGTCTATGTGGATGACATCCTTGTCACTTATGACAATGAGGGGGCTATTGAAGAGATTAAGGGTGCCTTACATAGGGAATTTCAAATTAAGAATTTGGGATCTCTGAGATACTTTTTAGGCATTGAAGTGGCCAGGGCTAGAGAGGGGATAGTTATCAACCAAAGAAAGTATACATTGGAGTTGTTGGAGCAAGCTGGCTTTATGGATTCCAAACCTGCTAAAAGCCCAATGGAGACTCATGCTAGTCTTACACATGGTGACTCACCACTGATTGCGACGTTCCAGCATATAGAAAGCTTATTGGAAAGTTGATATACCTTACCATCACAAGACCAGATATTGCTTTTCCCGTACAACAGTTGAGCCAGTTCCTTGATTGTCCAACGGAGAATCAATTAAAAGCAGCACACTGAATACTAAGGTTCCTTAAGGGGACAGTTGGACAGGGTTTGTTATTTTCTAGCTCGGGTGACCTTAGTGCTTTGTTGATTCTGATTGGGGTGGATGCAAGGAAACCAGAAAGTCAATGACTGGATACTGTGTATTTCTGGGAGGAGCTTTGATTTCATGGAAGGCTGAAAAGCAATCTACAGTATCCAAATCCTCAGCAGAGGCGGAGTATAGAGCAATTGTGGCCGTAGTGTGTGAGATAGAATTGTTGTTGTATATGTGTAAGGACTTGAGGATGGCTAATCAAGTACCAGTAGAGGTCTTTTGTGATAGTAAAAGTGCAATATATCTTGCTGAGAATCCCGTTTTCCATGAGAGGACCAAACATATTGAAATAGATTGTCACATAGTAAGGAATAAGGTGTTGGAAGGGATGATCAAGTTAATGCCAATCAGGACTGAGCTGCAGTTAGCTGACCTATTCACCAAGGCCTTGGATGTGAAGAGACTACAGTGCCTAACAGGCTCCTTTGGAACATACAATATATATACCAAGCGTAGCTTGAGGGGGTGTCAAAGTGGTTGAAGGATGTGATGGTTGTGATTGATGATTGGAATGTTTGTGAATGAGTGGAAGATCAAAGCTGGCTTGGAGCACGTGGGTTGAATGGCTGCAATGTCCTGCTGCTGAGGTGATCAGTTGGGATGCAAGACGAAGGGTATTGAGAGGAAGAAGAAGGCTGGAGCGGGAAATGATTTAAAGACATTGAAATTACTGTTTTGTCCTTATGATGTAATATAGCTTTGTAGTGGTAGTAAGGGTAATGTTGTGTTTGTACTGATAGGCGATTATTTTCTTCGTTTTGGCTGTTGTATATCAGAGTGCAGCTGCTCTGCTGCACTCAACAAGCTTTCCTCATAAATTCATTCTGCTACATTCTTTCTTTTGACGGTTATTCCTTTCTCTTGTGATATTCCCTCTTTTTGATCTTGAATTTTCCAATTCACTTCATGATTGTTTAGTTGATTTCGCTTATCGCTCAAGAATTTCACAATTTTTAACCTTCTCAATTCATATATTAAATGTTAATAGTCACCAGACGCAAACGAGCAACAAAAAAAAATCCAAGCACTAATAACAAAATGTCAGTAAAAATATCCAATTTGCCGAGCCAGTTCATATCTAACAATTAGAATATACGCAATATTTAAAACGGCAACAGCACTCGAAAGAACAGGGAATAGAAGCCAAAATAATACGGTCGACAATCAGTTTTATATAGGACTGTAACTCAAAAAGTTAGGATAATATGGACAAAAAAAAGAAGTCAAACGACAACAGGAAAGGCTGTAAGAAACCAAAGGGAAGTTTGCTTCAGAATAAATCTATTGTACATTATTTTCTTGGTAAAAAGTATAGCACGACCAGTTAAGGGATTCAGGAGGTAAAAGCTGTTAGAATATCTTAAGTTTTAATGATTTGTACAATTGACACTTAGAACGCCTAGATAATGTGCTTAATGTAAAGGGTCTGGAAGTCAGTACACTTCGAACGCCTACATAAGGCGTCTAATGTTAAATGTCTGGAGACCAGTACACTTCGAACGCCTACATAAGGCGCTTCATGTGAAGTGTTTGGATTCCAGTACATTTTGAACGCCTACTTCAGGCGCTTCATGTGTCAAGTTTTATAAAAGTACACTTTGAACGCCTAAACAGGTGCTTTATTTGTCAAGTTGTAAAAAAATACACTTTGAACGCCTAAACAGGCGATTCATGTGTCTTACAAAGTCAAATGAACTTTTTCCTCCAAAATGGGCACGGACATCAAGTTACTTTTGGTAAAAGTCAGAATTACTGCGAACAATTATGAAGGCTGAGATTATGCGCTTCATGTGACTTCGAACAAGTTCTGCTGCCCACAACAGGCGCTTCATGTGACATTGAACAAGTGCTTCTTATTCACTTAAGGCGCTTCATGTCACATCGAACGCTAGTTCAAAAACACATTAGGCGCTCCATGTCACATTGAACGCCTATTCATAAAACACATTAGGCGTTTCATGTGACTTATGTTACAAATGTTTTATGTTGCACTTTCTAACGTTTACTTGACATTTGTACCCTTCCTTTTAGTGCAACATCACTGGTTCTCTCTCTCCTTTGAAAAATGTCATCTTTTCTCTTTGAGCTTTCAAGAAGAAGCTTCCTCAAGAAGCTTGTATTCATCCAAGAGAAGATCTCCAAAGATGAAGACATGTCATCACAAAGAGACAAATCTCATTATTGGGTCTGCAAGGACACAAACGGCTAGAAGGTGGTTAAAACAAGGGTTTTCATCATTTTCACACTTCAACTTTCTACCAACAAAGCTTTCAAGTTTCTCTCAAAGTTTTAGCTCTCAAGATAGTTGTATCATTGTATATTTTACTTTTTTGTGAGAGTTGTGTTGTAAAGAAGAAGAAGACTTCATGTTGAGTAAAGATTGTGAGAGGCTAAGTGTAGACCGTTGGGCAAGAAGCAAGAGTTCTTCTTATTTGAAGAAATCCAGACCTTGGAGGGTTAGTTGATGGTGTTGTGGTGCACCATACTCCCTATAAGAATTCTTTGAGGAGCAAGAAAGTTCTTTAGAGGCTAGACTTCAAGGGGTTAGTATTTTTTGGTTGTGGTCTAGGTGTGTGGCCTAGTTTATTGTGTTTTGGATTTTGTTTTGATTGTTGTTTCCCTAAAAAGAAATAACAATACCCCATTCAAAATCCTTCTTGTGAAAAATCAAGAAGGTAGAGGAGTAGAGTCATTTTGTCTTCAACCTGTATACATATTGTGTTCTTTACGCTTCCGCAAGTTTTATTCATTTCAAAGAACACACCCAAGTATTGGTTTGCACTCATACATGAAAAATATCCAATAAAATATCCATACTTGCTGAACACACTATTCAACCCTCTTCTAGTGTGTTCAAAAGGACCTAACAATTGGTATCAGAGCCTAATCTCGAATATTTAAATTCAAATAGCAAGATTTGATCTTTTAAAGTATGGATCTCTTTAGCTTTGAAGATGCAAGTTCTCCAAGTGGTGATGCTTCTAGAAGAAGAAGACAATAATCACTACTCCCTTCTATTTCTAGTGTTCATGTCAAACTCCTCATGTTTGTCCCTCTAAACTACCCACTATGGAAATCCAACATGGATACATAGTTACGTTCTTGTGGGTATCGTATATGGAGAGAGGTGTCAAAAGGTTCTACCATTCCTTTTGATGTCGATGATCCTACTCCGGAAGAGGAGTTGCAATTTGCCTTAAATAGAAAAGCTCTTGCTATTTTAAATAGCTATGTATCACCAAATGAGAGAGCTCAAATACAAGGAGTCAAATCCGTCCATGAAGCATGGACAAAGTTGAATATGATCCATGAAGGAACATCTGAAGTAAGGAAGGCAAAGAGGAGACAACTTATAAAGCAATTCTTCAATTTTAATGTCCCCAAAGGTGAAAAGATTGAAAAGTCCATCCAAAGATTCACCAAGCTTATCAACCTACTATGGCAGTTGGTAAGAAAATAGAGCAAGAGGATCTCAACTATTGCTTCCTAAATAGCTTTGGAAGAGAATGCAATGCTAAAGTGACGACCATCGAAGAATCCAAGGATCTAGAGACTATCACTCTAGATGAGCTTTATAGGAATCTCATCACTTATGAGATTCATCTTGAAGCTCAAGAAAAGAATAATCCCATCCGAAGTTCGTCAAAAGCTCTTGCATGCGAATCGGAGGAATCAGATGACGAAGTTGGACTTCTTGTCTGATGGTTTAGAAAATTCGCAAGGAAGAATAAAGATGAAGCCAAAAGGTTCATCAAAGAGAAATTCTCCAAGGATAAGGACAAGATGAAGGACCAAGAGAACAAATGCTACAAATGCAGAAAGTTTGGTCACATCATGAAGGATTGTAGAGTGAAAGAGCCGCAACTAAAGGACAAGAAAGCCATCTACCAAAGGAGGAAGGCTTTACAAACGGAGGTAGCCCATTGGGAGAGTATCTTACCCAGGTCCGAGAGCAAAAACGATGACAAAGAGAATCTAGCTCTCGCGGGAGTCATCAATGATGATCTCGACAATGACTGCTATTCTCTAATGGCCATTGAGGATGACATCGAGGTATGCACTATATCCTCGCATTATAGATTACAAGATGAAAAGGATGATTTAGTGCAAGAAAATAACTTTTTAGATATGAAATATAAATGTGTCAAAAAGGATTTCAAGGCATGCTTATATGAATATAATGACACGTTAGAAAATCACATTGCATTACAACTTAAGCATGACATTTTTATTGACCATGCATGTGATTGCACTAGAAGAGAAGCATGATTTGATGAAATCATGCATTCAAAATAAAGCCCTTGGGAAAAAGAAAAATACTCCAAGGGAAGGTATCAAAAAGGTTGAAATAGTTAAGGATACATTTACATTGAGCATGAAAGCAAAAGTTAAACCTAGTATCATGTATGCATCTAAGAAGGTAAATCAAATGAGAAAGCATCATTTATCAAGGAGTCACAAACCTCTTTGAAGAAACAAAGACACATGCCTAAAGAAAAGGCAAAGTCAACAAAGGTGTCAAAATCTTTTGTTGAATCTGTGAAACATAAATCTTCCTTGATTCCAAGGAAAGTTGTCCTTAAAAGGGAATCACGAAATATGCCAATGCACAAGCATGATAACCTTCCTCACTCACACAAACACATTCCTACATGTTCTTATTGTAATAAAAAGGGTCATGTCGAAAGAGTGTGTAGCGCCAAAAGTAATAAGAATCTTGTGTGGGTGCCTAAAGGTGAAGTGAAGGTAACTTATCTTCAAGGACCCAAAATAAAAAGGGTACCAATGTCATATGGTTTTTTGCAGGCCTTAGCTTTAAATGGAGAAAGCAAAAACAAGAAGGTCAAATGGGTCGTGGACAGTGTGTGTTCCAACCATATGACGGGAGACAAAAGTCTCTTCCATAGAATCACTATGTAAGATGGAGGAGTTGTCTACTTTGGAGGTAGCAAAGACCAAATCAAAGGACATGGTATTGTGGGTAACAATTCCTTCTCTCTTAGTGATGTTATATATGTTGTAGGATTAAAGTTTAAATTGATAAGTGTCAGTCAACTATGTGATACTAATTATGAAGTTACATTTTTGAAAACAAAGTGCATTTTGAAAAAGGATAACACTATTCTATTTGAGGCTTTGAGATTCAAAAATTTTTACAAATATAGCATCAATAATTTGGTTTCACAAAATGCATCTTGCCTAGTTGCCAAAAATGATTTGACGCAACTATGGCATAGACGTCTCGTACACGTATGTTTCAAAACATTTAAATTTATTTGCGAAAACAATAAGGTCCGAGGCATTCCAAAAATGATTTTTGAAAACCAAGATTTGTGTGACACTTGTCAAAAAGCAAAGCTTATGAAAACAAGCTTTAAACCAAAAAAAATATATCCACCCCCAAACCTCTACAATTACTACATATGGATTTGTATGGGAATGTTGAAACAAAAAGTTTGGGTGGTAAGCATTATACCTTCGTGGTAGTAGATGACTATACTCGTTATACATGGATGCTGTTTCTTGCAAAGAAAAATGATGCATGTAGTGAGTTTATAAATTTAAGTAGACGATTGGAAAATCACATGGGTGACACCAATAAAACCATACGAAGTGATCGTGGTGGTGAGTTTGATGGAGAGTTTGAAAGGTTTTGTGAATCCAAAGGATATACACACAATCTTTCGGCTCTTAAAACTCCACAACAAAATGGTGTAGCCGAATGAAAGAATAAAACTCTACAAGAATTGTGCAGAGCAATATTAAATGAGTTTGATTTGCCTAAGTAACTTTGGGCCGAAGCGGTAAATGCCACTTGCCATTTGAACAATCGTGTTTTTAAGACCTTACCTAAATGTTACACCTTATGAGCTTTGGAATGGTAAAGTTTCCAATATTCGGTATTTTAAAGTGTTTGGGTGTAAGTGTTTCATACTTAACAGTAAGGACACTTTGGACAAACTTGATCTCAAATCGGATGAATGTATCTTTTTAAGTTATGCCTCAAATAGTAAAGCATTTTGTGTTTTCAACAAAAGGAGTCAAAATGTGGAAGAATCAATCTATGTTAAGTTTAATGAATCACTTAATGACGAACCTAAACTTAATGAGGATTGTGAAGAAAATGAAGGTATTGCTCCTCCAAAAGAAATTCTTAAAGACATTCCAACAGTTGCTCATCAACAAGAAATTGTTGATAAGTCTCTAAATGGAAACATCTTCATTGATTTAATAGTAGTTACTATTGAAGGTATTCTTCCACCAAGTGTTCATGAACTTAGTGAGTCAAATAGAAATATTTCTCATACTCATCTTGTTGATACACAAAATATTGAAAATGCATCTCATATTCCAGAAAATGATAATCATCTAAATTGTGATGATTCGTCTCTTCCGGAAAGTGATCATGAAGAAGTTGGAGGAGATGTCTCCAATCTTCCTAGATCATTCAAACATAAAAGTTTTCACCCACGCGAGTTGGTCATAAATGATCTAAATAGGGGTATCACAACACGAAGGCAATATAGAGAGAACACATTCGTCTCTCTTATAGAGCCTAAAAATGTTAAGGATGCACTTCTTGATGAAAATTGGACTTGACTATGCAAGAAGAATTAAACCAATTTGAAAGAAGTGATGTTTGAGAGTTAGTTCCCAAACCACTTGATCATCCCATTATTGATACGAAATGGGTATTTCATAACAAGATGGATGATCAAGGAAATGTCACTAGAAACAAAGCTAGACTAGTTGCTCAAGGATGCCGTCAAGAAGAAGGTATTGATTTTGATGAGACATTTACATCCGTAGTGCGGCTTGAAGCCATTAGAATGTTATTGGCATATGCTTGCTATAAATATTTTAAACTTTACCAAATGGATGTTAAATCTGCTTTCTTGAATGGTGTTATTCAAGAAGAAGTGCATGTTGCACAACCTCCAGGGTCTGAATGTCATAACTTACCACATCAAGTATTCAAACTTAAAAAGGCTCTTTATGGCCTTAAACAAGCTCTAAGAGCTTGGTACACGAGGTTAAGTACTTTTCTTCTTAAAATAGATTCTCAAGGGGTAAAGTTGAAACTAATTTTTTTTATCAAAGAACAAAGTAAAAATCAATTAATTGTACAAGTATATGTTGATGACATTATTTTTGGTGCTACTAACAATTGTCTTTGTGAGCAATTTGCTAGCTTAATGCAAGGTGAATTCGAGATGAGCATGATGAGCGAGCTTACTTACTTTCTCGGGCTTCAAATCAAGCAAACTCAAGAAGGTGTGTATATTTCTCAAACCAAATACACAAAGGACTTGCTCAAAAAGTACAATTTTGGTGAAGGAAGGGAAGTAAACACTACAATGAGCACAAGTGCAAAACTTGACAAAGATTACAAAGGAAAGCATATAAAGGTAATCTTGTATCGTGGCATTATAGGGAGTCTACTTTATTTGACTGCAAGTAGACTGGATATATTACATGCAGTGCGCTTATGTGCTATATTTCAAAGTGATACTAGGGAAATGCATCTAGTTGCGGTAAAACGTATTCTTAGATACCTTAGGTGTACTTTTAAATTTGGATTATTTTATCCCAAGAATGCATGTTTTGATTTAAGAGGCTATTGTGACTCCGATTATATGGGGAGTCTTGTTGATAGAAAGAGCACTTCCGGGACTTGTCCATTTCTCGGTGATTGTCATGTCTCTTGGTTTTCCAAGAAACAAAACAATGTTTCTCTTTCTAAGGCGGAATCCGAATATGTGTCGGCCGCCTCTTGTTGTGCACAATTGTTATGGGTGACCAACACTTTGAATGATTATAATATTCACTTCTCCAAAGTGCCTATTTTGTGTGATAACACTTCTGCTATCAATATTGCACAAAATCCTGTGAACCACAGTCGGACTAAGCACATTGAAGTGAGATATCATTTCATCCATGATTGTGTATAAAAGAACTTGGTTAGTGTGGAATTTGTTCCAACACGTGACCAACTAGCAGTCATCTTTACAAAACCCTTGCCTAGTGATGTATTTGCATCTATAAGAAGCAGGTTAGAGTTACTTAACATGGGTTGACATTAACCCATCTTGAGTTGGAGCAAGAAAAATTTCAAATTTTCAAACTCAGTGTACATAAAGCGCTTTACCTGAATTAGTTCAGGCGTTCAATGTCACATTAAGCGCCTTATGTTAAGAATGTCACTCGTTCGAAGTGACATCAAGCGCTCTATGTCTTTAGAAACTATCGTTCAAAGTTGCATTAAACGCTTTATACAAACTGTATCACTCGTTCAAAGTGATTTCAAGCGCTTAATCCCTTCAACCACAATCGTTCCAAGTCACTTTAAACGCTTCATCCTTGTTCATGAAGTCGTTCGAAGTGACATAAGGCGTCTAAACCCTATTTCTTCCTTGGCAAACCAAGTGTCGCTTCACTTTTTGCGCCAATTAAGTGACATTGACTCAACTGCCGCCATTTCTCTCCTTTTCCCCACGTCCATCACTTTCTTTTCCCACACCTCTCCATTCAATCACACTTCTCCATTTCCGCCTTAATCTCCCACCTCTTCATCTTCCCACCTCTTCGTATTCCTCATTCAATCCCCACTACATCCCACGTTCTCAATGCCTTAGTCTATTTACTACAGCCTTATCTTCCTCCTCTTCTTCTTCCCTTTAAAATCTCTTCTCCATCCTCATTTCAATTCACCATTGTTTAGACAAACACCTTCTTCCTCTTCTTCTATTTCCTCTCTGCGAAAATCACAAAACTCTTCCTCCTCCAACTCACAAATGGCATCTGCTGGACCATCTAGAAATGGCACAACAAGCCAGAGAAGAAACAAATCTGCTGGAATCAGTGAATCAAATGAGCTGAAGGTCATCCGGAAAGGACTGACCAAAGAAAATTTTCCATGGATGAGAAGAAAATTTGATAAGGATGCTACTCAGTCTCCTCAGCACACTTCCTTAGGTACCCATTGTTCTTTACACTCCCGCATACTATATGAAGAATGGAAGAGCAACAACATGCCAGTGGTGCCCCTGAAAGTGGTTCAAATCAGTGATTTCACAGAAGCTCACAATGCAAATCAAGTGATTTCTTTTCTTGAAAAACAAGGTTGGACTCACCTATGGTTAAGGTTAGATATGAAATCCTACTCCAAAAACCTTACCCGTAAATTCTATGCAAATATGTGGGTTACCTATGCCACTGCAACTTCAGCATTTTCTTTACACACTGTGATCAATGGTACACCCCTTAGTTTTTCCATCCAGGATATACGTGATACGTTAGGAGTGAGAAATGAAGGATTAAGTGATTTCTTAGTGTTATATTGGAGTGATAAGTATGACATTAGTGAACAAGATGTTAAATTCTACCTTAAATATTTCCCAGCAAAAAAGACTCAGAACATGCAATTAGCCAATCATATTCTGCTTGCTGTTGTTACTTACTATGTGAATGGAAAAGCAACTAGAAATCTGAGCAATATGGATTTCTATGTTACTTACCGTATTCTGCAAGAGACACAGTTGAACTTTGGATGGATTCTGGTTGAAGTGATGATGACTGCCCTTAGGAAGGGATCAAAAGCTTTGCCCTTTGCAAACATAGTGACAACTTTGATAAAATCCAAGGGCATTGAGATTTCTGAAGGATCCTTGATAAGCGTGGCCAAAACAAATTATTATGACAACTTTAACATAACTCAAGCAATTGACTCCCAACGACGAAAAGGTACTCTTCATCCTGACCTCACTGATGAAGTAGATGAAGGTCCTCAGGATGGAAAGGGACTAGTACTAAAGCGGAGTTAATCACCCGAATTCAGACATTGGAACAAGTTGTTGAACAATTGCAAGTTAGAGATGCACGTAATGAATATCGATTTGGGGCCCTCAAAGCAGCCATTATTAGCCAAATGCCTTGGGTTCATATTCTTCCTTATTTTGATGATTTAGAGAGAGAACATACTGGTGTTGTTGGTGCTGCCGATGCTGGTGCAGAAGCTGGAGTTAGTGATGGTGAACAAGCTGACGGTAGTGGTCAGCAAACGGCTGAAATAAGTGGCTTTGCAGATTTTGCAACAAGTGGTAGCTTTGATTTTGCTAGCTTTACTCCCGGAACAAGTGGTGGTGCTGAAGGAGCTAGAAATGATGAAATGAATGACCAAAGATGTTTGTTGTTGATTAGTCGTTTTTTCTGTGTGTTTTGACTTATATGATTAGAACAAAAATTCTTTGCCCTGTGATGATGCAAATTTGACATTCTTTTGGTTATTGAAATGTGATGATAGTTTTATTATGATACATGCATTATAAACTTTGATTCATCTATTTCTTCTAAAGATAAGTTTAGACACGATGTGAGGGGGAACATAAGTTAAGGGGGAGCTAAATTTAGAAGTTATGCAAATTGTGAAATCATCAAAAAAAGGGAGAACGTTAGAATACGTTAAGTTTTGATGATTTTCACAATTGACACTTA
This sequence comes from Eustoma russellianum, assembly GCA_036186865.1. Lineage (NCBI taxonomy): Eukaryota > Viridiplantae > Streptophyta > Magnoliopsida > Gentianales > Gentianaceae > Eustoma > Eustoma russellianum. The sequence continues at coordinate 24,356,586 of AP025073.1, read as the reverse complement.
GAACGCCTAGATAAGGCACCTAATGTGAAGTGTCTGGAAGTCAGTGCACTTCGAACGCCTACATAAGGCGCCTAATGTTAAGACACTTCGAACGCTTACATAAGGCGCTTCATGTGAAGTGTTTGGATTCCAATGCATTTCGAACGCCTACTTTAGGCGCTTCATGTGTCAAGTTGTAAAACAATACACTTTGAACGCCTAAACAGGCGCTTCATGTGTCAAGTTGTAAAATAGTACAATTTGAACACCTAAACAGTCGCTTCATGTGTGTTACAGAGCCAAATGAGCTTTCGCCCCAAAATGGGCACGAACATCAAGTTACTTTTGGTAAAAGTCAGAATTACTTCGAATAAGTATGAAGGCTGAGATTAGGCGCTTCATGTGACTTCGACGTGTTCCGCTGCCCACAACAGGCACTTTAAGTGACATTGAACAAGTGCTTCTTATTCACTTAAGGCGCTTCATGTCACAATGAACGCTAGTTCAAAAACACTTTAGGCGCTCCATATCACATTGAACGCCTATTCATAAAACACATTAGGCGCTTCATGTGACTTATGTTACAAATGTTTTATGCTGCACTTTCTAACGTTTACTTGACATTTATACCCTTCCTTTTAGTGCAACATCACTGGTTCTCTCTCTCCTTTGGAAAATGTCATCTTTCCTGTTTGATCTTTCAAGAAGAATCTTCCTCAAGAAGCTTTTATTCATCCAATAGAAGATCTCCAAAGATGAAGACATATCATCACAAAGAGACAAATCCTATTATTGGCTCTGCAAGGACACAAACGGCTAGAAGGTGGTTAAAGCAAGGGTTTTCATCATTTTCACACTTCAACTTTCTACCAATAAAGCTCTGAAGTTTCTCTCAAAGTTTCATCTCTCAACATAGTTGTATCATTGTATATTTTACTTTATTTGTGAGAGTTGTGTTGTAAACAAGAAGAAGAGTCTTCTTCTTGTTGAGTGAAGATTGTGAGAGGCTAAGTGTAGATTGTTGTTCAAGAAGCAAGGATGCTTCTTGTTTGAAGAAATCCAGACCTTGGAGAGTTAGTTGATGGTGTTGTGGTGCACCATATCTTTGAGGAGCAAGGAATTTCTTTAGAGGCTAGACTTCAAGGGGTTGGTATTTTTTGGTTGTGGTCTAGGCGTGTTAGTTTATTGTGTTTTGGATTTTGTTTTGATTGTTGTTTCCTCCAAAAGAAATAACAATCCCCCATTCAAAATCCTTCTTGTGAAAAATCAAGAAGGTAGAAGAGTAGAGTCATTTTGACTTGAACCTCTATACATATTGTGTTCTTTACACTTCCGCAAGTTTTGTTCATTTCAAAGAACACACCCAAGTATTGATTTGCACTCATACACGAAAAATATCCATACTTGATGAACACACTATTCAACCCCCTTCTAGTGTGTTCTAAGGGACCTAACAAAAGTGAGGCAAAACATGAGGCATCCAATCACGCGTCGCCACATGTAAGCAGTTTTTTATAATAAAAAAAATAGCATCACCCTTTTCTTTAAAAGAATCGTTTTTTTACACGTGACAACGTGTGATTAGATGGCTCACATTTTGCTTCACTTTTAGTAATTCGAAGTCTAAACCGCAAGTTAAGAAATTTAAGCAGCAACTAACCAGAAAATTCTGCGTTAAATCAAAGGAAAAGACAAGAAATTAAGAAGACAAAATTACAAAAGTGCTTGATTGTTGTTGTTGGAAACACACCAAGGATGATTTCCATTCCGCAAAAAAAAAATATTTAGTTTAAATAGAAAGTATATTAAAGCTATCTAGCGCTGAATAGTTCAGTAAAAAATGAATTAAGTAAAACAATAGCAAAGCCACAAAGTATTACCAATAGACCATCTTCTCCTCGGTGTTATATGATGTATTGGAATATTAGCTATTAATTCCATTGATATGATGTACATATTTAGATATGGTAGATATTTATGTTTGTATATTCTTGATTGATTGTAATAGCTTAATTATAAGAATTAGCTTGATTATAGGAGTTTGTAGAGGTTAGTTTCCTATATGTTGTAAACACATTTTGGTAATGGAAATCAATACGTGATTGCACGTTTTCTTCATGGTATCAGAGCGATAAAATTCTTTCGCCGTTTTTCGTAGTTTTTTTCCCGGCGAGATCATGGCCGTCGCCAATGTCTCTGGCGCCACCACTGATACCGCCGCCACTCCTCTCACCACTACCGATCCCAAATCTGCGTACTATCTACATCCTTCTGACCATCCCGGTCTTCTCTTCTTTACTCAACCATTGGGTGAGAATGGTGAGAATTATTATGTTTGGCGAAAGGCGTTTGCCAATGTTTTGCGGTCTAAGAACAAAGCAGGCTTCGTTGATGGCACCATCCAACGTCCGGATCTTGCCTCTGTTAATTTTCCTGTTTGGCAGCAGTGCATTGCACTGGTGCTGTCGTGGTTATCTAACTCACTTGTGAAGGAACTTCAAGGGGCCGCTGCTCATGCAGAAACTGCCCGAGAAGTATGGGTTGATTTGGAAGAGCGATTCACACAAGGTATGGATGCTCGTGTGTATGAGTTGCGTCGTGCCATAGCTTCACTTCGGCAAGAACGAAGCAGAGTATCTGTCTATTATGGGCGGCTCAAGGCTCTTTGGGGAGAGCTACAGTCCTTTGATGAAATCCCGATGTGTAGCTGTGGACTCTGCACGTGTGGTGTGTCTAAGGCCATGGAGAAAATTCGAGAGAAAGAGATGGTCTTCGACTTTCTTATGGGTCTAGATGAGACCTTCGGAACGGTACGCTCTCACATTCTGAGCATTGATCCCCTTCCTTCTCTTGGACGTGCATATGCGATTGTGGCGCAGGAAGAAAAGCAACGTCATGTTGCTCAAAGCCTGGTTCCCCAGTTTGATGCAGCAGCTCTGGCCACTTGGCAGCCATCCCAGGACAATCGCCCAACCACTTGGCAAAGTCCTCAGGATGGCCGACCCCCCAGATCGAAAGGAAAAGGAGAGCGTCCGCGATGCAGCCATTGTGGTAAAGTTGGTCACTTTCGTGAAACATGTTTTGATTTAATTGGTTATCCTGCTGATTGGAATCGCAGTCGTCGAAGTAAAGCCCCTACAAGTTCGGGCCAGTCATCAACCATGGTAGCAGCGAAGGGAATGGCGGCCTCGGCCATTCCCGATACTCAAGCGGCACCACCCACCTTTGCCGGACTCTCTCTTGCTCAGCAACAGCAGTTAGCACAATTTATTGATCATCTCAATGGAGGTAATTTTGCCTCTCAGTTGCCGACTCCAGGCAAGCTGGACTCGGGTATAATCTCTTCTTTCTCTGCATTAAGGTCTCGTTGGATATTGGACAGTGGTGCTAATGCACACATTGTCAACGACTTATCTCTGCTTACGTCTATTACCACAGATAAATTATCTGCCACTGTCCAAATTCCGAATGGTGAGCACGTTGATGTCCGTGCGGTTGGAGCCGTACGGTTGTCAGATGTCGTGACACTTAGTGGTATCTTGGGCGTTCCGGAGTTTGCTTTCAATCTCATTTCTGTCAGTCGTTTGGTCAAGGATTCGAGATGTGCACTAACGTTTGACCCAGATTTTTGTGTTATGCAGGAGATGCCCTCAAGGAAGCTGATTGGAGTGGGTAGGGAGCATGATGGTCTCTATCATTTTGTGTCCCATTCGGCCGCTGTTGCGCACGCCACTGTCCAGTCCTCCGTGTCTCTTTGGCATAGTCGCATGGGTCACCTTCCTATGTCTAAATTTCGTTTCCTTCCGTCTGTTTTAGTTACAAATAAAGATGTTCTTTGTGATGCTTGTAATCGTGCTAAGCAAACTCGTTTGCCTTTTCCTGCTAGCACTAGTGTTACTAGTCGTGTTTTTGAATTGATACATTGTGACATTTGGGGGCCGTATAAAACCTCTAGCCTGTCTGGGGCACGTTATTTCTTGACAATTGTTGATGACTACAGTCGTAGTACTTGGGTGTATTTGATGAAAGTTAAGTCTGACACTTGTCGTTTTCTGTTACATTTCTTGCGTTGGGTACATACACAGTTTGGACGTCCAGTCTAGCGGGTCCGCAGTGATAATGGGTTGGAATTCACGAGTCATATCATTCGCACTTATTTTGTGGAACATGGGATTGATACTCAAACCTCTTGTGTTCACACACCTCAACAAAATGGTGTAGTTGAACGCAAACACAGACATATTCTAGAAGTTGCTCGTGCTCTTCGTTTTCATGCTAATTTGCCTGTGTGTTTTTGGGGGGAATGCGTCCTTACTGCTGTCTATCTTATCAACCGTATGCCTACCACACTTCTTCATAATAAAACACCATATGAACTGCTACTTGGTCATTTGCCTACTTATAATCATCTTCGTGTTTTTGGTTGTCTCTAGTGTGGGTACACGTACCATGGTCCCCGTGACAAGTTTGCTCCCCGTTCTGCCCCTGACATTTTTATTGGTTATCCACATACTCAAAAGGGCTACAAAATCTTTGACATTTCAAGTCAGAAGTATATGTCAGTCGTGATGTTACATTCTACGAAGATGTTTTCCCTTTTTCAACACAAACTAGTCTCGATTCTGCTTCAGATCACTTGCATGCTTCTACTCCTGCGGCCAACTGGGACATCACCGTCCCAGATTTGGCACCCGACAGAGATCAGCCCACCGCACCACCGCCTCTCCCTCCGTCGACTGTGCCCGATGTTCGCCACAGTCCTCAGCCGACGGCTGTTCCTTCGCCGTCGGCACCCACTGAACCAAACACTTCGTCCGTCGTACAACCTCCAACTCGTAGCCTACGTACTCGTCAACTATCGCGTCGTCTTACAGATTTTGATGTTGCTTTACCTCCATCTCTCGAACCATCCGATGCTACCGCCACTCCTACAGCGAACTCCACGGTATTTCCCTTATCCAGTTATCTTTCCTATGCTCGTTTATCGTCATCTTATTATGGTTTGATTACAGCCATCACTGATGGCGATGAGCCAGTTTCTTTTAGGCAGGCGGTTAAGCATGCTCATTGGCGTGATGCAATGCAGCGTGAAATTGCTGCACTTGAGGCCAACCATACTTGGACTGTTGTTCCATTACCCCCAGGTAAACGCACCATTGATTCTAAATGAGTTTATAAGATCAAGTATAATCCCGATGGTTCTGTTGAGCGTTATAAGGCTCGTTTAGTAGCACGTGGGTATACTCAAGTTGAAGGTATTGATTTTCATGAAACCTTCGCTCCTGTAGCTAAGTTGGTCACAGTTCGGTGTCTCTTAGCCGTTGCGGTTGCTCGAGGTTGGTATATTCACCAACTTGATGTCAATAATGCTTTCTTGCATGGTGATCTTACTGAAGATGTCTATATGCGTATCCCGCCTGGTTTTTCTCGTCAGGGGGAGAATCATGTTTTTAAGTTGCAAAAGTCTTTATATGGTTTAAAACAGGCTTCCCGGAACTGGTATGCAAAGTTCACCTCCTCGCTGCTCTATCTCGGCTATTCACAATCCCACGCTGATCTATCTCTCTTTATTTTCGCCACTGCTTCTTCCACTGTTGTTGTCCTGATTTATGGTGATGATGTTATTGTGGCTGGGAATGATCTTCCTCGAATTGAGGCTCTTAAGTCATATCTTGATCATAAATTTAAGATCAAGAATCTTGGTTCTCTTAAGTACTTTCTCGGCATTGAGGTGTCTCGTTCTTCTACTGGCGTTGTCTTGAATCAGCGTAAATATGTCCTTGACATTCTCAAGGAATGTGGACTCCTTGGGGGGCACCCCACAGCCTTGCCAATGGATCAAAAGGGGCACTTTTCGGACACTTCACCCCCTTTAGATGATCCTGTTTTTTATCGTCGCATTGTTGGCCCGTTACTTTATCTCACTGTTACTCGTCCTGACATTTTCTTTGCGGTTAACACTCTTAGTCAGCACATGCATACTCCACGCAAATGTCACTTAGATGCTGTTTTTTATTTGCTGCGTTATCTTAAGAGTGCTCCAGGCCAAGGTTTATTCTTTCCAGCTCAGTCTTAGTTAAATCTCCTTGCTTATTGTGATGATGATTGGGCTAGTTGTCCCATTACACGACGTTCTACTTCTGGATACATGGTCTTTCTTGGTGCCGCCCTTGTGTCTTGGCGCTCTAAGAAACAACCTGTTGTTTCTCGTTCTTCTGCTGAGGCCGAGTATCGTGCTATGGCACATGCTACCAGTGAAATTGTTTGGTTACGCCAGCTCCTTGCTGATCTCGGTGTTCCGGTTACACGCCCGGTCACCCTTCGTTGTGACAATCAAGCTGCCTTACACATTGTGGCCAATCCTGTTTTCCATGAGCGCACAAAACATATTGAGATTGACTGTCATTTTGTTCGCCAACATTATGTAAACGGCGTCATACATCCGTGCATGGTTCCCGGTCTCCACCAGCTTGCTGATGGGTTCACTAAGGCCCTTGGTCCCGAGTTGTTTCGGCGGTTTAGTGGCAAGTTGGGCATGCTTGATATTCATGCGCCAACTTGAGGGGGAGTATTGGAATATTAGCTATTAATTCCATTGATATGATGTACATATTTAGATATGGTAGATATTTATGTTTGTATATTCTTGATTGATTGTAATAGCTTAATTATAGGAATTAGCATGATTATAGGAGTTTGTAGAGGTTAGTTTCCTATATGCTGTAAACACATTTTGGTAACGGAAATCAATACGTGATTGCACGTTTTCTTCATGATGATTAGTGAAAAATTATTAGACACTTATTAATCAATAAAATAAAGAGTAAAATAAAATGTGACAGTGATGAATGTACAAAACAGGTCAGAAGGTCCATCTCAAATTACTATGTTTTTAATTAATAGTTGAATAACTATTATGATTTATTCAATAACCACTATAGAATTTGCGAATCACTGTAGTCATTAATTGGTTTCGTCAAATGTTCTCTTTTATATGCAACAATCATCTGAGCGCATCATGATAATTCGGTTATTAGATAGTTTACTTTTAATTCATAACGAAAAAGTACAAAAAAACTAGAATTTTGATTCATTCCCTGAAAATCCAACGGTCAAATTACCTGTAAGATCCGCCCCTCAGATAGTTTAATCTAATTTAATAAATTGATAATCTACCGAAGCAGGTGGGAGTAGTACTTTATAGTTTATAGTTATTCAGAATGGATACAATTATCAAGTTCCCAACTATTAAACGGAAGATTTTAACATAATTTTAAAATCGACTGCATAGAATCATAATCGTAAACGTAACATAACAAGCATAACTCTATGAGAAAAATATGTTGCTAGCAGAGTAAATACTTGTTGAGATCGTGATACGAATATAATGCAATTTGAGTAGAACAAATCATGATGTTTCCATAATATAAAATTTGAGGTTAGAACAAGTCATGATGGTTCTATAATATAAAACTTGAAGTTAAGAAACATGACTATGAATTGAGACCTATGCAGACAGTGATTTTCTATCAAATAATTTTAAAATAAATGACATAATATCGTAACATCACAAGCATAACTCTATTAAAAAAAAGTTTGAATACAAATGTGAGGTAGAAAAGTGCTGCCCATACCATGACATAGATGAATGTAATGTAAAGCTAACGAATCAACAACTGTTGTTTTCCTGACAGAAGACAGTCCATTTACTGTTCCTGTAACAACCAGAGAAATCCAGCAAAAACGCACGCACGCATGCACGGAAAGAGAGATAAATAGCTGTTGTCTATGTCCTAATTATCAGTGGTTCATTAGTGGTTTATACTGATAATGCTTTGGGTTGCAGGCAGCTACTAGTTGATGATATGGGAAGTGTGCTAGTCGTTGGCCTCGAAAAAGAGCTAACCTCAGAACAGTGCACGTGTGAACTCGTTGTCCAATGCTTGTCTCTTTAAGGCGAAATTCCTCACTCCGAGCCACACCGCCTCCGCATCAAGGAGCATGTGTGGAAGATACAAATCAGGAACCCAACAGCCTACTAGATTGGGTGAGATCTTACACAGTGACTCACACAAGTTGTCCTCCGCAAATCAGGAACCCAACAACCTATAACTTAATACACATAAGTTGTCTGAGTTCATACATGTTTCGATATAAAGAGTTGACGGCATGACTCTTCCGTCTCTTTCCATGAAGAGCCATAGAACCCTAAAAGCCCACGTACCAGTCAACAAGGAAATCAAGAAAGAACGTTATGCCCATACCTCTATGCTTTTTTGAAACGGGGAAAAGATTAGCGTAACTGTCTTTATTTCGTCCGCCAACCCAACGGAGTCTTTAGCATGCGTTGGAAACATACTATTCTCGTCCTAGTCAGAGTCAAATGTTCTTTGTAAGAGGTGTTATTTACTCTTCCTAATAAATCTATTAATTTATGCTTACTTGTAAAGTTGACATCGTGAATAACCAATGAAAAATTACACTAATGATAATGAAATAATACATCAAATAGTAAAATAAAAATTAAACATTGTTTTAAATCACCGCACGCTCCGTTAAGAAACGATGACTTTTAATAACATGTTTTGTCTAACTTGAACTATATTTCCCTATTTCGACGATATCTCCCTAGCTAACTTTTATTCGTTTGTTAATTAAGAACGCTGAAAAAGGCTACTTCCAGATAGCAAACATTTCGGTATTCGTTCTTCAAGATCGAGCTACATTGTTCAATCTAAAATTGTCAAAAAAGGGACTAATGAACTACTTTAGCTCTTTTATGTTTACCTATGTAGAGAACACTCAAAGACGCAAATATTCCCATGGAAACCACCCTATTTTAATTGTAATCAAACATAGTAGACATTAAACTACATTTTTAATAAAGACTTCAATGAGCTTATGAAAATGCATTAGGTGTATAGTGAAAATGATACGAAACACTTTCACTTCTTCAATAAACCAGTGAAATGTACATTTACTGGCTATAATCCCTTGACATCTTCAAGAGGCGATCCTCATTTGGGTTTCTCTCCACATTTCAAGTTAAGAAAGAGAAGACACCGCAAAGTATGTGTATACCACCACTCTCTTTCATTTTTCTAACACACTGAAATTCCATATGCTAAAAGAAAGTAATTAGCAAGTTTTTGAGTGAGGTGTCATTGCTACTTTGTGATCTTGAGGTTACGAGTTTGAGCCGTGGAAACAGGCTCTTTCATAAAAAAGTGTAGGGTATGACTATGTACACCAGATTACAAAACGATCCGGTTCATCTTTGGACTCTGCACAAACGCGGGAGCCTAATTCACCGGGAACGCTTTTCCCCCCTTCATTTAGCTGGCTAAATGAAAAACATTTCACTACACTGGATATATCCACCAAATAATTACCCTAGTAAGTTGCCGGCTAGAGTAAGAAAGGGTCAATGTTTGCAGGCCTAGCAAGCAATAAATAACTCGCGTGTATATTTTCATTATGTGTCATCAAGAAACAACCTCCATTTGTTTGTAACAAATAGGTATGATTGCGTACATCTTACTCCCCCATACTCTGTCATAATCGGGAGTCTCTAAAGCAATGTGGTAATGTTGTTGTTGTTGTTATGTCCACCAAATAATTGGGGCCAAAGAACAATTCAAGGTAAGATATACCTTCTGGGGAAAAAAGAAAATAAAAATCGATCCGGACAGTTAAACAGGACTGTTCCATATATATTACCAATAGAAAAGGATGAATTATCCAGAGGAACAGCGTCAGTTTCTAGAAAAGGAATCATTTAAGGATGTTTCTGGTGGGTTGGTGTCATGATGATATGAAGTACGAGAACTTAAAAACCAGCACAAACAATGATGAGATCCCTCCCCATGAGAGAAACAGGAAAAGAAAAAGGAAAAAGAAAAAAAAGAAAAAAAAACAAAAATAGCTGTCCTTTCATCACTTCAACAGGAAGTAAAAAATGGGCAATTCTTACCAGAAAAGTACCAACACTCCAACCAGAAAGATAGAACAGAAATCTGCAACTTCTATTTTTAGTTATTCAAATCTCCAACTAAAAGGACAAGAAAATTTGGAAGTACGCTTCTTAGTTACTCATACAGCAATTATATAAACTGACTCTTTACTATTTTAGTAAAAACAAAAGAAAAAACAATCACAAAGAATTCATGAATGCTCAAATTTTCCTCTTCCAAAAGGACACCTAGACAAACTAGCCATCCGATTTAGCATGATAAATTATACCCCTACACCAAAGATTAGTGTACAAAAGAAGAACACAAAATGATTTCCACGGTAGAGTCACTATGCAGTAATAGCACTAGAAAGATATGTCTTATCTGGCTAGCTAGCTCGTTCTTGCTCTGGTTCCGATAACATGTTAAAACGGATTATGATGCCCACCAGTGGCCCAGAAAGCCTCATCAGATGGCAATTGGCATGAAGTTAGCAGATTTTGAGGTGATCCATGAAAAAGAGATGATGAATTAAGATTAGAATGAATCTGCTGCTGTTGTTGCGGCTGACCAACAACTCCGGGGGACCCCACTCCCCCGTCTCCCGGAACAGGAAGACTTTCATCTTCCTCCAAAGGAAGCCTTTCATAGGCCGCATTCCCAAATGATGCTGCCATAATAACCACCGGTCCAGATGCCAGTAGTGGGCCCACCACGCTCCCCCCGACAACCTGTCCTTGTCCACCGGCTAAATATATGGTCAAACCTGACACCGCTGGCGGTGCTGGTGGAGGCAAAACCGAACCTGAAAGAGAGAGAATCTCGAACCTTCCATGTAAAGTAAGAACACCACCCGGAGCAGCCGGTTGTTTTAAGATGACGTTAGTCACCGTCCCGGTGGCGCTCAGGATACAAACGCCTCTCTGGCGACGAACAGCGAAGGTGTTAATGCATTCTTGTATGTCACACCCGTTGGCGACCTCAAGAACATGAGATCTAAGCGCGTTCGCGCTGTCGCGAGTGATTATAATAGGAGGTTTTGGTTTGTTTTTAGAGCCAGCTGGTCTTCCTCTTGGCCTTCTTCTGCTTTGATCTTCTCCTCCAGGGGAGGTTATCAAGTCCTTGCTCTCACCTGAGACGGTGGCTGTGTTTGTTAAGCAAGTAGGGAGAGAATAATTGTTGATATGTTTTGGGTTTCCACCGTTGGATGATCTTTGCTCTTCTTGAAATTGATGGTTGAGATGATGATTCTGTAGATGTAGATCTCGGGTGTGAAACGGCGGCGGCAAAGGACGCCCTTGTGCTGTTAGTCGATCCATCTTCAGCTCCTCTTTCACAACTACCTCTGTGATGACTTGTGCTTTGGTTTTGATGAATTCAACTAAAATTGAGCTGAAACATGTTTTGAGAGGGAGATGTGTGTGTAATTGAGTATGTGTGTTGTTCTTGTGAGGTGGGTGAAAGTAAGAGATAGATGAGGAGCATGTTGTATGAGAGAGAGGGAGGTGGGGGGGGGGGGGGAGATGAGGGTTGATGGATGGGGGAACTTGAGCTTTTGAAATGGGGTTTAGCTAAGTGTTTGTTTGGGAGAGAGATCTATCTATACATCAGCTTAGGGTTTGGTCAACCTACCTACTGAGGTCACTCCACGTAAGCAATAATAAAAAGAAATACAATAAAGGAGGACATAATTTAACGACAATAGTTGTAATTTTACAAAAAAAAAACTATAATTATAAGAAATGTGAATAATATAATCATGGAAAATAAAAACATAAATGACATAAACTAATGCATTCTCCCTTTTCCTCATTTTTTTTTTCTTTGATAAGTGATACATGATAAATAGTGCCATAGTGTCGTGGAGAATAAATCGCTATTGATAAAATATTGATTCTACCAGTTGTAATATCATAGTCTTATGGAAAAGGTATGAAATGTGTAAGAGAGAGAAACTCTCTCCTTTCTCTCTATGAGGGGTAGCCATTTCTTCTTGCGTCTTTCCGCTACTGTTTCTTGTTCTTGTGATTTCAATCTTCCACTTCCTGTCTGTTATTTTACTTCTAAAAGGCTGGGTTCTTTGTAAATGGGACGAGGCAAAGGTGTGAATAAAAGAAAAGGGCATCGGAACAAGCTTGGTTCCAAGGATGTTGTGGTAGTTGGCTCGGCATCTAAGAAAGTTTTGCTGGAGGAATCTGTTGAAGATTCACCTAGTGATTCTTTTTCTTTTCATGGAGATGAGGATGAGGTTGATTCGAAGTTGGAGCACTGCATCCGCTCTCTGCATGTTGTTTTGCCAACTTAGGAACATCAGATTTCGTTGCATGCAGGCGGTGCTCAGGGAACTTCAGTTCCTATGGATGTGGATTTCAGCTTGGGGGCTGGGACTAGCATGATGAGGCCGGATTCTGCTTTCCCAACGGTGGATTTGAACTCATCGGTGGTTGTTGGAGGTGATGGTGACACGGCTGCTATGGATGGCTTGGAATCTGTGCAGGAGGATGGACTTAATGAGGCGTTGCTTTCTTCTCTCTCCCTGGGTTCCTGTCACATCCAAACTTCGAAGATTGGGTTGGATAATACCCATCGGACAAAGGATGTTGATGTTTTGGAATTTTCTTCCTTGCACCCTGGTTTGCATGCATCAGGATCTCCAGATGATGGTATGCAATCCAATGGAAAGGGTGCTGTCATCAAAAACTCTGCTCCGTTGAAAACTTGGAATTCTCTTTCTCCCACTAATAGGAATGATGCAGGTTGTATGAAGCTTATTGAACAAAAAGAGGCTAGAAGTGGAGTGGTAAACTTGGATGTGGACAACATTGTGCTGGATGATGAGTTGCAATGCTGTCTTATTGGATGTTTTACAGGAAGATTTCCTGGGAAACAAGCTGTTTACTCTTTGACTAAAATCTGGAAGGTTAAGCACAAAATTGAGTTCCATCCATCGGGATGGATTATCTTCAAGTTTCAATGTCAAGCTGAAATGGAAAATGTTCTATCCTCTGGGCCATATTTTATTTATGGAAGGATCCTCATTCTAAAAAAAATGCGCTTGTTGTTTGACTTTGGGCCGGAGGAGATGTCCTCTGTTCCCGTTTGGGTTAAATTGCCCAATCTTCCAATCTCCCTTTGGAAGGAAGAATATCTCTCAAAAATTTGTCATCAGTTAGGGAAGCCTTTAATGGCTGACCTTTTAACCACCAAAAGAGAGGTCTGGGGCTACGCTAGGGCCCTTGTGGAAATTGATCTTAGCCATCCTTAAAGGAAATCTATTGAGATTAATTTGTCAAATGGGAGAATCATCAATCAGTCTGTTGAATACGAAAAGCTCCCACTATACTGTGATGAGTGTAGACAGCTGGCCATTCTCCACATGTTCACCTGCATAATTCTTCAACTGGTCATGAATTGGGAGGTGATGGAAAACGGGCTAGCTCTGGTCATAGGGTGGTCTCTGAGGGTGATAAGGTTGTTCATTTTGCTGACCCTTTGGCATCAAACATGGATTTAGTAGGTAAGAAGGTCCAAGAGGTGCTTCCTTCGGACTCTAATTCTGATTCTCGATGTCCTCATTCTGAGCCTTTTCCATTGGTTGGAAGCACCTCTTTTCTGGAGGCATTTGACCCTCCCTTGCCCAATGATCGGCTGCAGGATTCTTTTCTGGGTTCTGATGCTTATGATCAATTCCATGTGCGTAGACTTAAAGAACTTGAAAGGGATGGCTTTGTTACGGTGATGAATAAGAAGCATCTCAAGGCAAACAAGAAAAAAGAGTTTAACAGATTGAAGCAGGACTCTAAAGTCTATGCTGGGGGGGTCTAGATCACCCTTCCATCAATGATTATCAGCTTTTGGAATATAAGGGGCTGTAATAAGCCCACCAAACAAAGAGGTTTGGTGTCTTTTGTACAGAAACATAAGGTCAACTTGTTGGTCTTATTAGAAACTAAGCTCAACAATGCTATGCTTTCTCAGCTTCTTCAAAAATTTAGTTCCTGGGATCATGTTCATAATTTTGATTTACATCCTGGGAAAAGGATTCTAATTTTATGGAATCCTTCTTTTGTCTCCTTAAATGTGCATAGTATTTCTGCACAGTCCATTCTTTGCCAACTAAAGTGTCTTGTTTCTGCAAGGTACTCTTTTTTGACTGCTGTCTATGGATTCAATTCTGTGGTGGATAGGAGGTCTCTTTGGGATGACTTGATCAATCATGCTTCTGTTGCCAACTCTGCTTGGATGATTTTGGGTGATTTTAACTGTGTTCTCAATGAAAGTGAACGTATTGGTGGTAGTCAGGTTACCACCTATCAGTTGCAAGATCAACTTAATTGTTTCCTTGCTTGTGGACTTTTGGAACTCTCTCAGGCTGCAATTTCACTTGGGACAATGGATGCATTAAGTCTAGGCTGGATCGTATTATGATTAATGCTTGCTTTATGGAACAATTTCCTAATGCATCATCAGTTTTCTTAAATTCTGGTTGTTTGTCTGACCACTGTCCAGCTATTATTCATCTTCATCCTCAGGTTAATAGTTCACACTCATTCAAGTTTTTCAATATGTGGACTGAGCATGATCAGTTTTCTTCTATTGTGGAAAATTCATAGAGAGAACCTGTTCATGGTACTGCAATGTACTCATTATGTAAGAAATTGAAGAGGCTTAAGATGCCATTGAAGGAGCTTAACAGGAGGGGATTTTCACATATTTCTTCTAGGGTTGATGGTGCAGTTAGGGAGTTGGACTTGTTTCAGGATCATATGAATGCTTCTGGGGGTTCTCTTGATGACTCTTCTCAGTTAAAGTTTCTAAAAGATAAGGCATTCAAACTCTTGGAGGCTGAAAGATTGTTCTTTGCACAATTAGCTAAGGGTTCATATCTCAGGTTGAGTGACAGGAATTCAAAGTTTTATCATTCTTTGATCAAAAGGAATGCTACTAGACGGAGTATCTCCTCTGTTCAACTTGATGATGGGGCTTTCTCTACTTCTCTGGACCAGGTCAAAGATCAATTTATTTCCTTTTATACTAATCTATTGGGATCCTCTCAGCAGGTGCTTCCAATTGATCTCTCTATTATTCAGTCTGGTCCTCTGTTATCTGCACATTGTTCTCAGGCTCTTATTGAGCCTGTTCTTGACTGTGATATACAAAAAAGCCTTTTTTCTATTCCAAAGGATAAGGCTCCTGGACCTGATGGGTTCTCCTCTCTTCTTCATCAAAGCCTGGAACATTGTTGGTGAAGATGTTCTCAGTGCAGTTCATGAGTTCTTCACTAATGAAAAACTTCTCAAACAGCTCAATCATTCCATTATTGCTCTAATCCCAAAAGCTACTAATGTCTCTAAAGTTCAGGATTATCGGCCTATTAGTTGTTGCAATGTTATATATAAAACAATCTCCAAAATTCTTGCTGGTAGGCTATCTGTTGTGCTGTCTGAGATCTTGGAGCAGTCTCAATCTGGGTTCTTAAAAGGACGTTCTATGTTGCATTGTGTCTTTCTTGTGCAGGAGCTGGTTAGGGATTATGGAAAATCTAATGTTTCTCCCAGAACCATGTTGCAAATTGATATTTATAAAGCTTTTGATTCAATTAGCTGGGACTTCTTACATGATATGCTGTTGGCCCTGAATTTCCCACCTGTTTTTGTCAATTGGGTCATGCAGTGTGTTACTTCTACTTCATACTCCATCTCCATTAATGGATCACTTACTGGTTTCATCAAAGGGAAACAGGGGCTTAGGCAGGGTTGTCCCCTGTCCCCCTTTCTGTTTGTTATATGTATGGAATATTTATCAAGATCTTTGAACCTGTTGCATCTTGATCCTGACTTCAATTTTCATCCAAAATGTCATTCTCTTAGGCTCACACATCTGAGCTTTGCGGATGATCTCATGTTATTCTGCCGGGGTGATGAGGTGTCTGTTGGCAAAATGATGCTTAAGCTTGATGATTTTGGGGATCATTCTGGTCTCAAAATCAATGCTTCCAAATCCAAATTCTATAATGCTGGGCTGGGGAATAATGCTGCAAGTGCCTCCTCCTGTCCGAATTTCTCTCTTGGTAGCTTTCCTTTCAGATATTTGGGAATTCCGGTGGCTGGACATAAGCTACAATTCTCGCATTATTCCGCCTATCTTGATAAGATCATGCAGTCCGTTAACTTCTGGAAGTGCTCACATCTTTCGTATGCAGGAAAGGTGGTTCTTATTAAATCAGTTTTGCAGGGGCTTCACTGTTTTTGGCTTAGTGCCTTACCTGTTCCAATGTCAGTCATTGATCAAGTAAATCGGATTTGTATTCATTTTCTTTGGGGTGATGGGCCACTTGGGAACAAAAGATCAAAAATCTCATGGAAGCGGATTTGTCTTCCCAAGATTGAAGGTGGTTTGGGAATTCTTCAGCTTAAGGCTTGGAACAAAGCCTTATTGATCAAAAATCTTTGGGATCTTCATCTCAAGAAAGACCTCATTTGGGTTAAATGGATCAATGCTAGGTACAAGATTGGGCAGAACCTTTGGAGCCTGCCTATTTCTTCGTTTCATTCTCCTCTCATTAAGGCTCTTTTCACACTTAGAGATGAACTAATTAATAGGTAGGGTGGAATTTTGCAAGCTCAGCTCCTTATGGAATCATGGTACCAAGGGCAGAGGTTTCATACTTCGGATGCTTAAAACTATTATAGACATTCGGCTGATCTTTTTCCTTGGCATTCCATTGTTTGGGATTCATCCATCACTCCAAAACATGCTTTTATCTTATGGTTGGCTGCGTCGAAAAGATTGGGTACCAAGAGCAATATGCACTTTCCTGATAAATCCTGTCTCTTCTGTAGTTGTGAAGAATCTGAGAAGCATCTCTTCTTCAGCTATGATGCTTTTCGTCCTGTTTGGTATCATTTACAGACTTTGTTTGGGCTTCCTCGTTCTCTTCAAAGCCTGCTCAGAATTTTGGCTTGGTGCAAGAGAACCTTGAATAGGAAAACGCTCAAAGCTAAAACTTTGAAGGTTTGCTTGGCTGCTGCTGTTTATTTGATTTGGCACAGCAGGAACAAATTACTTTTTGAGGGCACTACTCCTGTGCTTAGGGATGTTTCACATAGAATTCAAACTCATTTGTTTAGGTTCTTTTACTCTTATAGCTTTGGAGATCACAACTCCTAGATTGTGGTTTAGGGACCTCTGATGTTTTTGTATTTTGGTGACTTGGATTGTATGGGTTGCATCCCTCACATGATGCCTTGATCATGGTTAATATATTTACATTTTAACCAAAAAAAAATATCATAGTCTTATGTTTTATTTTTGTTTGTCTCCAAATGTGTCCAATTTCTATTCTTGTACTCCTAATTTATTGCACTGTTCTCAAATTACCCATCTAATTTATGCTAGCAATTCCGTAGAAGAGAGAAGAATAATGGGAGGAGAGAACAATATCCCAAATTACAAGGGTAAAACTTAAAAGTAGCCATAAAGTTTAAATGGGATAACTAAATACATGATGTCTCTTTAATAAGTTATATTTACAATGTGGGATTGTGAAATTGGAATGGAATATTATATTATATCAATACATGATAGAATAAACCCGTATTATAATATATCTATCAAGTGGAAGGAACGTTGTACTTACATGGATTTGAATTTAAGATCTCTCTTTCCCTAGTTGGTCCACTCTATTTGCACTTGCACTTTCAAATTATAGTTTTTCAATAAGAAACAGTATTCTTTCATCAAGTTTATGTTTTAATTATTTTTTTTGTTATAAATAAGACATTTACTATTATGTTGGGTTTATTTATATGTGCAATTCTATAATTGAATAATGAAGAAATTATGGGACATGTTATGAAGAGATTGATAAAAAAATTAAATGCACGGATTAAAATAATATTAAAAGGTTATTTTTCTTCATCTTTGAGTCATTCGGAAATGCAGTAACTGATTTTACTCCTTGTGAAGTGCATTGATGCAGAACCAATACCTCACCTGAAAGATGCAAAAAGGAATGTGTTTAGAGAGAGAATCTCTCTCTTCTCTCTAAGAGAAGAGTGTCCATTTCTTAATCTTCTGGAATTTCGTAGTTCAAATTCTCTCTTCTTCTTTAAATCAGCACAAGAATCTCTCGTTCAATATACCAACATTTGGATGGAAAAAAAACAAATCTCATCGGTTAAAGAAAGCTGCTCGTTGTCATGGTGGAAGCAAGGACATAGCAGTAGCGGGAACAACTCCAAAAAAAAAGTCTTGCCTACGGAATCAGTTGAAGATTACCCCAGTGATTCTTTCTCTTTTGATGAGGAATCTGATATGGAACTTGATTCTGGCCATGCATGCGGTATTAACTCTCTTCAAGTGGTTCTTCAGGTTCCCCCAGCTGAGGAGTCTGTAGGTGATGATGGAGGAATGGATGCGGATGTAGCTGATGCTCCTGCATGCGGGGCTGATAAGGTAATTAAGGAATCCCTGGCTAAGAAACACAACAATCTGGAGTTGATGGAACTGTTCCTACAGGATGGTGAAGGAACAGGGGATTGCCCCAAGGAAAATTTGAATTCTTGGGACAAAGGAACTGCCGAGGACGTTTTGTCGCATCCTTCTTCGACTGTAGAGCTGGTGAGAGAAAGAAGTCCCTTCACCCGTGACATGACCCTTGAACCGCTGGTTATTCGTCCTCATGTGGTCAATAACCAACAGTCCGCAAACTCAGATGGGAGTCTCCCCTCTGATCTCCCATCTTCTTCCAAAAACACTCAGAAATTGAACAACCCAACTAAGGAGAAAATCCAAGTGAGAACTTGGAACTCTTTGTTCCCCACAAACAGGAATGATGATGCATGCATGAAGCTAAAACTGCAAAAGGATGAAAGATCTGGACATGTTCACCTAAACATTGATGATCTTTCGGTTGATGAGGACCTACAAACTTGTCTCATAGGTTGCTTTATTGGAAGATTCACAGGCAAACAAGCGGTAGTTTTCACTTTCAAAAACTTGGAAAGTGAAGAACATAGTGGAGTTCCATCCCTCATGCTGGACCATCTTTAAGTTCCAAAACAACTCTGACTTGGAGCATGTATTATCAAATGGGCCATATTTCATCTACGGCAGGGTGCTTATTCTCAAGAAAATGCCACTCATTTTTGACTTTGGACCTGAGGAAATGTCCATTGTACCTGTATGGATTAAGCTCCCCAATCTTCCAGTTTCTCTTTGGAAGGAAGAGTACCTATCAAAAATCTGCCATCAGATTGGAAAACCTATTATGGCGGACTTGCCACAACAAAGAAAGAAATTTTGAGTTATGCTAGAACATTGGTTGAACTAGATCTCAGCAAGCCCCTCTTCCATTCAATTGACATACATCTATCAGATGGAAGAACATTAAAGCAGAAAGTAGAGTATGAAAGGCTTTCCCTATTCTGTGCAAAATGCAATCAAATTGGTCACAGTATCAATGCACATTTACTCAGAAACTCTGAAGTGGGTAAACGCTTCCTAAAGGGAGATCCGTAGCTACTAAAAAGTGGGTTGCCAATGGAACTGGGAATTTGTCAAGGACTCAAATAAGCAACCTTTCCACTGTAAACCACTTGGGTGATCAGTTGCTAAATAATAATCAACAGGACACATTCCAGGGAGTCATATTAGGTGCAGTTCTTACTGAACAGACTCTTCCAGCAGTTGAAGGTATAGCTGATGTTCAGGATGCTTATCTTAAGTCCTTTGATCCTCCCCTCCCAGCTTGCACATCTCAGGTGATATTGGGTCCCTCTCAGGTGTATGACCAAGTACATGTGCATAGATTAAAAGAGCTTGAGAAAGATGGTGGATATACTAAGGTATTGTCTAAGAAACAAGCAAGGCTACAAAGGAGAGAGGAAATTGATAGAAGGAAGCAGCCTAGTGATGGTCCTGCAAGGGGTAACATTCCCCCCATCACTTCAATAAACATAAGCTGCTGGAACATAAGAGGCTGCAATCAGCCGACTAAGCAAAGGGGTTTGGTTAATTTTGTAAAAAAGCATAAAACTACATTTATTTTCCATTTTAGAGACCAAACTAAGTCCCAGGATGCTTAGCAAACTTCTCTTTTTGTTCAAAGGTTGGCAACATGCTCATAATTTTTCCCATCATCCTGGGAAAAGGATCGTATTACTATGGGATCCTTCTTTTGTTTCACTTAACATTATGTCTTCTGCTGCACAGTCTGTCTTCTGTCATTTAAAATGCTGTGTTACATCTAAGACATTACACACTTCGTTTTTATATGCCTTCAACTCTGTGGTTGATAGGAGACCACTGTGGAGTGACTTGGATTCTCATTCTCAAGCTGTGACTGGTTCTTAGATGGTTCTTGGAGATTTTAACTGTGTCCTATCTGAAGAAGAAAGAATTGGAGGATCTTTGGTTACAACATATCAGTTGCAAGACCAACTTAATTGTTTTGTGAATTGTGATTTAATTGAGATGAATTTCACAGGGTGCACATTCACCTGGACTGATGGTGCCATCAAATCAAGGCTTGATAGGATTATGATCAACCCTATCTTCTTGGAGAACTATCCTAATGCAAGTGCTTCATTCTTACACTCAGGTTGTCTCTCTGATCATTCACCATGCCTCCTACGGTTGATGCCTTCAGTGAATGGGAATTATTCATTCAAGTTTTACAATATGTGGATTGAGCATGAGGACTTCCTGAGTACTATTTTCAATTCCTGGTCTGAAGGGGTACAAGGTACTGCCATGTTTGTACTTTGCAGGAAGCTTAAAAGATTGAAACAGCATTTGAAAATCCTTAACAAAAAGGCATTCTCACATATTTCATCTAGAGCGGAAAGGGCTGTAAGGAAGCTTGAAGCTCTGCAAGAACAAGCAAACCTTGATGCAGGGCTGAATGGACTTGGGTCCAATATCAGACAGAAAAAAGATGACTATGTCCCTCTTGAATGCATAGAGACTTTACTTCTCTCAGTTGGCCAAAAGTTCATTCCTCAATCTCTCAGACAGGAACACAAAATTTTATCATGTCTTGATAAAAAGGAATATTGCAAGGAGGAGCATTACTTCCATCCAATTGAATGATGGCTCTATCTCTACATCTATGGATGAAATAAAAAACATGTTCATAACTTTTTATCAATTATTGCTCGGCACTGATGGGCAGAACTCTAATATTGAAACGCAAGTCATTGAAAATGGGCCCTCATTGTCCTCTGAGGGTGCAAGCTATCTGCTGGCACCTATTCAGGACAAGGAAATCAAGGACATTCTCTTCTTTATCCCAAAGGACAAATCACCTGGACCAGATGGCTTCACTTTCCACTTCTTTGTCAAAGCTTGGGATATTGTCGGAAGAGATGTTCGTAAGGCAATTCAAGAATTCTTCACCAAGGGTAAGCTGCTCAAACAGCTTAACCATGCTATCATTGCCTTAGTTCCAAAATCAACGGATGTCACTAAGGTACAAGATTATAGGCTTATTTCATGTTGTAATGTAGTGTACAAGACAATTGCCAAGGTCTTGGCAAAGAGATTGGCTTCAGTGATGCATGAATTCATGGATAAAGCACAAGTGGGATTCTTGAAAGAAAGATCTATGCCACACAATATCTTCCTTGTTCAGGAGATGCTAAGAGATTATAGGAAGGCAAGTGCCTCCCCTAGGTGCATGTTTTGAATTGATATCCACAAGGTCTTTGACAGCATTAGTTGGGATTTCCTTTATCAAGTTCTAGTTGGTCTCAAGTTCCCAGCTATCTTCATCAATTGGATTATGCAATGTATCACTACAACATCCTACTCTATTTCCATCAATGGATCTCCAGCAGGTTTTTTCAAAGGGAAAAAAGAACTAAGACAAGGATGTCCTCTTTCTCCCTTCCTCTTTGTGATTGATCTGGAGTACCTATCCAGATCCCTGAACAGCCTGCAGGGAAACCCAGAGTTTGATTTTCACCCAAAATATAGGGATCAAAACATTAGATATCTCAGTTTCACAGATGACTTGCTGTTGTTGTGTAGGGGAGATAACATCTCTGCCAAACTTCTTTTGCAAAAGCTGAGGGAGTTTGGCAACATGTCGGGGTTGGTTCTTAATCAATCCAAGAATAAGGTATATCTGGCAGGCACAACTCAATCGTTAAAAGATCAATTGGCCCAGGATTTCAGGTTTGGTTCCTTTTCATTTAGATATCTGGGGATTCCAAGATGTTACAGTTGGTCAATGTCTGGAAGAACTGTAGTCTTACATATGCAGGTAGACTACTTTTAATTAAGACTGTGATCCAAGGATTGTGCTGCTTCTAGCTAAGCGCGTTGCCAGTCCTTGCTTTAGTTTTGGATCAGATAGACAGGATATGCTTGCATTTTCTTTGGGGTTGCAGGAACACAAGTAACAAAAGAGCTCTTGTTTCCTGGAAGCAAGTTTGCGTTCCCAAGTCTGAAGATGGATTGGGGGTGATACAGTTGCGTGCTTGGAATCATGCCTTGCTTGTCAAAAATTTATGGGACCTTCATCTGAACAAGGAAATGTTGTGGGTTCAATGGGTTAATGGTAGATATAAGCTGCATAATGATCTCTGGACTATAGGAAAAAAACAGCTTTTTTCTCCTCTACTCAAGGCCTTGCTTGACATTAGAGATGTCCTTGTTTCAGTGGAAGGAAGTATTCCGGCTGCGCAAGCAATGCTGAATTCTTGGTTGGATAATGGAAAGATGAACATTAGTAAGGCATACCAATTCTTTAGGAAAAAGAGCCTGGAGGTCCCTTGGCATAGGATTGTTTGGGATTCATCAATCTCTCCTAAGAACAGTTTCATTTTATGGCTAGCTACTATCAACAGAATTGGTACTAAGGATACCATGCATTTCATCTCTGATGATAATTGCCTCCTATGTCCGTTAAGAGAATCCTCAAGGCATCTCTTTTTTGGATGCAAAGCAACGCATTGCATCTGGTTAGCCATGACTAGATGGCTCAGAATTCCTTCATCTACTTCAAATCTCCCAAGGATCCTTACTTGGGAACAGAGGAAGCTGAAAAAGAGGAATAGATTGTACAAAGCCATAAAAATAAGTATTGTGGCTGCAGTTTACTTTGTTTGGCAAATGATGAACAAGAAATTACATGAAGGCATTATCTCAAATGCAAAGGATGTTGTTCATAGATTATAAACACATGTGTATAGAGCCTTAAATGCTCTTAGGTAGCTTTGGTTGGAAGTTTGGAACTTTGGAACTAATCATTTGTTCCAATCTTTTTTGACATGATGTTGATGTATGGGTCGCATCCCCTTTGATGTCGTTCTTGGTTAATATAATTTACATTTTAACCAAAAAAATACTTCACCTGAAAGTAAGGCCATAGACGAATCGAGCATTTAGCGAGTTATATGAGTTTAGATTTTTAATGATTCGGTTCAAATTCGATTTTAGTGAATTCCAATTACAATTCGAATCATAATTTTATTTCGAAATATTTTACAAACCGAATTCAAACTTAATGTTTTTTCGGCTCGAATGTCCGACGAAGCCACGACAAAATAAGCTTTTCAAAGGCTCAATTCGTATATTCGATTTATGGCCCCATAATTTACATGAAAATAATCGATTTTGACTCGACGAATTGAACTCGAGCTCACGAGCCAATATGGGTTTGTAAATTGAATAATGCTTATGAATCGTAACCGAGCTTTCGAACCGAACCAAACTTTTCCTAAAACTTATCCAATTCAAACACGAGTACGTTTGAACTCGAATTCAAGCCTCATTAAACATGTTTCAATCGAACCTAATCTTTTAATTATTCGCTAAAATTCGATTTGTTTGCATCCGTACCTGAAAGTACTAGAATATACCCAAAAAAAAGTTTATAAGTTTTTGGATAAACAATTAATTCAAAACTAACTACAAATTACATAAGGTAAATGGATCGGCTGATATAGTTTCTTCTATTCTCTAACCTATCAAGTATCAAACCACGGTTACTTCTTTGAAACAAAAATAAGCTTTTCTTTCAGGCAAAAGCTTTCAGTGAGTACATTTGGAATACGATTTGGTCAGCGGCAACAGGAATTATAGTGTCTGTCAGCAAACGAGTAGACTTAAAAGGTAACATCTCCGTTTCAACGTACACTGTTGAAAAGTCAAAATAGACTTATATTTTAAAATGGAAAGAGTAAAATAAGATACAAAAGCTCTAAATTTCTAAATAACCGAGATAAATTGCTGATTATATTATTCAATTCAAGTAATTTTATATTCTGCACTATTCAAATTTGAATCTCTAGTATCTTTATTAACTCGACTTCACGTATGCGCTTATATATATCGTGATAAATTGATAGATTGATTAAAAAAAACTAGTTAACGACAAAGTTTCTTATCTTTTCTCTTAAACTCTGAAAGAAATCCCCTGCATTTTTTTCCTTGTTTGGAAGAGATCTTCCTTTCTCGATATAAGAAAATGGCCTTAGATTTAAGAATGGAATCCGCTCATTCCGACCTGATCTAGTCTCACGCATAAACTGAAATCAATTTTTCGACAGTCTACAAACAGTTTAGCCTTTCAAAAGTTACTTTCTGTCAAGCTCTGTTTAGTTTGAACACTTAAAAATTTATACATGTTTGAAGGATCAAGCATTTTTATTTTTTGCTCATTTTTTGGACAGGCTGCGTTTAATACAGTGACGTTCATTAAAGAAAAATTTCATTGAAATTGTATACTAAGAGTTGTAGCTTTTTCAAAAAAGAGTACTGATTCTGGAAATTTCAGAATCAGATTAGAGGTGTTTTTAAAAAGGTATAAAAATAGTAAAATTTTCGTTAACCAATATTCACCCCCACCTCTACCCCTCTGATGCGTGCAACTCGTGGGCTCCAGCAATTCCACCTTCCAAACGTCCTTCACAAGGGTTAGGCACAAGGAAGAAGACTTCCCCTTGCTTCCTTAATGAATAAAACGTATAGATTAAAACGAGCAAGACCAACACTTCAAGATGGTCGTTGATCAGGCAAACCAATAAGGTCCTCCTGGACGGCACCTTTAAGTAAGGGCAACACCTTTAATATGCTCAACTTTGAAGGATCTTAACCTGGGTTTTTAATGCAAAACCAAGAAAACAAAGTATCACACAAAGTGAATGAAATATCAAGAATTGTTATTCATCAAAAGGTGTCTCTACAATCAGCAAAAGGGGGTCTATTTATAGGCCTTAGGCAACGCCTATCAGCCTTCAAATGACCAGATTTTAATTCAAAATAAGCTAGCTAATAATGTTTGAAACTTGAAAACTATTTGAATTCAAAAGTGAAACAAATCCTAGCTAAAATTTGAACTGCTTGCAAGATATCTTCTCTTCTATATTCAGGCGTGTATGAGGGCTTGATGGAGTCTTGGAGAAGCTGATTTGATAAGTAGAATGTGCTTGAACTTGAATTCAAAAGTTGGATGAAGTTTGAATTCAAGTTGAGTTTGAACTTGAGTGTATCTTGAATTGTTTGTTGGTTTATCCTTCCCACCTTTTCCAGCCGTGCTCCTTGAGTGAATGAGATGTAGAAAACCTGATTTGATGATGATAAGATGGTTGGGATTGAATTCAAATGATGGTTGAAGTTTGAATTCAAATTGAGTTTGAATTTGAATTCAAACTTGGATTCAATTTGAATTGTGATCTATCTCCTTCATTATCCTCTAAGTTGGCGTGTTCTTGGCTGGATATATAGGCTGAAAGCATCTTGAATTTAACTCTCCAATTGGTTGAAGTTTGAATTCAAATCATGGTTGAATTTAAATTCAAGTTTGACTTTGAATTTAAATTCAATTTGATCATCACCTTGTCTTCAATTTTGGCCGGCCAACCTTCTGATTTTGGAGATGATTTAAGTTCAATTTTGAAAAGAGGAATCCATCTTGGACACATTTGAATTTGTCTTTGTAGAGACAAACATAAGACAACATTCTCTTTTGTCTTCCTTTTTGCTACACACGCCTATGTTGCTTGTTTTGGGCCTCCATTTTATTTTGGACTTTCATGTACCTAATTTGCCTACAAAGAAAAGACATAAAACAAAGATCACAAGGAACAAGATAATAAAAACACACACGCATATGCCTTAACGTTCAAAGAGCGGGTTCAATGAAGTGAACCCATGGAACCTTAGGTTCATCTTGAACATGCTTATACAAGAAGGTGGCAACTTGATGACAAAGTTCTCTTGCCCTCCTTCTTGTCATAGGACCCTTGACCTCTTGATGGGGCCCTTCATCCTCATCGGATCCTTGATCCTCATCAATCACCCCCTCCTCAAAAGGATTCGTCCTCGAATCAAAAAGGTCATCGGTGAAAGGGCTGAGGTCAGAAACATTAAAAGTTGGCGAAATTGAACCATACCTTTCGGGAAGATCAAGGATGTATGCATTGTCACCTATGCGTTTCAAAACTTTGAAAGGTCCGTCTCAGCGAGGCAACAGTTTGGACTTTCTCTCATTGGGAAATCTTTCTTTGCGCAAATATAACCACACTAAATCTCCAGGTTTAAACGCGACTCGTTTCCGATGTTTGTTAGCTCGTCTTTCATAAGCTTTGTTTTTCTTTTCAAGTTGTGTTTTAACTTGTTCATGCAGTTTCTTTATCTTTTCCGCTTTTTGTTTACCATCAAGACTAGAACGTTCATGTACGGGAATAGGAATCAAATCGATGGGAGACAAGGGATTAAAGCCATACACGATTTCAAATGGACTATGCAAAGTACCGTGATGGACACTCCTATTATATGCAAATTCGATATATGGTAAACAATCTTTCCAATGTTTAATGTGTTTTTGCAAAATGGCACGCAAAAGTTGAGAAAGAGTACGATTAACGACTTCAGTTTGTCCATCCGTTTGTGGGTGTGCGGTGGTTGAAAACAACAATTGTGTACCAAGTTTAGCCCACAAAACACGCCAAAAATGACTCAAAAATTTCGTATCTCTATCACTTACAATTGTACGTGTCATGCCATGCAATCTCACAATTTCTTTGAAGAACAAATCAGCAACATGTGTGGCATCATCAACTTTCCTACATGCAATGAAATGTGCCATTTTTGAAAATTGATCAACCACAACATAAATGCTATCGCGTCCTCCCCGAGACCTAGGAAGTCCTAAAACAAAGTCCATGGAAATGTCAATCCAAGGGGCATCAGGGACGGGTAGGGGCGTGTAAAGACCATGTGGTTGGGATTTGGATTTGGCTTGTTTGCAAGTGATGCAACTACCACACAACCTCTCGACGTCTACTCTTATGTGGGGCCAATATAAATGTTCCTTAAGAGTCTCAAGGGTTTTGAACACTCCGAAATGACCCATTAAACCTCCCCCATGGGCTTCTCTAGTCAATGCTTCTCGTAGGGATGATTGGGGAACGCACAATTTTTGTTCTTTGAAAAGATAACCCTCATGTATGTAAAATTTCCCAAATGGTGCTTCTTTACATGCCTCGAAAATGGTGCCAAAGTCATGGTCATTGGGGTACAATTCCTTAAGTGATTCGAATCCTAAGAAGCGTGAAGATAATGTAGTCACTAACGTGTATCTCCTAGAGAGGGCATCGACAACTATATTATCCTTTCCTTGTTTGTACTTAATCACGTAAGGGAATTGTTCTATGAACTCTACCCATTTGGCATGTCTTTTGTTCAACTTTCCCTGTCCTTTAAGATACTTAAGGCTTTCATGGTCAGTGTGGATCACAAACTCTTTAGGTTGAAGATAGTGTTGCCAAGTTTGTAGGGATCTCACAAGGGCATAAAGTTCCTTATCATAGGTAGAGTAATTCAGTGCTGCTCCTTTCAACTTTTCACTAAAGTAGGCTATGGGTTTCTTACTTTGGGTCAAAACTGCGCCTATACCCACTCCACTTGCATCACACTCGATCTTAAAGGTCTCGTCAAAATTTGGTAGCCTAAGTATGGGTGCAGTGGTCAGCCTACGTTTAAGTTCATCAAATGCCTGTTGTTGTGGCTCTTCCCACCTAAAAGGCACATCTTGTTTTACAATTTCGTTTAGGGGGGCAGCTATGGAAGAAAAATCTTTGACAAAACGTCTATCAAAGCTTGCGAGTCCATGAAAACTACGAACTTCCCCTATAGTCTTAGGTATAGGCCACTCCACAATTGACCTAACCTTTTCCTCATCCATTTCTACTCCCTCAGCCGAAATGACAAAGCCTAGAAAAACTACGCGTTCTAAACAAAAGGAGCATTTCTTAAAGTTGGCGTAAAGTTGTTCTTGCTTAAGCTTTTCAAAAACGGCTCGAATATGGTCAAGATGATCTTCTATGGTTTGGGAATAGATTAGGTTATCATCGAAATAAACAACAACAAATCGGCCTACGAACGCTCGTAAGGCTTCATTCATTAGCCTCATAAAGGTGCTAGGGGCGTTGGTGAGCCCGAAGGGCATCACTAACCACTCATAGAGCCCAAACTTGGTTTTGAATGCAGTCTTCCATTCGTCCCTTTCTCTAATGCGTACCTGGAAGTACCCTTGCTTAAGGTCGATTTTGGTGAAGAATTTGGATCCGTGCAACATGTCCAACATATCGTCTAGCCTAGGTATGGGGTACCTATACTTGACGGTGATTTTGTTTATGGCTCGGCAATCGGTACACATTCTCCACGTTCCATCCTTTTTGGGTACTAAAATGACTGGGACGGCAGATGGGCTTAGGCTCTCTCGGACTTGTCCACTCGCTAGGAGCTCCTCTACTTGACTTTGGATTTCTTTGGTTTCTTCGGGGTTGGCTCGATAGGCTGGGCGATTGGGTAACATGGCTCCTGGGACAGTCGATTTGGTGTTCTATTCCTCTAATGGGTGGTAATCCGGATGGTGGTTCGGAGGGAAATAGAACTTCATATTCTTGGATAAGGGACGCAACTGAGGTAGGCAAGTTTGGTGGGAGTTCTTCAAGGGCAAGGTGACACGACTTTGGGATGATGATGAGGACAGTTTGGTTGTTATAAAGTGCGCGTGTGACTTCTCTTTTCTTTGCGAAATACCCACACTTCTTTTTGGACTCGTTGACACTTAGGGGCACTACTTCTTTTCCCTTGCTCTCGTGTTTTTTGTTCTCACTTTTCATACACTCCAAGAATTTTCTCTCGGCTTCTTTTTCCTTAGGATCGGCTCTAGACTTGGACATGCGTTGGTGATCCTCGTGGACTTTGTGTGGTGGAAGTGCATGCAGTTTGTACAATTTGCCATTCAATTTGAAAGAATAACGATTCAAATAACCATCATATGTCACATGTCGATCAAATTGCCATGGCCTACCAAGTAAGATATGACTAGCATGCATTGGTGCGACATCACATAAAACATCATCTTTGTAACTACCAATGCTAAGAGAAATCAAAACTTGTTTACTTACGCTAACTTCACCGCAGTCATTTAGCCATGCAAGCTTGTAAGGATGTGGATGATTAGTCATAGGCAAATTCAGTTTTCTTACTAATTCGATGCTAGCCACATTCGCACAAGAACCGGAATCAATGATCATGGTGCATACTTTACCATTTATCATGCAATGAATATGGAAAATGTTTTCTCTATGTTGTTCGTCAAGGTTTTCCAACCTTGACGAAGACTGATTAGTACGATAATTGGAATTGAAAGTGGAGGAATTACGTACCTTTAATTGCGTTTCAATCTTTTCAGCCATATGTACCATGGTGGTGAGGTCGAGATAAGGTTGAAGATCAACCCTTTGCGCAATCTCCCTGTTTAAACCATGTAAGAAACGAGCTTTGGTGGCCTCTTCAGGTTCCTGCAAGTTAGACCTTTCCAACAAAATTTCTAACTCTTTATAGTACTCGTCTACACTTTTGGAACCTTGACGTAAGTTGTGCAAACTCGTGAAAATAGAACTCTCATAATTGTTTGGAATAAAACGTTGTCTCATTTCAAACTTCATTTCTTCCCAAGTAGCAATTGGAGGTTGTCTCGTCTTAGTTCTATTTCGACACAAATTCGTCCACCAATTAAGTGCATAACTAGAAAATTCAATGGAAGCATACCTCACTTTTTGCAATTCACTATAATTGGTACAAGAAAAGATCAAATCCACTTTCGTTTCCCATTCTAAATATTCCTCCGCATTACTTTTACCATAAAACGTGGGGATATTTATTTTGGTTTTGAGAAAATCGTCATCTTGCGGGAAAAGGGGATTTTGACGTCTTTGGTAACCACGGGGAGGGTGGTCATCAAAGTCATAATCATCATGCTCAAATGGAATGTAATCATCATTGTACCTTCTTAGAGCGTACCTTCTCGCTTGTGTAGGAGGAACAAACCTTCTTGCTTTTGTGTGCGGTGGTCTAAGGTTGTCATCCTCAACTTCTTCTAGAGGATGGCGCCTTGGTTGTGGAACGGCCCTGCTTGTTCCTTGGACATCACTCGTTTTGTAGCTTCGCTCCACATCTTCCAAGCGATGCTTAATTACCTTATTGTCATGCATGAGTTTCTTAAGCATCTCTAGCATTTGTTGTTGCGTATTGTCAACAGTTTCGGCTTCTTTAGACTTGCTAGATGTGGAATGATTGCTGCTGGCCATTGTACTTAAGGATTTGAACGAAAACAAAGGAAAAAGAAAGAAGCAAACTAACACAAAGACAAACAAACGTTAAGGGATTAGTAAAAAAATAAGCTATGAATACTCTGCTTTCGATTCTTTTCACTCTCTTACCACTTTGGTTCTTGGATAACCTGAAGTTAAGAAGTCTCAAAGTGATCAATAAGGAAGTGTATTGCCAAGGCTTCTTCGAATCACAATGTTCTCCGCTTGTTTCTTCCTTGTTGCTTTCAAGTTGCACCAATTAGTATCAAGGTAGAATCAATTGAAATGAACACAAACTTGAACTTTCTACTAAGATTCAAAGAAAATAAGCAACCAAAGTTGATGTATAAGTCTGAACCAAAGATAAACTAAGGGTTGCCGTGGGCAATCTTTAGTTAATTTTGATTCTATGACTTACTATCCACAAAATGGTTCAAGTCATGCAACAATCGAGCAACCAAATGTGTGATTGGTTCAAGAAGATTAGGAGATGGGGAGTAGGGTATATAGGGGACGGCAATGTGGGGTAATATGGTATCCAAGGTTTGCAAGTCGTACCAAAAATTTTCCACGCAATGCACAAACGTTTTGCCATTTTTCCTTTCCCTTGTTCTTTTTTTTTCTTTTTCTTCCTTGCTATTTCAATTGAGCAAGGTTCAGATTCTCCTTTTTTTTGACTAAGGGCAGAATTGAAATTTCACGTGTTTTGCACTTAGCATTTGCGTTTTTGGACAGAAGAGTGCAATGTATTTAAAGTGCAATTTGTATCTTGGACTTGCAGCAAAAAATAACCTTGGAAAGTGAAGGAAATTGGGGTAAGACCGAATGGGGGCTAGGGTTAGGGTTTTTGATTTAGGGTGTTTTTGAACGTTTTGGGATTTTGCGGAATAGGGTTGTGGGAACGGAATGGGCGTTGTAAATGGACTATTTGGGTTGGTAATTGATGATTGGTGTGGTCAATTTGGTTATTGGTTGGTTTGGGACAGAATTTGAAAAAAAATTCAAATTCTAGGGTTAGGGTTTATTTTAATGAATTGGGATCTTTAGAATCTGATTGTGTTTGGGTAAATTGATTTGGGGCTTTTTGTTCGGGGTTTAAATAGAGTTGTTTGGGATCAGGTTGGTGAGTTTTAGGGTTGGGTTGGGGTGGGGTTGGTTGGGCCGTGGGGTGTGGTGGTAGAATTAGGGTTTTGTTGTTGAAGATGGTTCGGGAAGGCAAACACACGTATGATTACTTGTCTTAAAGCCTGAAATCAATCACAATGCGAATCATAAGATGCACACAATCATCAAAGCATGAAATCAATCAAAATGCGAATCATAAGATGCACACAATCATCACCAACTAAAAGCTTCGGTAGCAACAAGATGATTTGAAACCGAGGTAGCTTTATAGGATGATGATTGGAATATTTTAAAGAAGACTGAATGTAACCTAAAATGCAACAAACCCTAATTTGTTCAAGTTTGAACGACTCAAAATCAGATTGTGATGCGAAAAGGAAATAAAGGAAATGACACTTGAATGATGAAAAGCAAAATGCAGCAACATGCAAGGACTCAAAGCAAATGAGTAGGACGTTTTTTTTGTATGAAATGCAAGACAATGGCGTGTAGCTTGAGGGGTAGAAGAAGGACTCAACTGAAATTGAAATGACTAGACTCAAACGGAAAGGAAATGATAGATGGTGGAATAGAGTAACCTGGGCTCTGATACCAATTTGATGCGTGCAACTCGTGGGCTCTAGCAATTCCACCTTCCAAACGTCCTTCACAAGGGTTAGGCACAAGGAAGAAGACTTCCCCTTGCTTCCTTAATGAATAAAACATATGGATTAAAACGAGCAAGACCAACACTTCAAGATGGTCGTTGATCAGGCAAACCAATAAGGCCCTCCTGGACGGCACCTTTAAGCAATGGAAACACCTTCAATATGCTCAACTTTGAAGGATCTTAACCTAGGTTTTTAATGCAAAACCAAGAAAACAAAGTATCACACAAAGTGAATGAAATATCAAGAATTGTTATTCATCAAAAGGTGTCTCTACAATTAGCCAAAGGGGGTCTATTTATAGGCCTTAGGCAACGCCTATCAGTCTTCAAATGACCAGATTTTAATTCAAAATAAGCTAGCTAATAATGTTTGAAACTTGAAAACTATTTGAATTCAATAGTGAAACAAATCCTAGCTAAAATTTGAACTGCTTGCAAGATATCTTCTCTTCTATATTCAGGCGTGTATGAGGGCTTGATGGAGTCTTGGAGAAGCTGATTTGATAAGTAGAATGTGCTTGAACTTGAATTCAAAAGTTGGATGAAGTTTGAATTCAAGTTGAGTTTGAACTTGAGTGTATCTTGAATTGTTTGTTGGTTTATCCTTCCCACCTTTTCCAGCCGTGCTCCTTGAGTGAATGAGATGTAGAAAACCTGATTTGATGATGATAAGATGGTTGGGATTGAATTCAAATGATGGTTGAAGTTTGAATTCAAATTGAGTTTGAATTTGAATTCAAACTTGGATTCAATTTGAATTGTGATCTATCTCCTTCATTATCCTCTAAGTTGGCGTGTTCTTGGCTGGATATATAGGCTGATAGCATCTTGAATTTAACTCTCCAATTGGTTGAAGTTTGAATTCAAATCATGGTTGAATTTAAATTCAAGTTTGACTTAGAATTTAAATTCAATTTGATCATCACCTTGTCTTCAATTTTGGCCGGCCAACCTTCTGATTTTGGAGATGATTTAAGTTCAATTTTGAAAAGAGGAATCCATCTTGGACACATTTGAATTTGTCTTTGTAGAGACAAACATTCTCTTCAAGACAACATTCTCTTTTGTCTTCCTTTTTGCTACACACGCCTATGTTGCTTGTTTTGGGCCTCCATTTTATTTTGGACTTTCATGTACCTAATTTGCCTACAAAGAAAAGACATAAAACAAAGATCACAAGGAACAAGATAATAAAAACACACACGCATATGCCTTAACGTTCAAAGAGCGGGTTCAATGAAGTGAACCCATGGAACCTTAGGTTCATCTTGAACATGCTTATACAAGAAGGTGGCAACTTGATGACAAAGTTCTCTTGCCCTCCTTCTTGTCATAGGACCCTTGACCTCTTGATGGGACCCTTGATCCTCATCGGATCCTTGATCCTCATCACCCTCTACTGGTATTTTTACAGGCATTACAATTTGACAGAAACACTCGAAACGACACAATAAAATTCATTAAAAAAATTTTCCATGTCATCTCTAATTTTATGATAATGATTTTTGATAAGTCGGAAAACATATTATATAACATTCATACGGAGAGCTATAAGTACCAAACCTCTATTGCATACCTCAGTTGATACTTGAGTAGAGTATTGATTTCTGGGACATATGCTTCTGACCAATTAGGATAGGGATGCTAGGCAGTTTTTAGTGGACACTTTGTGGTTACCTCTGTATATGACCACTTGATCTAGAAAATGTTGAGTTTTGTAATTGACAATCTCTAGAAAGTTCTATGAGAAACTATGTTTAATTGACAGTTTGACACACAAATATCATGAGAAACTATGTTTAATAAGATTATTCTTTAAAACTGGTCAATCTGCTTGCAGAGTGAGCAATAATCTTTCAATGACTGAGTGATTAATTTTTATTGCTCAAATTTGATGATTCTTTTTGAAAATGAAAGCTAACAGTTTGAAGTTTACTGTCACCAAAAACCAAGGATTTTAAAATGTTTTACTAGTTTAAACTGACGTGCAAACTTTATGTACTAAAACTGTAAAAATGGGATGAAAAGTAAAGGGGACAAGAACACAAGAATTTATCCTGGTTCGGTCAATGTAACCTACTCTAGTACCGAGGAACAAATTTCTTTAGATTTTCACTATCAAATAGTCACATTTCACCTTATAAAGTACTTGATTCTTGTGTTATACACCAACCCTAATCAAGACTTAAACATATCACCTTAGCAACAACAACTAATCAAGCATCTCAACACCTATTGATATAGCCTTATAAAATGGCAATCAATTACAACTTATATGAACAAAAGAGGTGTAATTGCAACAAAATAACAACTCAAAACAATACAACTCAGTTGCAAGAATGAAGAACAAGAATGTAGAAGATGAAGAAGAGTTAGGAAGAATAGAGTTCAAGGTGCATCTTCCTACTTCAATTCCAC
Source organism: Eustoma russellianum (assembly GCA_036186865.1). NCBI lineage: Eukaryota > Viridiplantae > Streptophyta > Magnoliopsida > Gentianales > Gentianaceae > Eustoma > Eustoma russellianum. The sequence goes on along the minus strand of AP025073.1, from coordinate 24,321,847 downwards.
TCCTATTTATATATACTTATCACGTATTAAAGAAATTATTTTAAACTAAACTGGCATCGATCGATCAATGTCCCAAATTCAGAGACTGATGTATACATCGATCAGTCCATGTTACTCTGTTTGAGAGATCGATGTCTCACAGTATGGTTTCAGTTTTAATCAGTCTGACATTGATCGATCTAGGCAAGGTATGATGTGTACTTCGATCAATCCATGTAGGGTATGATGTTACATCGATCGATCCATGTAGAGTATGATGTTATATCGATCGATCAATGTGTTTCAGGTTGAGAGATCGGTGTCTTACAATAGGTTTTCAGTTTTGATCTCTACACACATCAAATTAGCTGTGTCTCTATTGAAAGATTGATGTACACATCGATCAATCGATATGTTTCAATTTGAGAGATTAATGTTACTTTCTTATTTGTTTAAATCTTTTGTTATTTTCATAGTATAAAATAGCTTTTTAACATCTTTTTATACTTCATCAACATTTTATCAATCACTAAAATCACGTTTTTAAAATTATTCAAACCTTTACATAACAGTTTACAGTGTGCCACATTCATCGTATCTATCTCTCTTTTTTTTTTTAATTATGCACATTCATCCTATCTAGCTCTCTTTTCTTTAATTATAATTTAATGAACCAATAATACAATCCTTCCACGAATAAACTCTTTCTTTTTGCAACGGTTTTGCTTCATGCTTTAAAGGGCGAAAGAATCATTCTGGCTCTACATTGAAATTTGCATAAGAGTTCTTGAACTAAAGACATGCATTCATAACATAATTGAAATTATGTCGAGCGTCAATTGTCTTCATAGACTTGTGATGAAAATTACCTATTTGGAGGACTTATTGATGATCTTATTTGCGCGCGCATACACATACATATATATATGTATATATATTTGCGCCTTTCTTTCTTAAAGATTAAGATGATGCTGGTCGTTAGATTCAATTCATGAAAGAGGTGCTTCCCCTAAGTCTTTTGAGCTGGCGGACCATGTTTCTTCACACTTGTAGAATCTTTTTTTCTTTTATTTTTTTTGCCTTCTCGAAACTAATTAAAGGCAAGTCCTTTCATTTAATTGGTCAGATTTATTTTTAGTTTTTGCGGCAAATGATGGAGTTCCCCTTATGAATATTTGCAAAATTGCACCACAAAAAGAATTTGGTTTTGCGACGAAAAAGTCACCGGCGAAAAAAGATATGTCGGTATTTCGTCGGTAATTTGCGACGAAATTGCGATACAAGCATTGTCGTCGTTAATTGCGACGAAACTACGATAAAATGCATTGTCGCTAACAAAAAAGTAGTCAGGTTAATCATTTCGTTACAATTTCGTCGGTGTTTTGTCGGTGGCTCGTCGCTACTCTGTGTGTTTTGTTCGTCACTATTTAGTTTGTAGCGTTTCGTCGCTATACCGTCGCTAATGTGTCGCCAAAATTCCAGAACACGGATAAACAAGGAAATGAATTCGTCGGTTAGTAGGTTCTCGGCGTTGTGTATCGTCGGTTTTTTTGTCGATGAAACCCGCATGTCACAAATGTTTTGTTTTACTTTTCGTTCGTATTCCGATTCGTCGAGGATTAAACACGTGTATGAATTAAGAAAAAAGAAAGCGGTGATTGGGAAAAAAATTTATTTATTTAGTAATAAAAATTTACATTATGAAGACGAAAAATTAAAAAAAGAAATCTAAAAGAGAAGCGAAGAGGGGCCGTTCACTCTTCGTCATCGGAAGAAAGAGTGCCCGCCACATTATCCGCGAACTTTTTGAGGAGGCACTTCAGGTTGTAATATTTGACTTTCAATTTGCGCAGCCTTCTCTTCACGACGTGCAGTTGCCTCGACTGCTGCTGCATGTTTGCTATAATTGTATTGTAGTTGATCTGTTGTTCCGGCATTTCTTGGGGTTGTGGCTGAGGAGGAGGCCGTTGTGGTTGAGGAGGAGTCCGTTGTGGAGGTGCAGTGTTTGCCCCTCCACGCCTTGGGGTTGTTTTATAACGACGGGGCATACTTTGTATTTTGTTTATGAAATGTAAGGCTTTGGGGTCATATATATAAGTAAACAAAGCGACGAATCAGCGACAAAAATTTTTTCTGTTATTCAACACCGGGAGATGTGCGGGCGTGACGCTTCGTTCGAATTAGCGACGACTTAGCGACGTAGATTCATCGTACGATGCAACAATCGGGCACTGTGCGGACATTGCCGAGTAGCGACGCTTTAGCGACGCCGTACCGACAAAACACGTCGTATGATGTCACGTCGTGTGTCGCTAGTTCGTCGGTAAAGCGTTGCTAAATTAAAATGCCATATTCGCCGGGGGGGTTATTAGGTTCTCGTCGTTGTATTAAGTTTCGTCGTTATATAGTCGCTGTTTAGTCGGTGAATTAGTCATCCCAAATTTTTTCGAACCACATTTCGTTTGTATTTTAGCATCGCCGAGATTCGTAAGAGATTAAACACGTGTTTAAATTAAGAAAACGAAAGCGATGATTGGGAAAAAAAACTTCATTAACATAGAATTATAAATTACAAAATACATAAGGAAAAACGGAAAAAAAAATCTAAAAGAATAGCGGAGAGGAGTCGTTCACTGTTCGTCATCCGAACAGAGAGTAGCAACACTCTCCGCGCACGCCTTCATGAGGCGTCTCAGCTGCGCAGCTTTGGCTTTGATGCGCATCTGCCTTGTGTGCAGGTACTGGAGACGCTCATCCTGGTAGTTAAGCACCTCCTTCATATTCTCCACTGTTTTCCACAGCTCCTGTATTTCTACACGAGGATCGCCAATTTGGCGATCCTCTTGCTGCCTTGGCCCCTGCACAGTGGGTTCGGAAGAGTCAGCCGGCGGGGGTGCTTGTGGTTGTGGAGGAACCGGTGCAGGTGCCGGTGGTTGAAGACCCTGTCTTGGGTATGTACGACCACTACCACGTCGTGTCTGGGCCTTAGTACGAACCATATTTGTCTTTTTTATATGATTATAAAAGAGATTTTGTTTTTTATAGTATGGGAGTCGCGATAGGCTGTTTATATAGGGGTATTCAGCGACGACATAGCGACGACTTAGCGACGTAAATGCATCGGAAGTTGTAACAATCGGGCACTGTACGGTCACTGGATAGCGATGCCTTAGCGATGCAAATAGCGACGAATTGCATCATATGGTGTGAAGCATGTGCGTCGCTATTTCTTCGGTAGAGCGTTGGTAAGCAATGAATGCAGACATTAATACACACACACCATACGATGAAATTCGTCGCTATTTGCGTCGCTAAGTCATCGGTATTTGTGTTTGTTTACTTTTAATCGTCGGTATTTGTGTTTCTTGGACGTCGCTATAGCGTCGCTAAGACGTCGGTAATATTGCAGGCTGAGAACCATAAAGCGCAGCTTTCTTCTTCCATTCTTCTCCCATTCTTCTCCCATTTCAAACACATAAATCATCACTTTTCAACGAAAATATAGAAGGAAGATATCTTATTGTGTGGGATTTTGAGGTTTTCCACATCGAGAAAAGATAGCTGCTGTTATTTTGAAGGTATAGCGAGAAAATGGATCCGAGGAGGAGCGATAGAAAGTGGATGTACGAGAGAGTAAACAACGTAGAGTGGAGTTTTAGATTTGTTGAAGGTCTCGAAGAATTTGTGGATTTTGCGACGAGTAATGAAAGTGGAACGCAGATTAGATGTCCGTGTAAGAAATGCAAGAACCGTAAATATATGCATCCGGGTAACGTGAGGGTTCACTTATTGAAACAAGGTTTCATGCACAATTACCATACATGGTACTGCCACGGCGAATATGAGGGGGCGTCAACATCTGCAACTGTTCATGTCGAAGGGGGACCCGGTCAGGTTGTTGACGAAGAAATAGGCGAGGGATCTCATAACCCATACGTGCAGATGGTGCAAGACGCAGCCGCCGGCGCATTTACGGGAGAGCAGTACTTACAGTCTCATGTCGGGTACGAACGTGCACAGGATCTGGACGAACAGCCGCGTATATTCGTGGAGGAAGATCCGAACCCTCAGGCGAGACAGTTTTTTGAGATGCTGAATGCCGCCAACACACCGCTGTATCCCGGTTGTGGTAGTCACACACAGATGTCCATGACCGGTCGGATGACAAGCATGAAGACGGAGCACCGCATGACGGATAGATTGTACGATGGGATGTGTCAGCTGATGAGGGAATCTCTTCCCGAAGGGAACACGATGGTCGACAGTTTTTATTCGATGAAGAAACAGCTGCAGGCGTTGGGACTGCCGGTTCAGAAGATCGATTGTTGTTCGGAGGGGTGCATCATATACTGGGGCATTAATGAGAATAAAGACAAGTGCAGGGTCTGTGGGACACGTAGGTGGAGAACAAACAAAAGAAACCGGAACGTGCCAAGAAAGCAATTCTACTATTTACTTCTCGCCCCTAGACTGCAGAGGCTCTACGCATCCGGTGCCACAGCTAGCCAGATGAGGTGGCGTGCAGAGCACTACACGAAAGACGGTGAGATGTGCCATCTATCTGA